>CM039134.1:43962976-44657976 GCA_022036555.1 Microstegium vimineum | reverse complement strand
ACACAATTGAGCGGCATGCATGATTGAACATTTGGTCTGATCGTTTCTGTGGCTGATAAGCCGGTTGAGGCTGTTTTGTTGTGAGAGAAAACACTGTTTCGGTGGCTGATAAGACGGCTGATAAACCAAGCGAACAGGGGTATATCACCATTGAATATCCGCTGTCTATGTTGCCAACGATTTTCAGCTTTTATGATTAACACTGAAATAAAGTTACTGGCTAACTGCTATACCCAACAGTCCAAATTACAGGCACATGGATCAGCATAATAAGCAGTTGGGAACTTGGGACTGGAGTCAGTTCTACACTGTTCAGTTGCTATCTCTGCAAATTTACACATGGTTCTAAAATCAAATTCTTCACAATCCAGGAACACACCCTCCCTTGTTAGTCTTGCCACCAATTCCGACTAAACCGAATGTTCAATTGCAAGGATACCATGATGTGTACACATTTCCTGCAAATCGAGGCAGCTCATAGCCTCATACTAACATGAACTCATTTGAATCAGATTCTCATTTCCTGCCTTTTGCAACACAGGCAACTATGGCCAACATTGATCAGACAACAACGGGTAACAGGGGAAGCAATTGACGTCCAGGAATCTCTAGCAACAGCTTAATCTAAGGGGCACAAAGCATACGAGATAACTAAAGCGTAGCCGCAACAACGCCGTTATCATCACAGCACGAAGCAGCAACTAGTAGTAACAAAATCACACACCAAGCAGTTCGAGCGAGCGGGTGTCCTCTGTTGCAAGGGCATGTGCGCGTGGGTGCGGGTGCGGGAGCGGGAGATACCGTACGTACGTAGATGTTGAGCTGCCTGATGAAGGACGCGAAGTTGGCGTGCTTGAAGAAGCGCGGGAGGATGCCGGCGGCGAGCGCCTGCGGGTCCCACACCACGAAGCTGTTCCCCGCGCCGCCGGGCGCCCACGACACCACGGCGTCCGTGGCGGCGTCCGCCACCATCTCGTACGTCTTCGCCACGAACGGCGCCGGAAGTGGCGGTCCCTCCATCGACCGCGGGACCACTGACGACCCCTCCTCTGCGCCCGCCGCCCACGGCTCCGGCTTCGGCTCAAGCTTCACTGCCGCCACGCTCCGCACCATTGCTACGCCTCCGCACCCGACGCCGCTGGCACTCGCCGTCCTGGAATTGGAGCCGCTTGGCACGGGGGCGACCGGGCACGAGGAGCAGGAGGCCATCTGGCTGCGCGGTGCGCTGAGGTGCTCTGGGGGGCGACAGGGTTTCAGCATTTTAAACCGAGGCCAAGGTCTTTTGTTTAAAGAAGTTTGAAAAGAATAGAACCCCACTTGAAAAAAAATTCGGTGAAACATTGTGAACGCAACTCTAAATTTGGTATAGACGTATAGTATGGAGGCTTTGTTTAGTATATAAGATTTTTTCTAGAGAAATTAAGCTCCAAATTTGTGATATAGTCCCTCCATTCCAAATTATAAGACATTTCGAAAATCTTAGAGAATCAAAGTATCTCAAATTTTTACTAAACTTACAATATAATAATGTCTATGATGCCAACTAAATATTATTAGATTTGTTATCAATTATATCTTCATAGTTTGATGTCATAAATCTTTATAGTTTTCTCTATAATTATTGGTCAAACTTGAGATGTTTTGATTCTCCAAAATTCAAGAAATGTCTTATAATTTGGGATAGAGGAGTACTCCCTACGTTCAAAATTATAATTTGTTTGATTTTTTAACTCTAAGTTTAATCACTAGTACTATTTAAAAAATTTACGCAACATAGTAAATGTTAAGTCATTCTTAAGATGTTTTATTAATAAAGCAAGGTACAACAAAAGAATTGATATTTTATATATTTTTTAAAAAATATAAGTGGTCAAATGAACTATAATTATTTAGAATGAAATTATTACCTTTTTACACTTGAAACAATATGATATTTGGTTAGTCACTTTTAGACGTTTTGTGGCATAATAACATAAATAAAGTTTTCCAATTCGTTGTACCCCATTTATTCATGATTTTATGCAATCAACCCGTAGAAAAGGCCATTTTGCCCTGCCGATTAATTTCTAGAGAAATTTTATATCTGCCAAAATGTGATTAATTTCTAGAGAATTTTTATAGTGGACTCTGGGCTCTGGTCAAATGTGGATCGTGCTTCTAGTTAAACATCTAAAAATGTGGATCGTCAAATGTATTCAAACACAAACACATAGAATTATTAAAACACAAGAAATCATGTTATCCTATTTTTTTAGATCACATAAAAGATTTACATGTTTTTTTATTAAGAACGAGAGAGATTGTTTACAGCATGGCCTTTAGGCGCTCTAGAGAGAGCAAAAGATTACATATTAAGCATTTGCTCTCCCTAGCTTACATTGAGTAAAAAATAGAAATTTTATTGCATTTCAGTTGAAAAACAAAACTTTTGTCGTTATCTAAAATTTGAGTACGTTTAGCCTGAAGTGAGGTACATATTAGATACTATTTTCAACAAAAAAAAACTTGGTATGTGCGTGTGTTTTGAACTTTTAATAAGGACCAATGCCGTTTCCTAGAACATCAATAGTTTGGTTGAAAGAAGTAGTGCACAGGAATATTTCAGCTAAGATGCCCACGCAGCAGACTGAAACCAGCACCGAGTTGGGAGTTGGGACCTAACCTCAACACGTGCGAGCTTACGGCATCAGCTCCAGCGCTGGGTGTGCCAAGTGCCACATGCATCCAAAGGCTTCAGAGCCAAGGTGGTGGCAGGAGATAGCATGGGCGCATCCACGTACCACGGGCTATAAACCACGTAGCAGTTGGTAGGAGCGTGACCAAGCGAGCGGCCGCCACCGCACCGCACCCAACAGGGCAAGCAAAGGCAACGCGTCCAACCTCGCCTATCAGGATCATGATGATAGTATACAGTATACACCACAATAGGATGTTTAGATGGTAAAAAGGGGTGAAAAAAATCCTATAGCAGTTATATTTGGTAATAATTATCTAATATTGATTAATTAGACTTAAAATATCCGTCTTGCAAAGTACAATAAAACTGTGTAATTAGTTTTTTATTTCATCTATATTTAGTACTCTATATATGTGCTAGTATTTTGATGTGATGGGAAATAGAAATTTGATGTGATGGAAAGTTGAGGAAAAAGGTTTGATGTGATGAGGAATAGAAATTTGATGTGATAGAAAGTTGGGGAAAAATGAGGAAACTCGCAAAAAGGAAATGGCAGCAGGTATATCCTACAGTACTACGCTAGGACCGCTGAAACCATCCAACAAGTAGTAAACAAAAGCCCAAGTGGATAATAACACAAGACTAGCTCAACACAACACACTCAGGCGTATCACGCACACATCTGATACGTGGTGATTACAATTACAATTACAATACAAACAAACAGATGCAGCAACCGCAGCACGCAGCTGCTCAAACTGAAATCATTCACCGCGCAAAATTCCCAGTTCCTTTGACTTGTTTATTTCACAATCAAAATCCATACACAGTCTGCTGCTTGTGCAGGGTTCACCTTCAGCAGGATGGTAAGCATACAATAAAAGCTACTAGGTGTTCATACAACGAACACAATACGAATATCTGTGGCACGGAAAACATCCACGGCTGCTACGGGGTCTTGCTAAACAGAAATTCTGTGCCTGCCTTTGGCGATTCTCCGGGCAATCACCTTGCGCCCACCCTTGGTCGATTTACTACAGAACCAATGTAACAAGGGCATCAGGGTACTGAACCACGACCATGCCGGGTAAACTAATTTCCTAATCTAAATGAGGTGCGAAAGGAAAACATGAACGGACAAGCGTATACACAACTTGATAATTCCAACTTGAAACCCATCTTCCTTTTTGCACGAGGGATGAGGGAAACAAAATAGTAGCACACAGAAACAGTTGAACTGGATAACAGGATAAGGGAAGCTAGAGAGACAGACCGTGTAAGAAATCCATGGGTTCTTTTCCGCTTGATGGTACTGGGTTGGTAGGTTCTTTTCGGAAGCAACTGAAGGGGGTCATTAGCAACAGGATCCTCAACTACAAATAGCAGAACACAAGCAACGGGTTAGAAAAGACATCA
This sequence comes from Microstegium vimineum, assembly GCA_022036555.1. Taxonomy (NCBI): domain Eukaryota; kingdom Viridiplantae; phylum Streptophyta; class Magnoliopsida; order Poales; family Poaceae; genus Microstegium; species Microstegium vimineum. The sequence continues at coordinate 44,653,883 of CM039134.1, read as the reverse complement.
AACTCACAAAATAATAATTTGATCCTAGCTCCCAGGTCATAATCAAAAGCCTACAAGTTATAACCAAGACTGTAGCATTCACCAAATATAACTATAGCAATATTTTCAGCATCAGAAGTAGCAAAGAACAGTCACTGTCTGGGACCATGCAAGTAAACAATCCAGGAAGGACTGCATGTACTTGAGTATTTGTCACTTGTCAGACACTTTCTGCCCAATTTCAGGACAATCAGCAGCAGATGGAACAACCCGCAGTCACCATTTGGCACCATGCAAGTAAACAATCTTATGATAGCAGAAAGAAACATGGGTAATTGAGTATCACTAGTGCACTTTCTACCAAATATAGAACTTAACAGAAATCATACGTGGATAAGAGGGAAACCTTCCCAAGCTCCACACAGTCTCAGTTTCAGGCTTCCAAATGATCACATCATATCAAGCTTTGGATTCTGCCACCTAATGTTTCCAAATGATCACACACAATTATGCAGCATATCAAGCTTTCGATTCTGCCACCTACTATTGAAGGTAGAAAAGGGCATACAGGGAGCTTTAAATAGTGCAGAATGCCAGAATGTATTGCATGCAACGTGTTGTTCTATTCATAAGAGTATCAATCACACTACATACATGGCTTTTTCTCAAGGCTGATCAATCACTAATTAACTTTCAACACAAACCAAACAACACAGATTTTGAAGCCGTAATGCTTGTGAATCATAAAGACAGAGCACAGGCACTAAAGATTTTTATTTGTCAAGCAAACACTCATTAGTGGGCCAAGTCGCCAAGACGACACACCTACAAATCATCACTTTTGTGCTTCTTCAGAATATTGCACCAATACAGCACTGAGTTAGAGCACATGAAATTCAGGCATCATCTGCAGACACCCTGAAGCTACAAGTAGCTAATAATAAAACAAGCGCTGACACATAACACAGGTAATAGTAGAGTAGCACATCACCATTGAGAAAGACAACCATGAGATTTCAGAAAACAATGTCCCCAGAACGAACAAATCAAGCATACTATACGAAATCATGGCAATTGTTCCCAAGTCCGCACAAAGCAAGGCTTGATAGCGTAATGCAAATCACAGAAATGGCGCACTACAACAGAAACCAAGCGTGTTTCGAGTGGTCACACGCTACAATCTCTATATAAACGAACGGTATGGCAACATTGCTCCCCCCATTCCCCAATTCTGAAGCTAGCAATGACTAGCGATCCGAGCCCAGTTGTAAATGAAGTATTCATTGTATAACTCAATCGCGGCCCAATCCATCCTTGAGTGCGATTTCATGAGAGAGAAGATGTACCGTCGTCGATGAAGAAGCGGAGCGAGGGAAGGCCACAGGGGAAGGAGATCTCGCCGGGGAGCGAGCTCAGCCTGGCAACGGTCTCCGCCTCGTAAGCGTCCACCCACGCCGGTGCCGGCGGCAGGAGATGCGGCTGCAGGCTGGGGAGCGGCAGCCCGGCCCGGAGTATGGAAGGGGACGGGGACACGAGGATGCGGCCGAAGAGGGATGATCCAGCCCGCGCCAGTGTCTTCGCCGCCGACGCCATTGCCGAGCACTTTAAACCCTAGCCCCCTGCTTCTCTTCACTCTGCTCCGTCGCCGCACTTGGGGGCGGCGAGCTATGCTGAACTCTGTGGGCCTGGAATGGGCCGAACGACGATGCTGATAAGGCCCGTTTCAGCGACAGACTCGGGGTGGATCGGGTTTCTGTTGGTGGCGTTTTGGTGAAAAAAAATTCCACTATTACTCTCTTAACTTGTACAAAAATTCGTTCTTTTTTTACTTTAAAACTAATCAAACCATCTCCATTAATTTTTGAAATAGTGTGTTTTACCTCTGTTGTCAGGTTATAAGCGGTTTTGAAGGCCTGAATGGGCCAAACGACGATGCTGATAAGGCTCGTTTCAGCGATAGACTCAGGGTTGAATCAGTTTTTCTATTGTTGAGGTGTTTTGCTAACGGAAAAAAGTCTACTTTTACTCTCTTAACTTTTGTGAAAGTTCAGTTTTTTTCTTAAACTTTAAAACCGGCAAATCACCTTCATCAACCTTTGAAACCGTATGTTTTACCTCCATTGTCAGGTTATAAACGGTTTTGAAGGCAATTTTATCTTTATCTTTTTTTATTTATGTCGACTAAATCTTTAAAAAGTTTTAGTAAATCACAGAGAAATTATAAAATAGAAAATCTAATTTTATTGGACTCCATATGAGTAGATCCACACAGTAAACAAATAATATGGTATATTTTAGTACAATGTTTTTATTGTATTTAGATCTATTTTTTCTATAATTAATTTAGAATAATTCATAACTACAATTTCCATAGTCCACTTGTGTTAAAATTTTATAGTGGCATAATTATGGGAGAATTAGCTCTACGGCCCTGAAAAAAGTGGATCTTAGGTTTATGACAATTTTTTCCTCTGAACTTTGCTCTATGGCCCCGAAACGAACTTGTTTGTGCTCTATGGTCTTCTGTCTGTTTTGGACAGCGAATGGTGTTAAGTTAGGGGTAAAAACACCGTTTTACTCCTATTAAAAAAATAAATTACAAAATTTATTTGTTTGTTTTTATATTTGGAGTAATATTAAGCAACTAATTCACACATAACCACATGTAATATATATGTCTATATGTGAATTTATTTGCTTATTAATATTACTCTAAATATACAACAAACAAATAAAACTCTGGATTTTATTTTTTTACTAGGGATAAAATGGTCTTTTTACCCCTAACTTAACACTGTTAGCTGTCCAAAACGGATAGAAGGCCATAGAGCACAAGAAAGTTCGTTTCGAGGCCATAGAGCAAAGTTCGCAAAAAAGGGCCATAAACCTAAGACCCACTTTTTTCAAGGCTATAGAGCTAATTCTCCCCATAATTATTGTATGCTTGAACTATAGTAAAATTTGTATACTCATTAGATCATGTATAACTTAGTTAAATCCTAAATAAATTTATAACTAAATTATGTATGATCCAATGAGTATGGAATTTTTACTACAATTTAAGCATACAATATTTAGACTATCATAAAAAATTTACCATAATTAGAGCATAAAACTACAATTATAAATTATTTTAATTAATTACTGCAAAAACTTTTCCTATTTGGAACACCTTAAATATTGTTTATGACAAAAATAAGCTAAAACTAGCAGTCAAACAATATGCTTTTTGATAGCTTTTTCTGGTCGTGCTTCTCCTGACCACTTCCATTTATTCTAAAACACATAAGCTTTATTCTAAAACACATAAGCTGGGTTATACTCACTTCTTATACAAGCGCATTTTTCATATTTACATAGCTTATCTGAGAATAGCTTATTTTCGTCGTGGTACCAAACTGGGCCTTTGTACTAAAGCATACTATCATGTAGTCCAACAAAATTAGATTTTTTATTTTATAATTTTTTAAAGATTGAGCCTAAATTAATTTAAAAAAGACAAAATTGTCTTCAAAACCATTTATAATTGGGTTAGGGAGATAAAACACATAATTTTAAAAGTTGAGAGAGGTGGCTCACTTGGTTTTGGAGTCTAGGGAGAAGAAAAGACAGAATTTCACAAAATTTAAGAGACAATTTAAGAGTCTAGCGTCTGATTGGAACACGGGATTTTTTCATGTTCCGGTACCTTTTCATGTGAAAATGAACTGATTTCTATAAAATTACTGCGCAATTCCTGTGAAATTCCTGCGTTCAAAACCTTAAGGCCCTGTTTGAAACGCGGGAATTTTTTCCGTTCCTGCGTTTTTCCTATGGAAATGAACTGATTCCTATAAAATTCTACACAATTTCTGTAAAAATCCTGCGTTCCAAACAGCCCTAAAAGAGCCTCAACCATAGTAGAGGAAAAAATTCGTGGGAGGGGCACGAGATGTTGGTGCGGGGCCTGCTGCCACCGGCTGACTTGATGGTGGACTGTGTCAACGGTCAACGTGTGTGTGGAGCCAGCTGGCAGGCACGGCATATTCCGAATCCATTTTGCTTGGATGGAATGGTTCATCATAGAAGCAAGCTGCTGAAGCTTCAAAGATACGGTACACTCCTATCTGATAAGACCTGTTTGGTACAGCTCAGCTTCACTAGTGAAACTATTTTTTTAGAGAAAATAGCTTCACGAACAATTCTTTAGGTGAAACTGAACTATTTTTAAAAAAATGTTTGATAAAACAGCTTTATCAACAACTTTATGCATGGATATAAGACAGAAAGGAGAGAGAAAGCTGTAATAAGCTACTATTTTCAGCTTCATTCAACTTTAAATTTTTGTGAGAGGGGAAAAAAATAACTTTATGAGTGAAGCTGTTTTCAAAAGAGGTGTTTGACAAATACACAGCTTATAACAGCTCCAAACAGACCCTAATTGGAGGTTGATTGCCCTTTCATGCACGGCCCATAGCCGTGACTTGCTACCATGTCACACGTAAACATCTGTTACGTACTCACAGGATTATCATATGCTCATTATCTTCAACTTGCACTGATTTAGTTCGTCACATGAATGACGCAAATAGATAGACTTACAGGCTGGCTTAATTCTCATCATGTGTGGATTATTGTTTGTTTTAATAAGAAAAGATTTTATGAAAACAAAGTTTAAAATAAAAGTATGGCACCCTCGAGGTGACTTCAGATGCAAATTAAAATCCATGGGTCTTTTCAACTAGCAATTGCGATAGTGGATAATGTTATGATACATCTTTTATTTATTAGGAGATAATATCGTAAATAAATCTGAGTCATTGAGTTTTTAGAGTTTTTTTAAATCATTTAACTAATCTAAGAAATAAAAAGGGAAATATTGTTAATACGAGGGATGACCCCTTTTTTGCATGCACAATCTTCCTTTTTTTTCCTTCTGTGTCTCATTACTTCTTTTCTCATTGTATTTTATTTTCTTTCTCATTGTATTGTATCCTTTCTTTTCTATTTATGAATTTTAATTTATTTTTACAAATACATAAATACTATATACATTGAAATGTTTTTATATAGTTTTATTTATGTTTGATATATTAATAAACAACTAAATATTTATGAATAATTATGTTATCTTTTGAGTTTCTTTAAACCAAATCTCTAGGTGCGTAAGTATGGTCCTACTAAAATAATTCTATACCTAATAATAAAGGGGCAAAATTCAGCCTCTTTTTTTCGTCCATCCATTCCTTTTAGACCCGTCTCCCTCTAACTACTCGGTAATGAAGAGTTTTTTTTTTCTGTATGGACTTATATATATAACACGTTCTTATATACGAGTTAGAATAGATCTGGTATCTAGCACAAAACAGAGTTCAGTTATGAGTTGTAATTGTAATCAAATAGAGCTCTAAATCCTATATCAAACACGTAAGACTTCCAAGTAAACATGAAAAGGAATTCTAATCCAAATAGAAATAGGATAATTAGAATAGAAATTAAACAATAAAAAGGAATTCTAATGGAAATCGAAATAGGGTAATATAAGAATAGAAATTAAGCAATCATGTGTTGTCGCTACTAATCCACAACACACGATTTAAATGAACAATCAAAGATGAAGCATCTGATTTAAAAAAAAATCATTTGCGGAAACATCTCTAAGGAAAAAAAACAAACGAAAAAAAATTGGACGTGAGATGTGAGGCCTCTCAAGCGGTGGCTGAGACGAAAAAAAAATCGTAGTGGCCGTAGACTCAAAAATTCGGACGAGCAGCAGTTGAGACGGAAACAAATTGGACGTCGGGCTTCAGTGTTCGACATAGAATCGGTGAATTGAACAGAGTACAAATGAATAATATTCTATTTAACCACCCGTTGCAATGTACGGACGTTTTTGCTAGTAATAAATAACATATTAGAATACGAATTGATATTGAATAAGCATAAAATTTCATACGCATAAAGCATAGAATTTTATATGCGTTGAACATATACATATGTTGGGCACATACGTACGTTAATTCGGCACCTATACACGTGTGGCACATATATGTGTATAAAAACTAAGTAGTTATGTTAATTAATTTTTGTCATATTTAAAGTTGTAGAAATAAAAAGATTTTACTACATTTAATAGATCATGCAAGCATCAATTAGATCTAAACAAAGATTTTTATATGTAAACTTTTCTTATTTATCATGTTTTACAAAACTTAAATGAAATTAATATATATTTATGTTATGACCTAGTGAAGTAATAGACGATTTTAATCGTCCGATCTAATTAAATGAACGACTTATAGTTATTTAGATGTATCACAACAGATCCTATAGACAATAGTGATACATATGTAGTGTTTTTCTTTTTTCCCCACTAAGACTCATTTTCGCTGTTAGATTTAGGACAAGTTTGGTTTCTGTTAAACTTGTACAGCCGACCAAAATTTGGTGGCCCAAACAGCCGCCTATTTGGCCACGTGGACGGAAAAAATAAACTCAACCTAGCTTAGGGATATGATGGACGTCGCTGCCAATTCGATGAGCTGCAACTGCTGCTTCAATTCAATGCCTGAAAGAGCCGGTGAAGACACCTATAAGGTCAGTAACCGATCGGTACTGTCATGCTTTGCAGGACGATACATGGAGCCAATCATCGACCGCCGTGGTCTAGATAGCTATAGCACGAGTTAACTAATCCAAGGCCGAAATACATTTTACTAGTACCCCAAAACTATTCAGTTTTTGATCAAAAATAAAAAAAACTATTCAGTTTGTCCACCTAACCCTCATATCAAATTTGGCTTATTTAATGTCTTTAGTTTAGAATAGTATTTAATTAACTAGTCCAAATGTACACCCTACTGATTTTTTCCTTTTTTCTTTTTAGTCATACAACTTATGTTTCTATTAAACTTTTTGCACAATTATAGCTAATTAAGCTAGTTGGGACTTGGGAGTACCTACAAATATTAGTATAGCCCTCAAAATATGAAATTTCATAAAAAATAAAAACATCTAAAATTATCTGCTATATTTTATGATGGCATTTTATATACTTTGAACACAAGGCCTAACATGTACAAAGATAAGCCAATTAAATTTGGATTAAATTGATCCAAATATTCTAGGGATTAGAATAAACAAAGCTTTTTTAGGGTTCATAGTACAAATCCCCAAAAATATGATTCCTGTGGATATATGAAAGGAGGACTTTGACTTATATATATATATATATATATTTCATAATGTGTTAGGATGACTAGCTCACATTTCTGTATTCGCTAAGATCTTATATGTGATACAAACATTAGAAGTACGAGGATAAAACAAAGACTTGTGACTACTCGAATATCATCATTGCTCTCTCTTTGTTCACTATCTTATACAATACCCATACATATGCTCTTTGATCTCAATTTGGATAAACTTCAGTTACCAATTACTATATATTCTTTTCCATCCATATTTATACTTTTCTCTTTGAATCACAACTTCATAATGCTCCAATCTAAACACTAGCTTGAGTTATTTCAACCGTTGTTGCAATCCATTTGTTGTGGTTGTTCTTACAATCTAGATGCAATAATCCATTATTTGTGCAATCCATTATGGGTAACCAAGTTATTTATTAACTACTGCAATTGAGTTCTCTGTATGTTAAATTGAAACTCCAAGGAGCATTATTGTGCCACTTATGCAAAATTCTATTTTTGTATTTTACTGAAAATATGGATTATAGGACTTAGGTTATACTCCTACATTCTACAACAACACAACATGTGTTTTTACATTCACCACAATACTCAGGACGTGAAATTCCACTATTAATGAATTGAATGTAGTAATATAGTTATTTATAAAAACGAAATTCTCAAAATCAAATTATAGAGTTTATAATTTAGGTACCAATGTTGGTATGTTACATTGCTTTAGTAAGAATGTATAATTTTATATATAGTAGAAATTTATGCCATGCAGTATGAATATAGTTAAAGTGTTATTGATATGTGACTTGTTCAGGGTTTGTTTTTCATGATTATAAAACCAAGCAAAGTTATAGTTATTGCTAATGCATGTATATAGACTTGATCTGCTTGCTTGCGTGCAACATGCACGTTTTCTTTGAGTTATTTTTTTATGAAGTAATGGTGGTAGGCGTGGGTAATTTAGAATCATATATAAGGTTCCTTTATGTTTTGTTTATAATGCTAGCTACATGTGGTTGTTTTAAATGTAGATTTAAAAACGTTTATTTTAGCTTATATTTTCACGATGGTAGAGGTGAGCAATATAGATGTAAATTTGTGAGTTACTTATTATTATCTTTGACAAAGGCAGTTAATTTATACTCAAAACTAGGTGTTTTTTAGTTTTTTTTGGTATGAGTGTGTATTTTAGAAGAAAATTAGATCACTAGTTAAATTCTCAACCATGATTAGAGTATACCGAATCAATGGATTGATGTTTATGTTTTTGTGATAATATTTATGATCAATATTTTTAGCATATCCTATGATTATTAGTGCTTGTTTGGCATAACTTCTACTCGGTGCCACTCTATTGTATTTGTTGATAGAGTTAGGGCATGCCAATCAGCTCCTCTATCGACAAGTTTTCAACTACTACCATACAAATTATTTTTTCAATCATGTCTAGAGGCTCTAAAAGGAGTCTTTGTTGACGGTCGTTAGCGTCAACTTTTTAAACAAATATAAACATGATAATTGGATCAATCAAATATAATATCTAGAAATATAGGATTTTATCTAACAAATTCCATGAGTTTTGGTGTTTCATCATTTTCCAGGGACTATTCCAGAAAAGCATATAAAGGAAAGCAAATAAGAAGAAATATCGGAATAAATCCACAAGGGAAATAGTGTCCATTGGACTCAGGAAGGACCTAGAGGGCACCCGAAGGAAGCGGGGCTCGAGAGGCCGACTTAGAGGGCCGGCTGGCCTGAGCCCATGCCGGGCGGCACCCCCCTGGGCCCGCCTGCTGCCGCCTTCTGGAAGCTTCCTCCACCGCCTTAGAGGAGTCATCTAGGCCCTACGTTAAGTTGGTTTGATCCAACGGTCGTCGTGCATCCCACCGAGCTATAAATAGATCCCTGTACCCCCCTCCTGGAGCCAAGCCAGATCAGAAGCTCAAGAGCTGAAACCCTAATTCCTATCTAGTAGATCTAGGCTAGCAATTCAAGAGAGATTAGATCCATGTAGATCTAACTCTATTTAGAGATTAGAGATTTAGAGTTGGAGAGTAGAGTTGTGGAGGAGTTCCGGCCTGTCGGTTCTTCTTCATCGTTGTATTCTTTGGGATCAGATTCCTCTCGCACAGGATCTGTATTCTGAGATACCCTGCTATTCGACTTCTGGTTCAAGTAAGCATTTACTCTTATTGTTCATTATGTTTGTAATTCTTCGGAGTGCTTTAATCTTGGTCATTACTTGATTAAAGTAGTAATACCTAGTGTAGGCGTGGTGCCTAGGCTAAGTTTGTTTGCATTTGTCCCCTGATTTTCTAGACAACGGTAGCTCGCGTAGGTGACTCTTATAGCTACATTGATTCCTCTGTAGTCCATTTCCCGTAATAGGTTTGGCAGACATATAGGTGCTTAGTAGGAGAGAACTCTGTTTTCTACTCTTATTTAAGTCATCATCCTTAAAGATCATAAAAGATAAAGCTTACCTAGTGACCAGAACTAGAAAGTCCTTGGTTCTTTCTCCTCTGATCAATAGGTATCTAGACTTGGTTGTGAAACGGGTTAAGTTTATAGACTTAGTCATCCTCATACACCGTTCCTTTGGATTCGATATTTAAAATTAGGTTATCTCGGTGAAGTGCTACATCGTTGTTTATCTGTGCGCTTGCGGATAATTAATTTACTCGTGTGCTCTAAGAAATATCAACAAGCATTTTTGGCGCCATTGCTGGGGAACGGTTGTTTCTTCTTTGAGATTGACTTTAAGTTTAGCTTAATCTTGTATTATACTTTTATCTTTCTTTTTAATTTTCTGTATGGATTATTTTTATACTTTTATTTTTCTTTGTTACCTTATGGATTTTGTAGTTTCGTTTATCAAGCACACATATTCCAACCTACCTTATTTTTACCATTACTACATGGATGAAAACTCTAGTCTAGCACAATCAGCTAAGCTTATCCTTTTTAATGACTATGAGCTACGTCCATATTTGATAGATATAATCCGGAGACAATCCTTTTGTGCCAAAAACATGAATTATCCTTTTATAGGGGAGGCTTCGGATGAGACCCATTCTATATCTTTTGGTCTCTCTTTCATAACCATTTATGACATCTTCAACAACCTTAACCTTTCTGTTTATAAAAACTTCAAAAGGGTAGTTGTCGATGCATATGTTTATAATAAATATTGTAGATCTCGTTGTGTTAAAACTTGAGATAGGTGATGGAGGGGAAACCACTTTACTAAATCACATCTTAAAAGGTTTCCCCAGGACAACTTAATGTCCTAAAACCATCACCACTTAGATCCTAACATAAATGTTCGCCTTTTCGTTGTCTTGTGAAATGAGCATAAAATATATTATATTCCTTCGGGTATTCTTGTTACTAACCTTTCCAGGTTTGGAGCAGAAAGATTGAAGGAACAACAAACATAAGGTATGTCCAACCGATTATTGTGCAACATTGAAATTATATTCATCCAATCTTGATATTTTTTGCAAAATTCAAGCTTGGGGAGAAACCACCATAAAACTATCTTTTGCCATGTTGCCACATTATCTAGGTTGTTCGTACTTTTAAAAGGCATTCTCAAATTGCTAAATTGCTAATCGTGCTCTTTCATTCTCACTTGAGTAACATCTCTATAATACTTTCATGCTACCTTTGTTTGCTATCGTATATGTTTAGGGTTTGAAGAATTTTTTTATATCTTTTAAATTATGCATGGTGCTTAGTTTAAACCAAAAGGTATTTGGATATTACTTCTAAAGGCTTTTAAATTAAGCGTGGTACTTAGGTTAAAATGTCTTCCTAAATCAAATTAGACGTGGTGTCTAGGTTGATTTTTGAACTGATAGTATGCTGTAGTAGATATTGGATATTTTGTTGGACTAACCCCTGCAGGAAAACTTTCAATAACAAATTGGGAAAGTCCTGAGAGGAACTCACATTGGAGATGACGAGAGACACATGAACTTCAACAACTTTCATAAGAGAGACACAACTAATTCATCAATAGATGAATTCCATGGAGCAAGGAGAAGACAAGGATAACCTTAAACCACTCAATCCATGGAAGAGAAGGTGAACAAACTTCAAGACAAGACAATAAAAATATCAAGATCAGAGGAACAAAGAAAACAAGCCATTAAGGCACATCCAGTTGATCAAAGGAAGCTTCCATAAAGTGTTACAACGCCATCGTTCTTCAACAAAATTAAAGGTAAGTAATCATCACTCTAAAAGCATTCCTTTGATTCTGGTATTTATACATTACAAAAGATCTAAACATGTTTGAGCTACAACTTTATTTGATCCAACCCCATTAACTCAACATGTTAAAGTTCTTTAAAGCTTGTTCCTAATACCACATTCTTATTCTCACAAATTTAACCATATGGGCTAAGATGTTGCACATCCAACTTTGGAAGATGATAATCTCAATCATATAAAATTTATACATTATTCATAGACAAACCCTTCCATGTGCTCAAGCAATTTATTTTTCTAAGTGTTGTTGAAGTGCTATATTCATACTTATCTTTTGATCTTTTTCACCCATGTTATGGTTAAATAAAATACTCAATTTTGCTCCATATATTTAGGCTAGATAAGAATGAATAAAATTTTGGTTCTGTTGGTGTTTTCCCACCAACAGAGCCCATGCACTTGATCTCTTCCTTGTTTATTTGAGCAGGACACTTCTACACAATGCCATCAAGAGCATGGGTGGATGACACCCCACCAATGGAGATAGGAGATTCAAGACCTATCATCCCAATCTCCATTAGAGCTTACACTCTTGAAGAAGCTGTCTGTAACCTTGGAGCAAGTGTCAACATCATGCCAAGCTTGCAGATCATGCACTATGATACCCCAAGGCAATTCCTTAATATATCAACATACGAGTTGGACACTCGTTTGTATGGGTAAACCTTGTGATTGGAGAAACAGACAGAGATGAGAAATCACTCATTATCTTGGGACACCCATTCTTAGGCATAGCTAATGCCAACATCTACATGGATAGCGCCAAGATCTGTTTCACGATCAAGGATGAGAAGGAGAGGTTCACTTTCATGCAGCATACACTTAAAGCTCTTACTCATCCTTAGAGGTCGTACATCTACAAGGACACAACTGTTGCTACAAGGAAGAAGAACATTAACAATAGAAGGAGGAAGAGTAAAGCTCAACAACCAAGAGAAGACCCAAATGATCAACACTATTGATTTAGGGTATGGCCAACTCCTTCTATCAAATACCTCGCTAAGCTAGATGATCCAAGAGTACCTACCGTTGATTGCAAGATCAAGGAAAGTACATTCTATAGTATATTCTGCAACATTGGATCAAGTGGCAACACAGTGTCTGTGGTCGCCTATCAACATTTATATGGCAGTAGACCAGTATACCAGACATATGTACAGCTTCAGCTAGCAGACCAATCATTCCGATTTCCAGAGGGAATAACAAAAGACATCATAATTAGAGATCACTATGTTCCCGGTGACTTCATGGTTTTATTTATGGGAGATAAAGATGGAGTCCACCTTATTCAAGGAAGAGTTTTTCTCAACACCACTATCACAATCATCTACATGAAATCAAGAGAGGACCACTTCCAATTTCCTGAAGAGAAGACATATTACTACTTCAAAAGCCACACTACTTATGAAGACAAGGAAGCATCGCTCTCAATGCCAAATGAAACAAGCCACCAAGGATGGATGGACAAATTATCTAGGAGAAAGTCAAGATATGAAGACCAATCCAATAATGAAGATAAAGATCTCCTGAGTGTTGACGGACCTTAAGTACCAATTTTAACCATCAACTAAACATGAAAAAGGATCCATATGCAATTCACATCTAGATATAGGGGGGTTTACTAATGAAATTCCACAAGTTTTGGTGAATGTCTATTTCTGCATGGGGATATTAGGAAATACCAAGGAAAGGCCCACATGTCATGTTTACATAGAGATAATTGTCATCCGCACACTTTTCTATACTCTAGAGGGTTCCAGAAGACGTAGGAAGAAACGAGAAGGCGAGCGGGCTTATAGGTAGGGCGCTCACCCTACTCCCTAGGGCGCCTGCCCTGACCCTGCAACCAATCAGAACCAGTCTCGCGGATTAGGGTTCCACCGCCTTTGAGGTTAAATCTAACCCCTCCATTAAGGTCAGTTTGATCTGACGGCTGACGTTCATTTGAGGGGGCTATATAAGGAGGACCCCTTCCCCCTAACAAAAGGCAATCCATTATTCATTTGCATATTTTCCAAAGAGGATTCACCAGAGAGGATCTGTCGGTGTCTAAAATGGCGGGGTCTAGACAGCCAACGAGTAAATTTCTAAGCGTGTCGGAGATCGGATGGTTATGCCCGGAGAAACACAAGGTTTATACTGGTTCGGGCACGAACGCCCTACGTCCAGTTTGCTGCTGAGTCGTGTTACCGAGTGTAGGAGAGCTCGTAGGGGGGAGCTATAAGCTTTGGTGAGAGAGGGAAGCGAGTTCCCAGGTCTCGTGCGTATGTGGTTCGAGGTTCGTTGTGGGAGCTCGCGTGGATGCGAGTATGAGTGTGTGTGAATGAGTTCAGAGAGAGTCGAGAGAGAGAGAGAGATTGGAGGTCCATTCTCCCCCTTTATACGTAGGGAGAGATGGAGGAGTACAATAGAGAGAGAGGGAGGAAACGTGGGCCTGGTGTAGGCTGTTGATTTGGAGGACACTCCAGGCTTCTGTTCCCCTTCCTTCCCGGGGAAGGCTTTGCTTGTTATCGCGCTCCTGGTCCTGTTCATCCTTGGTGCAACTGTAGCCACGCGCCTGGTACTTGGTGGCGCTCCTGTTTCCATATGTGGGCATGGGCGGAGGTTGGCAGAACAGGGCTCGGTACCCCTGCGTTCCGTCGTACAGGGACGAGTACGCCTTAATTCCTATTCGGCTGTCCGTCAGAGGGATGGTGAATGTCACTCGGTGGTACTGGAGCTTGTACCGCAAGGGTTCTACAGGGGCAGTCATGGCGATCCATGTCTTTAACCCCCATCCCCAAGGACGAGTTTGCACTGTGGACCTTTTGACTATGGGCTAAAATGCACCATGGATTGGGGAAGCCTCCGAGGGCAAGCGACGTCACGGATGACGTTTCCCACCCTCGGACGAGGCGGAAGAGCCCCGAGGGTAGACGACGTCACAAATGATGTCATCCCAGCTCGGACGGGGTGGCCAGTTTTGGGGAAGGCCTTGCCCTGGCTCAGGCGAGGCGGAGAGGCCCCCGAGGGTCGATGGCGTCACCGATGACGTCATCCCAGCTCGGACGGGTCGGGTGGTCCTCCGAGGGTGTGCTGTTGCCTTAGCCAGTTTTGGGGCAGGCTTTGCCCTGGCTCGGGCGAGGCGGAGAGGCCCCGGAGGGTCGATGGCGTCGCGGACGACATCACCCAAGCTCGGACGGGGCGGAAGGCCCTCCGAGGAGATGCCGCTGCCTTAGCCGGTTTGGCTAAGGCGATGTGTCCCCTTGAGTGATGATGTCATCCTGGCTCGGGCGAGTCGGAGGGGCTCCCAGGGATGATTTTGTCTTCGCGAAGTATGAAGTTGGGGTACCCTATTCTCAAGTATCCGATAGTAGCCCCGGAGCCTACGATGTAGTGATGGACTACACCGGAGGCTTCCGAGAGTACTTATGGCGTTTGGTTATGTTTTTGGATTTCTGTGGGTCCGCGCGAGCGCACCTGCCGGGTGTAGCCCCCGAGGCCTTAGGAGAAAGATTTTTCTCCTAAGGGCTTACTCGATCTAGCCTACAACGTTTGTTCTTTTGCCCCTCTCAAGAGGTGAGGAGCGGAAGAGGACTGCCCTGCTCGTACGAGATCAGAATCTTGCTTGCACGCTAGCCCTACTGGGGGTGTACTGTGGTACTTGGGCTGACGTGCCCTGAAGTGACGAATCGGCACTGTGTAGTGTTGTCTTCCGGTCAGAGCGTCTGCCTGATCAGTCGATGTCAGGTCGGCATCGGCCTGGTCGGACTCCGCCTGTCTTGACCCAAAAGTGGGTGCGCCGTGTTCTCCCGTTGGTGGGCACTGCGATGCATTGCCCTCGTGTGGTCAAACTTTCGATTGACGCACCCTGAGCCTGCCGTCTGCTTGGCCATTTATGGCTCTACCGCGCCCCCTCTAAAACTGGCACTGGCACGCAGTGCGATTTAATTGGGGGATGCGGAGCACCGTGGCTTCACGGGTTGGCCATTGTGCGGGTGCCCTGGCGGGCTATAAATAGGGGTATCCGGCTGTGGTCTAGAATCACAATCCCCCAGCATGACTTGCCCTACTTTCTTCCTCCGAGGCCTCGTAGGAGATACCCTTGAGCCACCCTGGCGTGCGGCCCTTTGAGAGTACACCGGACTCAGGGGAAGTTCTGCGTTAGGGGTGCAGGCATCCCGTTCCGCCTAGTGGTAGAACTCAGCGGAAGCTCTGCGAGGCGCGCAGAGCTCCGTTGGTTCTGGCCACCGGTTGGGCGAAGGGTTGTTACCACCCCCTGCACGAATCGCTTTTGCAGGGAGGGAGGTGTAGGATCCATCCCTTTTGTGGGACGGGTCTTGCGCTCTGCTCCGGGGATGTGGTGGCATGCTTGCCCTCTCTAGAGGGCAGCCGAGGATGTGTCCACTGGAAAAGTCATAGCAGTTCGCCTGCATGATCCTAGGAGTTGGCTCATCCTCGACTGTTGGTTGATGGCTATGTCACTGTCGGTGAGATGTGTAGGCCCGGAGCTGCCAATGTATGGCGGGCTCGGAGCTGCTTGCCGGCGGTGACATCGATCATGGAGCAGCTGGGGCGACTTAGCTGTAAAGTGCCCAACCAACCCCATGGAGAGGGAGCAACATCGTCACGGCCTGGGGTCTCCTAAAGATGAGGCAACCGCTGTTCTCCCACAGCTGTAGCATGCCTGGTCGGAGTTACCAGCGGGTCGCGGCGACGTCGTCCATTGCGATCTTAAAGATCGGGCAGGTGTTCCCCGGGCCTTGCGACTGGGTTACCTGACTTGGATATCCGGCCTGTCGGGCGGCGAAGACCTTGGTGCGGATGCTGGTGCTATACCTCCTGGCTTTTGGCTTTCCCGGCCTGGAAGCTCCCTTTGGTCCACCTTGTGATTGCTTCTTGTGTCTGGGGTTAGCCCTCGTGGCTCCTTTTGAGAATGTGTAGCTCCTGCGGGGATTAATGCATATGTATATGTTTACATGAAATGGAAAATGTTTGTTTTTCTCGTTTACCTGGTCGGACCTCTCACGCGTGAGGCTTGTCCCGTGGCGCGGCGCCAACCCCCGAGTCTTTACTCGATGTAAAGAAAATCGTCTCGGGTCTGTGTTGTCTTTTTGTTCGTTCCCCGTGCATCTCTTCGCGAGAAGGGGGAATATGAGCCGAACCATGCTATCCTCGAGGCGGACGAACCATGGCTGCTCGTCGAGTTAATAGCGGGCAAATCTGAGTGGGGTGTTCGGTTCCCGTTTGCTCGGGTTCAAGATCGTGGCCCATGTCGCGGCTCACCCCAAATCGATTTCATCTAGTAACCGGGTCCATTCGATGGGTCCCGAGGGCCTGTTGCCTTCCTTCGATTGGAATACCATGAACCAATCATCTGTAAAAACAGACTCAAATACGAAATCTGGGAATGGCCTTAACATCCGATTGCCAGGCTGATGACCGCTAGTGTGTCCATTCCCTATTCGCCCCTCGCTCGGATGTCCTGAGTCGTCCGTTTCGTCCCCCGATGGGGTGGCCTCCGTATCTCTGGACCGTAACGGGCCATCGGGGCGTCTATAGCCCCTATCCCTTTATCTTACCTGGGCCCATGGGCCGTCGCCGCTGGTTGCGCCACGTGTGCGTCCCTCCGGCCTTCGCGCGTATCGGCCGAGCTCGGACAAGTCGGAGGCTCTTCCGAGATGCGCTTGCACTCGAGAGGTGCGTGCCTTGGACGGGGATGCATAGTAGAAGATTTATGCGCGCGACATGGTGGGCCCGGGATGGATTCTGCAATGATGACGGATACGGGATGCGAATCAAAACAAGGGAAAAAACGAGTGATGTCAGTTACCTGCCGCAGTGCGTGCGGCTTCTGATATCCCCGCGAGCAGTGGAAGTGATGTAACCGAGCGGCCGCATCTAAAGCGACTTGAGACGTGAGGTCGTGCGCGTGGAGGGCTGCGGAAACAAGGGCGGTGGACGCCCAGGCGTCGGCGCAGCGTGGCGTCGCTGACCTTGAGCGGATTGGGTGAGAGCGTGACGAGGCTCGCGCTGATGCCGAGGTCGTCCGCAAGATGCTGGTGGATGAGCGCGCGGCGTGTCAG
Organism: Microstegium vimineum; assembly: GCA_022036555.1. Lineage (NCBI taxonomy): Eukaryota > Viridiplantae > Streptophyta > Magnoliopsida > Poales > Poaceae > Microstegium > Microstegium vimineum. The sequence goes on along the minus strand of CM039134.1, from coordinate 44,636,380 downwards.
GCTAAATTTGAGCGCCTGACCACCGAGCGCAATGCTGAGGCAGTGGCGCGGCGTCGGGCCGTCTCGGCGTTGGACTCCATGGAGGAGAAGCGCAATACCATGCGGTTCCAGCGCGACAACAATCGCTGGGAACGTGACGACGCCGTGGCCCGCTTGGAGGATCTCTCGGCCTGGGCGTAGGAGCGCAACGCCGAAGACGATCGGAGGATCCTTGCGTTCTCCACCTAGGTCGGCGAGCTGACGACGACCGCCTCACAGCTCCGTGCGACGGTCCACGACCTGGAAAATGAGAATGGAGGTATGTTGCCCTCCTTTGTCCATTTGTCCTGGTGTGATGTACCTTTTTGCTTGAAGGCTGAGTCTTCCTTCTTGTCGTCCCAGAGCTACGTGCTGGTGTGTAGGAGTAGCAAGCATTGTGCGAGGCCATGCATGGCGCGTGCGACCTCTTCGGCATGCCAGCCGTCGAGGGTGGTCCGGAGGCGGCCAGGACCCGCGACGGCCTGCTCTGGGAGCGAGGCCAAGCGCGGATCCAGGAGGCACTGCGCATCGGGGTCCATCGCACGATGGAGATCGCCACCTGCCTCTACGACACGGTGACTCCTACACTCGTCAGCGAGGGTTACCCCTTGGACACCCTGGAGGATCTGATCGACCGGATTGAAGCCACCGCGGAGGAGCCCGCGACGACCCTGGCCGCCAATCTCGAAGACGAAGTGTTTCCGCTGCTGGAAGAGTGACCCTGCGTGCTCAGTGATCAGGGCCGAGTGCCCTTGTAAGAAACAACTTAGGTTATCCTCGGTACGATGCGCCCTGGTGGGCTTTTTCACAAATTTCTATTGCTCCTTAGCGAGCTTGCTCTTAAGTTTGCTTGTTTTCTAGTTTCCGCGTCTTTCCCGTTTTGTCCTACTTGCTTTGCCTTTCCTAATAAGAGATTCGATCTGCTCGGATGGGCAGTCGGTGGAAGTACTTGGCTCCGGGGAGTCGGAGTACTTCACGGCCCGTTGTCGCGGTCCGGTGAGACTTTCTCCCTTGGTCGGGGAAGACGAAGTTTTCGTTCGGCAGGAAAAGGCGTTGATGTTTTGCATGCAAACGTTTTTGGAGAGAAAAAAGCAGGGGGTTCCCCCCTTCCCAGCCCCCGAGCGAGGTGCGCTCTGGCGCGCACCGGGAGTGCACCTTGCTAAGCGATTGGTCCAAGAGTTCCCCAGTTTTTATTCCTTGAACTATTTGCTTATAGAAGATTACATGCGTATGTACAATGTGCTGGAATACTTAGTAAAGGTAGATAAACGACATAGCTGTTGGTGCTATGGGCGTCCGAGCTCCTCGCGCTCTAGGGGTCGACGTCCATCTTGTCAGCGGCCTCGATCGCCGCCAACAGCTCCTGGCTACGCACTTCCGCCATGGCGTTCTCGCAGCAGTCCACCTTGCACTGGTATGCCACCTTGAAGTCGGAGGTGACTGTGATGATGCCGCATGGTCCCGGCATCTTGAGCTTCAGGTAGGTGTAGTTGGGGATGGCCATGAACTTAGCGTAGCACGGCCTTCCCAACACCGCGTGGTAGGTCCTGCGGTAGGCCACCACCTCAAAGGTAAGGACCTCGCTCCGGAAGTTGTCCGGCTCCCCGAACGTGACGGGTAGGTCGACAGGCCCCAAGGGTACCGTCTGTCTTCCGGGGACGATTCCCTAGAAGGGAGCCCTCGAGGATCGGAGCCTCTCCCTTCGCAGGCCGAGGGCCTCGAAAGCATTGAAGTACATGATGTTTGAGGCTGCTGCCCCGTCCATCAGTACCTTGGTGAAGCGCACGTTCCCTATGATTGGGTCCACGACGAGTGGGTAACAGCCCGGGTAGGGAACGTGGCTCGGGTGATCATCTTGCCCGAACGTGATGTCGGACTCCGACCAATCGAGGAAGGTCGGAGTTGCCGGGGTGGCGGCGAAGACCTCGCGCCGCTCCCGCTTCTGCCGGCGTTTGCAGCCGTAGGCCTTCGAGCCCCTGAAGATCATGAGGCACTTGCTTACATGGGGGTAGGAGTCATCGTGACCCCCCGTCCCCGTCCTGACCATCTGGCTGCTTCGGCTCGCCCTTGTCGGGGATGGCCTTGAAGTACCTGGCCATCATCTCACACTCTTGGAGTGTGTGCTTGACCAGACCATTGTGGTACGGGCATCGCTTGGTGAGCATGTCGTCAAACTTGCCCCCCTTCTTACCTCCCTGGGGCCGGGGAGCCTTGCGGTCTGTCGCCGCGACCACGTTGTCACCGCTGCCGCGCTGCAGCCTGCTCTTCCTCTTGTTCCTGTTCTGGGCACGGTTCGGGCCGCCTTCGCCGGCGGTCTCCACTTCTTTGCCCTTCCCCTTGTCGGGGTGGAAGATCGCACCAACCGCCTCCTCACCTGACGCATAGCTAGTGGCAATGTCAAGGAGTCGCTCGGTGGTGCGAGGGTTGATGCGGCCCAGCTCGTGGACCAGCTGCTTGCAGGTGGTACCCGCAAGGAACGCCCCAACCACATCCGCGTCGGCTGCGGTCGGGAGCTTTGTGCACTGCTGGGAGAAGCGACAGATGTAGTCCCGGAGGGACACGTCGGTCTTCTGCCTGGAGCTGCGAAGGTCCCAGGAGTTGCCTGGGCGGGTGTAGGTGCCTTGAAAATTCTCGACAAAGGCTTGTCGTAGGGAACTCCACCCGTCGATGGTGTTGGGAGGCAAATGCTCGAGCCACGTGCGAGTCGAGTCTGAAAGGTGGAGAGGCAAGTTGCGGATGATGAAATCATCATCGTCCGCGCCGCCGGCCTGACAGGCAAGGCGGTAGTCGTCAAGCCAGAGCCTGGGGTTCGTTTTCCCGGAGTACCGGATGATGTTGGTTGGTTGTCGGAACGGATGCGGGAACGGTGCACGGTGGATGCAGCGAATCAACGCCAAGGGGCCCGGCGGCTCTGGCGTAGGAGGTCGGTCCTCGTCGCTGTTGTACCGGCCCCCGCGGCGGACGTGGTAGCCTCTGTTGGCACCATCCTGCTTGGCCTGCTTGTGCGCGTCAAGCGTGTCGCACACGTCTCGCTTTTCGCCTACGCGAGCATGCACTGTTGGACGCCGGCGTTCAGCCGGTGCGGGATCCGGGTGGACTGACCCCTCGCAACCGTTGGGTGCCGGGCCGGTTGGATGGCCGGTGCTGAGCCCGCGCCTCCGCGACGCGGAGCTCTTGGCCTGTTGTGCCGCGGCTCGCTCCAGAAGGGTCCTCAACTCGTCGTGAGCGAGCTTCCCATCAGGAGCATCTGGGATCGGAAGGTTGCAGAGCAGCATCCTTGCTGCCGCAATGTTCTGGCTCGCCCGCTTGAACTGCGGCGTATCGTGTTCGTCATTGATGATGCGCTGGTGTACTGTTCGGGCGTCCCTGCAAGCGTGAGGCTCTGCGGGGCCCCTGGCGGCTTCACGTTCAAGCTTTTCGCGCTCGAACGTCACCCTTTGCTGGTGCTCTGCGAGCTGTTGCTCCATGTCGCGGAGGTCGTGAAGCTGCTGCTGCTAGGGATCCGAAGGTTGCGGATCGGGCCATGGCTGGGGTGCCAGAGCACCCGTCTCATGTACGGGCGTGTGGACGTCGTCGCCATTGTCGTCCCCGTCGTCGATGAGGGTGGGGTCGATAGCGGCTCTAGGTGGCGGCGTGTCGCACATGAAGCACTCGCGGCTAAGGCCCTCGCTGCGGTCACTCGAGCTGGAGTCGAGCAGGTAATCGCTGGCGTGAAGAAAACCGTAGAGGGCCTCCTTATCCCCCAGACCGTCGATGTCCAGGGGGTCCCAGGGATCAACGCTCCCACGGCTAGAGTCGGCGCAGGAGGTGGCCTCGGAACTTGTGAGGAGGTCGGAGATGGACCGGCGGTGGTGAGACGCAAGCCTGATGCGTGTCCCTTCCACAGGGTCAGCCTGGAACCGTGCGGCCACCATCTCCGAATAAGACGCGGTGGCATTCCTCATGCCGAACGGTAGTGCCTCCGGAGCGGGCGCTTCGATGTGCCCAGGAGAGAGCGGTTGTCCTCCCCGAGCTGCACCATCACGTTGGCGAACGCGTTGTAGAGGTTGTGCAGGGACTCCTGGGTCGGTTGGGCTCCCATCAGCGTGTCGAGCTGGCGCTCAAACCGTGGATAGTCGGCCCGCTGGACGGCTGTCCTGTGAGCGACTTGCTCCCCGGAGGGAGGCAGGTTGAGGTGGGCCATGGATGCCGAGATGGCGTGCACGGCTACCTCGGAGGGTACCGTAGGGCGACGGAGGACCAGGTTGTCCCCTGGCCGTGGCACTAGAAGTACAGGCTACCAAAACGAACAATGGAGCCCGAAGAAAAATCAGCGTGGCGAGAAGCCATCCGATACTCGAAAATACGGGTGACACGCAAAGCCCCCTACCTGGCGCGCCAACTTTCGGTGTCTAAAATGGTGGGGTCTAGACAGCCAACGAGTAAATTTCTAAGCGTGTCGGAGATCGCATGGTTATGCCCGGAGAACACAAGGTTTATACTGGTTCGGGCACGAACGCCCTACGTCCAGTTTGCTGCTGAGTCATGTTACCGAGCGTAGGAGAGCTCGTAGGGGGGAGCTATAAGCTTTGGTGAGAGAGGGAAGCGGGTTCCCAGGTCTCGTGCGTATGTGGTTCGAGGTTCGTTGTGGGAGCTCGCGTGGATGCGAGTATGAGTGTGTGTGAATGAGTTCAGAGAGAGTCGGAGAGAGAGAGAGATTGGAGGTCCATTCTCCCCCTTTATACGTAGGGGAGATGGAGGAGTACAATAGAGAGAGAGGGAGGAAATGTGGGCCTGGTGTAGGCTATTGATTTGGAGGACACTCCAGGCTTCTGTTCCCCTTCCTTCCCAGGGAAGGCTTTGCTTGTTATCGCGCTCCTGGTCCTGTTCATCCTTGGTGCAACTGTAGCCACGCGCCTGGTACTTGGTGTCATCCGGGAGTGATGATGTCATCCTGGCTTGGGCGAGTCGGAGGGGCTCCCGGGGATGATTTTGTCTTCGCGAAGTATGAAGTTGGGGTACCCTATTCTCAAGTATCCGACAGTAGCCCCCGAGCCTGCGATGTAGTGATGGACTACACTGGAGGCTTCCGAGAGTACTTATGGCGTTTGGTTATGTTTTTGGATTTCAGTGGGTGTGCGCAAGCGCACCCGCTGGGTGTAGCCCCCGAGGCCTTAGGAGAAAGATTTTTCTCCTAAGGGCTTACTCGATCTAGCCTACAATGTTTGTCCTTTTGCCCCTCTCAAGAGGTGAGGAGCGGAAGAGGACTGCCCTGCTCGTACGAGATCAGAATCTTGCTTGCACGCTAGCCCTGCTGGGGGTGTACTGTGGTACTTGGGCTGACGTGCCCTGAAGTGATGAATCGGCATTGTGTAGTGCTGTCTTCCGGTCTGAGCGTCTGCTTGATCAGTCGATGTCAGGTCAGCATCGGCCTGGTCTGACTCCGCCTGTCTTGACCCAAAAGTGGGTGCGCCGTTTTCTCCCATTGGTGGGCACTGCGATGCATTGCCCTCGTGTGGTCAAACTTTCGATTGGCGCAACCTGAGCCTGTCGTCTGCTTGGCCATTTATGGCTCTACCGCGCCCAATCTAAAACTGGCACTGGCGCGCAGTGCGGTTTAATTGGGGGATGCGGAGCACCGTGGCTTCACGGGTTGGCCATTGTGCGGGTGCCTTGGCAGGCTATAAATAGGGGTATCCGGCTGTGGTCTAGAATCACAATCCCCCAGCATGACTTGCCCTACTTCTAATTCTAGTAAGTTCTCTGTTTTATTATTTTTTGGTCTGTGAGTTTACTTTATTCTCTTTGCATTGAGAGTAGGGTAATCGTCTTTAGCGTAAAAGTGGTGTTTGGGCTAGGATCCTCATAGATATCCCCTGTCTAGCCGGATCTGTGGTAGTAGCTCGGAAAGTGACAATTCCATAGATACCTTTGGAACCCACAATCCCGTTAGAAGGACTGGTAGGGTTTATAGGCCGCGTGACAAGCATTCTCTGAGGTGTCTCTTATCTCCACGGTTCTCCCCAATAGAATAATAGCTCATATCTTATATAGACTAGAACGAGACTACAGTCGCAATCTTCTCTAATCGCTCATATCAAGATCACCTTGTTTGTAGCCTAAGGGATAATAACGTAGATTTGGTTAGTCAGATGCACCCTTTCTCCCTATGGATAAATAAATACGATACTCTAGATAATCTCCCGGGTGAAGTTCTCACCGGTATCCGTGCGCTTGCGGATTACTTCCTAGCGATTTCTCTGTTTGTGTTAACAAATATCAACAAGCATTTTTGGCGCCATTGCCGGGGAGAAAGATAGTTTGCCGAGATAACCTTGAATCTTGCTATTATCTTGTACCTATACTTTTATCTTTTCTTATCTTTTTCAATTTCGTTATTTCTTACCTTTTCTATCCTTATGGAATGCTATCCTAGTTTTGAACTATGGTCATCCATTTACCTTTTTCCTTTTTTCCTTTTTACCATCTTTCTCACCTTACCATTTTCTTTTTACCACATATATAAATATTCTACTCCAAAGGGCGACTTGTTGGAGACTCCACCATCTTCACACTTTATTCTTATAAATGGCTATGAGCTTCGCCCTGCTTGTATAGCCATGGTTTGGGAGAAATCTTTCTCTAGTCTTGGTTTAGTTTTAACTTCATTTGAAAATATGAATTATCCAAGTATAGAGGAGGCCCCAAACAAGACCAATTTGAGAGTTACCAATCCAAGTGGAATTTTGAACTTACATGAAGAATCAACCATAGAGATTGGAGAGGAAGATGATATCAATGAGCATGGAATCTATTCCATAACTATCTCTTGAAATACATGCTCATATGAGACATATCCCAAACCTATTGGTCTCTTTATCATTACCATTTATGACATCTTCAACACCCTCACTTTTTCTATTTACAAAAACTTTAAAAGGGTGGTTTTTGATGCATATGTCTATCATAAATATTGTAGATCTCATTGTGTAACATGAGTATTCACCTTTTTTGTTGCCTACCTTGTGAAATGAGCATAAAAATATATGATTATATTCCCTCGGGTATCTTTGTCACTAACCTTTTCAGGTATAGAACAGAAAGAATGAAGGAATAACAAGCATAAGGTATGTACAACCAATCATCATGCAACATTGAATTACATTCATCCAATCTTGATTTTTTGCAAAATTCAAGCTTGGGGGATAACCCATCATACAAACATCTTTTGCCATGTTGCTGCATCATCTAAGTTGTACCTACCTCTAAGGCATGCTCAACTACTAAAAAAAATCATCCTACTTTTTCATCTTCACATGAGTAAATCTCCATAATACTTTCATGCTACCTTTGTTTGCTATAGTATATGTTTAGGTTTTGAAGAATTTTCATATATCTTTTAAATTATGCATGGTGCTTAGTTTAAATCAAAGGTATTTGGATTTTACTTCTAAAGGCTTTTAAATTAAGCGTGGTGCCTAGGTTAAAATGTCTTCCTAAGTCAAATTAGACGTGTTGTCTAGGTTGATTTTTGAACTGATAGTATGCTGTAGTAGATATCGGATATTTTATTGGACTAACCCATGTAGGAAACTTTCAATATCAAATTGGGAAAGTCCCGAGAGAAACTCACATTAGAGATGAAGAAAGACACATGAAGTTCAACAACCTTCACAAGAGAGAGGTAGCTAATTCATCATGATGAATTCCATGGAGCAAGGAGAAGACCAGTGACAAAGGACAAAATCTACATCCGCTCAATCCATGGAAGAGGGTGAACAAAATTCAAGGCAAGACAATGAAAAGACCAACAAGATTAGAGGAACAAGTATGAGGAGTGGAACAAAGGAGACAAGCTATTAATGCTCAACCAGTCGATCAAAGGAAGCTTCCATGATGTATTACAGGGCCATCATTCTTCAAAAATTAATGGTAAGTAATAATCACTCTAAAAGCATTTCTTTGATTCTGGTATTCACATAAATAAATATCTAAAACATGTTGAGCTACAACATTATTTGATCCAACCTCATAAACTCAACATGTTAGTTCTTTAAAGCTTGTTCCTAGTACCACATTCTTGTTCTCACAAACTTAACCATATGGGCTGAAAAAGTGCTACACTCATACTTATCTTTTGATTCCTTCACCCATGTTATGGTTAAACAAAATACTCAATTTTGCTTGATGTGTTTAGGCTAGAAAAGAATGAATAAAACTTTGGTTCTGTTGGTGTTTTCCCACCAACAGAGCCCATGCACTTGATCTCTGCCTTGTTTATTTGAGCAGGACACTTCTTCACCATGCCATCAAGAGCATGGGTGGATGACACCCCACTAATGGAGATAGGAGATTCAAAACCTATCATCCCAATCTCCATTAGAGCTTACACTCTTGAAGAAGCTGTCTGTGACCTTGGAGCAAGTGTCAACATCATATCAAGCTTGCAGATCAGACACTATGCTACCCCAAGGCAATTCCTTAATATATCAGCATATGAGTTGGGCACTCGTTCGTACTAGTAAACCTTGTGATTGGAGAAACAGACAGAGATGAGAAGTCCCTCATTATCTTGGGCCCCATTCTTAAGAACAACTAATACCATCATCTACACGGATAGCGCCAAGATCTGTTTCCCAATCAAGGATGAGAAGGAAAGGTTCACTTTCAAGAAACATACACTTAAGGCTCCTACTCATCCTTAGAGGTCGTACACCTACGAGGACACAACTGTTCCTACAAGGAAGTAGAACATTAACAAAAGGAGGAAGAGTAAAGCTCAACAACCAAGAGAAGGCCCAGATGATCAACACTATTGATTTAGGGTATGGTCAACTCCTTCTATCAAATACCTCGCTAAGTTGGATGATCCAGGAGTACCTACCATTGATTGCAAGATCAAGGAAAGTACATCCCACAAGACATTCTGCAACATTGGATCAAGTGGCAACACAGTGTCTGTGGTAGCCTATCAACATTTATATGACAGTAGACCACTATACCAGACATATCTACAGCTTCAACTAGCAGACCAATCATTCCGATTTTCGGAGAGAATAACAAAAGACATCATAATCAAAGATCACTATGTACCCACCGACGTCATGGTTTCATGGGAGATTAAGATGGAGTCCACCTTATTCAAGGAATATTTTTCCTCAACACCACCAACACAATCATCTTCATATCAAAAGAGGACTACTTCCAATTTCCTAAAGAGAAGATGTATTGCTACTTCAATAGCCACACCACTTATGAAGACAAGGAAGCATCGCTCTCAATACCAAATGAAACAAGCCACCAAGGATGGATGGACAGCTTATCCAAGAGAAAGTCAAGATATGAAGACCAATCCAATAATGAAGATAAAGATCTCCTGAGTAAGAAAGTTGTACCACCAACAGAGGATGTATCACAAGCTATAGAGAGCAAAGAAGAAGTAGAACCTCAAAACAGTAAATCTCAGGAAGTGAAACCTCAGACTAAGAAAGGGTGGAAGAAAAGATTTCATCAAACACAAGGTGAACAAACATCCAAGTCCTCATCAGGATTAGATAACACTCCTGAAGATATTTTAACCAGAAGAGATGTCCAGATCAACAGACCTAAATCTCCGAACCTTGGCCGAAAGGTAAACTCGGTAAGTTATCTACATATTTAATTCTACATTCCACCACCATAATTAATTTTGGTGCTATTAACCAACATAAAATCGAATTTGCATATTTAATTTTCACACTGCATTAGTTTAGCTTACACACTCGAAATTTCTAGTGTTGTTTTGCTCTACTATCATCCATTGCATAATCACCTTCATAAAATTAAACAAATCCTTAGCGCCAATCTATTAAGATACTTAATTGCATTCTAGCATATCACTTATAGATATTCCTAGCTTTATTCTCATTTTTTGTATAATCATCTTTACCATGACATATCTACATTTCTGTATTGCAAAAAGAAAATCTTTAAGCCCCATGTAAGAAAACTTATGGTAATACCATAAGGGAATTTACTATGGTGGAACAAAAATAATTTTTATTTCTTCGCTTGCATCATAAAATAGAAAATTCTAAAAAAAAGAGATGAGATATTCAATTCCTGCTAGACCATATTAAAGTTTAAATTAGCTCATAAGAATATTCAATTACTCTTTTGGCTGACCGCTAACCCATTGTCATAATGGAGCCTCGAGTTTTGTTTGTTCTTGTCGGAGTATAACCATGCAGGATTGAAAGCACTAAAGAGGAGTGAGCCAAACCAGGAGGCTACTTCCGAAGATCATTCAAAGCAACTATAACAAACATCCAGCTTGGGGAGGGCATCCCCCAGTTATCAGGTAAGTATATCTATGCGATTATCATGTCTATATTATAGTCATAAAAATATGTGAACACATGAAGGTTCACTATAATATCATAAGAAAATCTAAAATTGCTAAAAACATATGGGCACATGAAGGTCCATGTCTGTCGAGTCTTAAGAGTCCTAAATAAAGACATATATATAGTTAGTTAGGGTGTGTGTTTAATTTGTTTAGAGTCAATAAAAGCCATGAACAATAATTTTGTCTTGGAAATGATGAATAGTTGCTCTGTCGTAATTCCTTTCAAGTACCTAGTTTTCAGCCTTGAATTCTCTCGAGTTTTAGATATAATTGTTTTGACATAAGATTTACTCTGAACCTCAGACTTGTGGGTCGCGAATGCTTGAACTAAGTCTAGGTAGTTGATAGGTATGATATGATAAAGCTTGAGCTGCTGTTTATCTTGTTCCTAGCAATACTAGAGTTTTGGAGAATTTATCTTTTGAAAATTGAAAATATTACATGATAAGTTTCTGTATGATGAGAGCTTGAATTCCTACCAGAGCCATATATACATGCCTAGTAGATTAGGAAAACTTTCACTATCATATTTACTACTTGTATTTGCATTGAGTTATGTCAAGCTTTGTAGACTCTTAGAGACTTGTCATGCTTTTAAAATCAAGATCACGTACACTCCACCCATATATGCTACTTCTATCCTAGAAGTACGCATCCACATATATGCCATTCAGATCCACCAGAAAAATGCTCTATTCCTACCTTGGGAGTAAGCAACCAAAAATATCTTAGTTCTCCACCTATCCATATATTCCATTACCACAGATATAACTGCTCCAAAGATTTCCTTGTTATCATCTCTCAAAAGTGTTATTATAGAAAGAGACTTAGGGTTGTAAAAAATATATATATAATAATAATAATAAATAATAATAAAGAGAGTAAAACATGGACAAGTGTCCTATCAAAACAATGGGTACTTAGATGCCCGCCTCTCTAGTAAAAAAAAAGAAGCAAGCAAGCCCAAGTTCTCTCAAAAGTTCCAAGTTCCAAAAGAGAGATGTATATTTATATATGTATTCAAGGAGCAGAGTAGAATTTGGTTTCCATCATACACCCTCATATATCCACCATACACCATTATATATCCATCCCCATACATCCACCATATATCCCATACACATGCACACCTTGATTTGATTGTATGCTCTGTTTCTCTGGATCCATTGTTTGACTTTACAATATATGCATTGCAAGTATGTATGCGTTGTTTCTCCCCACCTATGAACTCCATATATTGCCTATTAGTTATAGGGTGAGTGAGAAAAGGCATAACACCATTGTTGCCTTGGTGAGGATCCAAAAATACCACATATTGAGAGACTTGAGAGGGTCATACAAAAGAAACTTTGAGTTTTATTTCGAAAACTTTGCAAAACTCCAGGATGAAGGTAAAGTGAAGAGCTTGAGACATAGTGCTTGGCTTGATCATTCTACTTTTCAATTGCTCAAGACCCAAGTGATGGCTATAAGCCCCATGGTTAAAGGTAATATGGGTAAGTTTGAAAATTAGAAAAGTTTACTCTAATCTAGAGGAGAATTCTTGTTTGAACGCATGTGTACCTTTAAGGCGTGAAAGCATTGTAGCAACTCTTGATCCATCTTTGAGTTCATATTTGCTCAGGGACGAGCAAAAGGTAAGCTTGGAGTAATTGTTGACGGTCCTTAAGTACCAATTTTAACCATCAACTAAACATGAAAAAGGATTCATATGCAATTCACATCTAGATATAGGGGGGTTTACTAATGAAATTCCACAAGTTTTGGTGAATGTCTATTTCTGCAGGGGGTATTAAAAATACCAAGGAAAGACCCACATGTCATGTTTACATAGAGATAATTATCATCCGCACACTTTTCTATACTCTAGAGGGTTCCAGAAGACGCAGGAAGAAATGAGAAGGCGAGCGGGCCTACAGGCAGGGTGCCCGCCCTACTCCCTAGGGCGCCCGCCCTGACCCTGCAACCAATCAGAACCAGTCTCGCAGATTAGGGTTCCACCACCTTTGAGGTTAAATCTAACCCCTCCATTAAGGTCGGTTTGATCCGACGGCTGACGTTCATTTGAGGGGGCTATATAAGGAGGACCCCTGCCCCCTGGCAAAAGGCAATCCATTATTCATTTGCATATTTTCCAGAGAGGATTCGCCAGAGAGGATCCCTTATGGATCTATTCTCTAGGGCTTAGCATTCAAGAGAAACTATCCTTAGTTTCTATGTGAGATTAGAGTTTACTCTTCTAGATTGAGAGAGTTAGAGTGGAGGTGTGGATTGGAGGAAGCCCGGCCTGTTGGTGTCTCCTCTCCAGTTTGTATCGACGGGATCAAGACTCCTAACCCGAGGCTTGCTCCTAGGATTTCTTCGGTATTTCGACTTCTAATTCTAGTAAGTTCTCTGTTTTATTATTCTTTGGTCTGTGAGTTTACTTTATTCTCTTTGCATTGAGAGTAGGGTAATCTTCTTTAGCGTAAACGTGGTGTTTGGGCTAGGATCCTCATAGATATCCCTTGTCTAGCCAGATCTGTGGTAGTAGCTCGAAAAGTGACAATTCCGTAGATACCTTTGGAACCCACAATCCCGTTAGAAGGACTGGTAGGGTTTATAGGCCGTGTGATAAGCATTCTCTGAGGTGTCTCTTATCTCGACGGTTCTCCCCAATAGAATAATAGCTCATATCTTATATAGACTAGAACGAGACTACAGTCGCAATCTTCTCTAATCGTTCATATCGAGATCACCTTGTTTGTAGCCTAAGGGATAATAGCGTAGATTTGGTTAGTCAGATTCACCCTTTCTCCCTGTGGATAAATAAATATGATACTCTGGATAATCTCTCGGGTGAAGTGCTCACCGGTATCCGTGCGCTTGCGGATTACTTCCTAGTGATTTCTCTGTTTGCGTTAACAAATATCAACACTGAGCAAGAAAGTTGTACCACCAACGGAGGATGTATCACAAGCTACAAAGAGCAAAGAAGAAGTAGAACCTCAAAACAGTGAATCACAGGAAGTGAAACCTCAGACTAAGAAAGGGTGGAAGAAGAGACTTCAACAAAACATTAACCCAAGGTGAACAAACATTCAAGTCCTCATCACGATTGATAATGCTCCTAAAGATATTTTAACCAGAATAGATGTCCGGATCGACGGACCTAAATCTCCAAACCTTGGCTGAAAGGTAAACTCGGTAAGTTATCTGCATATTTAATTATGTATTCCACCACCATAATTAATTCTGGCACTATTAACCAACATAAAATCAAATTTGCATATTTAATTTTCACACTACATTAGTTTAGCTTACACACTCGGAGTTTCTGGTGTTGTTTTCCTCTACTATCATCCATTGCATAATCACCTTCATAAACTTAAACAAATCCTTAGCGCCAGTCTATTAAGATACTTAATTGCATTCTAGCATATCACTTATAGGTATTCCTATCATTATTATCATTCCTCATATCCTCCATTGCATAATCATCTTTGCCATGACATATCTACATTTCTGCTTTGCAAAAACAAAAATCTTTAATCCCCATGTGAGAGAACTTATGGTAACACCATAAGGGAATTTACTACGGTGGCACAAAAATAATTTTTATTTTGCTTGCATCATAAAATAGAAAATTCTAAAAAGAGATGAGATATCCAATTCCTACTAGAACATATTAAAGTTTAAATTAGCTCATAAGAATATTCAATTACTCTTTTGGCTGGCCGCTAACCCATTGTCAGAATGGAGCCTCGAGTTTTGTTTGTTCTTGTCGGAGTATAACCATGCAGGATTAAAAGCACCAAAGAAGAGTGAGCTCAACCAGGAGGCTACTTCCAAAGATCATTCAAATCAATCATAGCAAACATCCAGCTTGGGGGAGGGCATCCCCCAGTTATCAGGTAAGTATACCGATGCAATTATTAAGTCTATCTTATAGTTATAAAAATATCAAAAATATATGAACACATGAAGGTTCAGCATAGCATCATAAGAAAACTTAAAATTGCCAAAAATATATGGGCACATGAAAGTCCACATCTGTCAAGTCTTAAGAGTCCTAAATAAAATTATGAAACCAAATAAAGGTATGTTTTAATTAGGGTGTGTGTTTAATTTACTTAGAGTCGATAAAAGTCATGAATAATAATTTTGTCTTGGAAATGATGAATAGTTGCTCTGCTGTAATCCCTTTCAAGTACCTAGTTTCAAACTTAAATTCTCCTGAGTTTTGGTTAGAACAACTTTGATATAAGAATTTACTCTAAACCTAAAACTTGTGGAGGCATATACTTAAACTAAGTCTAAGTGGTTGGGAGATATGGCATGAAAGTCTAGTTGTTATTTATCTTACTCCTAGCAATACTAAGTTCTCGTGATTTATCTTTTGAAAATTTAAAATCTTACATGATGAGCTCTTGTATGACATAGTTTAAATTCCTACCAAAGCCATATACATTTACATACATCTAGATTAGGAAGACTCATTCATGCTACGTGTCTTTGTATTGAGTGTTGTCAACCTTTAGACCCTATGAAGAGTCTCATCATACTTTTAAATCAAGATCACGTACACACCACCCAAATATGCACTACTCTATAATGGAGTAGGCGCAACAACATGCCATTCATCCATCAGAAAAAGGTCTTACTCTTACACTGAGAGTAACCACCACAAAAAATATCCATCTCCACTCATTCAATAGATGCTCCAAAGTTCTTGTTATATTCTCTCAGCAGTTCTTCTTGGTGATGGAGGTATGAGCTATGCAAAAGCTATTAGTAAAAAAAGGGGAAAAAGAAAGAAAGAGAGGAATTAAAAATGGACAAGTGTCCGACATATCTCTCAGAAAAAATAAATAAAGAATAAGATAGTTCATACTCTCTATCCATGTTGTTTAAAATATTCCAAATTCCAAAAGAGAGATTCATTCCAAGGAGAAAAGTAGAATTAGGTTTTCATCATCACCACCATATAACCACCATATATCCATCATATCCATACACATGCACATCTTGACTTGATTGTATGACTTGACTCTCTGTGGATCTATTGTTTGACTTTACAATATATACAAAGTAAGTATGCTAACCTTGTTAAGCCATTCCTATGAACTCTACTATATTTACTAGTATAGGAGGGCATGGCATTATTAAATGCCTCAGTGAGATCCACAAATACCACATGTATAAGAGACTTGAGGATGTCATATAATTAAGCTCTGAGTTTTATTTCAAAAACTTTACAAAACCCAAAATTTTGGTAGAGTAAATAGTTTGAGACATAGTGCCTGATTCAATTGTTCTGTCTTTCGATTTCCCAAGACCCAAGTGATAGTCAAAGCCCCATGGTTAAAGGTAATACGGGTGAGTTCGAAAGTTAGAGTAGTTTTTTCTGATTCATAGAAAATTTTTGTTTGAAAGCATGTGTACTTTTAAGGTATGAAAGCACCGCAGCAACTCCTAATCCAAGTCTATTAGATAGGCTTTGCTTAGGGACTAGCAAAGGGTAAGCTTGGGGAGCTTGTTGACAGTCGTTAGCGTTAACTTTTAAGCAATTATAAACATGATAATTGGATCAATCAAATATAATATCTAGAAATATAGGGTTTTATCTAACAAATTCCACGAGTTTTAGAGTTTAATTATTTTCCAGGGACTATTCCAGAAAAACATATAAAGGAAAGCAAATCAGAAGAAATATCGTAATAAATCCGCAAGGGAAATAGTGTCCATTGGACTCAGGAAGGACCCAGAGGGCACCCGAAGGAAGTGGGGCCCAAGAGGCCGACTTAGAGGGCAGGCCGGCTTGGGCCCATGCCGGGCAGACCCCTAGTCCCGCATGCCGCCGCCTTTTGGAAGCTTCCTCCACCGCCTTAGAGGAGTCATCTAGGCCCTACGTTAAGTCGGTTTGATACAACGGCCGTCGTGCATCCCACCGGGCTATAAATAGAGCCCTGTACCCCCTCCTGGAGCCAAGCCAGATCAGAAACTCAAGAGCTGAAACCCTAATTCCTATCTAGTAGATCTAGGCCAGCAATTCAAGAGAGATTAGATCCATGTAGATCTAACTCTATTTAGAGATTAGAGATTTAGAGTTGGAGAGTAGAGTTGTGGAGGAGTTCCGGCCTGTCGATTCTTCTTCATCGCTGTATTCTTTGAGATCAAATTTCTCTTGCACAGGATCTGTATTCTGAGATACCCTGGTATTCGACTTCTGGTTCAAGTAAGCATTTACTCTTATTTTATTTATGTTTATAATTCTTCGGAGTGCTTTAATCTTGGTCATTACTTGATTAAAGTAGTAATACCTAGTGTTGGCGTGGTGCCTAGGCTAAGTTTGCTTGCATTTGTCCCCTGATTTTCTGGACAACGGTAGCTCGCGTAGGTGACTCTTATAGCTATGTTGATTCCTCTGTAGTCTGTTTCCCGTAATAGGTTTGGTAGACATATAGGTGCTTAGTAGGAGAGAACTCTGTTTTCTGCTCTTATTTAAGTCATCATCCTTACAAATCATAAAAGATAAAGCTTACCTAGTGACCAGAACTAGAAAGTCCTTGGTTCTTTCTCCTCTTATCAATAGTTATCTATACTTGGTTGTGAAACGAGTAAGTTTATAGACTTAGTCATCCTCATACACCGTTCCTTTGGGTTCGATATTTAAAACTAGGTTATCTCGGTGAAGTGCTACATCATTGTTTATCTGTGTGTTTGCGGATAATTAATTTACTCGTGTGCTCTAAGAAACATCAACAGTCATCATTTAGTAATAGTATAAGCAAATTGAATTCCACTTAGTTGATTAGGTAATGTATCCATCTAGATTTAAGTCCTAAATATGACATAAAACTCATATTTTTTTTCTAATTTAAAAAGTGATGTTATTTATTTAGTTGTCAGGCTGTGGTGACTCTCATCAATCTTAAGAGCTGTTGACCCAATCTCTTGGAGATTATCATATGGGTAGGTTGTTCATATGTGTGCTCAGAAGGGTGTAGATGCACATGTACATATGCGAGTATTTATGTCTAACCATATTTTGCAAAAAAAAGGAAAAGAAAAGGTAGTAATAGTACGATACAATCTGTTGTAGTGAGGGAGGACATTCTTCCACTTTCCCTATTTACAAAGGTTGATATTTGACGGTAAAGAACTTTGCATATTTTCTAGTTTCGTTTTCTCTAAAGCCGAAAAGCTTTGCTGCAAAATTTATTAAAAAGAAAATAGACTCAAGAAATGACCTGGTTTTTAGCATAAATGTGGCCCAAAAACCATACAACTAGAGCGGCGCACCCTGTAACACCCTCAGTGCTACTTCTAAATCAACTTATTAAATTATATCATTTGCATCATGTTTATAAATTAATGCATGAGATGAATTGTGTGGTTAAATTCTCGTTACCTTTGATATTGAATAAAAATGTTAAATGAAAGTTAACCCAATAGTTCTTGTCATGTTCAAAAGTTTATTCGTATGTATTTAGCAATCTGATTAGTTGTGCGAGCGCTCTTGGGTTGTCGGGCTAGTGTGCATGGTCATCCCGCGTCGCTGCTTGACGTCGCGCGGTCAGCCATGTCTCGCATGACTGCCCCGCTCTGCCTATGTTGTCTGTGTTGCTGCTGCGTGTTGCCCCTGCTCCCGACCGAGTGCGCGTGCGCGTGATCAATTTTTTGCGGTGTTGTCGCTTCGCCGTCATTTTGTCGTCGCGTTCACCCTATACCTGGCCTTGCTACGGTTGCCGTCGTCTCATCTTTTATGGTGCTGTCCGTGCATGGTCCTCTAGTTTCTTGGCCACAGTATGTGCACGTGTGTTAATCCCTAGCAACTAGTAAAGTCTAAGGAGAGCAAGTACTGACCCTGCATGCATTGCCATTAATGGCCACTAGGTCCTAGTCCTTTATTTATGGCTCTTGTCCCCTTGTCCTCTTGCTTCTCATGGTGGCAGGTGCTGCACTCCTTTAATGTCATGACGGATCACTCACGTCATGGCTCTATGCTCCATCAGTCTCAAAGCCACTACACTGCCAGAAGCGAGTTAAGACGCCTGACAGCACATCACATCAACGTACGACCTTGACAGAGCAACCCGATTTCTTTTTGGATTCCACGTGCAACTAGTCCACAGCAACTCTTGGCATCGTGTGCATAGGCTGTCTGTCCAAAGTCGGAGATAAATTCTGAGGCAGCATTAACTCGCCCCAAACTCTGTGTTCTACCACCGCTGTCCGAAGGCTATTTATTGTAGTTGTGTCCGCAGCGAAGCTTCGCAGAGCCGCTCGGTTGCGCGTGGTGAGCTGCTCGGGGTGTCTCGGGCCTAACCAAATTGTCCACCAGGTTGGCAGTGAGTCTCCGATGCTCATAAGATAATTAGTTTTCCTATTCTAAAGTAGTTTGAGCAGGCTTGTTAATTAGTATAAGATTAGGCAAGTGTCTGAAAGCTGTGGTATATAAATTTTGTTGAGTTCCTAAAATAGATATCTATTTCATGATGGAGTTTGTTCATATTTTTGTGATGTTGGTTAGACTATTAGATCAATTATTATGCTTAGTTTATTTAGATATTTTTTGTGTAGGAATCTATGTGCTTGTTGGTTTGTTTACAGTGATGTTTATCTTAATATCTTGGTCATTAGAGCAAGCTTAGTAGTTGGTAAGCATGTTCTAATTCAAGGTTTGTGGTTGTCTATTTATTAATTGTTGCATCATCACATTGCATGCATATAGCGAACGAGCCATTGGAGATCGTGACCACGAGCAGAGTACGACGAGGTCATCGAAGAGTACGAGGAGGAGATCCTCGTGCAGGAGGACGCCCTGGAGCCACCAGTCACTGACTTTGCTGACACCGTGCCCGCTGAAGGCAAGCACCGGTGCATAACCCTATTTTTATGTTCACTAATATATAATTATATATATATGTTGTGCATTTATGTTGAGGAGTTCTATGAAAACCACATGCATAGGCTATCGGTAGCGTGGGTGACCTGCCGTTGCTCACACTAGATGAATAATATTACCCTCATAGAAGAGGGTGAAAAATAAATTGGTGACCGGGCAGGGATGAGGTTTTGTTATTGGTGGGTGTGACGAGTTGAGTCTAGCGGCCAACGGGGCTTAATTGGGTTACACTATTTTCCTGTCTGTGTCGATTAGAAACTGTTTGTTGATGTGGATGGTAGTTAGGTCGCAGACTTTTTATCCCAAGCACATACTTGCTTATGGGAGCGGGAAGACTTGTTACTCTCTTGTCTTGGGTTCCGGCTCTATCTGGACCGACTGTTACCGATGGTTTTTGGTTGGAGCTCTAAGCACCGCACTGACTCCGGGACTCAGGTGCGGGGGCTTAGAGTCCTAGTTTGGACAGGGACATAGACCCCTGGACAGGAGAATGATAGGTTGGTCTTGTCTATGCCCGAGGTGCAGATGAGGCATGTGTTTTGGGGTACCCAGCTGGGCTACATTGATTCGCGAATCACGGCACTATGCGATATGACTTGACTATGGTCTAGCATCGTAGTAAGAACCGGAACATGCAAGATAATATAAATGGTTCTGATTGCTTATTACATGCTTGAATATAGAACAAGTGCTTACCTAGAATTGTTGGTTAATGAACTAAATTGACTGCTAATAAAATAAAAATAAGGATACACTCTTAATAATGCTTTCGACAAACTTTAAACCAGCAAACCATACCGCCTCCGCCTACTCTTGAGAGTCGGGAAAATATTCCCAATAGCCGGTTAAGTCTTGCGAGTACATTGTTTACTCAGGGTATATTTTACCCTTGTTGTAGGTGCAGCTTAAGGAGTTAGCCCTTGTATGAAGGATTCTTCTGGTGGGCACAGACGGATCCTTATATCGTTTCCACTAGATGTTCATTTAAATTACGCTATTTTATTTCTACACTCAAAACTCTAGATTGTAATAAATAATTTTTGAGATTTTATATTGTATGAAATGGAATAAGTATGTAAGTTTTGTACTCAATATTGGATCTTGGACGAAAATGTGGATTTTTGAGTTCTCTTGCTGGGTGCGCTGGATGAAACTGGTCTAGTTGGTGCGCTCACTTGGGTACTTAGTGTCTAATGGAAGACATGTACTCTTGTGAGATCATTAATTTAGGTTGTTCTGCCATAGTTGGTATCAAAACCAATATTGAGTATTCAAAACTTGAAACCTATTTAAAAATCTAAAATTTGACCATCAAAAGTTTTATAAAAGGAGAACGCGATATCTTTGCATATATAAGTATGAGCCCTAGCAATATGGTTTATTTAGGATAGTGACACTTGTTTTTGCTAATCATTTCCCTACAGGTATACTAACTCTGATGCGTAAGAAATCGTGTAGCATTCGGCTAGTGAGAGTGTGATGTGCCAAAAATTTATGCGTATGTCGCTATATTCCGACTTGAGTGAACGAATAGGTCGAGCATGCATCATGCAAAATGAATCTCCTTAAATTAAAAATTTCCCCATGCACGTACAATATTAGTAATAGGGTGATTAAGATAATGGAATATCTCATATAAAATGGCTTAATTCTCTAAACAAGTGTCCAACTTTATCTTTTTCCAAAATAATTATTATTCTTTTTGTGGAGGCCATATTCTTTAAGGTGGGTTTCTATCTATTTCTTAGATAATGAACCTGAGGTCCCGACGTGGGAGTACCAGCGGCGGGACTAGCGACGGCCACGAAGGCCATGGAGAAAATGGTCGTGGCAATGGAGATAGTCATGAGGTCCCATTGCTTGTTCCTCCTCCTCCTCCACCACCACCACCACCACCACCACCACCGATGATGACTCCGGCGGAGATGATGGCTGAGATGTTAGCTGCTTGGCGTGAATCAGCTCGTGCCATGGAGATGATGACACAACTTATTGGTGGCCTGGTTCGTGGAGGCCACGCTGGCGGCGGTGGGAATGGGGGCGGGCCACGCGGTCCCAAGAGGCCATGTTCCTATCAAGACTTCTTGAAGACGCAGCCACCCATATTCACGCCGTCTGCAGAACCTCTAGATTCCGAGCATTGGCTTCGTAATATGGAACAAAAGTTTCAGCTACTCGTAGTGGATGATGAGCAAAAGGTGCGCTTTGTGGCACAACAACTTCTAGGGTCCGCTACTTCTTGGTGGGACACATTCAATGCTATGCAGCCAGTGGATCATCACGTGACTTGGCAGGAGTTCACCACAGCTTTTCGGGAGTACTTTATTCCTGCTGGGTTGCTAAATAGGAAGTTGTCCGAGTTCTTAGAATTGAAGCAAGGAAATATGACTGTTATGGAGTATGTGAACAAATTAAATCATCTTGCTCAGTATGCTGGCATGAATGTGGACACTAATGAGAAGAAGATGGACCGTTTCAACTGCGATCTCTCTTACATCTTGCAAGAGAAGCTTTATACAGGAGGCTATCAGACTTTTGGTGCACTAATGAATGCTGCCATTGCCATAGAAGGACTTCAGCGTGACTCGCAGGCTGAGTGGAAGCGCAAGAGGGGGATCACTGGGTCTTCTAGTCACTCCCAGTCCCAGAAGGCACAGGTTGTCCGGAGTGTGTCGTACCATCCCCGGGTGGACATTAGTTAAATCAGCCTCAGTAGACTCGATTAGTGCAGCACACTCAATACCGTGCGCCGGCTCAGCACACACAGCCCATCCAGGGACAGCAGCAGGTTCCAACTCGTCTTAGGTAGGGGAGCAAGTCGAGCGCATGTTTCAAGTGTGGCAAGGAAGGCCACTATGCTTGCGAGTGTCCCCAGAATCAGCCTGCTCCACCTTCCTAGGCTTCGGCTAACTCTCGTCTGGTCAAGAGGACGATCATTAGGAAGAAGATGCTTGTGAACCGCTCTGGACAAGTGAACTTCACCACAGCCGAGGAGTTTCCATAGGGTAAGTAGGTGATGGCTGGTATGTTCTCCATAAATTTCCACCCAACATATGTGTTGTTTGATTCTGGTGCATCACATTCTTTCATGAGTGTAAGTTTTGTGCGGTGGCACAAGATATCTACTATGGCTATTCCTATTGCCTATAGAGTCGGCACTTTGGGGTGCATAGTTGTGTGTCTAGACTCGGACGGAGGGGGTCAGCCTAGTACTAGCCACTCACTCATACCATCTCCAGTTCATGGTGCTACTTGGACAAAGCATAGATGCAATTTTGGGGATGAACCAGTGGGAAGTAATGGTGTAGTTCTATACATCAGGCATAGGGTTGTTGAGTTGAAACTTCCCTCCTTTGATGATAGAATGTCTGTTCTTAGGCCTTCAGTCTCTCCTCTGTCAGTCGTCTCTCATGTCGAAGTTTCCCCTGATCTTGCTCTAATTCTGGTGGTCTGCGAGTTTCCGGATGTATTTCCTAAGGATTTACCTAGGTTACCTCCCGAGAGAGAGGTGGAGTTCTCCATTGAGTTAGAACCTGGTACTGCCCTATTTCTCAACGTCCTTACCACATGGCTCCACCAGAATTGGCTGAAATGAAGAAACAACTAGAAGAGTTAGCGGAGAAAGGGTTTATCCGCCCTAGTTCATCACCGTGGGGTTGTCTAGCTATTTTTGTAAAGAAGAAGGATGACACTCTGCGGATGTGTGTTGATTATCGCCCTCTCAATGCAGTAACCATCAAGAACAAGTATCCTTTGCCCCGCATTGATACTTTTTTTTATCAGCTAGGTGGTACCAAGGTGTTTTCCAAGATTGATCTCCGTTCGGGATATCACCAAATTAAAATTCATCCCCAGGACATACCAAAGACAAGTTTCTCTACTAGGTACGGTCTTTATGAGTACCTAGTTGTCTTTTGACCACACTAATGCTCCGACCTTTTTCATGTATCTCATGAACTCGGTCTTCATGCCAGAGTTGGACAAGTTTGTGGTAGTGTTCATTGATGATATTTTGGTGTACTCCAAAAATGAGGAAGAGCATGCACGACACCTTCGCATATTCTTGACTCAACTACGCGAACACAAGTTGTACACCAAGTTTAGCAAGTGCGAGTTTTGGTTGATCGAGTACAATTTTTGGGGCATGTCTAACCCCAGAAGGTGTCTCAATTGATCCTAGCAAGGTGCAAGAAGTGATGGATTGGAAGTCTCCAAATTCAGCACAATAGATTCGTTAGATGTTGATGTTTCTTAGAGCAAACGAGTAAATTAATTATCCACAAGCGCACAGATAAACAACGATGTAGCACTTCACCGAGATAACCCAGTTTTAAATATCGAACCCAAAGGAATGGTGTATGAGGATGACTAAGTCTATAAACTTAACCCGTTTCACAACCAAGTATAGATAACTATTGATAAGAGGAGAAAGAACCAAGGACTTTCTAGTTTTGGTCACTGAGTAAGCTTTATCTTTTATGATCTTTAAGGACGATGACTGTTGATATTTCTTAGCGACATACTAAAAATAGAGATAAATCCCCATCCTTAGCACGGCACCAGAAATTCTAACATCACTTAGCACTAAGTTGTCATCCCTAGTATGATATCAGAAAATGTTGAAATAATCTACACTTGACAATTTATAAAATAATTCTCTAGAATATATCCACAAGCACACAGATAATTCTCCTATTGTAGCATTTCACCTGGTGAGATTCTCTGAGTATCATTGATTTGTTTATGTCAAAAGGAAAACTTTCAACTAATTGCAGGAATTAAATAGGGATAGAAAAGGAAACCTAAATGCATATAGTTTAGACTATAAATGTGCAGACCTAAGATTAGACCAACCTTTCTAATGCTTTAGCAGGGGTAAGTCATATCAAGACAAATAATTATGATAATAAAGGTATAAGATAAATGGTATTCTAGAGATAGAAATAGAGACTCACTAATAATATAGTCATGCAACTCGAGATTCGGTTAGAGTAAAAGAATCCTAAGTAATTACCAAATAAAAAGGAACTAAGCACACCCTACCTACATACTATCATCTATAGCATAATTGAATCAGAAAACATCATAAGGAGCATCAACTAGGGAGGCTATTAAGACGGAACCGTCACCTCCGTCACGACCGCGCTCTGCCAGGCCTATTTGCCAAGGGTGGACTACAGAGGAATCAACGCAGCTATAAGAGTCACCTACATGAACTACCACATGACACAACACATCAGGAGACATCCGTAGGTACATATAATATCTAGGCACCACGCCTACATAATACATACCACCTAACCCACTTGATAATTGAATTAGGCGCTTTACGATCTTATAAAGATAATCATCACCAATCTTAACTATATCTACTATGCAAATAGAATAAACTAAGCATTCAATAAATAGCAATATAATAATAATGAAGTATAAAGTCATAATAAGATACAAGATAAATTATCGATCTCCAGACAAATGAATCTGGAATCACGAGCGTATTGTCAACCTCCACTTGAATCTTGCTAGCTACCTAGCTAATAACTTGAAGAACTGGAGTTCTAATCTAACCTTTGGGAACCCTAGATCTATTCTATTCTGGCTCTAACTTAACCTGGATTAGTTGAATAATAATTCTCCTCCCAGGGGTATATTTATAGCTCGGTGGGATGCACGATAGCCGTTGGATCAAACCGACTTAAGGCGGTGGAGGATTCTTCAAAGGCTCATATTAATCTTCAAAGGTGGTGGAGGATTCTTCCAGAAGACGGCAGCCAGTGGGCCCAGGAGGGTGCCGCCCAGCCCCACCCCATGCCGGTTGGCCCCACATGGTGGGGTACGGGGCTCCGCTTCACTCCGGTGTCTGCTGGATCCTCCGTGAGTATTTTGGCAGGTGTTTCTCCGCGGGATTTGTTCGATATCTTCTCTGATTTTCTTTCCTTTATCCTCTTTTCTGGAATAGTCCCTGGAAAATAATGAAACACCAAAACTCATGGATTTTGTTAATTAAAGACCTATATTTCTAGATATAATATTTGATTAATCCACTTATTCTATTTATAATTGCATTAAAAGTTGACGCTAACGACCGTCAACAAGCTCCCCCAATCTTACCCTTTGCTAGTCCCTAAGCAAAGCCCAAGTGGAAATATTTATTTTATTCATTTAATAGAAATATCTTAGTGAAAAACACTGTCTCTTATGGAACTTATTACTTTACTCTGGTCATGAGTAGCTGCAAAACAAATAAGTTTTATTAGAACTGTTTTTCTCTTATTCCTTGATCAATTGCCTTTCTGGAGTTTTTTAATATTTTTCAAAAATAAGATCCTGCAAAAAGAATTAAAGAGAATACTCTGCTATGCCTCTTAGATCAGAATGATTAATTTGTAAAATATTCTTTTTTATATTTTTGGGCTTTTCTATGTCCTTCTTTCTTTCCTTTTGAGAAGTATGGGCTTTTTTCAGAGGTACGTCGGACTTTTGTCCCTTTTTGATTCCTCTTGAGGGTGTGTCGGACTTTTATCCCTTTTTAATTCCCTCTATTTTCTCCCATGCATCTTTTGGCATGGATTATTTTCTTATACTTTTTCATAGCCCATACAACTCTTCTGAAGAGAAAGATTAGAACATATAAAATTATTTTCTTTAGACTAATTCTGATCATAGGCACATAACAAAATACTCAACTTTAATCTCTTAGAGGTTTTGGAATTTTGAGTACTTAAATAAATTCTCCAGAAATTAAATCTCTCTTAGAATAAGATCATAGCAAATTCTTTTTATTCCCTATCTTATTTAACGGTAACTTAGACAGGAACAAAGTATTTATTCCACTAGATTCAGGTTCTCACAATGAGATGGTAATTTTAAATTTATGGGGATAACTAAATTGCGGACTATATATACATATGCGAGAAGCACATATATATACATAGTTATTTATTCATTATTCTAGCTAATATATTTTTATTTCTTTTTTCATTGTTTTTCTTATTTTTATTTTCTTTTCTTAAATAGCAATAATAGCAAACTTAACTAAAAACAAATTAAATGCGGAAATAAAAATATGATAGTATACTTACCTTGCGAGGCCTCTCCCCCAAGCTGTCTGATGACATGGTCTACAACTCTGGTGGTGGGTAGCTGAAACCCAAGCTGCGAATCAGGTACCGTAGGTCCTGATGCTCCTCATACTGCTGTTGTTGCATCTCTTGTAGACGATCATTCATCTGGTGCTGAGTCACTATACTCTGGTCCAAGGTAGACTGGAATATTTCCTGTCTCTGTTGCATATTGGCAAGACAATGGCTAAAATCATTAGTGAAAATACTGGGAGTACCGTCACCAGACTGTGGAGGCTCCATATGCTGCTCTGGTGGAGGATAGTAGTTATTTATGGGAGGCTCGTCCGGATAGAGAAAGACATGCGTCCTCTCTGGAATCCCGCTGAGGTACCTGGATCCTGCGAATAATTAGTAAAATTTTCCGGTCCCTAGCTATCTCATCCTACTGATGTTCCCTGATAAGTGGACTGCTCCTCCCATCCTGAGTTATGGAACCATGGCTGTGTGGACTGATTATGATGGACCTGCTGATCAAAACCAATATGGTGAGTAAAAGCTGGTCCAGATGGTGTAGCGTCTACTCCTTCATAATTCCTTCTATGTGATCTGGTGAGGCGCGCTAAAGTGCTTCTCCCAACTGTAGATCCACTTTTCTGCATATCAAAAACAATACTCTCTACTGCGTAGAGACCAAGTGCTCTATCTGGTAGTGCATATTTATTTGTGTAGTTCTTATAAATCATGATTATTTTATTATTCTTTCTCTTAACCAAATGAGCACACAAAAAGAAATCATATCCAATTATTCTTCTACCTGTAGGAATATAAGTAAGAGATGCATTTCCTAATAAATTCAGTTTTGTGGCTAAGCATGTAATCCAAGAAGTAAATGATATGCCATATTTCTTCATTGAAGAAATAAGTACCCAATATTGTAACATTAATTTCACAGAGGATACTTTACTCTTTTTAATCATGGCATAGAGTAACTTCATTTCTTCAATTCTTATGGTGCCTAATTCTTCTTTAGGAAATAAAGTAACAACTATCCATTTATGCAAAAAGCGTAAGGTTGGATGGTGGATTTCCTCAGTTGCTGGTTTGTGACATGTTTTTAATCTAGAAATACTTTCCCAAACACGTGTTCTATCAAAATCATTTAAAATATCATCCATGTCACATGAGCAACCACTAGCAAAGCCTAGCATAATACTAAGATTTTTCCATGAGAGAGTGTGTGATTTATTAAATATTCTAAAACTAACCTCATGATCACTGAGCTCTAAGGTGCATAAAAATTCTATGGTGAGTAATTTGATGCCTTCCTCAGTTATGTTGCATGCATTTTCCCAACCAACATTTCTAAATACGAGCTGGAATTCAGAATCCATACCTGTTTCAAGAAGTAGTGTATCATCGAAGGTCAGGGTATGTGTGAATTCTTTATCCTTGATGGCATCGCGGATGTTCCTTTCCTTCTCTGACTGCAATTTAAGATGAGTATCTCTAGTAAGCACATACCTCTCTTGCTCACCATGGTGAGAAGACGATGAAGTTCTCATGGGTGATGGAGTGTCTACGTCCATCTCGGAACCGGCTCTTAATGACGCTCTTGATGATGTTTGACTCCGAGTGGTGCGGAAGGAGAGAGCCTTCCCGACACTCTTTGCAGCGTTGATTAATTTCTTGCTCATGTTTCCTGCAAAATTAATCAAGACAAACAAAACTAGTGGAGAGATTAAAGGGGGTTAGAGGTTGCTTCATCGGGGGAACCTTGAGCTTGACCCCAAAACTCTCTCACTCTTAATTTATCTTGATTTAATGAAGGAGTTTGTGGTGTCGTGTTTTCTGGAATGAAGAACAGAGGGGAACCTTGTTCTTTGTGAATGAAAATGAAAGTAGAGTGAATGAGAGAAAGGAGAGAGGGAGAGAGGGTTATAGGGTGCCGGCCAGCAAGGTGTGGGGCCAGCTGGCCCCACCTCATGAATGCATGTCTCTTCCTCTTGCTGGTGTCCTTCAATTGTTTATCTTTATTAGATGGCATGTCCCTAGGATGCTCTTTCGGTGGGAAAGAGGTTTTGGCTGGTGGTGAGTGAATGAGTGGGTGGAAAATGGATGGTAGTGTATGGTGGTAGGTGTGAGGTGATGTGTGAGTGATGGTAAGGTGATGTGTGGGTTCCACATGTCTCTCGTATTTATACGGTATAAAAGTATAAGAATGAAATACTAAATTACTTTTATGAAACTATGAAAAATAAGAATTCTAATGACGGTATTTTTGTAATTTTTTGAAACTATAGTAAAAACTACTTACCGTGAATATTAATTACTAGAAACTAAAACTCTACCATGCAATAAATATTTTTATTTTGTTTTAATAATGCAATGCTTAAAATAATGCTTGAAAAGTAATACGAAATTAAATTACCTGATAAATTACCGAGTTACCTCACAGCGAAGGTTCGGGGGTTTTAAGTCCACCGACCGGACTTCTCCAAATTAATTATTCTTCAAGCTTGATCTCCTGTGCTGGAGATGATGACCTTGATTCTTGCTTCTTATGACACTCCAAATTCTGACATTGCTCTGGTTTTGCCTTGAATGCGAAATGTACTTCTCCATTGATGATGAATTTGATTTCTCCGACCCCAACATTGATGTGTGCATTTGCAGTGGAGGAACGGTCTCCCGAGGATGAGTGGTGTCCTCATCTCTTCCTGCATATCAAGTACCACAAAATCTACAGGAATGAAAAAGTTTCAAATTTTTACCGGGATATTCTTTGCAATTCCTGCAGGGTAGCGAACTGATTGGTCGGCTAGTTGCAAACACATTTATGTGGGTGTGAGTGTAGAGTAGTTGAGCTTGTCGAAGACCTTCTTGGGCATAACGGTGACGCTTGCTCCAAGATCACATAAAGCATTCTCAAATCTTTGATTTCCGATTGAGCAATTAATAGTGGGGCACCCTAGATCCTTTTTCTTGATAGGAGAAGAATTCAGAATTGCCGCACTGCACTCCTCTGTTAACTTGATGACTTCAATAGAAGGTAGTGGTATCTTGTTGTTGAGGATGTCCCTTATATACTTCGCGTATGTAGGTACCTGCATGGCATCTAGCAACGGAATGTTGACTTATAACTTTTGAATTACCTCAACAAACTTACCAAATTGTGCATTGTCACACCCGGTTTTAAGAACAAAACCAGATATACACCATATATGAGCCCAGGAAGTCAAATCTCACATATAGCTACAAATTAAGGTGATATCAAAAGACAATACTTAAATATATAACATATAAGGTCAAAGGATAACCTCAACACAACGAACAGTGGAAAGACGACTCCGATCTTCGGGTGAAGACTCCACTTCCACAGGGACCAACTGACTGGTTGATCACAAGCCTAACTGCTCGAGACTCTTGCAATCTGGTACCCATCCGGGATTTTTATCCAAAGATTGAAAAGTAAACAAGTGTAAGTACATCTCGTACTCAGCAAGTATATATGGGGTTCATGAGGCTCAAAAAGGTTGACACTGGTTTATTGCGATAAGCATTTTTAATTTATAACAAAACTTTGCAAGTGGTAAGTCAAAGGTTATGCTTAAGCCCCCAAATTAAACTGCAAGATCATATAAACAAATGAACGAATAACATAATATCATGATAAAGTGATTCATAAAGATAAGCAACTAGTAAATAAAGTTTATGTGAGTTTTCCATTATTAGTCTGTGAGTTTTCCAGGCCGCTCGTGTCCGTGAGCACGGCTGATATATCAGTTTTTAACACTCTGCAGAGGTTGTACATCTTTACCCATGAGTCGTGATTTTCCCTTTCGCCCGAGGTCGCGAGCTTCTTAACCCACTTCCAAGGAAGGTCGGCAGGGTTCACTATGAAGTCTTTCAAAGGGGCTCGCTGACAAACAACAGACACTACGGATCCACGGGCAAGGGGTATACGGGGACCCCTCGATGGTACACACGCGCAGCGGTAGCCACTCCGGCCGTACCCCGCAACCGCTCGTCAATGGCAACTTTCGTGAACTGCCACATGCGAGAGAGTTACCCTCATACTGAACTAAAGCCAGAGCCATGTAGCCCTCATGGTTGTACTGTATGTCCCAGCTTTTGCTGACAAATAGGGTCTTAAATCCATGTTACTAAAAAGTCAAGTTTTACTTTATCATTTCATATAGTCGTTAATCAATATACAAGATCATGCTTAGCTAAATGGAGCACTAGCAATAACTACCTAGATGCAAGTAACCCATAGGATTCCAAGGTTCAAGGTAACAATTCTAGGTAAGCCGTATGGTAACAAGATTAGACACATGCATATGATTTGATTTAAAAACCATCATGAATAGGATATAAAGGGAGATCCCATATAATACTTGCCTTAAAAACAGATCCTTCTTATAGTTCTAGTCTTCAAAAGATCTTCTAGAAAGCCAACTTCTTAATCTTCAACGTAACGCTCACCGATTGGACAATACTTAACAAATCACCACACAAGCATCTGATCATACAAAGCATACAAACATGGCTAAATTAGAAAAATACACCAATCAATGAAAAAGATTTAAAAAGAAATCTACGCATCTCTATGACCACACAATCGCGAAGAACACGCTAAACGAAGCAACGATGATCGAGACACATCTACCGAAAGGTTGGCTTTTATAAAAGAGAGCTATAGGCTTTATCAATTTTATAACTATATAAAAGAGTGTATAAAGTGTTTCAGAGAAACACCTTGATTAGAATTAGGTCAAACTTGTATTTGTCTTTCGAAAACGAGAATTGAAACTATCGGTATTTTATGTATAAAACAAGTTGCATAGTTATTAATCAAGTTAGGAGTTAACCATAAAATTACAGCACTATTAACATGGTATTAAAGGTCACTAATGCGAAGATTTCATCGATAAGAAGCCAACGCAACTTGAACAAATCGAAACGGATATAAAACGTGGAAGATAAGATTTAAACAAGTTTTGGGGATTTAAAACACACATTTAAAACCATCCAATAAATAAACATTTTCAAAGTTTTAAAACAGATTGATTATGGTTTTAACATGAAGATAAAAACTCTATGAATCTAACGCAGCTGGTTTGGATAAAAACGGATTTAAAACACAACTTTTATAGGCATTTGAATTTCGTTGGCATAGTAGTAAATATTGATTTTCAATTTATTTTCAATTAAAACGAATCCCGAAAAGAAATACGCTTTTTAGAAGAGAAGGCGTAAACTCAGGAAAACACCAAGGGGACTGCAGGTTATGACTTAAAAACAGCAGGGTTTCTTTTGTAAAACGGGCAGCGAAGGGGTATGAGGCTCTGTGAGCCGTCCGACTCCAGATGAGCGGACGAGATTAGATCAAAGGGGGAGAGGGAGGTTGGTTCGCCGGAATCAGAGAGGACGGCGGCTCCTTCACCGGAGTTGGGCGGCGGGATTCCAATACAGGGCTACAGGGCATGATTCGGGATGGAAAAAGGATGGGAGGCGAGAGAAGTGCGAGGCGAACTCGCTCCTGCTATCGGTTGAACCGATTTCATCGTGGAGACGACAACGCGCGTGATGGGGCGGCACAGGATGCACGGTGGATGCAGAGAGGAGCCACGTGGGTGAACCAGAGGGAGAAGAGAGGGAAAGCGAGCTCCTGGGGCTCTTCTTACCCTAACCCGAAGCTCAAAGGAGAGCTTGGAGCGGTGGAACGGCTCGGCAACAGCAGGGCGACGGCGGCGGCGTTCTAGGGCTCGAGGAGCGCTGCTATGACTCGGAACGGGGGCGGCGACATCGGGGTCTCGGTCTTAAATAGCCCCCGCGGTTGGCCAAGGATGGAAGGGAGGGATCGGGAGGCGGATTTCGGCGCTGGAGGAGAAAGGAAAGGGCGGAAGAGCTTTCCTTCTGGACGAGGAAGACGACGGCGTCCCCAATGACACGTGGGGCTCGCGAGTCAGAGAGGCAGAGAGAGAGAGAGGCGCTGGCGAGCGGGCTGTCCGCCTGGGTGCCGAGCTGGGCCGGTCAAGGCCCACGCGGGGAGGAGGAGGGGTGAGGACTGCGGCATTGGGCCGAGAGAAAAGAGATCTCGGGCCAGATTAGGAGAAAGAGAGAGAAAAATCTTTTCTTTATTTTCTTGATTTTCAAAACCATTTTCAAAAACCCTTTTGAAATCTCTTTTCTTTTGATTCATTTTATTTTATTTCTTTTACTTTGAAAAGCTCTTTTCAAAACAAGTTTCCATTTAAATTTTGAAAGAGTTTTTAAATCCTTTTAAATTTCTTTTGCTTGGAAAACTTTTCAAGGTATTTTCATAAACCTTTTTGAAACCCACTTTTTAAATTCTTTTTAGTTTTAACAACACCATACAAACATTAACTCATATGCAAAGGCATGAGTGCACAAACATGTTGCTAATTAAAGGGCAAATTTTAATTTAATGAAAACTTTTTATTTTCCTATATTTTTATGAGCAAAAAAATTAAGAATTAAAGAAATTCAACTCTATTTTTTTAAAAAGCAAAATTTGGGGTGTTACATGCATCTTCTTTGGCCTTCTTATTTCCGTGTGGGAATGGTAGGAGAGGGGTGTCATGGTAATCTTGATGTAATTCTTCTGGTAAATCTTGTAGTAGAACTTCTTCATCTGGGTTGTCTACTTCTCTTTCTACCTGCACTAACTATGGTGGTCTACATGCCCCTTCTGGAAAAGGCAGATCACAAGTAGACTTACCTTTTCTTTAGTTATTCCTTTTACCTGCTCATGGTTAGTGACAGTAGATAGAGTAGAAGCCAAATGTGCTATTTGTAATTCTATCTTCTTATTAAATATTATTTGTTCTTTATAGTAGCAGAGAAATTATCTAACTTAGAGTTTATTCCTTCTAAGATTTGGTCATTATAAGCAAGCTTGTTATTAATACTTTCATTAATTTTAGTTTGTTCCAATATTAATGCTCTCAAGGGTGGAAGTCTTTGATTAGAGGAATTACCTTGGTACTTACCTTGACTGGTAGACTGGGGTTGACTTCCTTCTTGCTTCTGCGGAGTTGATTTGACAATGGTATTGATATCTTCTAGATGATTAGCAAATTCAACTCTATACTGATTCTGAGTATTGAATGCATCTTGAATGGCTTGACGATCTCTTTTGTAATTGGCTCTTTGTTCTAGCCAATTCAATAATACATCCATTTTGGTTGATAGTGCACAAACCTCCTCTAGAACTTCTTCAATCATATGACAATCTTGACTGGTACAAGTACAATTCTGATTTTCTGCCATCTTTTCCAATAAACTTCTAGCTCTTCCAGGGGTGAGTGACATATATGATCCTTCAGCAGCGGCATCTAGTTGTTCACATGATTTCTGAATTAATCTGTGGTAGAATGTTTACATGAGCAACCACTCTTCGATTCCATGATGTGGGCAATCTGAAATATATCCTTGAAAACGGTCCCAAGCTTCTGGAATAGGTTCACCTTTCTGTTGATGAAATTCTGAAATTTTTCCTCGTAAGGCATTGGTCTTACTTACGAGAAAAAACTTTTCTAGGAAAGCTTTTGAACATTCTTCCCAAGTCTTGATCTGATCTTTACTCTGATAGAACCACTGCTTCACTCTTCCCTCTAATGAGAAAGGAAACAAACGAAGTAGCATGACATCTTGAGATATGTTCTTGATGTTGATGGTGCTGCAAATCTCCAGAAAATTCTAAAGATGCATTCCTTCCTTTAAATGTGATATCTTGAACCATGTTGATGAGGCTTGGCTTGAGTTCATAGTCTTGATCTTGAATGTTGAGCTCTAGTCCAACGTGAATATTCTCAATGTTTGGTGCAGAGAATTCACTTAGGGTCTTCTCAGCCTGTAACACCCTAAAAATGTGCATTATGTAAAATAGGTTAAAAGTGAATAAATGCATTTGTGTGGCCATCCAAAAATAGGAAAAATTAAATAAGTTTTCACAAAATAAAAGCTATCACAAGTAGAAACACTTTTGTTGCATACATGCTGGTGCATAGTGTTTTGTATTGCTTGACTTTTTCAATTTTAAAAACTTGAATTCAAATGTGTGGTGGAATTTGATTTTTGAAATTTCAGAAATAAAACAAAAAGGAATTTTCCTTTCTCTCTCCCTCTCTTTCTCCTTTTGGACCGAGGCCTTCTTCCCCCAGCCCAACAGGCCTCCTCCTCCCCCTCTCTTCCCCTTGCCGCATGGGCTTTGCCCCTGCCCAGCACGCCGGCCCACTTCTCCCGCACGGACGCGCTCAACTCTCTCTCTCTCTCTCTATGTGCTGACAGGTGGCCCCCGCATGTCAGCTTCATCCCTCTCCCTTTCCTTTCTTCATTCCCTCCCCTTCCTTTCTCTCGCGCCGGCGGATCCCTCTGCCGAACACGAATTGGAGCAGGGAATCCCCCACCGACCGCACGTGCTTCAGCTCAGCTCTACCCCGACAGGTGGGACCCACCTGGCGGCCACCCGCCCCACCTTTCCTTTCTTCCTCCTTCCCCTTTCCTTCTCCAGTGCGCCACCGTTTTCCTTCTCGGCCGAAACGCAAATGGGGCAGGAGATCTCCCCCTTTCCTTCGCGGCTATGCCTCCGGGCTATTTAAGCAGAGCCCCGCACCACACCGCCTCCACCCCACCCTCTCGGAGCATTGCAGAGATGCCCAGCGCTGCCGCAATCCCAGTTCTGCGCCGCCGCCGTCGTCCTATTCTTGCCGAGGCTCTCCGCTCCGTTCCAACCGCCCCCGAGCTTCGCGTGGTGGTAAGCAGAGTCCCAGGAACTCGCCATCCCCCTCCATCCCCTCTATCTCGCCCGCAGGACCTCTGTCCGCAACCGCCGGCAGTGCAGAGTCGTCGCACCACGTGGACACCTCGCCCCCGCGCGCAATCGGGAAAACCGACCCCACCATCGTCTTCGCCATCTCCCCCTCTCTCTCTGACCCTCCCGCGTCGAGTTTCGTGCACCGCAATCTCGGATTGCGTTGCGCCGCCACTGTCCGGCCATGGCGCCGCCGTCTGCCTCACATCCGGCCACCGTGCGCCACCGCACTTCCCCCCTGTTCTAATCTCGGTCGTCCATCCTGGATCGGGTGGATCACAGAGGCCGATACCCTTTCGGTCGTCTGTTTTGCAAAAGAGCCCCTGTCCTTTTTAAATTGTGAACCCGCAATCCTAAGACGCATTCCTTCTATATGTTTTCAGTTCTGGAAGACGTAATCTCCTTTCGGTTTTGTTTTAATTCAAAATTAAATAGAAAATCCTATTTATAGATTTGCCACTTATTTTCTTTTGCTTATAAAATGCTCATTTTAACTCCTTTTTCACCCATTCAAATTGCGTTAGATTCATATCGACGTAATCTACGTGTTAGTTAGTTTATAGTTCATGTTAGACAACTTTTAAAAACAGTTAATCACTTAATCTCTTTTAATCTCTAGTTTAATTTATGAAACTTGATTAGTTCATATCTTCTTTGTTATAGCTCTGTTTTTCGTGATTCGAATGTCTATGTGATCGTAGTGAGACGTAGATTAGTTTTATAAAATTTTAATCTTGGTTTATTATGGTTGGTGTACTATTCTAATCTATAGACTTTGTTTGCTTGCATGTGATGTCTCGGTATGATTGCATGTTGATGTGGTGATCGAGTATAGACGGTGAGCAGTACGTGGGTGACCAGGAGGTTTTCTTTGAGCAGGAGCAGCAGGAACCTTTTGAGCAAGGCAAGTATTATATGGGATCTTCCTTGATGTCCTATTCATGATGTTTTAAATAAAATCATATGCATGTGTCTAATCTTGTTACCTTACGACTTACCTAGCTTTGTTACCTTGAACCTTGGAATCCTACGGGTTATTTGCATCTGGGTAGTTATTGCTAGCGCTCTATTAAATAAGCATGATCTTTAATCTTGATTAATGACTACATGAAATGATAAAGTAAAACTTGACTTTTTAGCAGCATGGATTTAGGATCCTATCTGTCAGCAAAAGCTAGGACATGCAGTACAACCATGAGGGCTACATGGCTCTGGCTTTAGTTCAGTAATAGGGTCACTCTCTTGCATGCGGCAGTTCGCGAAAGTTGCCATTGCCGAGCGGTTGCGAGTACGGCCGGAGTGGCTACCGTTGCGCGTGTGTACCATCTCGGGGTCCCCGTATACCCCTTGCCCGTGGATCCGTAGTGTCTGTGGTATGTCAGCGAGCCCCTCTGAAAGACTTCATAGTGTACCCTGCCCGCTCACCTCGGCAGTGTTTTGGGAGTTATAAACCCGGGCATATGGGTAACACGACTCATGGGTAAAGTGTACAACCTCTACAGAGTGTTAAAAACTGGTATATCAGCCGTGCTCACAGACACGAGCGGCCCGGAAAACTCACATAAACTTTGGTTACTTGTTACTTATCTTTATGAATCACTTTATCATGATATTATGTTATTTGTTCATTTTTTTATATCATCATGCAATTTAATTTGGGGGCTTAAGCATAACTTTGATTCACCACTTCTAAAGTTTTGTTACAAATTAAAAATGCTTATCGCAGTAAACCAGTGTCATAATTTTTGAGCCACATGAACCCCATATATGCTTGTTGAGTACTAGAAGTACTAAGGCTTGTTTTCTTTTCAATATTTGGATAAAAATCCCGGATGGGTACCAGATTATCAAAGCTATGAGGAGTATCCAGAGGACTACTAGGTTTGGGGTCAACCAGTTGACGTCCCTGTGCTATAGAGCTTCGCGAGAGTTATCTTATATTTCCGCTGTTTTGTAATAGGCATTAATTAGATATTTATTCGCTATGTAATAAACACCTGTGATGGTACATTTTTGATAATTTGTCGGCTTATGTGTGTGACTGATCTCTGGGCACACATGAGGTTTATGCATCCCGTTTTGTCTTTAAAACTGGGTGTGACACAGCCATGGCTTCTCCAACTGATGTTAAGCTTCTTCTTCCTTGGTTGTATCTGATTGATATGAATTGATGCTTCACAACCAAGCCTGATCTTACCCTATATAAAATGTAAACAAATTCGAAACAAGGGTAAGCCTGCTAAAGCAAAAGGTTTTGGTCTATCTATATGTATTTATGTCTAAACCATATTTCTCTTTTCTTATAAAATATCTTTTATTAAAAACTTCCCTATTAAATTTTTCCTGGATAATTAAATTGATTATCGCTTCCCTGGCAACGGCGCCAGAAATGTTTGTTGACATTTCTTAGCGACATGATAAAAATAGAGATAAATCCCATCCTTAGCACGACACCAGAAATGCAGGAGTCACCTTCTAACATCACTTAGCACTAAGTTGTCATCCCTAGTATGATATCAGAAAATGTTGAAATAATCTACACTTGACAATTTATAAAATAATTCTCTAGAATATATCCGCAAGCGCACAGATAATTCTCCTATTGTAGCATTTCACTCGGTGAGATTCTCCGAGTATCGTTGATTTGTTTATGCCAAAAGAAAAACTTTCAACTAATTGCAGGAATTAAATAGGGATAGAAAAGAAAACCTAAATGCATATAGTTTAGACTATAAATGTGCAGACCTAAGATTAGACCAACCTTTCTAATGCTTTAGCAGGGTAAGTCATATCAAGTTAAATAAATATGATAATAAAGGTATAAGATAAATGGTATTCCAGAGATAGAAATAGAGACTCACTAATAATATAGTCAGGCAACTCAAGATTCGGTTAGAGTAAAAGAATCCTAAGTAATTACCAAATAAAAAGGAACTAAGCACACCCTACCTACATACTATCATCTATAGCATAATTGAATCAGAAAACATCATAAGGAGCATCAACTAGGGAGGCTATTAAGACAGAACCGTCACCTCCATCGTGACCACGCTTTGCCAGGCCTATGTGCCAAGGGTAGACTACAGAGGAATCAACGCAGCTATAAGAGTCACCTACGCGAACTACCACACGACACGGCACATCAGGAGACATCCGTAGGTACATATAATATCTAGACACCACGCCTACATAATACATACCACCTAACCTGCTTGAGAATTGAATTAGGCGCTTTACGATCTTATAAGGATAATCATCACCAATCTTAACTATATCTAATATGCAAATAGAATAAACTAAGCACTCAATAAATAGCAATATAATAATAATGAAGCATAAAGTCATAATGAGATACAAGATAAATTACTGATCTCCAGACAAACGAATCTGGAATCCCGAGCATATTGCCCAACTCCACTTGAATCTTGCTAGCTACCTAGCTAATAACTTGTAGCACTAGAGTTCTAATCTAATCTCTGGAAACCCTAGATCTATTCTATTCTGGCTCTGACTTGACCTGGATCAGTTGAATAATAATTCTCCTCTCGGGGGGGGGGGGGGTACAGGGCTCTATTTATATCCCGGTGGGATGCACGACAGCCGTTGGATCAAACCGACTTAAAGAAAAACTTTATCATAAGACTTTCCCAAGTCATTTGAAAAGAAATGTATCTCATGATTCTTAAGTGATTGGAGAATAGGATAGATTGAACAGATTACCTTCTTCACTCAATCAAGCCTCTGGAGAGTTTGTAGAATTTTTGAAAAGAAATCCTGCAAAAGATGTAAGAGAATACTCTCCTATTTCCTTAGCTCAGAATACTTTAGTTATAATTGTTCTTCTTTTATTAATTCTTCCTATGTTGTCATCCTCTCCTTCTGAGAAGTATGGGCTCTCTTCTTTTCTTCTTCTTTTTTCAGAGGTACATCGGACTTTTGTCCCTTTTTAATTCCACTTGAGGGTGCTTCGGACTTTTGTCCATTTTTAATTCCCACTATTTTTCTCCCATGCATCTTTTGGCATGGATTATTTTCACATATTTTTGTATAAGCCTCATAAAACTCTTCTGAGGAGGATGATTCAACATATGAAGTAAAATTATTATTTTATTCAAATTTAAATCTGATCATAAGAGCATAGAAAAGTACTCAACTTGCAATCTTTCAAAGGTTTTTGAATTTAATGAATAAATGCTCCAGAGACAAGATATCATGAATCAAGTTCACATATCTTACTATATCTTAATCTCAAATCATCTTAAGTAATCATATTTATTTTTAAATGAATTGTAACATGACTTGCGGGAAAAGTACTATGTAAGTTTATTCTTAAGCTATGAATTAAATTATCCTTTTAGCAATTCAAAATATTTTAGCATGTGGACTTCAATTAAAGTAATAGAAAGAATATGATTTGTAAAAGAATAACTCAAACTTGACCGTGGAGGAAGTGGGACGGGGGATGTCGGTTCCGCTATGTCGGGTGCGATCTTTGTTTGATTCTTTCTCTGATTTACAATAACTTCCCGAGCTTGTTTTATTTTGCGGTCATGGTGTGTCTCTCCCACACTTGTTTTCTTACCTGTATTCTTTTCTACAACATGTGGAGAAAAAAAAACACACATACCAAAAATATAGAGTATAGAGTGGATAGTAAAGACATTGAAATCAATAGGGCACTTTATTCATGATTTAATCAAGCACTCTAAACAACTGAATTTAAAGACTAGAATTAAAATTTAACTGACACACTTTAACTTTAAAATGGTAAATTTAACTAAGATGTTCCCTATTACAAGGATAGCTAAGTGTTATTATTATTGTGATTCGGCAGGACTAAAGCTCTAAGATGACTATTGCTTCTTTCAAGCACAACTATCTTCCTTGTATTGCTTTCAACGACCCTACTCAAGGTGGTCATGGTTGAAAGTTTGAGTGTACTCTCTGACTAAAGAGAGCAGATGGAATTGGAGAGCGAGTTAATCCTATCCTCTAGCATAGCGATGGTGGTTCTAGGGCGCTTAGGTGCATTATCAAGCGTCGGAGCAAATCTCTTCGGTTCCGGTCTGGGCTCAGTGTAGCGGACTTGGCTCGAGGATGCACGAATGCCTTCAAAGGATGGACGGGTCGACGTATACTTTGCACAAGTAACTCCCCCAAACTTGTTAAACTTGACAGACTTCAACTTCTCATTCTCCTCTGGGGTAGCAGCTTGGTACCCTTAGGAATAGCGATCCGTGGCCCTCGTGACAATTCTCCTAGCAACAGTCTTGCTAGAGGTGAAGGCAGCTCTTGGGCATGGTAAGCTTTCTCATGGTACTGGCGCGAAGGTACTTCGGCTAGGTGCTTG
Source organism: Microstegium vimineum (assembly GCA_022036555.1). Taxonomy (NCBI): domain Eukaryota; kingdom Viridiplantae; phylum Streptophyta; class Magnoliopsida; order Poales; family Poaceae; genus Microstegium; species Microstegium vimineum. The sequence goes on along the minus strand of CM039134.1, from coordinate 44,595,853 downwards.
TGTGAAACAGTGGCGAGAGGCTTGGGCTGAGCAAGGATGAGAGCTAGGGAGTCCTCCTTCTTGCCCCGATTGGCACCACTGACGTTCATCTCCTTGCCGGCCATGGGAACTATGAGCTAGAGAGTTTAACTGGAGAGATGAGGAGGCTTTGATGGGATGAGAATGAAGGAGGTATGGGTACATATTTATAGTGGGGTTCAGCGGCAGGTTCAAAATCTATTTAGGTAGGCATTCGTACGAACTAAAGAGAACTTCTGTTTAAACCGTCGCGATCTGGTAGAGAATGGAAAGGGGAGATCTCTAGGATTTGGAGTTATCCGAGAGGGAGAGATGGGGTGCCGGGCGGCACCCTATAGGGCCGGCCAACCCCACCTGGCAGCCCCCAGGGTTGCCCTTCCATGGTGTGGCTCTATGGTCTGTGAAGATTTTGTTAGGTAAATTTTCCAATTTTAGTTTGATACGAAGAATGGTAGATGCATTTAAGGTAAAATACTAAAGTAAATCTCATCTACTACCTCAGATGGACTAGAAGGTTCTAGAAAAAGTTTGAGACGATGACCATTTACCATGAATAACGTACAATCATGTGATTGTAGGGTCACCGCTCCATGTGATGATGTATTTACCACCGTGAATGGTCGTTCCCACTTGCTTCGTAGCTTTCCGAATCCAAATAATTTGACCCTGGAATTAAAAAGTAATACCTTATCTCCGGGTGCAAACTCCTTCTTCTTGATCCTCTTGTCATGCCATCTTTTAGTTCTTTCTTTATAGATCTTTGAATTGTGATAAGCTTTTTCTCTCCATTCTTCTAACTCTGATAGTTGCATTTTTCTTTTCTCTCCAGCAGCTTCAAAATCCATATTCCAACGTTTGATAGCCCAGTGAGCCTTGTGCTCTAATTCTACTGGTAAATGGCAAGTCTTCCTGTACACCAAGTGGTATGGTGACATGTCGTAGGGTGTCTTGTATGCAGTTCGGTAGGCCCATAGTGCTTCGGGTAACCGATCTTTCCATACTTTCCCCATTTTATCTACTATCTTCTGTAGAATATTTTTGATCTGTTTATTAGATGTTTCTGCTTGGCCACTTGTCTGAGGATGGTATGGAGTAGCGACATTGTGAAAGATCCCATGACTTGTCAAATATAAGTGAAACCTCTTATCCATGAAATGTGTTCCTCCACCACTTATCACCATCCTTGGAGTTCCGAATCTTGGAAATATTATTTCTTCGAACATCTTTCTGGAATGTCTTGAATCAGCTGACTTGCATGGCATAGCTTTTACCCACTTTGATACATAGTCCACTGCCACCAAGATGTACTCGCAGTTCCTTGACTTTACGAATGGTCCCATGTAATCAATTCCCCAGACATCAAAGAGCTCTACCTAGAGGTTGTTGGTGAGTGGCATGACATCTCTTGAATTGATGTTCCCGTGTCTTTGGCATGATCCACATCTCCAGATAAAATCTTTGATGTCTTCATACATGGTTGGCCAAAAGAATCCGCTCTGCCAAATTTTTGCATGAGTACAGAATATCCCATAATGCCCTCCATATGGTGCTGAATGACATTTCTGTATGATCTGAATGCCTTCCTCCGCCGGTACACATCTTCTGAGCAAGCCATCTACGCAGACTCTGAAGAGATATGGTGGATCCCATATGTGGAGACGACTTTCATATATAAGCCTTCTTTTATTCTCCCCTAGTGGTACATAACCTGCAACCATAAAGTTGACAATATTTGCGTACAAAGGGTCTGATTTTGTTACCTTGAATAATATGTCGTTCCTTAGCGAGTCATTGATAGGTAGTTCTTGCGAATTCTCAAAATAAATTCTAGACAAGTGATCAGCAATAGGATTTTCTACTCCCTTTCTATCCTTTATTTCCAAATCAAATTCTTGGAGCACAAGAATCCATCTTATTAAACGAGGTTTAGCCTCTTTCTTAGTGAGCAAATATTTTAAAGCAGCATGATCGGTGTAAACAATTACTTTTGCTCCAACTAAGTAAGATCTAAATTTATCTATAGCATAAACAATAGCCAGGAGCTCTTTTTCAAGAGTTGCATAATTAAGTTGTGCCCCTGTCATTGTTTTGCTAGCATAGGCAATCGCATGATGCTTTTATCTTTAGTTTGTCCCAAAACTGCCCCCACAGCATAATCACTAGCATCACACATAATTTCAAAAGGTAAAGACCAATCAGGGGATTGAATGATTGGTGCAGAGATGAGCGCATCTTTAAGGATGTTAAAAGATTTTAAGCATGCGTCATCAAATTCAAAAGGAGCATTCTTAGCCAACAAACTAGTTAGTGGTCTAGCAATATGAGAAAAATCTTTTATAAAGCGACGATAAAAACCACAATGACCGAGAAAGCTTCAGATCCCTTTTATGTTTATAGGCGGAGGTAGTTGCTCAATAACTTCAATTTTAGCTTTGTCTACCTATATACCTCTTTCAGACACTAAGTGTCCTAGCACTATTCCTTCTCTAACCATAAAATGACATTTTTCCCAATTAAGGACTAAGTGCTTTTCTTCACATCTTTGCAAAACCTTATCTAAATTTTCAATACAATCATCAAAAGTCTTTACATAAACAGAAAAATCATCCATGAAAATTTCCATGATTTCTTCAATCATATCAAAAAATATAGACACCATGCATCTTTGAAAAGAAGCATGAGCATTACATAATCCAAAAGTCATTCTACGATAAGCATAGGTTCCATATGGACATGTAAAAGTGGTTTTGCTTTGATCATCAGGATAAATAGGAATTTGGTGGTATCCAGAGTAACCATCAAGAAAACAAAAGAACGAGTGGTTAGCCAAACGCTCTAACATCTCATCAATGAAGGGTAGTGGAAAGTGATCTTTCTTTGTGGCTTTATTTAATTTTCTATAGTCTATGCACATACGCCAACCCATGACAATTCTCTATGGAATTAATTTATTTCTTTCATTTCTAACAACAGTCATACCACCTTTCTTAGGAATAACTTGAACAGGACTTACCCACTCACTGTGCGGCACAGGATAAATGATCCTAGCATGCAACACCTTTAAGACATCTTTCTTAACAACCTCCCTCATTGCATTATTAAGCCTATGTTGGGGCTCTCTATATGGTGCAATTTTTGGATCAGATGGGATGCGATGGGTGCAAAGAACAAGACTAATGCCTTTAAGATCTTGGAGTGAATATCCAAAAGCAGCATGATGCTTTTCTAAAACAGTTATTAGGCGCAAAGATTCTTCTTGAGATAATTTATCACTTATAATTACTAGAGAATCTTGATTATTATTTAGAAAAACATATTTAAGACCAGCAGGCAAACATTTAAGTTCAATAGAGGGCTTAGGTGGCTCTAGTAATTCATTGAGAGGTTCAAGATCGATGGGATACTCATCCCCTTCTTCAATGAAGAACTGGGCATCATCATCTAAGTCTGGTTCATTTAATTCTTTAAAATATATAGCTTTAATTTCCTCTATTGGATCTGGAAAAAGAGGCAACTCTTCCTTGGTTTTTAAAGAATGAATTATAGAAACGGAGAGCTTAAAACTTTTTCCTAATCTAATATCTAATTTTCCTGTTTGGCCTTCTTGAATAAGTCTTCCTATTGGTAAGCCTATCAACACGTCAAACTCCCAAACATCAAAGATGTGGAAATTTAACAGGACTTGGACTCCATTAACATAAATAGGAAAGGCACATATTACTCCTAAGCTAGGAATAATGTGGCCTGAAAGACTTTTTAGCATTTTAGTTGTAGGGATTAATGGCATCTCTTTCAAAAATCTTTTTGCAAACATAGCAAACATGATATTGATACTTACAATAGGATTATAAAGAGCATCAAAAGGATCTTTATCAATTTGACATTTAAGAGTGATAGAGGAAGAATTTAAACGGATAGGATCAAATGAAAGTTCTGATTCTTCTAACCACTCATCACTCAAAATAAAGATTAACTCTTTTGTTGTCTCTTTAAAGAACTTTACCTCATCAGGATGAACATGATTTAAAACTTTGGATTTATATCCTTGAGGTTTCATAATTACTTGATAGTTTGAGGTATTTCCATAATCATCAAAAAGTTCATCCTCAAAATCAAGCATAAAATTAGGAAGTGGAGCTATTTTCCTTTCTTTTTCAAATAGTTCAGGTTCTACACTAGCTAAAGGTTTAAAAGATTCACACAAAGGATCAGATTTAGCTAGCTGAGTTTCTACTTCTATCAACTCTTCTTTTTCATCAGGAAGATCATTTAAGATATTCATAAGAATTGTTTTAGCATGTGTAGCAGTAATATACATAAAAGCTCCTCCTGTGGCCAAATTAAGATATTCTCTAGTTTTTTCATTAAGGCCTAAAAATAAATGTTGCAAAAGCATAGGTTCTGACAAAGCAAGACAAAGCCCCGAATTCACAAAATTGTCAAAACATTCCCAAGCCTTACCTAGGGATTCATTATCTAATTGTGTAAAGCCTATTATTTCCAAACGAAGTTTAGCGACTCTATTGATAGGGAAACAATTAAGACAAAAGTTAGAACATAACATTTCCCAATCTCCTCGACTACTCCCAACATGACGCTTATACCAATGTTTGGCTTTTCCTATTAGTGAGAATAGAAAAGGCTTCCACCTTAACATTCATTACCCATGCCTTCAATGTGAAGACTTCAACAGGTCTCTTCAAAATCATTTAAATGGGAATAGGGATTTTCAATAGAATTACTAGAAAAAGTGTTTTCCTGAACTAAGCGAATTAACTCCGGGTTTAGTTCATAGCCAGGTAATGTGATAGGTTTAGATGATTCTACTCGCTGCAAACTTAAACCCGATGGTGCTCCAAATTGATATAAAATTTGAGGTGTGGGTTCCATTTAATAAGATAAAAACAAAACAATAAAGTAAATAAAGAAAAGATAAAAGTATAATACAAGATTAAGCTAAACTTAAAGTCAATCTCAAAAAAGAAACAATCGTTCCCCAGCAATGGTGCCAGAAATGCTTGTTGATGTTTCTTAGAGCAAACAAGTAAACTAATTATCTACAAGCACACAGATAAACAACGATGTAGCACTTCACAGAGATAATCTAGTTTTAAATATCGAACCTAAAGGAACATTGTATGAGGATGACTAAGTCTATAAACTTAACCCGTTTCACAACCAAGTATAGATAACTATTGATAAGAGGAGAAAGAACCAAGGACTTTCTAGTTCTGGTCACTGAGTAAGCTTTATCTTTTATGATCTTTAAGGACGATGACTTAAATAAGAGCAGAAAACAGAGTTCTCTCCTACTAAGCACCTATATGTCTGCCAAACCTATTACGGGAAACAGACTACAGAGGAATCAACGTAGCTATAAGAGTCACCTACACGAGCTACCGTTGTCCAGAAAATCAGGGGACAATTGTAAGTAAACATAGCCTAGGCACCACGCCTACACTACGAATAACTACTTCAATCAAGTAATGACCAAGATCAAAGCACTCAGGAAGAGTTACAAACATAAAGAACAATAATAATAAATGCTTACTTGAACAAGAAGTCGAATACTAGGGTATCTCAGAATATAGATCCTGGGCAAGAGAAATCTGATCCCAAAGAATACAGCGATGAAGAAGAACCGACATGCCGGAACTCTTCCAAAACTCTACTCTCCAACTCTAAATCATTAATCTCTAAATAGAGCTAGATCTACATATATCTAATCTCTCTTGAATTGTTGGCCTAGATCTACTAGATAGGAACTAGGGTTTCAGCTCTTGAGATTCTGATCTGGCTTGGCTCCAAGGGGGGTACATGCCTCTATTTATAGCCCGGAGGGATGCACGTTAGCCGTTAGATCAAACCGACTTAAGGTAGGGCTCAGATTAAGCCTCCAAGGCGGTGGAGGAAGCTTCCAGAAGACGGTGGCCTAGTGGGCCTAGGGGGTGCCGGCCGGCCCCACCTAGTGGGGTCTGGGGCCCCGCTTTTCTCCGGTGTCTGCGGGATCCTCTATGAGTATTTTGGCAGGTGTTTCTCCGCGGGATTTATTCGATATCTTCTCTAATTTGATTCTCTTTATTGCTCTTTTCTGGAATAGTCCCTGGAAAATAATGAAACATCAAAACTCGTGGAATTTGTTAGATAAACCCTATATTTCTAGATATTATATTTGAGTAATCCGTTTATTCTATTTATAATGGTATTAAAAATTGACGCTAAGGACCGTCAACATTAGTTTCTTGGTCTTGCGGGTTATTATCGGCGTTTCATTCCTGATTTCTCTAAGAGTGCCCGACCGATGACCAAATTGCTTCAGAAGGATACTAAGGTTTTATAGAGTCCAGCCTGTGAAGGAGCTTTTCAAGCCTTAAAGAAATTTCTTACCTCTGCTCTAGTTCTTGCCCAACCAGATATTGAGAAAGCATTTGATGTGTATTGTGATGCCTCAAAGACTGGGTTTGGGTGAGTGCTTATGCAAGAAGGACGTGTGATAGCCTACGCTTCACATCAGTTGAAAAAGCATGAGGTGAATTATCCCACCCATGATTTAGAGCTAGCTGCAGTTGTGCATGCTCTAAAAATTTGGAGGCATTATTTATTGGGAAACAAGGTACATATTTTTATGGACCACAAGAGTCTCAAGTATATTTTCACCCAATACGAGCTGAATATGAGACAACGAAGATGGCTTGAAGTAATTAAGGATTATAATTTAGAGGTCCATTATCATCCTAGGAAAGCTAATGTGGTTGCTGATGCTTTGAGCCAAAAGTCACATCAGAGTGAGGAGGGACCCTTGTCTCTCACTCACTCAGAGGTTTTGGCACACATTGCTCTAGTCTAATGTGCACGAGCAGATTGTACTAGAGCAAAGGCATGATACTTCAGTAGTACCCCACATAAACAAGTTGATGGCCGAAGGACGTGGTCCTCATTTCAGCATTAATGAGCAAGGTGTGGTCAAGTAAAAGAATAGATTGGTAGTCCCTGCATGTGTTGAGCTTAGGAGAAAAATTTTGGATGAAGCTCACAACTCAAAGCTGTCCATTCATCCAGGAAGCAACAAGATGTATCATGATTTGTGTCCCTTGTATTGGTGGCCAAACATGAAGCAAGAAATTGGAGGAGGGTAAAGATAGACCATCCGCGTACACCAGGATATTAGAATCGCTGTCCATCCCTGTTTGGAAATGGGAGGATATTTTCATGGACTTTGTTGTGGGGTTGCCCTGCACCACAAAAGGGTATGATTCCATTTGGGTCATTGTGGACCGTCTCACCAAGTCTTTTCATTTCCTTCCAGTAGATACCAAATATTCAGCCAAGAAATATGCCAAGCTGTATTTGGACCAGGTCGTATCTCTACATGGAATTCCTCTGAGAATCATGTCTAACCGAGGTTCAATCAATCAATCCTTGTCTCTCGTTTTTGGGAGCACCTCCAGAACTACCTTGGCACTCATCTCCTCCGAAGCTCAGCTTATCACCCGCAAATTGATGGTCAAACCGAAAGGGTTAATCAAGTTTTGGAAGATATGTTGAGAGCTTGTGTCATTTCTTTTCCAGAGAAATGGGATGAATGCTTGCCCTTAGTTGAGTTCTCTTATAACAACAACTATCAAGAGAGCATCCGAATGGCACCCTTCGAAGCTTTGTATGACAAGAAATGTAGGACTCCACTTAACTGGGTTGAAGTAGGAGACCGTGGTTATTTTGGGCCTGATTTTATCAAGGAAGCCAGAGAACAGGTCAATATCATCCAGAGTCACTTGAAAGCAGCTCAGAATCGTCAGGAAACTTATGACGACAAGAGAAGAAGGCCTCTGAAATTTGAAGCCGGTGATTATGTGTATCTTAAGGTGTCTCCCATGCGAGGTGTGCATCGTTTTGGAGTCAAAGGAAGATTAGCTCCTCGTTATGTTGGGTCTTACAAGATTTTAGAAAGATGTGGTTCTGTTGCGTACCGCATTCAGCTTCCAAATATTGTATCTTAAATGAACTTATTAAATCATGGTATGAGAATCATGTTTATAAATTAATGCATGAGATGAATTGTGTGGTTAAATTCTCGTTACCTTTAATATTAAATAAAAATGTTAAATAAAAGCTAATCCAATAGTTCTTGCCAGGTTCAAAAGTTTATTCGTATGTATTTAGCAATCTGATTAATTGTGCGAGCGCTCTTGGGTTGTCGGGCTGGTATGTGCGGTCATCCCGCGTCGCTGCTTGACGTCGTGCTGTTAGTCATGTCTCGCACGACTGCCCCGCTCTGCCTGTGTTGTCTGTGTTGCTGCTGCTGCGTGTTGCCATTGCTCCCAACCGAGTGCGCATGTGCGTGATCAATTTTCTGTGGCGCTGTCGCTTCGCCGTCATTTTGTTGTCACGTTCACCCTGTACCTGGTCTTGCTGCGGTTGCCGTCGTCCCACCTTGATGGTGTTGTGCGTGCATGGTCCTCTAGTTTCTTATCCACAGTATCTGCACGTGTGTTAATCCCTAGCAACTAGCAAAGTCTGAGGAGAGCAAGTACTGACCAAGCATGCATTGTCATTAATGGCTACTCAGGTCTAGTCCTTTCTTTCTAGCTCTTGTCCCCTTGTCCTCTTGCTTCTCATGGTGGTAGGTGCTGCACTCCTTTAATGGCATGACAGATCACTCACGTCATGGCTCTATGCTCCATCAGTCCCAAAGCCACTGCACTGCCAGAAGCGAGTTAAGACACCTGGCAGCACATCACAGCAACATACAACCTTGACCGAGCAACTCAATTTCATTTTGGATTCCATGTGCAACTAGTCTGTAGCAGCTCTTGGCGTCGTGTGCATAGGTTGTCTGTCTAAAGTCGGAGATAAATTCTCAGGCAGCGTTAGCTCGCCTCGAACTCTGTGTTATGCCACCGCTGTCCGAAGGCTTTTTATCGTAGTTGTGTCCGCAGCAGAGCATCGCAGAGCCGCTCGGCTGCGCGTGGTCAGCTACTCAGGGTGTCTCGGGCCTAACCAAATCATCCACCAGGTTGGCATTGAGTCTCCGATGCTCATAAGATAATTAGTTTTCCTATTCTAAATTAGTTTGAGTTGTCTTGTTAATTAGTATAAGATTAGGCAAGTGTCTGAAAGCTGTGGTATATAAATTTTGTTGAGTTCCTAAAATAGATATCTATTTCATGATGGAGTTTGTTCGTATTTTTGTGTTGTTGGTTAGACTATTAGATCAATTATTATTCTTAGTTTATTTAGATAATTTTTGTGTAGGAATCTCGGTGCTTGTTGGTTTGTTGGCAGTGATGTTTATCTTAATATCTTGGTCATTAGAGCTAGCTTAGTAGTTGGTAAGCATGTTCTAATTCAAGGTTTGTGGTTGTCTATTTATTAATTATTACATCATCATCATTGCATGTATATAGGGAATGAGCCATTGGAGATCGTGACCTTCGATGAGCAGGATGAAGACGAGGTCGTCGAAGAGTACAAGGAGAAGATCCCCGTGCAGGAGGACGCCCTGGAGCCACCCGTCACTGACTTTATGCTAACACCGTGCCCGCTAAAGGCAAGCCCCGGTGCATAACTCTATTTTTGTATTCACTAATATATAATTATATATATGTTGTGCATTTATGTTCAGGAGTTCTATGAAAACCACATGCATAAATATATCTATCTAGTACAGGTCCGAGTAGCTGTCATACTTAGGCTATCGGTAACGTGGGTGACCTGCCGTTGCTCACACTAGGTGAATAATATTACTCTCATGAAAGAGGATGAAAAATAAAATGATGACCGGACAGGGATGAGGTTTGGTTATTGGTGGGTGTGATGAGTTGAGTCCCGTGGCCAACGGGGCTTAATTGGGTTACACTGTCTCCCTGTCTGTGTCGATTAGGAATCGTTCGTTGCTGGGGATGGTAGTCAGGTCACAAACTTTTTATCCCGAGCACATACTTGCTTAATTATGGGAGCGGGAAGACTTGTTACTCTTTTGTCTTGGGTTCCAGCTCTATCTGGACCGACTGTTACCAATGTTTTTTGGGTGGAGGTCTAAGCACCGCACTGAGTCCGGGACCTAGGTGCGGGGGCTTAGAGTCCTAGTTTGGACGGGGACCTAGACCCCTGGACAGGAGAGTGATAGGTTGGTCTTGTCTGTGCCCGAGGTGCAGATGAGGCGTGTGTTTTGGGGTACCCAGCTGGGCTACATTGATTCACGAATCGCTGCGCTATGCGGTACGACTTGACTATGGTCTAGCACCGTAGTAAGAACTGGAACATGCAAGATAATATAAATGGTTTTGATTGATTATCACATCCTTGAATGTAGAAAAGATGCTTACCTAGAATTGTTGGTTAATGAACTAAATTGACTGTTAATAAAATAAAAATAAGGATACACTCTTAGTAATGATTTCGACAAACTCTTTAAACCAGGAAACCATACTGCCCCGCATACCTTTGAGAGTCGGAAAAATATTCCCAATAGCCGGTTAAGTCTTGCGAGTACATTGTGTACTCAGGGTTTATTTTACCTTTTGTTGCAGGTGCAGCTTAAGGAGTTAGCCCTTGTGTGGAGGATTCTTCTATTGGGCACAGACGGATCCTTGTATCATTTCCGCTAGATGTTCATTTAAATTCCGCTATTTTATTTCTGCACTCAGAACTCTGGATTATAATAAATAAATTTCGAGACTTTGTATTGTATGAAATTGACTAAGTATGTAAGTTTTATACTCAGTATTGGATCTTGGATGAAAATGTGGATTTTCGAGTTCTCCCGCTGGGTGCGCTCGACGGAACGTTTACTTGGGTACTTAGTGTCTAATGGAAGACAAGTACTCTTGTGAGATCATTAATTTAGGTTGTTCTACCACACACCCCCACCACATGACAAACCACTTGGGGGAAACAGACTATTCTCAACTAACATATGTAAAAAAAAAATCTGAAGATTCAATTTGTTTCTAGAAAGTGGACAAAAGTTTTCTTGATTTATTACCTGATGAGTACCTCTGTATTCTCTCATCTGAAAGATGAAAAAGGCTAGTTGAGTTTAAATATCTTGGCAAGTATGAGCATCACCAGTTGATATAGGGAGATTGAATAATTAAGACATAATAACAAACTTTGAGAAACTTGCAGTGCTCAGGGGTGGATCTAAAGGGGGGTTAGTGGGGTAGTGTATCAATGGAAATATAGAGAGATTGCGGGAAAAGAAAAGGCGAGAAAATAAGAAAAATACAGAGATTAGAGGAAGAGGAAGAGGAAGAGGAAGAGATCAGCACCCCTTCAATCTTGTTCTGAGAGTTGAAGGAGAAGAAAGAGGAGAAAATAAGAAACATAGAGAGATTAGAGGAAGAAGAGATCAGCCTCGATTCTGGATCCGCCACTGTCGAGTGCTTGGTATTGAGTGTTGAGTTTGCATTACGCTGTGCTGCTGCAATAAGCAAAAGAAAGTGTACAAGAAAGGCCAAGGAGTCTCCCTGAATCCTCGTGTAACACTTCAAATTCAGTTACTCAATTATATTATGCATGCCTGCCATTTGTACCTTTCTTCTGTGCAACAACCTCTTCACGGAGAAGCCTACGTGTCATTGCGCTGGTTAAGTCAACCTCTCTGCCGTATCGGAAGGACAGAAAGTGACCGATACATTAGTTTTTTCGGCCAATAACAAAATTTAATGCACAGTAAAATAAGTTGAACAGAAGCAAAACAGAATAAAAAATTAAAAATTGAAGGCTAATGGTTGCGGGTTGGGCTACCGGAGGCCCACCATAGTCGACAACTAGACGTGCTTAAATTGGGGCAGCGACGACGATTGGAGATGGCTCCATAAAAGGAGGGGCACGTTGCATGACATGTCCCCCTGAATACTCTCCTCTTCCTCCTACTCTTCTATAATTCTCTGTATTGCAACAACTCTACTTTTCATTTCAAGGAAAGATAGGTAAGATACATGCTTTACATGTTTTTGTTATCTATATAAGATTCTTCATTTTGGTTGGATATGTAGCTGTGCGCTTAAATGGTGTTAATTTGTCAGTAGATCATTGAAGTAGGTTGTTCTTGTTGATTAGAAACTACCTTAGTTAACAAGCGTTGTTCTTATTCACTGCAGTAGATATCCTCTCTTGCTGCTACCTTGTGTGATTATGATCTCTTCCCTTTGCTTCCAACTAGCTTCAACACATTTTGCTATTGGATTTCGATGCCAATGAGTGTGTTTATGTATGTCTGAGGATTGGACAACAAGGGTTATGCTCTAGAAAGCCATTTATGGTTCACCATGCCAAACACCACGAATTAGAACTCGTGAGTCACGTATAATAAGAACTTCTGAGAGAGAATATGCTGATATATTTGGCAGATTGTTTTCAAAAGTAGCTGAAATATGCATTTACTTTCCTTGAATCTTCCGTGGTAGACTGCTTAAGCCTTTTCCTTAATTACATGTCATTATATTATCGCAGTGTAAGAGTAGGAACGGGACAGGATGTTCTTTCAGAGGAAGAACTCAAAGAAAGTCAAAGACTCTGAAGGATCGCAGAAGAAGGGAAAAGAAGCCCGTGGGAAGAATGCCCTTGTTGATCATGCCAAGGGAGGGCTTGATGGCCTTGCAGGAAGCCTCCAGTCAGCCAAGAACGGTTAGCTATTTGCCCTCATGTTTATATTAGCCTAAGTTTTGTATGTTGATTATAGAAATGTCATCTGCTGCTAGCTTCAGCCTTCAGAAGTACAGTAGCTATTCTTCCTTAGACCTGTTCAGCCTCTCTCAAGACTCAAGTACTTGCCATGATACGAAGTAACTGGTATCATGCTCACTGCTTAGTGATTAACACAAAGTCGATGTCAAGATGTCGTTGTTAGATAATAACACGGCAAATAGATGGTTGGCTTGAAATTGCCTTGATGTGGACCTGAAAGGCTACATTTTTATGGCACACGTTTTTTGGTCAAAGTCAAGAAAACAGAACTGCTGGTTCTGATAAGTGACAGATATACTACATTCTGGAAAGCACAGCAAAGAGAAGCAATTCTATTTCCCAAAAGATTTCAGAGCTGAATTTAAATGTAATGCTAGACTGTGCCTTGCATATTATAGTTGCACATCATTTGAATGTCTTAAGTCCTAATATCTAATATTAGACAACCTGGTAACCGCGATGTACTTTTAATGTTTTTCATGCTCCCTGACCTTTGAGATTAATCTATAGATGCCGAAACGAAGACTGTGAAGCTTGAAGGGGTCCTCCTTGAGAAAGCGAAAGAAGAACTCGGAAGTCACTCCGACGCCAGCCGTTCAAAGGAACTAGGTAAGCTGCACTCATTTAGAGTGGCTTCAAAGGAAATAGTAAAAAAGAGGATGCAAATTGCAACATTGCATGAGTGAGGCCAGGACATCGAGCTGGCTTGGCTTGGTAGGCTAACGAGCTGGCTCGTTGTGGCTAACGAGAAAGCTGGCTTGGTTTAATCAAAAGCTCGAGCTAGCTTGTTTGGATCGTGGATCAGGAACCAAAAAATATATAAAATGATGATTAACTTACATTCCAATGAATCGTACAACACATATTCATCCATCATACATACTGTTAGCAAGTTTCATATGCATACACACGAAATAGAATACAAATTAGGTGCATGCATACACTTGCAATAGAGCACGTGCTAGCAGCATATGTCTCCATCACATATTCATAATTCATCAATCAAGTATCATCCATGCAAATTGCAATATGACATTAGTTAGATTAACTAGACATAAAGGGCGATATAAACATAACTACATAAGTTAACTAGCAAAATGACACAATGTTCAAGTTGACTCTTTGTCCCTTTGGTGTTTTTTCTTGGAAGCATGACTTGTTTGGCTCGTGAACGGCTTGCAAGCTGACTCGAGTTGGCTCGTTAACGAGTAAAATATTAGCTCGGCTCGAGCCAGCCGCAAACCGAACAAGTTAACGAGCTTCGAGTTTTTTTTGTCCAGCCTTCTTGCATCAACTTGATCACACGGTCCTCGTGATGTTTTGTTTCATGAAAAGGAAGTTTTGTCTGCATTTTTTGTTAGTGAAGTTCAACATTTGCATTAGATATTTTTTTTCACGGTCCAAATTAGATCATGAAGTTATAAATTTAATCAGTCCCTACATTCTATGAAAAAATGTTTTCTTCAGTATGGGCATCCATAAGACCATAAGTAACACTTCTGCAATAAACTGCGATTATACATTGTATATTAGAAAAGAAAGGCCAATGTTTATCGTAACATACGTAGGATGCCACTCAACATGTAATTTGAACATGGATGCATCTGGACTATTAAGCAATTGGAACCTGCTCTCCTAATTAGGTGAGCTATCCTTCTCGGATACAATTCTTTTTTAGAGGAAATACACACGAGCTATGTGATTAAGAAAGCAGTGATGTAACACATGGCGCATGGTGAAGGGTCGATTTGATTTCAGTCATGATATTGGAGTAGGTCAATTTGTATCATGACAGTGAAACAAACCATCTGCACTTGTGCAACTGAAACATCACACATGATGTTTGTTTGGGTAGGTCCTGGTACCGGAGTTGTTTGATGGTTGTACCGTAGTCGTGTGGATTCCTTTGGATGTAGTTTTCACTAAAAAAACTAGGTGAGGACTTATGTTTTTTAATTTATATCCTTGTAATAAAACTTGCGGCAAAGCTTCTGATGTTCTTTCGAAGAAAAATCGAACATGATGTTGAAAATAAGACAACTTTTCTCTAATGATGCCAAGCCATATTCTAGATCATGCGCTAAACAATGTAATTGTCTTTTTTTTTGCGAAACAAACAATGTAATTATCATGGTAAATAAAGTTGGAAAGTGGTACAGAAAAAAAGGCCTTGCGCTTAAAGAACATTTCATAGTTCATTTTTTAAGCGGGCTACCGCCCTCCTTGGACTATGTCTCCTGGCCTATAGGCTTTCTTAACTTTACTTCCAAGTAAAAGAAGCTTTCTGTACACAATGATTCTATTAGGATGTTGGGAATGTGTGATTGTTTGATTGAAGGTGTACCGGATACCATTTTCTAGTTTTTTGTTAGCCATGAACCATTCCTAATAATCATAAAAAAGATGAAGCAAAGAAACTATCCTATCAGAGATCATTGTGAGATGAATACAGCAATTATCTGGTTTTTTTTTTTTTGGACAGACAGTTACAGCTCAAGCACCATGTTCCTTTGTCCTCTTAGTGGGCCTCCACTGCATGTGCCAGATCGTTATTAGCTGACCCTAATACATGCGTACCAGACAAACCAAATCCCATAATCATACTCCATTTGTCCAGCCAGAATTCACAAACTAAAGTTGTAGACAACAAAGAATCCAACAGTTGTTTCCGCATATATCGCTTCCAGGATCAATGCAGGCAAGTATAGGGAATACAATTAAATCACTGTTGAAGAATAAATAAAGTAGTGTTTGATTGACCCAGCTGGAGCAAGTGACACTCTGTATGACACAGGCTGCTTCGCCGTGCAAGCCACGATCCAGGATTATCCTCGACCAACCACCATGAATGCCTGCAGTTTGCCTGCGTCCATTTCGCTGTCACTCTCCTGCACTGTCCTACCATGTAGTACTATTATTATGCATGGTGCTCCACAGCTCCAGTTAAGCTTTACCTGTGTATATAATACATATAAAACATTAGCTTCACATTTGTCATTAGCCCATATCAAGGGGCTCAGTTACAGCCATATACCCCACAGTTCTAAAGCTTCACATTGAAAAACAATTCCCCTCTCAGTTTTCGTGAGTTAAGCTTTCCCCACTTATTGCTCAGTCCACTGTCCTTCAACAAATCTGCAATCTAGTTCAGCCTGTAATAAGGGTCTCTTCTTCACTCTGTAAGTTTCGATTCAACAAATCGCAGGTTTTGCTCTTTCTTCGTTTCATTCATCGTTTTCTCTGCACGTTTTTTGTATGGGGATTTGGCATCTTGTCTGTTGTATGAAGAATCCTTTCCTGTCGAAGTTGAATTGATGAGTCAGCGGATGATTTCCCCCCACTGTTTTTTGTTTGAGTTATTGATAATTCTGCACTAATCGGGGTGTGCTGAATGCATACAGTAACAAGGGATTTATTAGAAGCTGGAGAAAGTGTAATTAACTAGTGGATCTAGGTCACCGTAAATTCTAATCATTATTAGTACAATCCTATCAGTATTTCTTGTGGTGATGCTTGGATTGAACTGCACCCACCCGGTTTGCTGACTTGTAAGAAGCTATTAGACCGAAACTTCTGTATGCCTCTGAATGAAAAATCTAGAAAAATTAGGTCCCTTTTTCCTTCTATTTCTTTCTGCCTTGAAACCAGATTGTTTTCTCTGAGAAGAATCCATGTCGATATTGTAGAGCAAGGAAGCGAAGAACAAGGAAACAAGGACATGGATGCTTTCAGTGCAGTGATGGAAAAGGTCAAGGACGAGGTGAAGAGCCACCACCCAGAAGTGGTGGAAAAGGTCAAGGACGAGGTGAAGAGCCTTGCTGATGCTCTCCATCTGCGGAGACATGGTAAAACATGCATTGTTTCTGGGGATTTCATTGGTGACTCCTGCCCATTCACTGCCTGACCGTTAAACATTTGCATCATCCTTACCTTGAACAGGATCCAAAGATAAAGAACCTGAGTCTGAAGAGAAGGGAGAAGAAGGTGAGGCAGCGCAAAGCGTCGACGAGGGTGCATCTGCTGACAAGACTGAAGAACCTAGTGTGTTGGAGCAAGCCGTAGAAGAGATTCAGGCTGTCGCTGCAGCTTTGCAGCAGCAGACAGCCCCAGCAGCTGAAACTGAAATTCCAGTTGAGACTGCTGCTGCTGCTGAAACTTCAGCTGAAGGAGACAAGCCTGATGAAACAAACAGGGAGGTGGAGAAAGATGACCCGAAGAAGCGGCTCGATTTTGCTGGGTTCTTCGCCATGCTGTTTGAGAGGTTCTGCTCCCCGGGCAACAAGAAGAAAGATTAAGTGATCGCAGGTCCATCTTGTGGATTTCTCGTTTTGTCATCTTGGAGTTGGGTATTACAAGGAGTGCATGGAATTGTGGGTGGTGTACAGTCTGCAGTTGTGTTCTCTTAAGACAAATCTGCTATTGGTTTTTACTATCTTCTGTGATGACAGGGCAATGGCTACATTTTACTTGATGTAATTATTGTCACCCTTGTGGAATTGATTTAATTTTTGTGAACAATTGATTTATTTTGGGTTAAGATAATACAGTGAGTGTGTGAAGCCTTGTATGAATATGTGAGAACCAATTTTGCTCATTGTGAACAAAAATTTTAGCCCTATTCAGACAGCAATTATCCATTTCTTGAGATTGGTTCTATCTGTAATCAAGTTGCATGAAAAGAGTTGGGTTTTACTACGGAAAGGGGATGAGTAGTTTCAAAGAGAAACAGATGATTCTGTTAGACCAAAGACTACTCAGACCAAATGAAACTTTGGAGATCCTATTGATAGAAACCATCAAGGCTCCATCTGTCTTTGATAACATTTGACACCAAAAACATCGTCAGGCACATTTGATATACTGAGATAAACACCAGAATCTCCAATAAGGGTAATACTAATCTTTTATAGTTAATGTAGGGCGATCTCTGGGCGTACAAATTACAAGTAGCATAATTGATGGTACAAGCAACTCAACTGAAAGTTACAGACACATAACTATTTGACCAATATATACAAACTCTCCATCCAATGCAACATAGGGTGATAACAATAGGGTTCATGACAAGAACAACAATGCCACAGCCTAGATTTTCTTCAGTCCATCAGTCATAATAAGGATGCCCAACATTGCTTCATTTGTTACCACCTGACGCATGGACTCTATCTCTGGGAGGAACTCCTAGCAATGTCTTCATCATGTCATATGTTGTGAAACCGATAGCTACTGAAGGGACAACCTGAAAAGTCCATGTGTCAAAACATAAAAAATGAACAACCCAGTTTTTTTTTTTTTTTTTTGAGATTCAAATGAACGGCAGTTGTAGATGTCTAATAATTGCAACTCAGGAAAAGAAAACAAGGACAAACACAACATGAGTAATAATTGTAACTAAGCAAAGGAAAACAAGAGCAACCCAACAGAGTAAGTTATTCTTGCTTTTGCATGCTACATATTTTGCAATAACGATCCTCATTTTTCAAATTTTGTCTTTCTTTAATTTTGTCCTGCCTTATTACCTTGACATAGTTAAGGCTCAAGCCAGCAAAGAGTTGTCTCCACCCTTGGCAGCGAATGATGAGCAAGAGACCCTGGAAAGTTCCTCTTATACGGAAGCCATCACTTGAATTTGGAGACTGCTTGCTCTGAACCTGAAGACAGAAAGTCCTGTGAGTGGTGAACAAACATGCATCACAGTCAAAATGAGATTTAACAGATTATCAATGCATGAATACAGGAATTTCACCTGCATTTGTCTCCGGACAACATCCAGTGGATAAGTGAGGGTCTGTCCAAATAGACCGGCTAAAGCTCCGCAAGAGAGCTTCAATATAACAGAATTCTTGTAATCTACTGGAACTTGAGATTTCAAATCTTCATATATGTAAAATTTTAAGCCAGCGTATGGAAGAATGCCAATAAGAGTTGGGCCTGTAATTGATTAAAAGAATCGTTAATCCATCTCTCATGTTGTAATAATATAATCTAAATAAATAATACAGACATCTCAAGTAATGTAATTTAAAGTAAAATTTTCAGGATGTTCATATGGTTACTCATATTAAGCTAATATGTTTAAGCCCTGGCAATAGTGTTTCCAGTCACCTATGGAACCAGTACTTTTCATTTAAAGTTACTACTAAACACCTTTCTTTTTTTCAGCAAAACCAAGAAAGAACTGAAGATGCATATTTGGTATAAACCTAAATTGATACATAGCATCAAGTTACATTAGAAACAAAGGTGTGCAAGTGTGAACATTAGCTGGCATGGCAATGCTGGAAAGAAACATGTTAAGTTGATAGCTTCACACTGATAATAAGCCATAAACGATACTGCAAATCAAAGCAAATGAAATGAGACTATGAGAGAAGACATACCTACTCCACGATATAAAGATCGTGCGCCTCCTTCCTTGTAAACAGTCTTGAAGACATCTTTTATGCCATTATATGTTTGTTGTTGACCAGAATTTCCCAAAGCATTGACAGGTTGGCCAACATTTGAAACCTTTGGAGCAACAATTAAGAAATAAGTGTCAACAGCCTTGAGCCAATCATTGGTAATAACAATAGATCAGAAGCCGACATGGCGTAAACAACTAATATTTGCTCAGAGAGTTGTTCCAGCAAAAAATTCTATTAGTGGAGACTCTTCACTACAATCAAAGAAACAAAATGAAAAAAATATGCATCAACGATAAAACTGGTAGTACAATACCTGGTATGCCAGCTTGGTCCTAGCCAAGTCTAATGGGTATGTACATAAAACTGCAGTACCACCTGCAGCAGAGCCAGCTAAAAGATCAACGACAGGCCCTGTGCCTATTGATGGAGCAAAATTGGTCAATATCCAGCATCTATACTGTTCATATGTCATGTAATGTAATGCTGCATATGGAACAATCCGAAGCACGCTTGCACCGTTCCCTCTGCATGGATGATAACAGTGGATTCAGATAACTATACTTAATTGAGCAGTAAAAAAGCCTAAGGCATTTCTGCCATGGTACTCACTTGTAGAAGCCTCGAATTCCCTCGAATTGCCACAGCTTCCTCAAGGACTGGAGGATCCCAAGGGACTGGAAACCTTCAGTTCTTGTCTACAAAGCAGACAGCAAGCACGTGAGCTAAACATCAACGAACAGTCACCACAAATATTGAAATTGATAGAATGCTCAGTTCGGGACCTGCAATAAGATCTTGACCCTCTCCAGTGGTGCAACCGCAGTCTTTGCAAATGCACCAGCAGCGCCGCCAGCGATAAGCTCCTTGGCATAGACCGGGAGCAAGTCCAAAGCAGAAGCATTCACTTGTGCAGCCGCTGAGGCCGAGGAGAAGGTGGATTCTTGTGAGGAGCCCATCTCCCGATATGTGCACTCCCCACCACTACTGATATGAGCATCAAACTAAACAAAGAGCAAGGGATATTTTGTACAGGGAGGAATCTCCCCAAGAATATGTCCCTCAAACCGGCAATACAATCTTTACTTTGCCTCCCCACTACTTGCATTAAGAGTACGGAAATAGGAATTAGAAGATAAGGTAGAATCCTGCGCAGCGATTGAGTGTTAATCACCCAGGAACCCAATATCTCCCCTCCCGAGTTAAAAAGTGAAAGGCAAAAGAGGGGAAAATCTAGCTGTGAGCTGGATCCCACCCAGGACAGGATTCACATCCCCAAGAAGCAACAACTGTACACTCGTGTTACTCGAAAGCACAACACTCGCATCAGCAGGAACCGATTTACAAGCTAGCCAGGCCAGTAACTCCGAAACAGAGAGCAAGGTTTTTTTTTTTTTGATTCCTAAAGCGCGAAGAGGAGAAGTGCGGATCCCGCAGGCCGCCCCTCCGCTCGCGATCGCAGGAGGGCGAACGGCGAGTCGCTAGCCCATGGACTTGCGGCTAGCTCCGGGGACGGAAGGTGGGAGCAGGTGCCTGCCCGCCGGGCGGCGAGGCGGCGAGATAGGGGCGAAGGCGGGTCGAGCGCGGGCAGGTCCCTCGCATCCACCGAGTCGCTCCAAGGGACGGGGAGAAAAATACTCATCAATCGCGCGGGATTGCGGGGGGCGAAAGGCGAAGAGGAGGGAAGACCCCGATCGAGGAACCGTGGTGGTGGTGGCGGCGGCTGGGCGGCCGCGGATTGGATCCGGCCGGACCCGTGGAAGAATCGCGACTGGCGTGGCGTTTGCTCAAGGAAGAGGGTTGATGTGCTTTCCCGTGTAGTGGAGGAAGACTGGAAGAGTCAGGGGCGGTGGACGGTGGTGGTGGTAGTGGTGGCGTCACACCATTGGCGGTTGGTCTGCTGCAGCTGCTGACGCTGGCAGTGGAGGTGAGCGCCACCACGTGGCCACGTGCGTGATGGCACCGTCCGCCGACACAGTATACACCACGTAATTCTTCTCTCTAAGTTTAGCCCTGTCACGTCAAGTGTTACTGGTGTCGGCCACTCGGATAGATTAATTATAAAACTATTATATAACTTGAGGTTAATTAGTGAGATAAATTTATTAAATCTAATTACTTTATGATTTGATAACAGTGCTACGCTAAATATGTACTGATTATAGATTAGTTAAGTTTAATAGATTTATCTCGTTAATTAATATATACTCACGTGCAACTAGTTTATAGTTATCTCAAATTTAGTCGTCCTAGTTACTATCTGAAGGGACTATCTGAATGTTTAATGTGACATGAACTAAACTTTAACCTCTAAATTTAAACATCCCCTAGCGAGCTGAGATACAAATGCCATGAGTTGATACTGATTAGAATAGGACTATACATTTATCATAGATAGACATGAGTTATTATTACTTTCCACTGTCCGTTTGGAGGGGTTGATGAAAAAAAATAGACAAACAAAAATTTTAGCTCTTTAATCTATATCTATATCTATACCTAATAATAAAGAGGTAAAATTTCTCCACTTATGTTTTTTTAGTATGACCACCTTTAACTAACTCCATAAATATATGTCTCTCTATTTGTTTATATACAACCCTCCTATTTTTATATATAGGGATTGAACACGAGTATAGTCAAGAATCCTATTCTTATCCAAATAGAATACCCCGAGTAAGATGAATAACGATTCTAATCCTAATACAAATCAAAATCTAAATAGTAAAAGGTAGGAGCAGATATCTATTTCAAATTCTATATATGTAATCTGTATTTACACAAGTTTGAATAACTCTTGCCTAGCATGATATGGAGTTCAATTCCAAAAATCTATTGGGTCACATATATGATCTTGACTCGGAAACAACCAGCTTTAATTCCATACGAACCTTATTTTGACATGACTCGTGATAGAATACCTCCGAGTAAGATGAATACAAATTCTAATTCTCTAATCCAATTCTAAATAGAAAAGACTATATAATTATCTTGGAAAATAGCAATACAATGAGTTGATGATGAAAAATTAGGTTGAAAAGAATATAGAAAAAATATAAAATATGAATATAAATAAATATGCAATATTGTCGTGGGTTTTTAATTAATGTTTAGTTTTTTCTCCTATTGTAACGCACGGGCATGACCGCATGATATAAATAGCAAACATGCATGTGCGTTGTAACATGAGAAAAAATACCATAAAAATGTTATATATATCTAAATTTAAAGTTTATAATTTATTTTGATGAGCATGACATCCATAATACTCCCTCCGTCCTAGATTAGATGACGTTATGGGATGCGTGTATGTCAAACTTTCTCAACTTTGACTATATTTGTAGAAAATATATGCAACATTTATATCTTCAAATAAATTTATTGTGAAAATATACTCAATGATCTATCTATAATGATACTAATTATGTATTATAAATATTAAAATTCTTTTATATATAATTGGTTAAATTTTTTTAAAAAACTAATTTTTCAGGAAGCGAGAATGACTTCTATTTTAGAACGGATGGAGTATAAATTAGTATTGGCAATAATATGATAATATCCTATTAAATCTATATAAAAATAATACTCCCTCTATTTCAAATTATAAGACATTTTTTCATTTCTAAATATATATATTTTGTTATGCATCTAGATATATACTTATGTCTAAGTACACTATAAAGTTAATTGCATCTTATAAAAAACTAAAATGTCTTATAACTCGGGACAAACCGTAAATTTAGATTTGATAATATCTATATGTAGGTAGAGTTGAACATTGAGTTACATCCTTGTCCAGGATTGCATTGGTACTTACGTACAACTTGTTCAAAGTTTCAGCTCATTATTTGATTTATTTATTATTGGATTATTGGTTGATGGTCAGGGTTGATCCGGGTTCTAACAAAAAAAAATTGTTCATAGTCAAAACTATATCAACAAGGTTGATCCGGGTTCTTATTGTTCATAATCAAAACTATATCAACAACCTAGCTGTGGGAAACTTTATTTATTAATTATAAGGAAGGACAATTAAAATGAAAAAAAAAACAAAAGGCATTAAGGCTTGGTCAAATAAATAGCCCATACCTTTTTGCATACATGCCCATACCATCCCATGCATACGTGAGCCTGTGACGACAATAACAGGCCACACGGGTACTGCAGGTTCGTCAAGAAAAACAGGCATGGCGAAATCTGCAGAACTCGGTTCCTGTTTGCATTGTTCGATCTAACATGATCACTAACAGTAGATTACTAGGGCTAACTTGCTTAGAACACCAGTAGAAAAACGGTTTTTACTGGTACCTCCCCGAAATACATCATAGGTGATTTTGGCTGCCAGCAGCATGTGGTTTGAAATGGTCCGGGCAGAACTGTCGACCGCCTGTGGTGATCGATTACCACTGACGGTTGGCATAAGAAAACTGCCAGTATAAATCCTCCATTTACACTGGCGATTGGGTTATGCCAACCGCCACCAGCCAACCGCCAGTGTAAATGGGGCGATTTACACTAGCGGTTTTCTTATGCCAACCGCCAGTGATAAGTCCTGCCTATATATACCACCCACCCGACCCCTACTATCTTCTTTCTCCTGACCAGCTACAGTTCTAGCTGCCACCTTCCATTGGAGGCGATTTTGGAGGTCCAAATTTTTCAAAATACAAAGGGAGAGGTTTTGATCTTCATTTTTTCGAAGGAGGTCACTAAGGAGGTTAGTTGGTGCCTCTTTTGGCCTCTTTTAACCTCTATTGCTCAATTTGAACCATTTTTTGGATCTAGGGTTTCATGAGCTAGCTAGAGAGAAGAAGAGCTAGATTTTTGTATTTATTTCTAGTAATGAAGTCACTTAATTAAGATGGATAGATATATATTATTGTGCTTCTTCTTGATTTAGTTTCTCCAAGATATATATTTGTTTCTAGGTGACTAAAATAAGATGGATAGATATTATTTCTTCAAGATATATTTATATTCACATTTTGACTTATTTAGCTCTTTTTTTTGTACAATAGCTATATTTTTGTATTTATATTTCTCCAAGGTTAGTTTATGTCCCTTTTGCTCAATTTTATCCACATTTTGGATCTAGGGTTTCACTATGAGTGAGAGACAAGAACACCTAGGTTATTTTCTTTGTTTATTCATGTGAGGTTGATTAAATTTATTATCCAATGACCCTAGCTAATAATCACTAGGTAAATCATAAATCCTTAGCTAAATAATCCAGTGACCCTATAGCTAATAATCCCTAGCTAAACCCTAAACCCTAGCCTTCATTTACACAGACAAGGGGGCATTTTGATTTGAGGACTGTTGGAAGGAGGTGATTTTGGAGAGCCACATTTACAAGGGGGGAGGTTTTCATCCTCATTTCTTGGAAGGAGATTGCTAAGAAAGGTCAGTTTTAATCCATTTTCTTCAAGTCAGATTGATTAAGATGGTTACATAATATTTGTCGTCTCTCCCTTTTGAAAATCAGGTATTGATCGATGGAGAGGTCATTCTGGATGTATAAGTTATCAAGACTAGATGCATCATACATATCCGAGGTTCATAAGTTTATTGATGCCGCTAAGAACCATGTTTCGAGAACAAAGAAGACGCATATACATTGTCCATGCATGGAGTGCAGGAATGTTGTCGTATTTGATGACCATCAACAAATCTTTTCTCATCTTGTCCGTCGAGGATTTATGAAGGATTACTTGATTTGGACAAAGCATGGAGAGGAGAGCTTTGTGCCTTATACAACTGTTAGCCGTGCAAATATTGACGCCGATGGTCCAGATATGCTTGTTGACGGTGGGTTTCAGTTTGTACACGAGACACAACAACATGTCACCGATGGTCTTGATTATGGTTTTGCTAGAGGAATTGAAGGCGTCGGAACTGATGTGATACAAAATAATATGGCTGCAGAAGATGCAGAATTCCTGGAGGCAATGTTGCGTCGTCATGCAGAAGATCCATCAATGTTCTTCAAGAAAGGTATGGAGGCCCTGATGAAGGCAGTAAAAGAGCCTTTGTACGATGAGTCTAAGGGTTGCACCAAAGAGTTCACGACATTGCATTCAGTGCTAAAGTTGTTGGTATGCAAAGCTAGGTTTGGTATTTGTGATGCTGGCTTTGATGCATTCTTCAGTATTATCATAGACATGCTTTCAAAGGAAAACAAAGTGCCTGCTAACACGTACTATGCAAAGAAGCTAATCAGTCCACTCACGATGGGTGTTGAGAAGATCCATGCTTGTATAAATCATTGTATCCTATATCGAGGTGACGATTATAAGGACATGGAGAGTTGTCCAAAGTGTAATGCAAGTAGGTATAAAACGAATAAAGACTACAAAAAGAAACATTGTGTTGCCTCGGTGTGTAAAGGAAAGAAGCGAAAGAAGACCCAACAGAGTTCAAAACCCACGAGCAAAGAAAAATACAAAGTAGACTATTATACGCAAAAAAAGACTCCTACTTTGGTGATATGGTACCTGTCTGTGGTCGATCGACTGAGGTGTTTGTTTGCTAACCCAGAGGATTCCAAACTTATGAGCTGGCATGCTCACATCAAAGACGATGAGAAGCTTCGGCACCCAACCGATGGCAAGCAGTGGATAGATTTCAATAACAACCACGAAGACTTTGCAAAGGAACAAAGAAATGTTAGGTTTACACTGAGTACTAATGGAATGAATCCATTTGCTGAGAGGAGCAGCACGCACAACACATGGCCGGTGATCCTTACCATCTACAACCTTCCGCCATGGTTGATGCAGAAGCGAAAGTACCTCATACTAACCATCCTAATCTCTAGACCTACACAGCCTGGAGTTGACATGGATGTTTTCTTGGAGCCGTTAATGGAAGACATGAAGATATTGTGGGAAACAGGTGTTAAAATGTGGGACGAGTACCGCAAAGAATCATTCACGTTGAGAGCAATTATCTTTGTTACCATCAACGATTACCTTGCTCTCTTCACATTATCAGGGTAGTTCAAGGGAAAGGTTGGTTGTGTGATATGCATAGATGAAACCGCTCACGTGTCCCTTACTACATCTAAGAAGATAGTGTACATGAGGCACAGACGCTTCTTATCGAAAGGACATAGGTACCGCCAGAAGAAGATGGATAAGTACTTCGACAATAACGTTGAACTCCAGTCTACTGCCCCACTAGGCAACAGTAAAGGCAAAAGAGTTTGCAACCTAGTCAGGAACCTTGAATTTGTTTTTGGGAAGAAGACAACAGACGGAAAACCAAGAAAGAATGTCAAACCAACTCCAGGGGCTATGTTCAAGAATAAATCTATTTTCTTCGAGTATTTGTCATACTAGCCTAAGTTAGACGTACACCATGCGATCGATGGTATGCACGTTTAGAAGAACGTGTTTGAAAGCCTAATTGGAACCTTGCTAGACATAAAGGGCAAGATAAAGGAAGGACTAAAGTCATGTCTGGACATGGTACAGTTAGACATAAAAAAAGAACTCCACCCTATTCCTCAAGAAAATGGGAAGTACCATCTCCTGGCAGCAAGCTACAACCTCACCAATGATGAGAAACATTCGATGTGTGTGTGGTTGAAGAATCTGAAGGTCCCATCTGGATTCTGCTCTAACATACGAAGTATTGTGTCAATGAAAGACCTTACACTCACCAACTACAACTCACATGATTGTCATACCATGCTGACTACTTTCCTCCCTATTGCCATCAGGGCTATAAAATCCAGTGTGGATAAAGGTTGCAGTCACACGGTTGTGCTACTTCTTCAACAGGATCTCACAGAAGGTGATCGACCATGATGAGTTGACATCTCTTAAGGAATTTGTAGCGAAGACAATGTCACAGTTCGAGATGTGTTTTCCTCTAGCATTCTTTGATATTATGGTTCACCTTGTGGTGCACTTGGTTCCACAGATAGAGGCACTGGGTCCCATGTATTTGCATGAGATGTGGACGTATGAGCGTTTCATGTCAACACTTAATGGCTATGTATCAACTCGTGCTCATCCTGAGGCATCCATGGTAGAGGGGTACTTAACCGAAGAGGCAATTAAGTCTGGTGGTCCATTCTGCAACAGCGTCCTAAAAGACCAGGATGCAATAGGTTTGCCTCCGTCAAGACATGATGGTAGACTGAATGGAAGGGGGAGGATGGGAAAGAAAACATTAGTCCCGCAAGATTACAATTCAGTCCTCGAGACACATCACAACATCCTTCATCAACTCTCAATAATGGAGCCTTTCATCGAGCAAAATATTGATGAGCTTCGCAAACAAAATCATGGGCACACAGATGAGTGGTTAATGAAGGAACACAATAATAAGTTCACCTCATGGCTAAAGGAGCTTGACATTCCAGAGGGGGAAACAATTGAGGAACACACCATCAAGGTGTTGGCTTCTGGACCATCACGCCAGGTCATAACATGACAAATCTATGACATTAGTGGCTTCACATTCTGTACGAAGTCCAAGGACCAAAATAGCATTGCACAAAACAGTGGAGTTCAATGTGATGCCTTAGACTCTGAAACTGGTGATGAAACTATGTTCTTTGGCTTCGCTGATGACATATGGGAGCTAGACTATAGTACATTTTAGGTCCCTATGTTTAAATGCCAATGGGTTGAAGACAAACATCTCACAGTGGACAACTATAGGGTTAGAGTTCTTGATCTAAGTAAGGTAGGCTACAAATATGATCCGTGGATAATGGCTAACCATGCTGCACAGGTCTTCTATGCTGAACAAATCCTTTGTCCTAATGAGAAGAAAAGTACCGACAAGCCGAAGCATGTAGTTATTCCTGGAAAGCAACAAGCTATAGGGGTTGATGGTGTATCTGACCTCGATGAATTTAATGAGTTCAGCAATATGTGTCTCTTTGTAGATGACCATCCACTAAAAATAAGGAGAGTTGAGCAAAGCATCCCACACAAATCGCTACCTTGGGTGCGCCACGATGGATAATGAAGAAGAGTATATATGCACATAGATTATTTTTGTTATTTTCCATGTAATCCATTTATGTTACAATGTCAGACCCTATTTATGTTTCTATATGTGAGACCCTATTTTTGTTTCTACGTGTGATACCCTATGCTTATTTCACATAAATGCAATCTATTTCTATAACCCCGAGGTGACCCTATGATTTTTTGAAGCTTATGTATGGGTCATTATAAATATAGCTACATATAAAAGTATCTCAAACATGTAATTTCATATTTTTATCATGTATATCTTGTCAAGACAAACACTACAAAATTTAATTCACATTTTTTGGAACAATATATCTCAAGATATGATTTTTTGGAGCTTATGCAATTATCATGATATTTGACATTGTAAGTGTAGTTACATATAAAAGTATCTCAAACATGTCATTTCATATTTGTAACATGTATATCTTGTCAAGACAAACACTACAAAATTTAAATCACAATTTTTGGAACAATATATCTCAACATATGATTTTTTAAACTTTTTTGAATTATTCCTACAAATTGATTTCTACTGGCGGTTGGCAATTCCAACCGCCTGTAGAAAGAGTATCAGTACTGGCGGTTGGCAATGCCAACCGCATTGCCAATTGCCAATAGAAATGGGGTCCGTATATATATCCCGCGCACTCGAATCCGAAATTTTCTAAGTCCCGGTGCCAGTTCATTTCGAAATACGTCGTCAGGCTGCCCCATTTCACCGTCGCCGCCCTTCACACCACTGCAACGGCCATCTCCATCGCATCCGAGACCGGTAAGCCATCTCCGTCCATCTCGCAGTGGTCCTGCAGCGGTCCGCGGTGGCAGTGGTGTCCCGACCGTGGCGGTGGACGGTGCTGCGGCGGTGGGCAGTGGGCGGTGCTGTGGCGAAGCGCGGTGGTGGTGGTGTTGCGAGGATGCAGGTGGCACGGCGAGGACGACCGAGGCTTCGGCAAAGGTGAGGTGGCCGTGGGGCGGCTCGGGTGGCGGAGCTTCGGGTGGCGGTGGGCAGTGGGCATGGCTGCGGCCGGCACAGGTGGCGGAGCTTTGGCGAGGCGACAGGGGAGGGAAAGGGAGGCCTAGGGGGACCTTCTATTGGCTCGGGGCGGGTGCGGCTGGCGGCGCGGTGCGCCACCGAGCGGATGGGTGGCGCTCATGGCGGCGGCGGCGGTTACAGGAAGGGGAAGGCTGGAGGTAGGGGAAGGGGCGGGTGACGCCGACAGGCGGGGCCGGCTGGTCGGTGGTCTGCCATGCGGGCCCGGCCTGGCAGTGGTGCGGGGAGGCGAGCGGGCGGGCCGAGCGCGGCTGGGCCGAGGCCCAAGCGGGGAGGGAGGCGGTGGTTTGCATTGGGCTGAGAAGAGGCGAGCGCGGGTGCTGGGCCGAGGGGAGGAAGGAGAGAGGAGGCCTTCGGGCCAGATGGAGGATGGGGAACTGGGCCTGTGGGTAGGAGAAGGAAAACTTGAGGCAGGCCCAAGGAAAAAGAGAGAGAAGGAGGGTTTTCATTTTTTTGCTTGTAATTATATGTTAAATGATTATATACATATGCTTCCAATATATACATATGCTTCCAATATGTATTTAAATGATTATATGTATGCTTCCAATATGTATTTAAATGATTATATATATGCTTCCAATATATACATATGCTTCCAATATGTATTTAAATTATTATATATATATATGCTTCCAATATGTATTTAAATGATTATATATATGCTTCCAATATGTATTTAAATGATTATATATATGCTTCCAATATATATATATGCTTCCAATATGTATTTAAATGATTATATATATGCTTCCAATATATATAAATTTAAATACTTATAGAAATGTTTATTGTAATACCCTAGGTGTTAAGCTTGCATTTGCATATCATTTCATGAGCATGAACACAAGCATCATTGCATTCATGCATTTCCATGATCACATGAAATGATAACCCTAAGTGATCCCTTTACTTTCATATGTGTATGTGTTAAACCTACACCTAGCTTTGTATGAGTTATGCTTGTATAACCAAGTGCTTGATGTTTTGATCACTAATGACCATCTAGAAATGCTTAGGGATGAAAATGGAACCATTTTTATGTTCATGATCAAGTCCAAATAAGCTTCTAGGGTTTAAGCTCTAATGTTTGACCCTAGGAACCCTTTTGTTTGATCTAACAAATTGACCTTGTAAATGACCTTGTATGAAAAAGTTGGTTTAAGCAAAGTTGTAGAGTTTTTAATTCTGAACAAACTTTGTTTAACTACCTTAAAGTGATTTGGATCCTAAAATACCCTGTTTGAATGCTTGTAGTTTGAAATCTAAGCCGTTTCAGTTCAAACCAAGTACACCAAAGTTGGAGTTCAACTATAGCTCTACAAAAGTGTGCAATTGGTTGAAGCTAAGACGCAGAGGTTAGGGAGTTAATCGTGTTGCAAAACACGCTGTCAGTCGGCCTGATGGCGCGTTTGAATGCGCAGAGCAGAGCCGAGCGTCGGTCGGTGGCCGACCGCCGTAGGAATCGGACGCCGCATGGCAGCCGTACATCGGCGTTGGACCCGCGCCGGCCACACCTTGGACGCCCGCACACTCCACCTCGCGACTGAACGCTAACTCTCCCTCGCTCTCTCCCTCTCCTCTCTGCCTCGCGCAAAAGCGGAGCACCGCGCCATTGCCGCAGCACCACCGTCGCCGAGCTCGCCAGCGAAGCACACTGCCACATTAGCCGCCAAAACGCAGCCACAACTTCTCCTTGCTGTGCTCCATCATTTGCACCGCTCAGCTTCCACGCTAACCGCACAGGTGAGCCAGACCGAGAACACCGCGGGTGCCATTGACGACCTAAGCTTCGCCGAGTTTTGCGCCGCCGTGGCCAGCCCAATCTAGCGCTCCTCCCTCCCTTCGAGCTCTTGTACGCGGTAGCTTAGAGGTTGTAAATGCTCACCGAGGAGTCGGTTGAAGCGATTAGGGTTAGGGTTCGCCGGAACGGGAACTCCGCCGCGTGCACGCGCATGGCACCCGCAACGCCGGCGAGGTTTGCGCTGGGCTTTTCTGTGTCGCTTGTGTCGGTCTCAGTCACGTTAGGGTTAGCTGGTTAGCCAGTGGTTAGATAGACGGAGTTGGTTGAAACATCCGTGCATCGCCACCGCCGGAACAGCAGCACCGCGCCGCCGTGAACTCGCCACCGTGCCGCTCTGCATGTGGCCGAGCTCATCGGAGGGTTCGCACGGCCTCAATCCAGGCTAGATCGAACCGCTAGGGTTCTGTGTAGATGTAGCCGCCGCTAGTTTGGCCGGAGGAAGCCTGTGCCGGCCAGCGCAAGTACCACAACGCCGCCGTGCCGCCATGGACGCCGCCGAGCATGCTCAGGTGAACCTGGGGTACAACCAGTTACATGGATCGATGCGGGTTGCGAAGGAGAACATGACCGTGGGGTTGGTTGGGCCAGAGACCTCACTGCCGGCGAGGAACCGACGGTCGAACACCTTTGGTGCGTCGGTTCTGTTAGAGGAGAAGCTGACCAGTGGGTCCCATGTGTCATAGACTCTATGTGTTTCTCTGTTTTGTCTTTTTAGTTTTGTTTGCTAACTTTGGAAATTCATAACTAATTTCAGAAAAATGCTAAAAATGTGAAACTAGTTCTGTTAGCTTTGTTATATTTTTCTCTATTCATGAAAAATGTTAAGTAACATGTTGTTACTATTCTTCTATATTGTTTTAAATAAAATGAACAGCAAGCTTTATATGCTTATTTTACCTTGTTTAATTTATAGCTGGAGTTTGGCATGTGATAAAAATGTGATTCTTGTTGTGTTGAGCTTGTCTCAGCATGTAATTCCCATGAAAAATGTCAAAGTACTAGTAACCTATAATTTATTTGCATGTTATAGTTCGTTTGGTTAAATGCTTGTTTATTGAATATAGCCTTATTTAAATTGCTAAACTAAGTTAAATGTGTTTTCTGTGCTTGTTAATTTTTGTACATGTGTTAATTTCTTAGTATAAGCTATGAAAAATATAAAATCTGTTGTTTCACACTTTTCAAATTGTTTAAGTATTTAATGCTTAAAGTATGCTTGTTTCCTGATTACCAGCAAAGAACTAATTTTAACCCTGTTTTATATGTATTTTCTATTGAGGTGGTGAATACTAAAGTGGTAGCTAGTTATGTAACCTAGCTTTTCTAATTTTATCATACTTTTTGGAATGCTGGTTAAAAGCTTTATATCTGTTTTAAGTGCTATCTGAAATCTGTTAAAACAACTTGAGCATGTTTTCTTGTTAGATTTGTTTGAGCTATTTATGTTTAGTTTCAGCAGTAGGCATAATAGAATTTATTGTAGATAACTTGTTTTAAGTGTTTGTATGCCATGTTGTGTGTGTTACAAGGGATGTGTTTGCTTTGTGTAAGTTAAGCAAGTGTCTTAAGCCATGAAACTTGTTTAATGCAGGTGTAAGAGAGCTTAACTCAGAGGAGAAGCTCTATTACAGGATGTAAAAGAAGGGTAAGTGTTAATCTCTCTACAACCGAAGAGATTTGCACATATTCGGTCAATGAAATAAAATGTTGCGTGAAACATTCATCATGGGCATTCATTCATATGCATTAGACATGTCTCATTTCTAGTATATGATTTGTCACATATGTTGGATCATCATACATGTATACATGCATCCAGGGTCGCCGGAGGGAGTGACATTGCTGGAGTTTGGGGAGATAGAAGGAGGAGTCCCACCAGAGTTGCAAGCTCCAGAAGCTCCAGGAGAAGGAGAACAGGACTCTGACCTTCCTGAGTGCCCTAATCACCTTCCTTCCACCTTCGTGAAAGGCAAGCCCCGGAGCATTTATACCCTTCTCAATTCTATTTAAAGTACTTTACTTACTATACAACCACTTGTTTGTGCATTAAGTCATAGGAGTGAGATGAAACCCTTTGCTGCATTATATCTCCTTGTCCACTCAAAAGAACCTTGTAGGCCCAGGATCGAAACCTCTGCTTAGCCATGCTTAGACCGGTAGCGTGGGTGGTCTATCATCCCCCACAAAGATAGGTTGCTGGTCACGGTTGGCTATAGTTTGCTATCGTGGAAAATAACCATGTGGAAGTAATAAATCGAGACCGAGCGGACAAGGTGTTGTGAGCCACTTGACTTGGAGGTCTTGTGAGCGGGTTCTCTCCCCCTGTTTCGCTAGGCACTGAATCTTGGTTGGACATCTGTCGAGATTGAATGCATGCCTCCTTCATAGCTGGCCGAATAACTCGTTTTGACCGCGAAGCCTAACTATGTGGGTTCGGGCTGGTATCTCCCCCTACTTGGGTCATGAAGACCGCGAGCGGCATACTAGACCGTGGACAAGTATGACCTGAGCTACCTGGCCGGGACTGTGGGCAGGATCTACTTGAGCTACCTGGCTATCCGTGAGTCGCTACTCATGCCTGTACATGGAGATCCGCGGGCTACCCGAGCGACAATGAAGGTGACCCGCATAAGTGTGCCGACATGCATACTTGGGTGTGATTGAGGAATAAACCTCCAGCTGGACAGGAATTCGATTCGAATCGCGGTCTCTCCCCGTCAGTGAGAAACTTGAAAGATCTTCCTCCCACTGTAGAAACCTGAACTCTAATAAGTAACCAAAATATGGTTATATGGTTTTGATGCCAAGCACAATATGGTATTATTGTTTGATAACTCAGTGATTGCTCTAGTACAGGTGCTAATGAGATCCTATTAATGTTACTTAATCTGCTGCCAAATGTTGTTTTCTAATGATGAGAATACATGAGTAATTAGGATGCTCTTTTATGCAAAAGTTTGCTATTCCATGAGATCCACTTGATAAAGCCTTGCATAATCCTTGAAGTGTCTATGGTTAGGTATCTATCTCTCTGTCGGGTAAGTCTAGCTGAGTACAATTGAGTACTCAGGGTTTCTTTACCCTTGTTGCAGATGGTATGGTGTATTCTGGCTATTACCAGGCGTGCCTCTACCCTGCATGTGATGAAGAGTGAAGGCCATGGGCAATGGTGAATTCTGATGATGTCTCTCCTTGTTGCTTTTGATGGGACTGTACTAAGCTCGGCACTCTATTTGTGTTAAACAGTTTGCAATGGGTTTTGTGAGACCTAAACTTCCGCTACTTTGATTTGAACTTAGCGTTGTAATAACATTGTTTTAAACTCTATTGTAATATTATTTCGTTTCGAACTTATCACTGTGGATGTGCGGTTACTGAATCTAGTGTTCGATCTCGGGTTGTTACTTGATCGTGGTTGGGATCCTTCGAGATTTCAAGGACTATCGGGCTTATATGGGCTCTAGTGTGACAGTGTTGTCAGAAATGATGATCATTACACTAGTGCTCTTATATGTTGGGTGGTTCCGTGACAGCTGGTATCAGAGCAAGATTCAGTATACTACCGTTCACGAGTGTATTTACAAACAAAAGATTTTGTTTATGAAACTATTTTTGTTACAAAAACTTTTGTGTGCGTACAAAATAATTGCAAACTATAAATGTGCCATAGGTTAGGTCCCTTATTGCCCAATAGGATGTCAGGTGGCTTAAAGTACTAACTTGGGGGATTGCATCATATTTTTGGTTACCTGTCCATACGGGTTGGAATAGTATGGGGGCCATTCACTTGAATGGTGTTGTATGGATCATTTTTTACCGCTACGCCAAAGGTAAGGTGAGTTGTGAGAGCTTGTATCAGATACACTGCCGATCTAGGGGAATGCTTATATGATGTCCGGACAATAATCTTGTTCCACAAAAGATTATGAGATGGCATCCATGTGTGGGTGTTGCCGTCTGTTGAGACGATGCCGTCATTAGGACGAAGAACTGTGTATATATATTGCTTACGTGTATACGGGGTGTACACCTAAGTGAGTATTAGATTTAAATTTCAGCAATGCATTATTCATACTGTTGGGTTGGGCTGAAATGAATCTTCTGTAGGTACACTAATAGCGAATCGTGTAGATCGTTTAGTTGCGTATGTATGAGAGAACGTATGTATGCCACCGTCTAGCACGTTGTAGTGAAAGGTTTGCTTTCATAGGAATGTGAGGACGTAAGATACGTGCATGCATCATGTGTTATCATATTGCATTTAATTCCCTCCCTTACTAAATCTGTATATCTTTTACCTGTTAAATGCTTAACTCTGTAAAATACATGTTGTCACAAAAAGGTTAAAACTTGTTACAGATGGCAGCTCCAGGACCTCCCCAACGCAGCAACCGCTTCCTGACCGTGTTTGACACTCCTACTTTGCTTTGGAGGGTGCTGAGTCAGGTGGGGTACACTGAGAAGCCTCAGTACTACTGGACTTAGGAGCCGCATGGGAATGCGCAGTTGTACACAGTGACTATGACTATCCCTGAGCGCACCGAGGCACCTTTGTGGAGGAGGTGGTCCGCTGAGGCCATAGCCAACAGTCCTTGGCAAGGAGCTCAGTCTACAGCTCTGACTATTCTGTGTCAGATCTGCCAGGAGCACAGTGCAACTTTGGATCAGGGTGCAGCAGGGACTTTTCCAGAGGATAGCCCTGACACCACTCTTTGGTACCAGGAGAGGGGTGATCCCTTGATCAGGAATAGGGATGAGAGAACTGGCAGTTCAGGACCAGATATGAGTGCTATGCATGTAGTGCTCAAGACTCTTTTTGCCAAAGAGGACTCCTACCTGTTCAGTGTGGCACGTCTCCGAACCAGTGAGATGTTCCTACAGGGAATTGGTAGAGACAATCAACGTCTCAGGAGGGCAGCTAAGGAGGCACAGGACGAGAGGGATGCAACTATACTTCGAGAGGAGGCAACTAAGGCTCGTGAGCGTATGCTTCGCCACCAGCAGGTGGTGGGGAACATCGCTTACCACCGGCGTGACACAGAGTTGAATGGGCTACTTCAGTAGGCCCATGACCAGATCCGAGAGCTACAGCAGGAGGTTCACAGGCTCAACAATGTGATCAACCTGATCCCTCCGCCAGTTGCACAAGAGATAGATCCTGCAGTGATCTATGCCGACGACAACCTAGTCACCGAGGACGAGGACGAGGACCCCGAGGAGTTTGAGATTGTTGACGACAGCGACGATGAGGGTGGCCGTCTATCAGGGATGGACACCGACCGCGACGACTAGGACCGCGACCGTCTATCATTCTTCCTGGTCTAGGTTTGGATGTGATCCTAGGTATAAGATGGATGCACCTTTATGGGGTGAACATCGATACCGGAAATAGGATCCTTACCTTGAGAACTCTAGAGAAAACGGAAACCTTTCAGATTTCTCTTCCTCGGAAGCTTGATCTTTGTGCTATGACATGGGCTATCCAAGTCACAGCTCTGAAGAATATCCCGGTAGTGTGTGAATTCCTGGAGGTGTTTTCAGATGACCTTCCCGGTCTTCCACCTGATCGAGATGTAGAGTTTGCTATTGATTTGGTACCTGGTATGACGCCTATTTCTCGTAGACCGTACAAAATGCCACTGTTGACACCTCTTAAGTATCAATTCTAAGTGTCAACTAAGCAGAAGAAAGGATATATTTGCAACATATCACCTAGACATAGGATTTTAACTGACAGAATTCCATGAGTTTTGGTGTTTATCTGTTTTTGCAGGGAGACAACTGCAAAAGAGCAAAAGAGGCCCACAAGTAAGGATTACATAGACACATAACACCTCCGTACGAAAAAGACTACTCTAGAAGACTCCAGAACCACCCCCGAGGAAGGAGGGGCCCACCTGTCAGCAGGGTAGGGCGGGCGCCCTCCCCCCTAGGGCGGCCGCCCAAGGCCAGTGGCCAATCATGGCCCACTTCGTGGATTAGGGTTCCACCGCCTTTGAGGTTTAATCTAAACCCTCCATTAAGGTCGGTTTGATTCGACGGCTGACGATCATTTGAGGGGGCTATATAAGGAGGACCCCTGCCCCCTGGCTAAAGGCAATCCATAATCCAGTATTCATTTGCATATTTTTCCAGAGAGGATTCGCCAGAGCAGATCCCTCACGGTCTATTCTCTAGGGCTTAGCATACATGTGAGATTAGAGTTTACTCTTCTACATTGAGAGAGTTAGAGTGGAGGTGTGGATTGGAGGAAGCCCGGCTTGTCGATGTCTCCTCTCCAGTTTGTATCGACGGGATCAAGATTCCTAACCCGAGGCTTGCTCCTAGGATTTCTTCGGTAATTTGACTTCTAATTCTAGTAAGTTCCCTGTTTATTATTCTTTGGTTTGTGAGTTTACTTTATTCTCTTCGCGTAGAGAGTAGGGTAATCATCTTTAGCGTAAACGTGGTGTTTGGGCTAGGATACTCATAGATATCCCTTATCTAGCCGGATCTGTGGTAGTAGCTCAGAAAGTGACAATTCCGTAGATACCTTTGGAACCCACAATCTTGTTAGAAGGACCGATAGGGTTTCATAGGCCGCATGTTAAGCATTCTCTGAGGTGTCTCTTCTCACGATGGTTCTCCCCAATAGAATAATAGATCATATCTTATATAGACTAGAACGAGACTACATTTGCAATCTTCTCTAATCGCTTATATCACAATCACCTTGTTT
Source organism: Microstegium vimineum (assembly GCA_022036555.1). NCBI lineage: Eukaryota > Viridiplantae > Streptophyta > Magnoliopsida > Poales > Poaceae > Microstegium > Microstegium vimineum. Next base: position 44,558,169 of record CM039134.1, on the reverse strand, counting down.
GTAGCCTAAGGGTTACTAGCATAGATTTGGTTAGTCAGATGCACCCTTTCTCCCTGCGGAAAAACAAATAACGATACTCTGGACTATCTCCCGGGTGAAGTGCTCACCGGTATCCGTGCGCTTGCGGATTACTTCCTAGTGATTTCTCTATCTGCGTTAACAAATATCAACAAACATTTCTGGCGCCGTTGCCGGGGAGAAAGACGGTTTGCTGAGATAACCTTGAATCTTGCTATTTTCCTGTACCTATACTTTTATCTTTTCTTATCTTTTTCAAATTTCTTTATTTCTTACCTTATGGAAAACCTAAATTCCACACCTATCTATCAATTTTCTGCACCCACGGAGACCGACCTATTACCATGGGAGTCATCACAACCTATCCAAACTCCCGAGTTTAGGTTGAGTCCACGGTTGATTGCAATGATTCAAAGCCTATCCTTTTCAGGAAAGGAAGACGAAAATCCTTACCTTCATATTAGAGATTTTGAGCAAACATGTGATTGTCTTCGCATAGAGGGCATATCCGATAAAACCTTAGGTTGGAAGCTTTTTCCTTTTTCTTTAAAAGGAAGAGCTAAACAATGGTATAATCAGAAGGTAAGCCAACAACGAGGAGATTGAGGAGTTTTGTGCTCCAACTTCTGTTTAGATTTCTACCCCATCACCCAAATCGTCGACCTTAGAGTCAAGATTCTAACCTTCGAACAAGAAGAGAACAAATCTTTGGCTTACTCCTAGAAACGTTTTCTTGAGATTTTAGAATCTGGTCCACACCTTAACATTGAAGGCCCTGTTCTTCTTCAACACTTTTATAAAGGTCTTCGTAAAAAGGATAGAGAGTTGCTAAACACCACATCTGGAGGTTCTTTCTTTCATATACCATCCATAGAAGCAAAATCAACTTTAGATAGAATCCTAGATGCTGAGTTGGATAATACCCTCCATGAAGAAACTCACGAAGCTAAAAACAATACCTTGCCAGATCCACCATCTTTTTCAGCTATCCCAAATTCTGAGCCTAAAATGAAAGAAATTCCACCACCTGATTTCATGTTAGATATAGATCCTGATCTTTTCACTGATTTCGGAAACATTTCAACCTACCTTTCTATTTCAAAACCCCGAGATCATCACCTTAGCAACCACATATATAAAATGCCAGATAGAGGCATTTTAAGAGAGCTGGTATCAATCATAAGTAGCAAATGGTTAGAAGAATCAGAGCTTTCCTCTGATGTGATCCGTCTGGATTCACCTTCTATTCCAATACGTTGTACATTCAATTCATATCATTTTGATGCTCTCTATAATCTTGTTGTGGGGATCAATATCATGTCTAGATCACTTGCGCATGAATTATTGGGCAAAGTGACCTTGACCCCAATAACAAAGCTCATGAAGAATCTTGACGGACATATAGTCCCCAGTCTTGGAATTTTACATGTCTTACCAATTATGGTAGATGGTGCCATGGTTCGTTTGAACTTTTATATCTTTGATACATGGGACCATGACCTATTGATAGGACAACCTTTTAGAAGACTTCTTTATGAAGGACAAAACGGGAAACTAAACATTTCCTTTGGAAAGAGTTTTCAAATCTCGATGACAATCTCTTGTTCTTTGAACAACAAAGCTAAATCATATCTTTTACCTAATCCTATGGAGGAAGTAAAAACTGCTTCTCTAGAGCTTTTTGATAAACCAGATTTAGAAGACGATGCTCCTTTCTTCATAGAAGAAGAAGCTGACCCTTCTGAACCTGAACCCTTAGACGAGTTTGCAGAAACACCCAGACCTCCTGTAGAGCTTAAACCTCTACCACCCGGTCTTACTTATGCTTTCCTCAATAATGATCCAGAGTCTCCTATAATCATAAGTGATAAACTCACTCAGGAGCAAACTCTGCGCTTGATGGCTGTTCTAGAAAGACATCGTTCAGCCTTTGGCTACTCACTCCAAGATCTCACTGGAATCAGTCCTATCATTTGCACTCACCGCATTCCAACAGATCCTTCTATTTCACCTTCTTGAGAGCCCCAACGAAGACTCAATAACGCGATGAGAGAGGTAGTTAAGAAAGAAGTTTTAAAGTTGCTGCATGCAGGGATTATATATCCCGTGCCGCATAGTGAGTGGGTAAGTCCTGTGCAAGTTGTGCCTAAGAAGGGAGGCATGACTGTTGTCACAAATGAAAAGAATGAGCTGATTCCTCAACGCACCGTCACAAGATGGCGGATGTGTATAGATTATAGAAAGCTGAATAAAGCTACAAAAAAGGATCACTTTCCTTTACCTTTTATAGATGAGATGTTAGAGCGGTTAGCCAACCACTCTTTCTTTTGTTTCTTAGATGTATATTCAGGGTATCACCAAATCCCGATCCATCCAGATGACCAAAGTAAAAAAACCTTTACATGTCCATATGGAACTATGCTTATCGTAGAATGTCGTTTGGGCTATGTAATGCTCCAGCTTCTTTTCAAAGATGCATGATGTCTATATTTTCTGACATGATTGAAGATATTATGGAAGTTTTCAGGGATGATTTCTCTGTTTATGGAAAAACTTTCGATAGTTGTTTTGAAAATTTAGATAGAGTGTTGCAAAGATGCAAAGAAAAACATTTAGTCCTTAATTGGGAGAAATGCCATTTTATGGTCAAAGAAGGAATAGTGCTAGGACATCTGTTGACACAAAAAGCGTCAGATATGTGAACACCTCGGGCTATTACCCAAAGCTCGATGTCGAGGGCGTGCCAGTCGATTTGACCAATCAATCGACAAGGATGATAACTATGACAAACTGAACAAGACGACAGCGATGCGCCCGGACGTCAAGGCTCAGATTGATCACGGATAACTAGAGCAGAGCTAGACGAGGCAAACATCGATGCGCCCGGATTGCCAAAGCCTAGAGGTACTCCCACGGGGAACTAGCAAGGATTTTGATGGAGATCAGGGTGATGCAGCCCGTCGAAAGCTTGAAGAACTCGTTGATAACTATAACTAATGCATAAAAGAGTAAATTGCGGTAAAAGTAGGATAAAAAGTAGAATTGGTTTGTTTTTGATTGGATTGATTTTTATTCCATAGCCCTCGGGCACATATTTATACCCCCGCATGGAGAGTTGTACAGAGACACGACACGTATCCTTCCTAAAACAAACTCCTACTTTAAAGGAAACTGACTCGCGCAGGAGCCGGATAATAATATTTATTTCCTAAACAAACACACCTATTTTAATGGAAAATAAATGACTCATGCAAGAGTCAGACTCAAACTACTATAATAATACTGGCACAGAACACCAGTTTCCTTATACTTCTTCTCGATGGAAACTTTCCATCGGCAGATCCCTTTAATCCGCACCTTCCTTCTTTGGCCACTTGTAACCCTCCGCTACCGCCAAGTGCTGTCATGCCCATCGGCATCGGCAATATTCTCCCGATCAGCAATCGGCAGCATCTCTTCGTCGGCAATCGGCAATGAGCCTTATCGGTAATCGGCAACCATCTTTCATCGGCAATCGGCAACGAGCCTTTATTGGCAATTGACAAAGCCCCTTTATCGGCAATCGGCAATAGCAGCTCACCGGCAATCGGCAAGACCACCAATTAACCTTTGTCGGCAAAGATCACCCAGCCTCCATCGGCAACACACTTGGCCTTTTGCAGCATTCTTCCATCGGCAATATTGGCTCATACTTTACCGATGCCGATGGAGAACGGTCATTGACCAGTCAAGCTTCAACCCATTTGACACGTGTCGAAAAATGGTGTCAACACATGCCCCCCAGTTTCGGAGCGTATAACTTTACGTGCCGAAATTCTCTCCACTGTAGCCGTTGCCCCCGAGATAGGCGTACGGTTTCCTCGATCCCCGCGTGTGGAACTGCAATTTAATAATAAAATCCCTCGATTGTAGCACGAACAGTTATAGACCACCTCGATCACCGCGCGTATCTACCACGGGCCTCTCTACATTCCTGCACAGTGTAGAACAGAACCCCAAAATGCCCCTGAACAGGATTATAAAAGTTACCGGGATCCACACTGCCTTTTTACCCGAGCCCATTTTCACTTTCACCTTCCTGCCTTCGTCTTCAACCTCCGGCTGCTCTGAAGAACACAGGCTCGAGCAACAGTACTCCTTCGCACTCCAAGGACGAACCAAGCATCTCTCCGGCTCCAAATGGCGATCCAAGTTGACATCCCGAAGGTAAGATTCATTCCCCATCCAATCCAACCTCTCTGCACAGTTCTTTTCTCCGCAAAAACCTGGTTTTTATCCCCATTCTTCCTTCTGATTCGTCCCTTTTTATTCAAACCCTAGGAGCTGTACAATAAAGTGATCATCCCCCTCACTGGTTCCAATCTCAGTTGCTTAGGCCCAATGGGCAATCCAGACCCCACCTCCATCATCAACGCAGAAACCAACCGGATACCACTTAGATCTGAGAGCTTTGATCTAGTACTGTGGAAGGACACATTCCGCTCATGGCCCAAGCACACCAAAGGATGGAAGAACTGGTTCTTGAGATTGGCTAGGTCACAGCAAGTGTATTGGCAGGAGCGTGACTTAGATCAATGCATTAGGCTCTCAATTGCCGACGCAGAGAGGAATGAAAACTTGATGATAGCAGCTTCATACTTCTGGTCCGATAGCATGAACTCTTTCCTCTTCAAGCACGGACCAGCTACTCCCACCCTTGCCAATGTCTACATTCTGACCGGCTTGGATATCACCTCTGCCGATACGCTTAGCCTCTTCAACGGAAAAGCTGAGTACAAGGTGAACACCTGTAGTATCGGCGGCTGGACAGGTTACATTCAGGAACACCAGAAAACCGGATCGGTAACCCAGCGGGAGCATGCCATCTTCTTAAACATGTGGCTGGAAAAGTTTGTCTTCTGTGGCAAAACCATCGGCCCGACCACCATGCACCTCCCTGCGGCCGAACTGCTTGCCAACGGCACAAGGCTCCCTTTAGGCAGGTATCTCCTCGGATCGGTTTACCGATTGCTTCATCAAGTATCCAACAAGCTACTGCTAGGAGAGCCCATCGGCAATCTCGGAGGCCCCTGGTGGTTTGTTAATCTCTGGTTGAATGCACATATGCACAAGGCTCTCGGGTTTGATCTATTTGCCCAACAATTCCCGAGGGATATATCAGAAGATTACCGATACGATGATGATGAATCGGCAACTCGAGCTCCGCTTAACTTTGGAGAAGCCGTCATAATGCTGCCAGGTACCGATGCCGATGTAGAGCACTTCGGTTACTATTTCCAGAAGTTCTACAGCGGACTCCCCTCATCGGAACGGGCTTGGTGGCCGTATCGTAATGAACACAACCAGTTCCCGTTGCTGTTCAACTTGACCGATATGAACCTGCCCGAAAACCAAGCAATTATGAGGGCCAGCATTACTCCCTGAGCCATCCCAGTGAATATCTTGTGATCTGGGAAGAATACTCCACCATCCTATGAATTTTACTATCCATCGGCAGCGGCGAGACAACTGGCTTTTGGCCAACTGCCGATCAACCTGTGCTACTCTAGGGTAGTAAAGCCCAGGCAGGCAATCTCCAGCAATTTGGATTGGAATAAAGTCATCAGCCTTCCTGCCGATGCCGATCTGTCGGACCTTGACTTGTCCTCCTAGTCGCCAACCTCCTTCATCACCAACGAGTTCAAGTCTTGGTGGCAAGAATGGAAGTGCCAGCTACTCGCCAAGTCTTCGCACTATTATCGGCACTTGATCGACGCCGATTACCTCATCCCCGATGACGCAGTAAGTCTGCTATCCGATGTACTTTCATTACTTTATTTGCCATCGGTATCAATACCTAACTCCTTTGCACCCATACGCTTGACAGGCCGATGATCCAGTCCCCACAATGAGCAACAGCGGTAGACCCTTCAATCTTTGGATGATGGGCCCTATATCAATCATCGGCAACAAAGCTCCGACCTTGGCTGCCTTTACGCCTCAACAGGTACCTACGCCGATACCTACAATAGCTCAGGCTACATCGGCTGCCGCTATTGCCTTGACACAAACTTATGCAGTAAACTCATCTTTACTTGTACCGATCACATGCTGTTTCATCGGCAACATTTATCTTGCATACTCGCTTTGTATTTTCAGGCACTATGGTCATCGACATCTGCTTCCAGCAGGCAAACGCCTTCTAGCCTGGCTGCCGATGCCCCCCGGTCTTCATCTAAACGGGTCAGCTCCCCTGCTGCTGCGCCGACGAAGAAGAGGCGCTTGAGGCTGGCTTCTCCTCCACCATTGGCTCCAACTGCACCATCAGCTGCCGATGCGTCGCCAGCAAGACTACTTCTAGCTCCAGTCGCACCACCTGTCGGCGGGTCATCGGCAGAACCTCCATCGGCTTCTGTGCCTGATCAACCGATGGATGACGCCCCCGGCCAGGAGATAGCAACTGCTGCGACAACCGAAGCGGCATCGGCATCGGTACCCGGCCATGCTGAATGAAGAAACAACTCCCGCCGTAGCAGCGGAGGTAGCATCGGCATCGGCATCATCAGCCAAACTACCCGGCAGAGGAACCACTCAACCCTCTGCAGCAGCAGCGACGTCAGCATCGGCACCATCGACCTACGTCTCCGATGACAGAGTGCCACCACAAGAAACTGCCACCACATCGGAGGCGATACCAGCAACAACTACACCAACACCAGCGGCATCGGCTGCCTCCCCAACCCGGGCCGAGTCATCAGCATCTGCCGCTGATGTTCAGGATGAAGCTGGACCATCCAGTATGCCAAGCCCTAGGCAGGAGATCCGCTTCAAGACGGTAAGTCAATTACCTTAAAGCTCATGGTATAATTTTACAATCGGCATATTTTAACCTCTGTTTTCAGGCCCAAGATTCCCCAGACAGCCTCTTCTCCTATAGCTTGAACCTTCAGAACGAAGACGAGCGTCAAGGCCGCCTTCAAGCGGACAACCTATTTTCTTTTACCGTCAACGTCCCTGATGACGATGAAGAGGAAAGCTCCACCCCAGCTCCGTCGGCAGAAGTCAAGTCCAAACTTGAAGAATTGCTCTCCTTACTGCTACAAGATACCTCTCAACTCGTCCAGGACTCATCGGCGGCAAGGATTATATTCAAAGATATCCAAAGCCATCTTTCCGCCGATGCAGCAGAAACCCTCCTCCAGGCAGCTTCTATTGATATCAAACAGATCCAGTACCAGAGGCTTACTCGTCGCATTGCCGATAGAGCGGCCCAAGCCAAGAGCGAGGAAGAGAAGCTCAAATTTAAACGCCTTGCCGATGAGAAGCACAGAAGCATCGGTCAAGCCAAAGTTTCCATCGGCAACCTTGACCAGGAAATCTCTCGACTATCGGCAAGGAAGGAGGAGCTGCTGGCAGAGCTGCAAAAAGGTGAAGGGGGTCTGACGGCTGCCAATCAACAAAAGACCCAACTGTCCGACTCCATCGGGGCTTTACAGCAAGAAAGGGATTAGTACGCTCGGCAAGCCATCTCGTGGAAGAAGAAAATCAAGCCGGTTGAGGGCTCTGCCGATGCTGACGCCAAGGAGTTAGACGAAATAGATCAAATTCGCCTGCGTGCGATAAACGTTATCCACTCCTTATTCTAATGCCTGTTGTATCGGCAAGAATGTAGCCTGATACTTGATCTTGTCTTGTAATATAACGCTAGTTTGTTTTTACCGATGTTTTTTATAAGTTTTCTTTTCATCGGCATTCGACTGAGCATTATGCATCTACCCATATGCTAGGGTAATATCTCTTTAAGTATTTGCCGTTGATCGCCCTAGAAAATGCCACTCCCTCGAGGGTTTCCAAAATGTACGCATTACCAGGAGCAGACTGTTTTATCCGATAAGGACCTTCCCAATTAGGGGACCACTTTCCAAACTTAGAGCTCTTAGTCCCAATCGGTAAAATCAACTTCCAAACCAAATCGCCATCGGCAAATTCCTTTACCTTTACATTCTTATCATATCATCGGGCCACCCTCTTCTTATTCTCTTCAATACTAATTAACGCTCTCAACCGATGACCTGCTAAATCCTCTAACTCATCCTTCATCAGAGTAATATAATCATCGGTCGTCAACTGATCCTGAAAAGATAATCGCCTAGAACCAGTTTTAATTTCCCAAGGTAGGACAGCATCGTGTCCATAAACCAACTGATACGGCGAGACCTTGGTTGCACCATGACAAGCCATCCGATATGACCATAAAGCTTCGTTTAATACCATGTGCCACCTTCTGGGGTTTTCCTCAATCTTGCGCTTTATAAGCTTAATAACTCCTTTATTAGTTGCTTCAGCCTGACCATTACCTTGAGCATAATAAGGAGAAGAATTTAACACCTTAAAACCCATGCTAGCAGCAAAGTCATCAAACTCTCCCGATGTGAACATGGTCCCTTGATCGGTAGTGATAGTCTGAGGAATACCGAATCGGTAAATAATATGCTCCTTAACGAAATCCACCATATTTGCCGATGTTACCTTCTTCAAGGGGATTGCTTCGACCCATTTGGTAAAGTAATCGGTAGCAACAAGCATGAATTTGTGCCCCTTGTTCGACGGCGGATAAATCTTGCCGATGAGATCAATAGCCCATCCTCTGAACGACCAAGGCTTGATTATAGGATTCATTGCCGATGCAGGTGCCGTTTGCACATTACCAAACTTCTGGCAGTCTTGGCACCCTTTGAAATAATTGAAGCAATCCTCCAGAATTGTTGGCCAATAGTATCCATTCCGCCTAATCATCCACTTCATCTTGAATGCTGATTGATGTGCTCCACATACGCCTTCATGGATTTCACCCATCAACTCTTTCGATTCCTCTTTGCCGAGACATCTAAGCAAAACTCCATCAATTGTCCGATAATACAACTCATTATCAAGGAGTACATACTTGGTAGCTTGGAACCTTAGACGCCTCTCAACTTTCCTGGATGGATCCCTCAAGTAATCGGCAATCTCCTTTTTCCAGTCATCGGCAACTGTTACCGATGTCGTGACTTCCTGAATCGGCTGATATCCTGAGGCATTCTGTGCTAACCGATTGACCTCTTCATTATGCAACCTTGGAATGTGTTCAAGGCGGTATTCTTTGAACTCTTTTAACAACTGCAAACACCGCTCATGGGCTGCAATTAGCACTTCACTTCGGCACTCATATGTCCCGATTAGCTGATTAATCACCAACATGGAATCACCGAAGATTTCAACGGCATCGGCACGCACCTCCCTGAGTAGTTCCAATCCCTTAAGCAAAACTTGGTACTCAGCCTGATTGTTTGTCGAAGTAGCAACAATCGGCAATGAAATCTCATACCTTTGTCCTCGGGGTGAAATCAACAGAATGTCGATACCTGCTCCTTCCTTGCACGTAGACCCATCAAAGAATAGAGCCCAAGGAGCAATCTCAACAAAGCTCACCATATTGCAGTGCTGAGTGACAAAATCAGCCATCACCTGACCTTTAACAGCCTTTGCCGATTCATACCTTAGGTCGAACTCTGATAGTGCCAAAATCCACTTACCAATTCGTCCACTCAAAATCGGCATTGACAGCATATACTTGACTACGTCATCTTTGCAGACAACAGTGCATTCGGCCGACAGTAAATAGTGTCTTAATTTAATGCAAGAGAAGTATAAACATAAGCACAATCTTTCTATGACCGAATACCTGGCTTCAGCATCCACCAATCTTCTGCTCAAGTAGTATATTACACGCTCTTTCCCCTCAAACTCTTGAATTAAGGCTGATCCGATAACACCGTCATCGGCAGACAAATATAACCTAAAGGGCCTCCCGTGTTGAGGTGGAACTAAGACTGGAGGATTTACCAAGTATCTTTTAATCTCTTCTAAGGCTGACTGCTGCTCTTCTCTCCATATAAACTCTTGATCGGCTTTCAACTTTAACAGAGGACTAAAAGATTTAATCTTACCAGACAGATTGGATATAAATCTTCTAATGAAATTAATCTTGCCGATCAGAGACTGCAACTCAGTCTTGTTTGTGGGAGCAACTACCTTGTTAATTGCATCAATAGATTTTCTGCCGATTTCAATGCCCCTCTGATGTACCATGAAGCCCAGAAACTGCCCCGCCGATACGCCAAACACACACTTATTAGGATTCATCTTCAATCCATGCTCCCTCGTGCACTCCAATATTTTTCGCAAATCGGCAAGATGCTTTTTGAAGTCTCCAGACTTAACCACCACGTCATCGATGTAGATTTCAACTATTGTGCCGATATACTTATGGAAGATAAAATTCATTGCCCTCTGATAAGTAGCACCGGCATTCTTCAAGCCAAAAGTCATGACTACCCACTCAAATAAGCCAACGTGACCTAGACATCGGAAAGCAGTCTTGGATATGTCTTCTTCAGCCATGAATATCTAATTATACCCAGCATTACCATCCATAAAGCTAATAATTTGGTGCCCAGCAGCAGCATCGATCAGCAGATCGGCAATGGGCATCGGGTAGCCATCCATCGGCGTAGCCTTGTTCAGATTCCTGAAATCAATGCAAACACGAAGTTTTCCATTCTTTTTATACACAGGAACCACATTAGAAATCCAATCGGCATTGCCGAATAAATCCAGCCTCGATCAACTTGGTAATCTCAGCCTTAATATCGGGTAAGATAGTAGGATTGCATCGGCGTGCCGGCTGCCGATGTGGCTGAAAACCAGACTTGATGGGTAACCGATGTTCAACTATTGATCGGTCTAAACCAGGCATCTCTGTATAATCCCAAGCAAAACAATCTTTATTCTCTTTCAATAAATCGATTAACTGCTGCTTACATTGGGAATCTAACTTAGCACTAATAAAAGTAGGCCTAGGTTTACTACCATCGCCGATGTCGACCTTGAGCAAGTCATTGGCAGACGTGAAGCCCTGCCCCAATTTTTCGTCATCGGCGAACTGATCCATTAAGACGACTCCTCAGGACCGACTGCTTGGATCGGCTTGATGTGGTAATCGGCAACTTTGAGGAACTCTTTATCCCAGGCTTCGCCAGATATACACCTGGTCTGCTCATAAGTGTCTAACTCTGCCGATGCAACAGTAGATGGGGCTTCACCGTGGACGACCTCAATTCTATCCCCGATCCACTGCACCAGGCTCTGATGCATAGTAGAAGGGATACAGCAATTAGCATGGATCCAGTCCCTTCCGAGGAGCAAGTTGTAGGTGCCTTTGCCGCTGATTACAAAGAACGTTGTCGGCAAAGTCTTACTGCCGATGGTTAAGTCAACACATACGGCTCCCATGGCGGTTGACACATTGCCTTCGAAGTCCTTGAGCTTCATGTCAGTCTCGACCAAATCCCGATCGCCTTTGCCAAGCTTCCTGAACACGGCATAGGGCATTATGTTGATCGATGCGCCACCGTCCACTAGCATCTGGTCATCGGCTGACCATCCACTTTACCCTTGACAAACAGAGCCCTTAAGTGCTGCCTCTCGTCTTCGGCAGGTTTTTCAAAGACAGCCGTCATTGGATCCAGCATCAATTGTGCCATATCGGCAGCTTCTTCGTCATCACTGACGGGCGCCATGAACTCCATCGGCAACATGACAACCATGTTTATATCTGCCAATGGGCCCCTGTCCTTACGCTTCGGCCTCCATTGCTTCTCTTCCGAGAGTTCTGCACTGTCACACAGGTCGTCGCGGCGCTAGCGCTGAACCCTCCTCTTCTGGGTTTTAGTTAAACCCTTAGGGCACCATGGAGGAAGTTTGGTCTTCCAGACGGGCTGATGCCGCTTTCCCCCGCTTTCATCGGCACTTCTTCCGATGTTGGGATCTCTGGAGAATATCTCCTCGTCGGGCACTCTAGCATTGGCCATCTCCTCCAGCTCCCTCTGGTCAACACGCCTGCCAAGCCGATCATGGGCACTGAGCTTGCCCCCCAGTCGATCATGTGCCGATCTATCCTCTCTGAGCGGCCTGGCGTGCCTGGGTGCCTGATCATCAAAACAAGGTCGCTTACCTGACCGATCGGCTGTGTAGTACCCATTGCATGCTGGACAGTTATCGGCAGTGGGCAGCTTGATGCCTTCTTCCCAGCAATGAACGAAGAAGGGACACCTCCAGTGATCTTTATGTCGAAGCCATTCCCGATGCTCCTCCTCTTCTTGCCGATACTGTTCTTCACGTGATTGCCGATGATATCGCCTTGGCTGTTTGTGAGTAATCACCACTCCAGGAGCCCTGTTGGTGCTATTACCCTCATCGGCAACCTTCTTACCCTTTTTGTCATCGGCAAACCTTCTTGCGTCGTGCTTAGGCACTTGGTAGTCAGGGTCTACCAATGAGCTCCTTCTGGCAGCTTCCGATGTCAGCACTTTGGTTTTTTCACTGATCTCCACCATGTTGTTTGGGAACGGGTGCTGATCTATCTTCATCGGTTTCTGGACTTTAGAGTTTTCAAACTTGATACGCCCAGACTCGATCTCCGACTGCAACTGCTGCCTGAATACTTTGCAGTCGTTGGTACTGTGTGAGGTTGCATTATGCCACTTGCAGTACCTAATCTTCTTGAGCTCTTTGGCCGATGGAATCACTTGATTGGGCGCCAACTTGATTCGCCCCTCTTGCAGCAATAGGTCAAACATCCTATCGGCCTTGGTGATGTCAAAGGTGAACCTCTCAGTTTCCTTTTGGCCGAACGGACAAGACACAGGCTTCTTATCCTTCACCCATTCGGCCGCATCGACATTCAGCTCTTCATCCGATCCAGAGTCTTCTTCTTTCCCGATGAAGGTCACCTTCTTGTTCCAAGTCTTCCTGGGCTCAAAGGTTTTGATATCTTGATCGGCAATCCTCTGCACCAGGTGACTTAGGCTCTCAAACTCCTGGGACGCGTACTTGTCCTTGATGTGCGGTAGTAACCCTTGGAAGGCCAAATCTGCTAGTTGTCGATCATCAAGCACCAGACTGTAGCACTTGTTCTTCACGTCCCGCAGCCTCTGCACAAAACTTTCTACCGATCCGTCGTTGCGTTGCCTCATCTTGACCAAATCGGTAAGCTTCTTTTCGTGTATGCCAGCAAAGAAGTACTTGTGAAATTGCCTCTCCAGATCGGCCCATGTAATTATAGAATTCGGAGGCAATGATATGAACCACGTGAATGCCGATCCAGACAATGATGAAGAAAACAACCTCACCCTTAATTCCTCCCTGCTGGCAGCTTCCCTGCACTGGATAATGAAGCGGTTGATGTGCTCCATTGTTGACGTGTCGTCTTGGCCGGAGAACTTGGTAAAATCGGGCACCTTGTACCGATTTGGAAGAGGAATCAAGTCATATGTAGGCGGGTACGGGGTCCGATAGGAGTATGTGTTGACCTTGGGTTTGATACTGAATTGCTCCTTCATGACTTCGGCAATCTTGCCGGCCCAGTACGCGTCCTGCTCTTGCCGACTCATTGGCTGATTGTTGACTGGTGGAGTCGGCTAACGCGCCTCTTGAAGATGTATAGTAGTCGCGGGCGCAGCACCAGTCATCTGCACACTATGCATCGGTTGACTTACCGATGGATAGTTTGGCATGCTTGGCGGAGTTGGCTGATGCGCCTCCTGAAGGCGTGCCGTCGTCGTGGGCGCAACACTGGTCATCTGCATGTTGTGCATCGGTTGACTTACCGATGGATAATTTGGCATACCTGGCGGAGTCGGCTGGACTGTAATATTCATCGGTTGCTGTACCGATGATCCACCCTGAATGTAGGCTGGGCCTCCATAATAATACATCGGCGCGCCAGGCTGCTGAGCTGGTGGTTGATTGACCCATCCATAATTATAAAGCGTCGGCATATGACTTGCCGATGGTTGATAGCTGACCGGAGCAGCCGACTCTTGAATTCTAGAGCAATTGATCACCAGATTACCTTGGGGATACGGAGCTCCAGCTTGAGAGTTTGCCGCCAGAGATTGACTGCCGGTGGTTATAATGTGCTGCATCGGCACAGAGCTTGCCGATGGTGGCATCAGAGGTATCTTGGGGATTACTTGGAGATCATCTGATGACACTTGTATGGTTGGAGCAGGCGCAGAGTTGTGCATCATATGAGCCATCGGCTGTGGCTGTGCTGCCGATGCCGTAGAGTTCTTCCAGGCTAAACCGTCTCCCTGCACCAGATTAGAACCAGCATATAGATTCGGGGGCATACCGTATCCCCACCAATTAGCGGGGGCTGGCCCTGAAGTTGCTGACGCGGCCGGATCTGCATTGAACTTGGTGGTGTCGCCGGCGTTCGGTCTTGGTGATGTAGCCACATCGGCAGACGGTTCCACCGGGGTGGAAGATGCCATTTGAGCCACCGATGGGCTTGCAGATGCCAATCCAGGTTGATGGTACGCTGGACCGACGTATCGCGGTGCATGTCCTTCTTTGAATGTTTGTGCGACAGCATTGTAGACAGTATTGGACAGCATGTTGGAGTGGTTAATTAAAGCTTGACTTACAGCAACGTTAACCATCTCTTGTAGCTTACCAGGGTTGGCGTCGTACGTGACCTGCCGTGGCAACGGAGGATCCTGCTTCTGAATTGCTTCGCCGCTCCTGCTGAGGCTGAAGGATTTGAGATACAGCTGCCTGTATTCCTCCATAGCCCGCTCCATGGCCTGCTTCTGATCATCTTTCAGATCGGCCTCAGACACTGCAATGACATTCCTCTGGTTAACATCGGCGTGATCAGCCATGCCGGATGTGTAGATTTGTATAATCAGGTCCCACTGGGCATGCCAAAAGAGGTGTTGACACAAAAAGCGTCAGATCTGTGAACACCTCGGGCTATTACCCAAAGCTCGATGTCGAGGGCGTGCCAGTCGATTTGACCAATCAATCGACAAGGATGATAACTATGACATACTGAACGAGACGACAGCGATGCGCCCGGACGTCAAGGCTCAGATTGATCACGGATAACTAGAGTAGAGCTAGACGAGGCAAACAGCGATGCGCCCGGATTGCCAAAGCCTAGAGGTACTCCCACGCGGAACTAGCAAGGATTTTGACGGAGATCAGGGTGATGCAGCCCGTCGAAAGCTTGAAGAACTCGTTGATAACTATAACTAATGCATAAAAGAGTAAATTGCGGTAAAAGTAGGATAAAAAGTAGAATTGGTTTGTTTTTGATTGGATTGATTTTTATTCCATAGCCCTCGGGCACATATTTATACCCCCGCATGGAGAGTTGTACAGAGACACGACACGTATCCTTCCTAAAACAAACTCCTACTTTAAAGGAAACTGACTCGCGCAGGAGCCGGATAATAATATTTATTTCCTAAACAAACACACCTATTTTAATGGAAAATAAATGACTCATGCAAGAGTCAGACTCAAACTACTATAATAATACTGGCACAAAACACCAGTTTCCTTATACTTCTTCTCGATGGAAACTTTCCATCGGCAGATCCCTTTAATCCGCACCTTCCTTCTTTGGCCACTTGTAACCCTCCGCTACCGCCAAGTGCTGTCACGCCCATCGGCATCGGCAATATTCTCCCGATCAGCAATCAGCAGCATCTCTTCGTCGGCAATCGGCAATGAGCCTTATCGGTAATCGGCAACCATCTTTCATCGGCAATCGGCAATGAGCCTTTATTGGCAATTGACAAGGCCCCTTTATCGGCAATCGGCAATAGCAGCTCATCGGCAATCGGCAAGACCACCAATTAACCTTTGTCGGCAAAGATCACCCAGCCTCCATCGGCAACACACTTGGCCTTTTGCAGCATTCTTCCATGGGCAATATTGGCTCATACTTTACCGATGCCGATGGAGAACGGTCATTGACCAGTCAAGCTTCAACCCATTTGACACGTGTCGAAAAACGGTGTCAACAACATCTAATATCTGAAAGAGGCATCGAGGTAGACAAAGCTAAAATTGAAGTAATTGAACAGTTACCTCCGCCTATAAATGTGAAAGGTATAAGAAGCTTCCTTGGTCATGCTGGTTTTTATAGAAGATTTATAAAATATTTTTCATTTATTGCTAGACCATTAACTCTTTTGCTAGCCAAGGAATGTCCTTTCGAATTTGATGATGCTTGTTTAAAATCTTTTGAACTGTTAAAGACAGCACTCATCTCTGCACCAATCATTCAACCCCCTGATTGGTCTTTACCTTTTGAAATTATGTGTGATGCTAGTGACTATGCTGTGGGGGCAGTTTTGGGACAAACTAAGGATAAGAAGAATCATGCAATAGCTTATGCTAGTAAAACTTTGATAGGACCTCAACTTAATTATGCAACCACTGAAAAAGAGTTCCTGGCTGTTGTTTTTGCTATAGACAAATTTAGATCTTATTTAGTAGGAGCCAAAGTAATTGTTTATTTTGATCATGCTGCTCTGAAATATCTCCTCACTAAAGAAGATGCTAAACCTCGCTTAATAAGATGGATCTTGCTGCTCCAAGAATTTGACTTAGAAATAAAAGATAGAAAAGGAGTAGACAATCCTGTTGCAGATCACTTGTCTAGAATGTATTTTAAGAATCCGCAGGAACTACCCATTGATGATTCACTCCGGGATGACATGCTCTACGGGATCAACAGATCCGACCCCTGGTATGCAGATATTGTTAATTTCATGGTTTCAGGATATGTACCACCAGGAGGGAACAAAAGAAAGCTTATTCAAGAGAGTCGTTCACACATATGGGATGAGCCATACCTCTTCCGAGTATGCTCAGACGGTTTACTCAGGAGATGTGTGACTATTGAAGAAGGAATGAAGATCATTGAGAGATGCCACTCATCACCATATGGAGGTCATTATGGAGCATTCCACACACATGCAAAAATCTGGCAGTGTGGATTCTATTGGCCAGCAATGTATGAAGACACTAAAGAATTTATCAGAAGATGCGGGCCATGTCAAAGACACGGCAACATAAATTCAAGGGATGCCATGCCACTCACTAGCAATCTGCAGATAGAGCTCTTTGATGTTTGGGGAATCGACTATATGGGACCATTTCCCCCATCAAAGAAGTGTGAGTATATCTTGGTGGCAGTCGATTATGTCTCCAAGTGGGTGGAAGCATTACCTTGCAAACATGCAGACATCGTAAATTCAAAGAGGATGTTTGAAGAGACCATATTCCCAAGATTTGGAGTCACCAGACTAGTGATAAGTGATGGAGGATCACATTTCATCGACAAACGTTTTGAGAAGTATCTAGCAAGTCATGGGATCCGCCACAACATCGCTACACCTTATCATCCTCAAACAAGTGGCCAAGCAGAGACCTCAAACAAACAAATCAAGAATATTCTTCAGAAGACAGTGAATGAGATGGGAACAACGTGGAAGGACAAGTTACCCGATGCACTCTGGGCATACCGGACTGCATATAAAACCCCAATTGGAATGTCTCCATATCAACTCGTACATGAGAAGACTTGTCACCTACCTGTTGAACTAGAGTTCAAAGCACACTGGGCTATAAAAAGATGGAATATGGACTTTGAGGCTGCTGGAGAGAATCGACAAATGCAACTATCAGAGCTAGAGGAGTGGAGAGAAAAAGCATATCACAATTCAAAGATCTACAAAGAAAGAGTCAAACGATGGCATGACAAGAAGATAAAAAAGAAAGAGTTCACACCCGGAGATAAGGTATTACTTTTTAATTCCACGGTAAAGCTCTTCGGACACGGAAAGCTACGAAGCAAATGGGAAGGACCATATAAGGTAATCAATTCATCATCCCATGGAGCAATCACACTTCAAAATGAAGAAGGTACGTTATTCAAGGTAAATGGTCAACGTCTTAAAATATTTCTAGAACCTAATGAAAAATTAGAAGAAATAGACGTAATTAATTTCTACCTTTTAAGTGATTATTAAGGCCCAACCACTTTAATTTTACATTTCTGGGCCATGCATATGTTTTTCGGGGTACAGAATCTTCTAGAAACGAGTACGCAGAAGAGGCCTGGCAAAGGAGAGAAGGCCAGGGCGGCCGCCCTAAGGTCCAGGGCGGCCGCCCCACTCCTGTAACCTCTCGCCACCCGCTTTTCGCTCACCGAACCTTCTAGTCTCCCTTATCCGATAAACCTTACAGAACACTTATCCAACCTTTTTTCCGCGAGATTTGTTCCGTAGATGTTTCTAGAGGCCGTTTTCCACCCCTATATAAACAACCCCCTGACGTCAGCCATCATCATTATTCAATCTTTCCATTAGCTCTCACTTAGAAGCCAACGAGCTCTCTTTGCTCCCATGTCCAGCAACCGCAACACCGAGAGGAGGATGGTCCCCTACGGATCCAATCTCGACAAGCTCCCGAAGGAAGACCCAGATGCCAAGGCCTTAGTCGTCGTCCATGATGAGCTCCCTCTCGCCACCATTCCACCAAAGCAGCAGCACCATAGCAGATCCTTCTATGCCCAACCTGTCCTCCTAGCACCGCCGCAACCGCTCCTGCTAAAAGGGCCGAAAGAAGAGCCCATCATCAAGGTACCTGCCGGCACCAAGGTTCTTCCTCCAAGCCCCAAGGAGAGGGTCATAGGAGTAAAGACCCATCGAAATGGAGAGCTCAACCACATCAAGTACACAACTGAGGAGGAACGTCCCTACTTCGAGGGAATCCGGGCTCCTAAAGTCAAGTTCGTGCCACCGAAGGACGCCCCGAAGAACTCCCTCAATTCCTTCAAGTCATCTCCCAAGCGCACCCCCTGCTCTGTCCTTTGACCACACTCAGGTTTGCACCCGGCACATTACATATTTTCATACACATCTCCAAAATTTAATTCGTGCAGTTAGTTTCCATAAATAAATGCTTTAAACATGATAAAATGCTAAAATGTTTACTTAAAAATATCTTTATGAAATAGACACACTACATGAAGTTTCCTGGAATCCTGCTATTGTTGAGAATTTATTTAGAGACTCCATGTTACTTAAGTCGTTGTGGAATATAAGATTGTAGAATAAGAGAACTTAATTCTTGATAATCTCTGTCACTTGGAGAATTTCTTTTAAAATAAATAACTACCATCCCTTATATGCTTTACACTTACCAATCAAAAGCCAAAAGGCTACTTACTTTGTATTGAGTTTGTTTGAATCGTGTGGATCCTTGTTAGAATTTTATCATACTCCCAAGGTCAAGGCTTCATTCATACTTTACAAACACAAAAGATTCACTCTTCCGAAGTAGTATTGCATGAGAGGAATGGGCTATGCAAAAATATTTTAAATTCGAGGAAATAAAAATGGGCAAAAAGTCCGACAACCTCGCAGTAGAATTAGGGGTACATTAGCACCCACTTAAAAAAACAACAACATATATAATGATAGCCCATGTCTCCTCTAATAGCAATACACCAGTAAGAGTTGACACAGTAATAAAACTTGACCAACAAGTCTTGATCTAAGAGTATGACATTATTCTCCTCGGATCCCGGTTTGAACAGGCAATACATGCAAGGTAAGTAGCCAAGTTACCTATACTTTTTGAGATTCATTTATGAGTGATCTGAGCACCAAGGAAAAAGTAAGCTAAACATGCAAAAACTCCAAGTGACAAGATTGATAGATGAAGGGTCTCTATTTCTAGCTACTTTATTCCTCAATTGCTCATAGTGATATGATGACTCTACTAAACTCCCGCAGTACAGGTATAAAAGGAATCTTTCTATTATTGATGTCTCAACCTTAAGCTTATGTTTTAACCATCCTTTTCTCGAGGACGAGTAAAAGCCTAAGTATGGGGGAGCTTGTTGACACCTCTTAAGTATCAATTCTAAGTGTCAACTAAGCAGAAGAAAGGATATATTTGCAACATACCACCTAGACATAGGATTTTAACTAACAGAATTCCACGAGTTTTGGTGTTTATCTGTTTCTGCAGGGAGACAACTGCAAAAGAGCAAAAGAGGCCCACAAGTAAGGATTACATAGACACATAACACCTCCGTACGAAAAAGACTAATCTAGAAGACTCCAGAACCACCCCCGAGGAAGGAGGGGCCCACCTGTCAGCAGGGTAGGGCGGGCGCCCTCCCCCCTAGGGCGGCCACCCAAGGCCAGTGGCCAATCATGGTCCACTTCGTGGATTAGGGTTCCACCGCCTTTGAGGTTTAATCTAAACCCTCCATTAAGGTCGGTTTGATCCAACGACTGACGATCATTTGAGGGGGCTATATAAGGAGGACCCCTGCCCCCTGGCGAAAGGCAATCCATAATCCATTATTCATTTGCATATTTTTCCAAAGAGGATTCACCAGAGAACATCCCTCACGGGTCTATTGTCTAGGGCTTAGCATACATGTGAGATTAGAGTTTACTATTCTAGATTGAGAGAGTTAGAGTGGAGGTGTGGATTGGAGGAAGCCCGGCTTGTCGGTGTCTCCTCTCCAGTTTGTATCGACGGGATCAAGACTCCTAACCCGAGGCTTGCTCCTAGGATTTCTTCGGTAATTCGACTTCTAATTCTAGTAAGTTCCTTGTTTATTATTCTTTGGTTTGTGAGTTTACTTTATTCTCTTCGCGTAGAGAGTAGGGTAATCATCTTTAGCGTAAACGTGGTGTTTGGGCTAGGATACTCATAGATATCCCCTATCTAGCCGGATCTGTGGTAGTACCTCGGAAAGTGACAATTCCGTAGATACCTTTGGAACCCACAATCCCGTTAGAAGGTCCGATAGGGTTTCATAGGCTGCGTGTTAAGCATTCTCTGAGGTGTCTCTTCTCACGATGGTTCTCCCCAATAGAATAATAGATCATATCTTATATATACTAGAACGAGACTACAGTTGCGATCTTCTCTAATCGCTTATATCACGATCACCTTGTTTGTAGCCTAAGGTTTACTAGCATAGATTTGGTTAGTCAGATGCACCCTTTCTCCCTGCGGAAAAACAAATAACGATATTCTGGACTATCTCCCGGGTGAAGTGCTCACCAGTATCCGTGCGCTTGCGGATTACTTCCTAGTGATTTCTCTGTCTGCATTAACAAATATCAACAGCCACCCAATGAGCTAGTGGAGCTAAAGAAACAGTTAGAAGAGTTGCAAGACAAAGGTCTTATATGGCCCAGCTCATCACCGTGGGAATGTCCCGCATTGTTCGTTAAAAAGAAGGATAAGTCCCTACGAATGTGCGTGGATTATCGACCACTTAATGCTGTAACGATCAAGAACAAATATCCTTTACCATGTATTGATATCTTGTTTGATCAGTTATCTTAGGCTAAAGTGTTTTCTAAGATCGATGTGAGGTCTGGGTATCATTAAATCAAGATCAGACCACAAGATATACCCAAGATAGCTTTTGCAACGAGGTATGGGCTTTACGAGTATTTGGTTATGTTGTTTGGGCTAACTAATGCTCCCGCCTACTTCATGTATCTTATGAACTCAGTGTTCATGCCCGAGCTAGATAAATTTGTAGTTGTGTTCATCGACGACATTTTAATCTACTCGGAGAATGAAGCAGAGCATGCAGAACATCTACGTATCGTTCTGGCAAGGTTAAGAGAACATAAGTTGTATGCCAAGTTTAGTAAGTGCGAGTTTTGGCTTACTAAAGTACCTTTCCTATGACATATTCTTTCTGCTGATGGAATTTCAGTAGATCCAAGTAAAGTACAAGAGGTTATGGATTGGAAAGCTCCAACTTCCGTCACCGAGGTTCGTAGTTTTCTTGGTCTGGCTGGATATTACCGTCATTTCATTCCAGACTTTTCCAAGATAGCTAAACCCATGACCAGTCTCCTACAGAAAGATAAGAGGTTCAAATGGACTCCAGAATGTGAGGCAACTTTTCTTACCTTAAGAATTCTACTTACTTCA
Organism: Microstegium vimineum; assembly: GCA_022036555.1. NCBI lineage: Eukaryota > Viridiplantae > Streptophyta > Magnoliopsida > Poales > Poaceae > Microstegium > Microstegium vimineum. Next base: position 44,536,287 of record CM039134.1, on the reverse strand, counting down.
GCACCCGTTTTGGCGCAACCAGACATAACAAAACCCTTTGATGTGTATTGTGATGCCTCCGGGACTGGACTAGGATGTGTTCTTATGCAAGAAGGAAAAGTGATAGCTTATTCTTCGAGACAGCTCAGAAAACATGAAGCTAACTATCCAACACATATCTAGAACTAGCAGTCGTGGTTCATGATTTAAATATATGGAGACATTACCTTCTTGGTAACATATGCCATATCTACACCGATCACAAGAGTCTCAAGTATATCTTTACTCAGCCAGAGTTGAACATGAGACAGAGAAGATGGTTAGAACTAATCAAGGATTACAATTTTGAAGTTCATTACCACCCCGGAAAAGCTAATGTAGTAGCTGACGCTTTGAACAGAAACTCGCACTATCACCTTGTGCAACCTTTGCTCAAAGATAAGTTTAACTTGCTACATCCATCCATGTTGTACAATCTTACAATCAATTGCTCGCTCGAAAGTCAAATCATAGAAGGTCAGAAAACAGATGTGGGCATGTTCCATATCAAAAGAAAGATGAAAGAAGAAGGTTCACAGTGCTTTAGGATCGATGAGAAAGGAATTCTATGGTTTAAAGATCGTCTTGTTATGCCTAAGGATAAGGATTTGAGGAATCGAATCTTAGAGGAAGCACATTCCTCTAAGCTATCTATACATCCAGGCAGTAGCAAGATGTATCACGATCTGAAACAACGTTTTTGGTGGACAAAGATGAAGAAAGAGATTGCCGCGTTCGTGGCAAGATGTGATGTTTGTTGTAGAGTGAAAGCAGTACATATGAAATCCGCTGGACTCTTACAACCTTTGTCAGTTCTAGGATGGAAATGGGAAGAAATCAGTATGGATTTCATAACAGGTCTTCCACCTACTCAAAGAGGTCATGACTCAATATGGGTGATTGTGGATCGATTAACCAAGTCAGCGCACTTCATACCAGTTCGCACCACTAACCGACCATATGAATATGCAGAGATGTATATCACTCACATAGTTCGATTGCATGGTGTTCCAAGAACAATTGTGTCAGATTGAGGACCGCAGTTCACTGCTCATTTTTGGGAACATTTACATAAGCAGCTTGGAACTAATCTAGTTCGCAGTTCAGCTTATCATCCTCAAACTTCAGGACAAACAGAATGAGTTAATCAGATTCTCGAAGATCTTCTTAGAGCTTGTGTGATATCTTCTAAAGGATCTTGGGAGAGTTGGTTACCTTTAGCAGAGTTCTCTTACAACAATAGTTATCAAGAGAGTATCAAGATGGCTCCGTTCGAAGCTTTGTATGGTAGAAGGTGTAGAACACCTCTCAATTGGGTTGAACCAGGAGAAAGAAGATACTACGGTATCGACTTTGTGCAAGAAGCCAAAGAAAGAGTTAGAACCATACAAGAACATATGCGTGCAGCTCAGTCAAGACAGAAAAGTTACGCAGATAAGAGCAGAAGACCGCTCGAGTTCGAAGTCGGTGATTATGTGTACTTGAAAGTATCACCTATGAAAGGAGTACAAAGGTTTGGAGTTAAAAGAAAACTTGCTCCAAGGTATGTGGGACCATACCGGATCATTGAAAGAAGTGGAAGAGTAGCCTATAAGCTGTTGTTACCGCCAGAGATGAGAGCTATCTTCAATGTCTTTCATGTATCCCAGCTTAAGAAGTGTTTGAGAGTTTCTGAGGAACATATCGAACCTTTAGGTCTGAAGTTACAGTCAGACTTGTCTTTTGAAGAAAAGCCAGTCCAGATCATGGACACCAAAGAAAGATTAACTCGAAATAAAGTTATCAAGTTTTACAAAATAATGTGGAACAATCAAAGTGAACGAGATGCTACGTGGGAACGGGAGGACTACCTTAAGGAAGTCTACCCTGCTTTCTATGAAAATTGGTAAGCCTTACAAATCTCGGGATGAGATTTTTGTAAGGGGGGAAGGGCTGTAACACCCTAGGTGTTAAGCTTGCATTTGCATATAATTTCGTGAGCATGAGCAGAAGCATCATTGCATTCATGCATTTCCATGATCACATGAAATGATAACCCTAAGTGATCCCTTTGTTTTCATATGTGTATGTGTTAAACCTACACCTAGCTTTCTATGAGTTATGCTTGTATATCAAGTGCTTGATGTTTTGATCACTAATGACCATCTAGAAATGCTTAGGGATGAAAATGGAACAATGTTTATGTTCCTGATCAAGTCCAAATAAGCTTCTAGGGTTTAAGCTCTAATGTTTGACCCTAGGTTTGATCTAACAAATTGACCTTGTAAATGACCTTGTATGAAAAAGTTGGTTTAAGCAAAGTTGTAGAGTTTTTAATTTTGAACAAACTTTGTTTAACTACCTTGAGGTGATTTGGATCCTAAAATACCCTAATTGGTCAATTACGGCTGATTTGGGGGTTGTTTTAGCTTCTAAAATTTGCCTAAGTCATAACCGTGTTTCAGTTTGAATGTTACCACTGTTTGAATGCTTGCAGTTTGAAATCTAAGCCGTTTCAGTTCAGACCAAGTACACCAAAGTTGGAGTTCAACTATAGCTCTACAAAAGTGTGCAATTGGTTGAAGCTAAGACGCAGAGGTTAGGGCGTTAATCGTGTTGCAAAACACGCTATCAGTCGGCCTGATGGCGCGTTTGAACGCGCAAAGCAGAGACGAGCGTCGGTCGGTGGCCAATCGCCGTAGGAATCGGATGCCGCATGGCAGCCGTACGTCAGCGTTGGACCCGCGCCGGCCGCGCCTTGGACGCCCGCACACTCCACCTTGCGACCGAACGCTCACTCGCCCTCGCTCGCTCTCTCCTCTTTGCCTCGCGCAAAAGCGGAGCACCGTGCCATTGCCGCAACACCACCATCGCCAAGCTCGCCAGCGAAGCACACCGCCACATTGGCTGCCAAAATGCAGCCACAGCTTCGCCTTGCACAGGTGAGCCAGACCGAGCACACCGCGGATGCCATTGATGACCTAAGCTTCGCCGAGCTTTGCGCCGCCGTGGCCAGCCCAGTCCAGTGCCCCTCCCTCTCTTCTAGCTCTTATACACGGTATCCTAGAGGTTGTAGATGCTCACCGAGGAGTCGGTTAAAGCGATTAGGGTTCGCCGAAACGGGAACTCCGCCGCGTGCACGCGCATGGCACCCGCAACGCCGGCGAGGTTTGTGCTGGGCTTTTCTGTGTCGCTTGCGTCCGTCTCAGTCACGTTAGGGTTAGCTGGTTAGCCAGTGGTTAGATAGCCGGAGTTGGTTGAAGCATCCGTGCATCGCCATCGCCGGAACAGCAGCACCACGCCGCCGTGAACTCGCCACCGTGCCACTGTGCATGTGGCCGAGCTCATCAGAGGGTTCGCACGACCTCAATCCGGGCTAGATCGAATCGCTAGGGTACCGTGTAGATGTAGCCGCCGCTAGTTTGGCCGGAGGAAGCCTGTGTCGGCCAGCGCAAGTACCGGAGCGCCGCCGTGCCACCATGGGCGCCGTCGAGCATGCTCCGGTGAACCTGGGGTACAACCAGTTACATGGATCAATGCGGGTTGCGAAGGAGAACATGATCGTGGGGTTGGTTGGGCCAGAGACCTCACCACCAGTGAGGAAGCGATGGTCGAACACCTTTGGTGCGTTGGTTCTATTAGAGGAGAAGCTGACCAGTGGGTCCCATGTGTCATAGACTCTATGTGTTTCTCTGTTTTGTCTTTTTCAGTTTTGTTTGCTAACTTTGGAAAATCATAACTAATTCCAGAGAAATGCTAAAAATGTGAAACTAGTTCTGTTAGCTTTGTTATGTTTTTCTCTATGCATGAAAAATGTTAAGTAACCTGTTGTTACTGTTCTTCTGTATTGTTTTAAATAAAATGAACAACAAGCTTTATATTCTTATTTTACCTTGTTTAATTTATAACTGGAGTTTGGCATGTGATAAAAATGTGGTTCTTGTTGTGTTGAGCTTGTCTCAGCATGCACTTCCCAAGAAAAATGTTAAAGTACTAGTAACCTGTAATTTATTTGCATGTTATAGTTCTTTTGGTTAAATGCTTGTTTATTGAATACAATCTTGTTTAAATTTCTAAACTAAGTTAAATATGTTTTCTATGCTTGTTAATTTTTTTACATGTGTTACATGCTTAGTATAAGATAATAAAAATATAAAATCTGTTGTTTCACACTTTTCAAATTGTTTAAGTATTTAATAATTAAAGTATGCTTGTTTCCTCATCACCAGCAAAGAACTAATTTTGACCATGTTTTATGTGTGTTTTATGTTGAGGTGGTGAATACCAAAGTGGTAGATAATTATGTAACCTAGCTTTTATAATTTTATCGTAATTTTTGGAATGCTGGTTAAAAGCTGTATATCTGTTTTAAGTACTATCTGAAATCTATTAAAACAGCTTGAGCATGTTTTCTTGTTAGATTTGTTTGAGCTATTTATGTTTAGTTTCAGCATTAGGTATAATAGAATTTATTGTAGATAACTTGTTAATATATCTAGTGCTAAATTTTTACAGCCATAACCTGTTTAGTTTAACCTGGGAATATTTTACAAGTTTAACTTCAAATCTGTGTTTTCCTGTTTTCTTCTAAACAGCTTTGCTTGATGTATCTGTTAGACCTTTTTATTGTTAGATTTAGCTGGGGAGTTTATGGAATGTTTTGTAGATAATTTCATGAGATTTCCAGAATGTCTTAGTTTTTAATTTTTGGTTGTGTGTAGCTCCAGCTACATAGTTTTCTTTCAGCTACTGTTTTAAGTGTTTTATGCCATGTTGTGTGTGTTACAAGGGATGTGTTTGCTTTGTGTAAGTTAAGCAAGTGTCTTAAGCCATGAAACTTGTTTAATGCAGGTCTAAGAGAGCTTATCTCAGAGGAGAATCTCTATTACAGGTTGCAAAAGAAGGGTAAGTGTTAATCTCTCTACAACCGAAGAGATTTGCACATATTCGGTCAATGAAATAAAATGTTGCATGAAACATTCATCATGGGCATTCATTCATATGCATTAGGCATGTCTCATTTCTAGTATATGATTTGTCACATAAGTTGGATCATCATACATGTATACATGCATCCAGGGTCACCGGAGGGAGTGACATTGCTGGAGTTTGGGGAAATAGAAGGAGGAGTCCCACCAGAGTTGCAAGCTCCAGAAGCTCCAGGAGAGGGAGAACAGGACTCTGACCTTCCTGAGTGCCCTAACCATATTCCATCCACCTTTGTGAAAGGCAAGCCCCAGAGCATTTATACCCTTCTCAATTCTATTTAAAGTATTTTACTTACTATACAACCACTTGTTTGCGCATTAAGTCATAGGAGTGAGATGAAACCCTTTGCTGCATTATATCTCCTTGTCCACTCAAAAGAACCTTGTAGGCCCAGAATCGAAACCTCTGCTTAGCCATGCTTAGACCAGTAGCGTGGGTGGTCTATCATCCCCCACAAAGATAGGTTGCTCGGCATGGTTGGCTATAGTTTGCTATCGTGGAAAATAACCATGTGGAAGTAATAAGTCGAGACCGGGCGGACAAGGTGTTGTGAGCCACTTGACTTGGAGGTCTTGTGAGCGGGTTCTCTCTGCCTGTGTCACTAGGCACTGGATCGTGGTTGGAAATCTGCCGAGATTGAACGCATGCCTCCTTCATAGCTGGCCGAATAACTCGTTTCGACCGCAAAGCCTAACTATGTGGGTTCGGGCCGGTATCTCCCCCTACTTGGGTCATGAAGACCGCGAGCGGCATACTAGACCGTGGGCAAGTATGACCTGAGCTACCTGGCCAGGACCGTGGGCAGGATCTATTTGATCTACCTAGCTATCCGTGAGTCGCTACTCATGCCTGTACATGGAGATCCGCGGGCTACCCGAGCGACAATGAAGGTGACCTGCATAAGTGTGCCGGCAGGCATACTTGGGTGTGATTGAGGAATAAATTCCAGCTGGATAGGAATTCGATTCGAATCGCGATCTCTCCCCGTCAGTGAGAAACTTGAAAGATCTTCCTCCCACTGTAGAAACCTGAACTCTAATAAGTAACCAAAAGATGGTTATATGGTTTTGATGCCAAGCACAATATGGTTATTATTGTTTGATAACTCAGTGATTGCTCTAGTACAGGTACTAATGAGATCCTATTAATGTTACTTAATCTGCTGCCAAATGCTATTTTCTAATGATGAGAATACATGAGTAATTAAGATGCTCTTTTATGCAAAAGTCTGCTATCCCATGAGATCCACTTGATAAAGCCTTGCATAATCCTTGAAGTGTCTATGGTTAGGTATCTATCTCTCTGTCGGGTAAGTCTAGCTATGTACAATTGAGTACTCAGGGTTTCTTTACCCTTGTTGCAAATGGTATGGTGTATTCTGGCTATTGCCAGGCGTGCCTCTACCCTGCATGTGATGAAGAGTGAAGGCCATGGGCAATGGTGAATTCTGATGTCTCTCCTTGTTGCTTTTGATGGGACTGTACTAAGCTCGACACTCTATTTGTGTTAAACAGTTTGCAATGGGTTTTGTGAGACCTAAACTTCCACTACTTTGATTTGAATTTAGTGTTGTAATAACACTGTTTTAAACTCTGTTGTAATATTATTTCATTTTGAACTTATCACTATGGATGTGCGGTTACTGAATCTAGTGTTCGATCTCGGGTTGTTACTTGATCGTGGTTGGGATCCTTCGAGATTTCAAGGACTACCGGGCTTATATGGGCTCTAGTGCGATAGTGTTGTCAGAAATGATGATCATTACACTAGTGCTCTTATATGTTGGGTGGTTCCGTGACATTTATCATTTATTAGATTTCCGCGATAACATCTCCAAGCAACAAGGACCAAGCACAAGGGCCCGTTCACATGGAATAGGCCCCAGGGTCCGACGCCACGGAGCAACTACAAGATACCCACCAAACGGGGCAAGGCGTGGGGTCGTCCAACCCCACGGAGCAAGTACAAGATACCCCTGAAACGTAGCAAGGCCTGGGGTCGTCCAACCCCATGGAGGAAGAAGAAGGGAACCAATCTACTTCGAGCGACGACTTCGAGCGTCCCGAAGTGAGGAAGGCTCGAGAACAAGTTGAGCATGAATTACGCCAAGACCCTGATTATGATCAAGAAGCCGAGGAGGTAATTATATCGTGCCTATTATTATATGATTTTATGTTTCTATTTAATTAGATGTCTGTATATATAAACCATCACCATTAAACTCACAATGTCTATATTCAGAGGGCATTGACTCAGATGGGGGAGTTAATCTCGCAACATGCCGCGGAACGTGCCGAAGAAGCACCCAAACCGACCGTGGCGATGACTACTGAGAGATCAAGGAAGAGGAAGTGGAGCGGTGCCAAACGAGGCGAGAGAGGATTGAACAAGTTTCCAGATGACGTATATGCCATCTTAGAAGTCAGCCTGACCGGACAGCCCACGGCTCCTTTGGAGGCCCTAGCCAAGTACCGGAACGCAATTGGCTTCTGTGTTAGGGACTTTCTTGACATCACTATCAACAAATGGTCCAGTGTGTCGAAGGATGACAAGACGAGAATTTGGGAAAAAATGAAGACGAGGTTCCAGTTTCCTCGAGCCATACCAGAGGCACTGATAAAGGACTATACATTGAAGCAGTGTGCGGTCAGTTTCCGAAACTGGAGGTACGATTTGAATAACAAGTTTGCCAAGAAAGGGTTGGACCCTACAACAACGTACAAGATTTCTAAAGGGCAGTGGGCGGTCTTTCTAGAGCAAAAGAAAGAGGCAGACTTCATATCTACGAGAGAAGCCAACTCCGCTCTCGCTAAGAAGAATAAGTACCACCACCGTCTAGGCTCAGGTGGTTATCAACGTCAGGCTCCCAAGTGGCAACAAGAAGATGCTGTGCGGAAGGTGAAAGGGTTGCCGGCGCTGTTCGAACATGTTGGTGAAAGGTCCACAAATTGGATTTGGGCTCCAAAACCAAAGGAAACCTAGAGCGGTTTGTCCTTTGATGACCCTGAGGTTGAAGAAGTAGCAAAGAACATCTTTGCGGTGGCAGCCAAGCAGCAGGAAGGTAAATTCAAGCCACGAAGAGAGAGAGACATCCTTAGCGAGGGCCTGGGTAACCCTGAGCGTCCTGGCTGTGTTCGAGGCGTGTCATCCAAAGAAGGATGGAAGGAGGGATTCAACCCTTAGTGAGAAGGTGAGTATAGGAAATGTGATCGATACAAGGAAGAAATTGCTAGCTATTGGAAGGAGGAGGCTAAGAAAGAGTTCACAGAGTTTATGCAGAAATTGCTAGATGATTCTCCTGCTGATTTGATGTAGAAACTAGCCAGTGCGGTGTCAAATCAACAAATGATCACTCAGGCACCCTAGATACAGCTAGTCCTAGTGGTGTCCCAGTAGACCGTTGCTGAGGTACCAAGCAGTGTCGCGTCTACAGGGAATAAGGTTCAATATCCGGTTGATGACATTGTTGCTCTAGTGGCTTGCTCCCTTGTCATAAGATATGGCATTAACAATCACCGTACAAGGGATGTAGCCACGGGCAAAGCGATTCTAGGATGCAAGTACCATGGTGCTGACATTCCTGAAGACTACTGCAGAGTAGAAGTATTGACCGTGGTCCAAGGATATGAGGATGAGATTTTAGATATCCCCGGTCCCGAGGACATCGAGAAACTCGGACATGCTCTAAAAAATTTCTTTCTTTGGCCTCGGCGAGACGTCCAGCTGAGGGAGCCGCCACCGTCCTCGCAAGAGATACCAGTTGAGGAGTCATCAGGACCTACTGATCCTCTTTCGATCCCACCACCATCACCAATCCATTCTCATTGGAGCCCACCTCGGTCACCTCCGCCACCTCCATCACCTCCGCCACAGTCATCACCTCCGCCACAGTCATCACCTCCACCACAGTTAGCACCATCAGCACCACAAACATTACCTCCGCCGCCTCCACAACAAAAAACCACACCTTCCCCACAACCCAAAGATCCTAAACAAACTACACTAGCGCTGCCAAAGAAGAAGTTTCCGGTGCCCAAGTTGATTTCCCCCTTCGAGCCAAAGAAGAAAACAGCTGGCACGGCCAGATTTTTGAAAGGACTTGGGACAAAACGCAAAATTGAAGTCCGTAACTTGTCTGAGCTCAGTAAGTCAGCGCAACCGGTGCCTAAGGTAATTCCCTGCACATACAAGGTGCCCACTTTTGAAGACTACAAGTCTGTGCCTAAAAACTATGTGTTGGAAAAGCCTCTACTGAGCTGGGAGAAACTCCAAAAGGTGTCAAACAATGTAAAAGGGCTGAATGACTGGTACATGAGAGCCTCTTCTGCTGGCATTCACGCAATCAATGTGCGTATACACATAAGGCATTTCAAAGTGTTCATGATCTGTGCGTGATTAGCTTTGAAGACCTTTGGTTGATGATGAACTTCAAGAGGCTAAACGTACAGATCATAACGACGTTTGCATTGTAAGTGTTATATAGTTACACATCCATTGTATAGTTGCATCAATATTCAATATATGGCATGCATTGTAGTTGCAAATGTTCAATATATCTGACATGCATGTGCCTTGTAGAATGCTATATGATCAGGAGGAGCAGACTTACGGCCAGGATTTCGATTATTGTGCCGAGCAAAGGGTTGGCTATCTAAACCCAATTGATATATGTGAAGAAAGGCACACCTTCAGAATTAGGGAAAACAGCGACGACTTATTGGGCTTAGTAGGTGAAGCACGGGCCGTGAAAAAGAAAAATTTAAAGTTTCAATTTGACACCAAGTACGCCTTCTACATTGCAAAGTGTATGAAGAAGTATCAAGATAGGAAATATATTGTGGCACCGTACAACTTTGGGTAAGTATGAGTTTGGGGGGTGGCACCGTATAACTTTGGGTGATCAATCTACATAATTTCAATGCACAAATGTATCATGAATTTGATTCATGCATGGACCACTGGATCTGTGTCATCATTTACCTAAAAAAGGAAGGGTGGTGGTACTAGACTCTTTAAATTACCCGACGGCAAACTATGGAGGTTTCATTGAGAACTTAGAGCTATAAGTCGAGATATGCATGTATACGTTTGCATTATAAGATTTTAAGAATAATTAACATGGTGATTGTATTCGAGTTCGCAGGGCATGGCGGTTTTATAAAATCCACGGTGGAAAGCTTGAGTCGAAGAAAAAAGAAAAGGAGCCATTGGAAGTTATATATGACTGGTCGGTAAGTTGTATGAAAACTTACTCTTATAAAATCCATGTGTGCGAGCATCTATAAATAACCACTTTTCTATTTTGTATATAGTGCCACAAGCAACCACCAGGGTCTGTCCTCTGTGGATACTACGTGTGCGAGCACATGAGAGGAGACACAGCAGGATACATGAAGAAACCTTTGAAGAAAGCCAAGGCGACGACCATCAATGAAAATACGTTGTACGACATAATTGAGGACGTGAGCCTTTTCTTAATCAAACAGGTCATCTCAACTTTTGGAAATTATCATGATCATGACAGTGAATTAGCCAAGCCAGAGTACCAAGCACTCACAGAGGTTTATAGCCTAAATCTTACTCAGGCCGGTTTTTAGAGGACATGTGCAAACTGTTGATGTATATAGTGTGTGATACACTTGTAACTTTATGTGTGTGAGCATGAGACTAATGTATATAGGTGCATACACTTGTAACTTTATTACGAGCATGAAACTTTGAAGTAATGATAGATGTATGTATAAAATATTTAAATTACATGTTGCTATATTTGAACATCATCCAATAAGGTTTACTAGTTACAATAAAAAATATATATATATATTAAACAATAAAACATTATATAAATACCAAAAAATGAAAACTGGAAAATCATTTTCACAGGCGGTTCTCTTAGTGAACCGCCTGTGTAAATGAGCCATTTACACAGGCGGTTCACTAAGAGAACCGCCTATGGAAATGGGTCTCTACAGGCGGTTCTCAAGCAACCGTCTGTAGAAATGGCCCATTTCTACTGGCCCCCAGGGCAGGCGGTGCTGGAAAACGCCTGTAGAAATAGGTTTAGAACCGCCAGTATAGGCCGGTTTTGTACTAGTGGAATGAATATAGTTTGACGGATCTGAGAATAACAGAGGGAGGTAGAAAGGTTAGGGTTAGAATATACCACCATCAGCAGATCCGCATGACTTGTTCTGGTCCGCCATGGCATCTGGGATGTCCTGAGGAAGCGCCGGGTACGGTGCCGGAGTCGGTGATGACACCGGAGTCATGGTCGTCTCTGTGGTGGCGGCAGAGGTGCTTCCCGTCACTTCCAGCGAACCCTCTAGATCGGCTAGGGTTAGGAGATGTCGGAGGTGCTTCCCCCTTGATCTCTTCTAATAACTTACCTTAATCTCATCTCAGTCTTAACTTAACTATTTTACTCCATATCATTATAAAAGAAAAGCGTAGAGCGTGTCTCATCGTCACAGAAGAAAACTTTTGCTGGACTTGACCGCTACATTACATATCTCTAATTTGAAATAGAGTTCTAACTAAGGACCCTAAGTGTTCAGGAATCATAAGCTTTCCCTTAAACCCATGCCAGCTAGGTGTTTTCTAAACACGTTGGGTGGTAAGCCTTTTGTGAGCGGATCCGCTAACATATTGTATGTCTTAATATGCTCTAGACTGATAACATGATCCTGAACTCTTTCTTTCACAACATAATACTTAATTTCAATGTGTTTGGCAGCACCACTTGACCTATTGTTGTGAGCATACTCAACTGCTGGATTATTATCGCAGTATAACTTAAGTGGTCTCTCAATGCTGTCTACCACTCTTAATCCGGGCAAGAACTTCTTAAACCAATTCACCTGCCTGAGGTCTCATAACATGCTACAAACTCTGCGTACATCATAGATGATGTCACGTGGGTTTGTTTGGAGCTTTCCACGATATAGCCCCATTTGCGAGAGTGAATATGTAACCTGACTTGGATCTTCTTTCATCTCCCGTATAATCTAAATCTGAAAACCCCACTATCTATAGGGAGTTAGTCTTACTATAACACAACATGAAGCCTTTTGTGCCTTGCAGATAACGCAAGACTTTCTTAACTAAGGTCCAGTGTGCTACTCCTGGATTTTTCTGATATCTGCCAAGTAACCCGGTAACAAAAGATATGTTAGGGCGAGTACAATTTTGAGCATATTGTAAGCTTCCGACAGCTGAAGCATAAGGTACTGATCTCATTTGTTCGAGCTCGATCTGATTCTTGGGACACTGATGTTCCCCATACTTATGGCCCTTGACTATGGGTGCAGGTGATGAACTGCACTTATGCATACTATACTTCTTAAGGATCTTATCTATGTATGCATTTTCTGACAGTCCTAGAACCCCTCTGTTTCTATCACGATGAATCTCAATCCCCAGAACAAAAGAGGCTTCACCGAGATCTTTCATGTCAAAATGTGAAGACAAGAATTTCTTAGTTTCCTTTAGTAGAGCGACATCATTGCTTGCAAGCAAAATGTCATCCACATATAGGACTAAGAAAATATACTTAGCATTCTTAAACTTAGCGTAAACACAATTGTCCTCTACATTTGCCTTAAACCCAAACTTTCTTATTGTTTCATCAAACTTCAAGTACCACTGTCTTGAACCTTCCTTTAGTCCATAAATAGACTTCTTAAGGCGACATCCCATGTTTTCTTTTCCTTCCACAATAAAATCTTTCGGTTGTTCAATGTAAACATCTTCCTCAAGATCCCCATTAAGGAATGCCGTCTTAACATCCATTTGATGCAACTCTAAGTCATAATGTGTTACTAGTGCCGTAATAATTCTAAAAGAATCTTTGCATGAGACAGGAGAAAACGTCTCATTGTAATCAATCCCTTCTCTTTGCTTATAGCCTTTTGCCACGAGTCTGGCCTTATGTCTCTCAACATTCCCTTGGGATTCATACTTAGTTTTATAAACCCATTTACAACCAACCTTCTTAGCTCCCTTAGGAATTTCCATTAGTTCCCAAACATTATTGGAATCCATGGATTTTATCTCATCTTTCATAGCCTCTAACCACCTTGTAGAGTCTTCACTCCTCATGGCTTGTTCATATGTAGTGGGATCATCCTCCATATGAAATTCTTCAGTTTCATAAACCTCATAATCATCTGATATAGCTGATCTTCTAGTTCTTTGTGACCTTCTAATAATGTTCTCATTATTTGGCGCTATTTGGGGCTCCTGTTGTTCTTCCTGATGCATGACAGGTGGTTCTAATGGATTTTGAAGGATAGGTTCCTGATTCTCATTAGGTGTCGGCAATGGAGGATCAACAACAGGTGCTGGCACCACCGTGTCTAACACTGTGGTTCCTGTAGAATAAGATAGCACAAAGTATGGTTGTTGAAACATTGGAGTAGGGGCATGAACCCTTTTATCCTCTAAACCAATCTCCTATTCTACCATACTCCCCCTGATCATAAGATCTTTTAAGAAACTCAGCATGTTTGGTTTCCACAAACTTAGTATGCCTGTCAGGGCAATAAAAGCGGTAACCTTTTGACCTGTCTGGGTAGCCAATGAAATGACAACTAATTGTCTTAGGGTCTAGCTTATCTAAATTTGGGTTAAATACTTTAGCCTCAGCTGGACAACCCCACACTCTCAAATGCTTAAGTGAGGGTACTTTGTCTATCCATAACTCATATGGTGTTTCAGGCACCGATTTACTTGGTACACGATTAAGAATGTGAATGGCGGTTTTTAATGCCTCCATCCATAAACTTATTGGTAAAGTAGAGTTGCTAATCATGCTTCTTACCATATCCATTAAGGTACGGTTTTTTCTTTCAGCCACTCTATTTTGATGAGGCTCTCCTGGCATGGAATAATGGGCAACTATGCCATTTTCCTAAAGGAACTTAGCAAAAGGTTCCGGAATTTGGCCATACGGGGTATGTCGCCCATAATATTCCCCACCATGGTATGATCTTATAATCTTAATCTTCTTATTGTGTTGATTTTCTACTTATGCCTTAAATATCTTAAACTTATCTAAAGCTTATGATCTTTCTCTTATTGTATAAATGTAGCCAAAACGCGAGTAATCATCAGTGAAAGTTATGAATGAATCATAGCCACCCACTCTCTTAACAGGAAAAGGTCCACATATATCTGTGTGAATTATTTCTAGGTTCCCTATGCTTCGTTTGACATCTTTCTTAATTTTCTTAACGTACTTACCTTTAGCACAATCAATACATTGATCTAATTTTGATAGCTCTAACGGCGGAAGAATTTTAGCTTTGACTAATCTATCAATTCTCCCCCTCGAAATGTGGCATAATCTGTAATGTCATAATTTCAAAGAGTCAACCTGAAGATTCTTATCCTTTCTACTGACATTCGTAGACGAAGAAGATTTCTTATTCGCAGTGGATATAGCATTCACATTCTCAGAAACTGATAATAAATAAAGTTTGTCTTGTCGGAGGGCAAGACCAACACACTGATTATTAAAAAAATATCTTACATCTACCATCTCCAAAATGGTAGGCCAATCCATCATCATCTAACTTAGAAACACTTATTAAGTGTCGATGCAAAGAAAGAACAAAAAGTACATCTGATAGCCTTAGTACAAAACCATCTAACAATTCTAAGGATAAATCGCTAATGGCTTAGACTTTGGCTTGTACTCCATTAGCCACCTTAATTGTTCTTTCTCCTCTTTGCAGAGTCCTCGTATGGAATCCCTGTAAAGAATTAGCAACACGAATTGTTGCCCCTGAGTCAATCCACCAAGTAGATTTTGCATAACTAATATACAGAGATTCATCTAGAAATGTAACTAAGTTCTCACCTGTCTTATTCAGGAACTTCAAGAAACCAATGCAATCCTTTTGCTGATGGCCTCTCTTCTCACAGTAAAGGCACTGATCAGCATCTAGCCAAGGCTTCTTGCGGTTTGAGTATTGTGTCTTAGTGTCAGCCTGAGGCTTAGTCCCATTCATAGGGGCCTTTCCCTCCCTATGGTTTCCCTTATCCTGAGCACTAGAGGAAGAGCTGCCATCCCACTTTGGTTTCCCTTGTGGTTTAGCATTCTTAGTGTAAATTTTTCTCTTATTAGCATTCACATAGAGAGTAGAGTCTCCACCTGAATCCTTAATTCTCTCCTCCTCCTGCACACACTGACCAATGAGCTTATCTATGGTCCAATCCTCAGGGGCCATGTTGTTGTTCACAACAAAAGCCTCATAGTCCTTTGGCAGAGAGGAAAAAATCACATGAATGACAAATGGATCTAGAAGTTCCATGTTCATTGTTGCGAGCTTAGATGCCAAAGTATTCATTCTCAGTATGTGCTCTCTAATACCACCACCAATGTATTTCTTAGTAATGAACTCTTTAATAAGCATGCTATCTTGACTCTTAGTGGTTCCATGAAACTGAGTCTTAACTTTTTCTAAGTACTCAGTGGCGGTAGTGCATTCAGGAAGTGACCCCCTAATTGGTTCTGAGATAGTTGCCTTAGCTAATGTCAGACATTTCTTATTTGATTTGTCCCATAGAGCTTTGTTAAGATCATAGGACATCCTCAAGTCTGCATGATTGCAGTTGTGTGTAGCAAATGTTTCATCTACCTCACCCGTTTCCCTCACCGGTGCAACCGGTTCATTAGGTCATGGTGAGGTGAGAGCTAAGTCATTTTCTGTCATGACAAGAGCTAGCTCATACTGCTGACGCCACAACTTGTAGTTGGTCCCGTTGAGAGGTGGAATCAATGAGATCCAGTTGTTAAATCCTGAAATTCATTAAATATTGGATGAGATAACTGAATCAAAATAAATATCTTAACATGAAAATTGCATGTATTAAAACAACGTTGGCCAGAATTAATACATACAATCTCTTCGTCATTAAAACTATATTACCGTTGGGTAAAAATAGAAATAATGTAGATTAACTTGTGGACTAATAATTATAATATTGATATCAGCAACGATGGTTAATAATAACAATATTATAAAAATTTTCTAAACTTAAAATTGTTCCAAAATTAAATTCGGTCGTTGGTTTGAATTAAATTAGAGAACAAAAATTATTCTTAGCAACGGAAAAAATGTGACAAACAATTCTAATAATATTTTCCAGAAAACATTCCTAATATTTTCTTTGAAAAATTCATTGCATTGGGTCAAACTTTGACAGAGATTTGAAATCTAAACTAATTGAATTCTTAATACTTATTTTTCTAGAAAATAAAAATGGGAAAAGACTCCTGTGTGCTAAGTGGGTCGGCGGCTCATATTTGGCCTAGCCATAGAGGCAGCCCGCGACCGCGGCGCCCCATCGCTCGCCTAGGCCAAGATGGCCCACAACCACTCGGTTGATCTGAGCCACTGATCGAGATCGGATGGCCGACCGCGCTTGTAGCGCGAACAAAACCGGCCACTCCGGTCGGGCCCCCAAACCCTAAGCCATTTTTCTCCCTCCCCCTTCCCTTTCTGTCTGAGCGGCGGTGGCCAGGATGTTACCGAGCCAACGCAGTGGTGAGAGTCCCTCATGTGATTGGTTTTGAGTAACTGATGAAACCTACCTAAGTACTAACCTTGGTTCTCTAAGTGTGAATCATGAGATAGGTTGGTACATGCCATGTGATGGAGCTAATAGATCAAGGTGGTGATTGCAAGGGCTCTAGCTGTAGGGTTATGAGGTTGCTATGCTAGCTGGAAAACAAAATTTTCTACCCCATAAACCTAGTCTAATTCGGGTCCAACCCGAATTAGGCTTCCAGCCCCTTAAGTGTGCGACCCTATGGGCTCACGCACACGTAGACATGGCCCAAGTACTCTTACTCGACCAATAGTTGATAGCGGCCTCTAGCAAGGCGTGTCAACTCCTACGCATATGCAATGATCATATCATACGAACCACCACAAAACCATATACATGTTATTCCCCTGCCTAATGATATTTGGTCCAACTCATAGGTTAACACTCGGCCATGAATTTCATGATCTAATCATTTGAGTGGTCTAGTGATATCTCTCTCATATGAAGAGTGGAAAATCCCATCTTGATTGACTATGTCTCACAACATGTTTCTCGACAAACCCGAAAGCTACCTTTATAACTACCCAGTCACGGAGTAGCGTTTGGTAGTCCCTAAGTAGGTCGTTTCACATCTTGAGTACATACGACAATCTTAGGTCTAAGGACATAACATACATGATGTGAATAGAGACAATCTCAGGTCGGGTCTGTCCAGCCCCATGTCATACATGTGCCCACATTATTAGTTTGATATCTCTATGTCTATGACTTGTGAAACATAGTCATAAACTAATAATGTGCTGATCTAATATTCATGTACGTTCTATCATGAACTCCAATCAGGGACATCTTTAGAATAACCATACAAGTAAAAGAGTTTCACAAACAATTCACATAATTGCTAATCGATACAAGTTGTCTTTAATGGATATTCATTCAAATCATAACATGTCATGGATACAAGGAAATACAATCATCTCTATGATTACCTCTAGGGCATACTCCAACAGTCTCCCACTTGCACTAGAGTTAATCTCAAAGATATCTAATACCCATAGCTCTTATGTGTGCCTCATGCTTAGGCTGTGGAAGAGCCTTTGTCAAAGGATCTGCAACATTCAAATCCGTATGTATCTTGTTGAAAGGTCTAGATATGGCTAGAGGGGGTGAATAGCCTATTAAAATTTTCTACAACAACACTTAGGCAAACTTGTTAGAGTAACACACGGCTTAAGCAAGTTTGCACTAGCTCCAAGGGTTGTAAAGCCACCTACCAATTCTAGTTACTAGCAAGATAGATTCTGTGTCACACACAAGAGCTAGAAAACTAGAGCTACGAGACTAAGCTACACAAGCTACGCTAAAGTCTCTACTTTGCAAGAATGTAAGAATATAAGTGCAAAGCTAGAGTTAGAGAGGTTATACCGCCGCGGATACCAATCAAACAATAGATAGCCAATGAAAATCCTCGGTAGAGAGACAATGAGACACAATATTTTTTACCGAGGTTCACTTGTTTGCCAACAAGCTAGTCCTCGTTGTAGCGATTCACCTACTTGGAGGTTCACGCGCTAATTGGCATCACACGCCAAACTCGTCATCGGGTGCCGCAAAACCAACACAAGTTAGGGATCCACAAGCTACGAGCAATACACTAGAGATACCTTTTGCGATGTCCCACGGGGAAGGTTCAAGAACCCCTCACAATTCACCAATCGGAGCCGGAGACAATCACCTTCCTCCTCTCAACGATCCTCGTCGCTCCAAGCCGTCTAGGCGGTGGCAACCTCCAAGAATAACAAGAGCTTCCGCGAAGACGACGATCACAAGGTGCCACTAGTATGCAATCAATCAAGCAATGCACTTGGTTCACTTAATCTCTCATGAAATTAGCAAGTGTATCAAAGAGATGAGTGGTGGAGGCTCTCACAAATGAGCACTAGTGTGTGAGTGAAGAAAAAGTGCCAGAGCTGCCCCCAAGGGCCGGCCATACCACCTTATATAGCCCACACTCAAACTGAGCCTCTGCGTCCACTCTGGACGCTACTTTCACAGGGGGTCCGGACCATCAGCTGCGTCCGGACCCTTCACAAGCCAAGAGCCAACGGTTCTGCTTGAGCCTCCGGACGCGACCTCCGGACGCGAGCAACGTGACGTCCGGACCAATGGTCGCGCGTCCGGTCAGCCTCCCGTTCAAACGCCTTCTTTCCCGCACGCGCCTCTGCCTGCCACATGCCTCCGGATGCCACTGTAGGCAGGGTCCAGACTCGCTGTTCCCAGCGTCCGGAAATATCTTCCAGAGACCCCGAGAGCATCCGAGAGCAACTTCACCTCTGGACGTGGGTCTGGAGTCACTGTCCGGACCAACACTAGCGTCCGGACTCCTTCTCTAGGGAACAACAGAGAGCAACTAGGCTCCGGACGTGCGTCCGGAGTCTAGCATCCAGACCACGAAACAGCGTCCGGACTCCCCTTCTCAGCCGAGCCACCTAGGGTATGCTTCCGGATGCACACTGCCGTCCGGACAACACATGCCCTAGCGTCCGGACCTTGCGTCCGGACTGCATATCCCTGCCAAACACAGCCACCAACTTCTCCCAAGCTTCCAAGGGCTAACACTAAGTGATTCAATCACTTGTGCATGTGTGTTAGCTTTTAGTTCACAATTATCTTGGAATTAGTTGGTTGTTTCACTAGTTCAATTGATTTTATATGCAATGCAATGAACCTCGTGGTACATGATAACCGCAATCAAACACAAGAGCTCCCTCCTTAATAGTACGGCTATCTATCCTAAATGTGATCACACCCTCTACGGTGTCTTGATCACCAAACCAAAAATGGTTCCTAGTTTCACCTTTGCCTTCACACCATTTTCCTTTGCACTTCACCTCCACCATGCTAGAGCCTTGCAATCCACACCTTGATTCATTAGCTCCATCACATGGCATGTACCAACCTATATCATGATTCACACTTAGAGATCCAAGGTTAGTACTTAGGTAGGTTTCATCAATTACTCAAAACCAAACAGATGGGGCTCTCAATCTCCCCCTTTTTGGTAATTGATGACAACCTTTCCATAAAGATATGAAATATAATCATTTTGAACTTGAGTTTCTTGTCCAAGCATTTTGGTCAAAGATTTAAATTTTGGACAAGTCACACAAATTCGGTTTGGTAGTTATTAGCTCTCCCTACATACGTGCTTCTAGAGTTTGGTTCAAGTTTAGCACATATACATAGATAACAATGTGGGAGAGTAAATAGCTACCAAATGATGCTAAGGTTTAAGAGTAGACCTTTGAAGTGTGATACCATCAGAGTGCGGAATTTGAATCACCCTTAGCACCATGATAAGCTAGACATCAAGTAAACACTAGAAACCCCGTGAGATCAACATTTAAAAGCAAAGTTTCTAGATATCACTTTGAAAGGCACACACACCTAGCTTACCATCCTATGCATGCTAGTTGATCAATCATCATTCAATTTGTATCACTAGCAATCACCACACAAGCATAAATATTTGAATTTAAGTACTTGTGCAACAATACATATGAGAATGCAAGCATTCAAATGCAACAAAGTGTTCATAAGCTTGCTCCCCCTACTTGTGTGTTCTTTTCAAAATTGATTTTTTTCATTTTCTCCCCTTTATCTTTCAAATTTCTCCCCTTAAGCATTTCTCCCCTTTTGGTCAACTTTTATATCTTTCCACAATTTTCCCCCATTTGTCATCCAATTGACACCAAAAGGTGGGACCAATTATAGATATTCAAGTTTTACTCCCCTTAGAGTGAGATAGGGTGAAAGATTTTTCAACTTTGGTTTGAACTAAGCTACTTGCCCAAGATATTTAATTCGGTTTAAACCATAGACAAGCTTGTTCACACATGCTAAGATGGTTATCTTGCCTATGTTGAATTAAACACTTAAGCTCATAGACATAGATCAAACGCTAGGATTACAAGCCCATCAACATGTCATATGCTACCACTAGATCATATCAAGTCATAGAAGCAATAGTGGCACCATATAAGCATCAAAAACATTTTGGTTTTCATGAATGAGCCTAGAAGCATGAGTGATGTCTAGATGATCTACACAAGTCCTAGCAAAGTATGCATGAATGCTCTCAAGTCAACTTGTACCTTGCTTTGTTGGAGTAGAGGCATGTCATATAAGTGGGGGTGCATCAACTCATGTTGGAGAAATCAAGTATGTTCAACTCATTCCTTAGCTTGCAAAACCTTTTCTCATCTAGTGACTTGGTGAAGATATCGGCCAATTGATCATCGGTGCCCATACTCTCTATTGAAATGTCCCCTTTCAGTTGATGATCTCTAATGAAATGGTGGCAGACATCAATATGCTTTCTTCTTGAGTGTTGAACCAGGTTATTGGTTAGCTTGATTGCACTTTCATTGTCACATAGCAATGACACTTTCTTGAATTTGACTCCAAAATCATTCAAAGTAGCTTTCATCCAAAGTATTTGTGCACAACAACTCCCCGCACTAATGTATTCGGCTTCGGCGGTAGAGAGTGCCACACTATTTTGCTTCTTTGATGACCATGAGACAAGTGATCTTCCAAGCAATTGACATGTGCCCGATGTGCTCTTCCTTTCTATCTTGCAACCCGCATAGTCCGATTCGGAGTATCCAATTAACTCAAAGTTTGATCCTTTAGGATACCACAACCCAACATTTGGTGTATGCTTCAAATATCTCAATATCCTCTTTGTGACCTTCAAATGACTCTCTCTTGGAGAAGCTTGAAATCTTGCACATATGCATACACTAAACATGACATCCGGTCTTGATGCGGTCACATATATAGAGCAAGCTACCAATCATTGATCTATATAGATTTTGATCTACCATGTTGCCACTAGCATCACTATCCAAGTTACCATTTGTTCCCATTAGTGTGCTAATTGACTTTGCTTCATCTAGATTGAACTTCTTGAGCATGTCCTTAATATACTTCCCTTGACTTACAAATGTGTCATTCTTCATTTGCTTGACTTGAAGACCAAGGAAGTAGCTAAGCTCTCCAAGCATAGAAATCTCAAACTCTTTTGCCATCATGTTGCCAAACTCTTCACAAAACTCTTGATTAGTTGATCCAACGATAATGTCATCCACATAGATTTGCAACACAAACAAGTCCTTGCCAATCTTCTTGGTGAAGAGGGTAGTGTCAACCTTGCCCATAATGAATCCCTTAGAGAGGAGAAAGTCCCTCAACCTCTCATACCATGCTCTAGGTGCTTGCTTCAAACCATACAATGCCTTTCTAAGCTTGTACACATGGTTGGGTTTCTTGTCATCTTCAAAAACGGGTGGTTGTTCAACATATACCAATTCATTGATGTACCCAGTGAGAAATGCACTCTTCACATCCATTTGATAGAGCTTGATGTTGTGAGCACAAGCATAAGCTAATAGAATCCTTATTGCTTTTAGCCTTGCCACCGGTTCATATGTTTCTCCAAAGTCAAGACTCTCTACTTGAGTGTACCCTTGTGCAACTAGTCTTGCTTTGTTCCTCACCACTATGCCATCTTGATCTTGTTTGTTGCGAAAGACCCATCTTGTGCCAATAACAATGTAGTTCTTTGGTCTCTCAACTAGTTCCCAAACTTGATTTCTAGTGAAGTTGTTGAGCTCTTCATGCATAGCATTCACCCAATCAATATCTTGCAAAGCTTCTTCAATCTTGGTTGGCTCAAATGATGAAACAAATGAGTAGTGTTCACAAAATGAAGCGAATCTTGACCTTGTTTGCACACCTCTAGTGATATCTCCAATAATGTGATCCAAATGATGATCTCTTGCAATAGATGTAGGTTGGAGTGTTGGAAGTTGATTGCTTGTACTTGGTTGGCCATTGGATTGAGATGATGAACTATCCTCTTGTTGATCTTGAGTTGGAGAGGATGAACTAGCTTGATTGTCATTGGATTTCTCATTGGATGAAGCATGCACTAGATAGTCATTGTCTTGCTCTTCATCCACTTGCCTCAGCCTATGTCCCCAATATCCATATTCTTCATTGCATTGGCCAATGGTTCACCTCTCACATCATCATGATTGTCATTTTCATCTTGAGAGCCATTAGTTTCATAAAACTCCACATCATTCACCTCCTCAACTATGCCATGAGTAAGATTTCATACTCTATATGGTTTGCTTGTAGTTGAGTAACCAAGTAGGAAGCCTTTATCACATTTCTTCTCAAATTTGCTCAATCTTGCACCTTTCTTCAAGATACAACACTTTCAACTAAACACTCTAAAGTGTGCAATATTTGGCTTTCTTCCATTCAATCATAAGGTGTCTTCTCAAGCATCTAGTGGCAATATAGTCAGTTGCTATAGTAGCAAGCCGTGTTGATAGCTTCGGCCCAAAAAGAATCACTCACATTGTATTCACTAAGCATAGATCTTGCCATATCAATGAGTGTCCTATTCTTCCTCTCAACAAGCCCATTTGATTGAGGTGTATACTTGGCCGAGAATTGATGTTTGATTCCATATTCATCACAAAGCTCATCAATTCTTGTATTCTTGAACTCACTACCATTGTCACTTCTCACTTTCTTGATAGTTGTTTCGAATTCATTTTGGCATCTCTTGACAAAGATCTTGAATGTATCAAATGTGTCACTCTTGTCACTCAAGAAGAATACCCATGTATATCTAGTGAAATCATCAACTATCACGAAGCCATATTTGTTTCCTCCAATACTTGTATAGGCGGTTGGTCTAAACAAGTCCATGTGCAAGAGCTCAAATGGTTTGCAAGTACTCATCATACTCTTTCTAGGGTGAGTGTTTCCAACTTGTTTGCCGGCTTGACAAGAGCTACATAGCTTATCCTTTTCAAAGACCACATCTTTCAAGCCTCTAACTAGATCATGCTTGACTAACTTGTTCAATTGTCTCATACCAACATGACCAAGTCTTCTATGCCATAACCAACCCATGCTAGATTTAGATAGCAAGCAAGTTGATAATTGAGTTTCACTAGCATTGAAATCAACCAAGTATAGATTCTCATATCTAAAGCCTTTGAATATCAAGTTAGAGCCATCTACACTTATGATCTCTACATCATCAACTCCAAATATGCATTTGAAACCAAGATCACAAAGTTGAGCTACGGATAGCAAGTTAAAGTTCAAGCTCTCTACTAGCAACACATTGAATATGCTCATGTCATTGGATATTGCAATCTTACCAAGCCCTTTGACCTTGCCTTTGCCATTGTCACCAAATGTGATAGAATCAACCCCATTGCCACTATTTGACTTGATAGAGTTGAACATATTTGCATCTCCGATCATATGTTGAGTGCACCCACTATCAAGCACCCAATGCCTCCCTCCGGCTTTATAATTGACCTACAAAACAATTCAATTCTTCTTAGGTACCCATACTTGCTTGGGTCCTCCAAAGTTAGTGACTAAGGACTTAGGTACCCAAATAGCTTTCTTCTTTGAGCTCTCATTGGATGTACCCATGTACTTAGCTATCACACCTTTCTTGCCCTTGGTAAGCATATAACTAGAATCAAAGAGAATAGATGCACCTATAAATTTTATCTTGCTTAGATTTAGTTTGCAATATTGCTCATCATGCCCTACTTGCTTGCAACTTGAGCAAAACCGGCCATTGCTCTTCACAAAGCGAGGCTTTGGAGTCACAAAGGCCGCCTTGCCTTTCTTGGGGGTATAGCCAAGTACCTCTTCGCAAAGGGAGAACCTTTGGCTACCCAAGCACTTAAGCAAGCGGGCGTCTCCACCATAGGCATTGCCTAAGGCTAGAGTGAGCTTACCAACCTCCTTCTTAAGGGTCTCATTCTCAACCATTAGTGAAGCATCACAAGTGAAACCGTCACTAGTAGAAGATGTAGATTTAGAAGTGCTACAAGAAGGGTTACTTGGGGTGATGATGATGGGTTCATAGAAAGATTCATTGATTATGTCACAGGCTGTTCCCATGTTACTTGTTGAAACATGTTCTTTCTCCTTTTATTCAACAAGAGATGAGTGAGCTTCTTTAAGCTTAGAGTGAGCTTTGTCAAGCTTCTCATGGGCATCCTCTAGCCTCTCATGAGAAAGATTGAGCTCATCAAAGGATTGCTTGAGAGCTTGAAGCTCTTTCCGCAATGCTTTGCACTCCTTTCTATTGATGTCAAAGTGAGTCTTAGAATCTTCCAACATTTCAATTAGTTCATCTTTAGTGGGTTCATCATCATCATCATCATCATCATCATCATTAGAATCACACTCATCATCGGATTGTACCTTAGTGGACTGAGCCATGAAGCATGTCGATGGAGTGTCAAACATAGAGATCTTGTTCTTCATAGAAATGCTTGCAAGAGCCTTCTTCTTGCTTGTTTCCTTCTCATCATCACTTGAGTCATCATCACTTGAGGACTCACTATCCCAAGTGACAACATATGAACCTCCCTTCTTGTGCTTTTGAGAAACATCTTGTTCTCCTTCTTTTCTTTATTCTCTTTCTTCTTGCCCTTCTTCTCATCTTCATTGTCACTATGATGAGGGCAATCCGCAATGAGATGGTCCTTGCTATTGCACTTGAAGCATCTTCTATCCTTCTCATTGAACTTGTGTGAGCTCTTCTTCCTTCTTTCTCTATAGCCCTTCTTCTTCATGAATTTGCCAAATTTCTTGACATATAGAGCCATCTCTTCTTCTTCATCATCACTATTGCTTGAGCTTTCATCATTGCTTGATTCATCACACTTTGCTTTGCCTCTTGATGATGATGTGGCTTTGAATGCCACACTCTTCTTCTTCTCATCTTTCTTCTCATCCTTCTTCTCCTTATTTTCTCTTATCTTATCCTTGTCTTCTCTAAAGGTGTCATCGGTTATCACCTCACAAGAACTTGTTCGGTGTCATTGTGTCCAATCCACTTCTCACCAATAGAGTGACTAACATCTCAAATCTTGAGGGAAGGCTCCTAAAATTTTTTAATGAGAAGTCCTTGTTCTCCACATTCTCTCCAAGTGACTTGAGGTCATTGACAAGCACCTCAAGCCTATTGAACATCTCCGACACATTTTCATCCTCCTTCATCTTGAAGCTAGCAAACTTCTCCTTCAAGATGTATGCCTTGGCCCCCTTCATGGATTGAGTCCCTTCATATGACTCCTCTAGCTTCTTCCATTCCTCATGAGCTCTCTCAATGTTCTTGATTTGTTCAAACACTTCTCTTGAGATTTCTTCATGGATGGCACTCAAAGCAATGTCATTGTTTTGGAGCTTCTCCTCCTTGGCTGCGGTGGGTGTCTCCTCATTAGCTACCTCAAACTTCTTGTCAACCACCAACCATATCTTCCGGATGATTGATTTGATATGGGTGGGTCATCAATGCCTTCCAATAGCTATAATTGGTGCCATCAAACTTGGGTGGCCTCTTGGTGTTGTTGATTTGAGCCATTTTAACACCGTGGGATGTTAAGCCTTGTAAGAACAATCTACCGGCTCCGATACCACTTGAAAGGTCTAGATATGGCTAGAGGGGGGGGGGGTGAATAGCCTATTAAAATTTTCTACAACAACACTGAGGCAAACTTGTTAGAGTAACAAACGGCTTAAGCAAGTTTGCACTAGCTCTAAGGGTCGCAAGCCACCTACCAATTCTAGTTACTAGAAGTTAGATTCTATGTCACACACAAGAGTTAGAAAACTAGAGCTACAAGACTAAGCTACACAAGCTACGCTAAAGTCTGTACTTTGCAAGAATGTACGAATATAAGTGCAAAGCTAGAGTTAGAGAGGTTATACCGCCGTGGAGAGAATACCAATCAAACAATAGATAGCCAATGAGAATCCTCGGTAGAGAGACAATGAGACACAATATTTTTTTACCGAGGTTCACTTGTTTGCCAACAAGCTAGTCCTCGTTGTAGCGATTCAGCTACTTGGAGGTTCACGCGCTAATTGGCATCACACGCCAAACCCGTCACCGGGTGCCCGCAAAACCAACACAAGATAGGGATCCACAACCTACGAGCAATCCACTAGAGATACCTTTTGCGAAGCCCGCGGGGAATGTTCAAGAACCCCTCACAATTCACCGATCGGAGCCGGAGACAATCACCTTCCTCCGCTTAACGATCCTCGTCACTCCAAGCCGTCTAGGAGGTGGCAACCTCCAAGAATAACAAGAGCTTCTGCGAAGATGACGATCACCAAGTGCCACTAGTATGCAATCAATCAAGCAATGCACTTGGTTCACTCAATATCCCATAAAATTAGCATGTATGAAGATTTCATAGTGATTTTGGTAATTGATGAAGCCTAAGTACTAACCTATATCTAAGTGGTTGAGAAGGTTTAGTACACCGAGGTGAAGAGAAGATGACAAGTGGTGAAGCAAGGAGGAGGCTAAGGAGAAAGCAAATCAAAGGCTCACACTTGGAGAAGAAGAGAAGATGAGGAGACCCTAAGAGCTACAAGGCAAAGGTATAAGCTAGGGTTTTTCTGTTTAGTGATCAAGACACCTAGTGGGTGTGATCACATTTAGGATAGATAACCATACTATTAAGAGGGGAAAGTGTTAGTGGTTACAACTATCGAGTCCCATTAGGTTGATCATCATTGCATTGCATTCTAACCTAACAAGCAACCCTTGTAAAACTTGATAAAATATGCCAACACACGTGCACAAGTCAGTGAAACACTTGGTGATGGCACATGAGATCAAGGGAAGCAAAGAGAAGTGAATTCTACCCAAGGATGAAGCATCGGACCAGTTTGCATAGGAGCTCCGGACCATAGGAGATGGTCCGACGGCGTGCTCCCAGCACTGGTCACCAGGAAGAAGAGCTCCGGACCATGGTCCAGTGGTACGTCGGACCATAGGAGAATGGTCCGGTGGCTCAGTCAAGGCACAACAGAAAATCAAGACAATCGTCGGACTAGAGTGCATGGTCCGAAGGGGGAGTCTGACGGTGAGGTCCGAAGCTCAGGTGCTCCCTGCATGAAATCATCAAGACTCGGTGGAGGCTCCGGACTAGAATGCATGGTCCGAAGGGGTGGTTTGACGGTGTGGTCCGAAGGCCAGGTGCTTACTGCATGGATTGTTGAAGCCAAGGACAAGTCGTCGGACGAGGCGTCGGACCAGCCCTCCGGACCAATGGAGGTTGTCCGACAGTGGCCAGTTCTACGCGCCAACAGTCAAAATTCAAAGCATCGGACCAGATGCTATGGTCCGATGGTGATGACAAGTGGTCCGACGGTCACGTTTTCAGAAGCCCAAGTGCATAATGGCTAGCTCCTTTGAGGGGGCTATAAAAGGATGTGTGGCGGTTCAAAGCAGCTCTCTTGCACACCCGGACATTGCATACTCTTTGTGAGCTTGTGACACACTCCCACTCATATCATCTTTGATTGATCATCCATTTGAGAGATTTGAGTGCATCAAGTGCATTGCATGAAGTGAGTTCATCCTAGTGGCACTTGGGAGTTGATACCGCTGCTAGTTTCTTGTTACTCTTGGTGATTGCCATCACCTAGACGGCTAAGAGCAAGCGTGTGGATTCGAGAAGCTTGGTGATTGTGCTTTGTCGACCACAAGTGGTGATTGTGAGGGGTTCTTGTGTCTTCCCCGCGGGAGATCGCAAAGGTAACTCTAGTGGATTGCTCGTGTCTTTGAGTGCCCTCATCTTGTGTTGGTTGTGCGGCACCCGGTGATGGGTTTGGCGTGTGATGCCAATTAGCACGTGAACCTCCAAGTGAGTGAGCCGACACAATTAGGACGTAGCTAGTTGGCAAACTAGTAAACCTCGGATGAAAAATCAAGTGTCAACCTCTTGTTCATCATTGTGATTGATTGAGTTGCTTGGAGTTCTTTGATTGGCTCATTACCTCGACACGGCGGTATAATCACTCCTCTCATCTTCGCATTACCTTATTCATACTTGTCCTAGTATATTAGATTGTACCTAGAGGGCTACTAGAATTGAGTAGGCATTGAGTGATCTTAGAGCTATATTAGGATAGCATTTGTGGTTAGGAGGCTTCGCATCCCCTAGTAGGCTAGCGCAATCCTAGCTACGCCATCTTGTGATCTAACTTGTTGTTGAGAATTGTTTTAGATTTCGATTTAGGCTATTCACCCCCCTCTAGCCTTGGATTAGGACCTTTCAAGTGGTATAAAAGCTTGGACACCGTTGATTGAGGCTTAACAACCTACGGTGTGATCACTGCTCATATCAACAGCATGAAGAAGCCCCCCAAGTTTGATGGTACAAACTATGGCTATTGGAAAGTCAAGATGACCGCTCATATCAAGTCAATTAGCTGGAAGGTTTGGCTTGTGGTGGACAAGAAGTTTGAGGTTGCAAATGAGGAAGCTCCCACCCACAAGAAGAAGAGAAGCTTCAACACAATGACATTGCTCTTAGTGCTATTCATGGGGCTCTTGATGAGAAGGTGTTTGAGCAAATCAAGAATCTTGAGAGTGCTCATGAAGCTTGGAAGAAGCTTGAAGAATCATTTGAAGGCCACACAAGCCATCAAGGGAGCCAAGGCATACATTCTCAAGGAGAATTTTGCAAGTTTCAAGAGAAGGATGATGAAAATGTGCGGAATGTTTCATAGGCTCCAAGTATTGGCCAATGATCTCATGACTCTTGGTCAGAAGGTTGAGGACAAGGACTTCTCTCACAAGTTCTTAAGGTGTCTTCCTCCCCGGTTTGACACTCTTGTGACATTGATTGTGAGAGGAGGTTTGAACACCGTGACAACCCAATCAAGTCTTGGGAGATGTGATGACCGAAGATGCTTACCGGGACAAACAAAGAAGAAGATGTGAAGAAGGAAGACATGAAGGATGAGAAGAAGAAGAGCTTGGCATTCAAAGCCACTTCATCACACAAGAGCAAGGCAAGAGCAAGATTGAAGAATCTAGTGAAAGTGAAGACTCAAGTGCTAGTGATGTTGATGAGGAAGAGATGGCTCTCTTTGTGAAGAAAATTTGGAAGATTCATGAAGAAGAAGGGCTATGGTGCAAGAAGGAAGATAACTTCCACCAAGAACTATGATGAACCAAGAAAGTGCTTCAAGTGTGGAAGCTTTGATCATCTCATTGCCCATTGTCCATACAATAGTGACAAGGATGATGATGATCACAAGAAGAAGAGGCAAGAAAGAGAAGAAGCCCACCTTTGACAAGAAGAAGAAGAAGGGGTATTCTCACATAGTGACATGGGATAGTGATTCTTCATGTGGTGAAGATGATGATCAAGAAAAGAAGACATCTACCAAGTAGAAGGCTTTTGCTAGCATTGCAATGAGGGACAAGATCTCTCTATTTGACACTCCATCATCATGCTTCATGGCTAAGTCCACTAAGGTACTTTGTCATGATGAGAGTGAGAGTGAGAGCGATAGTGATAGTGAGGAGCCCTCAAGGAGGAACTCATGGACATGCTTGAACAAGCTAATGCGAACACATGGTGGATAAGCACCCATGTATGTTCAGTTTTGTGATGAGTGATTGCCCAACACTTGAGCATTTCAGTTTGAGTGGCTTACTACTCATCTTTGCGAAAGCAAATGTGTGCCTGTCTATCGCTTGTGGTGTGCAAGTACTATGCCCAGTGACAGTGGTCAATGGCGTGGAGAAGGTCGAGTCAGGGCTTGCCGTACCGATGGACTAAGAGCGGTGAAGGGCGGAAGCGGGGCTCGGACTGAGGGACCATGGGCGCCGGCAGACTAGCTGTGGTGGCTAGTACTTGGCACCGGAAGCGCGACAAGACATGGAGGTAAGACCGTGTTGGCCAAGTCAAGACGGTCAGCGAGCGAGTCGAGCAGGAGGCTCAGGGGACTCGGAGCTAGGTCAGGCGAGGATGAGGCGGCACGAGTCGAGCGGTTTGTGGTTTGGGCCTCAAAACCATCGGAGGACGGTTTCTGAGTTTGGGCCTCAAAACTCGGGGTTCGGTAGTTGAGCCGAAAGCTACCGGTGGCGGGTTTCGCGGGTTTGGGCCTCAAAACCCGGGCGGAGCTTCCGAGGAAGCGGGGATGGCACGTGGTGGAATCCTGGAGGTTGCGTCGAGGCGACGGCAACTCCTGGCAGGAAGCGGGGCCGTCCATTCAAATCAAGGAAGATCTTTTCTGGAGCTTGGGACTGCAATGCTTAGGCTAGGTAGTTCACTCATGTATCTAGAGGGGTCTTTGGGAAATAGCCAAAGCCCTATTAAAAGGGATGAAGGGGTATCCTCATCCGATCTCTGGAACCCTAATCATTTGCCCCAACTCTCTCTCTCTCTACCCCTCTTTTAGTTCATGAGATCCCTAGGTTGATTTCACCAACCTCTGTAAGAACTTGGTTTTTTGTGAGGAATTGGAGGCCATAACCTCCGTAAGCCATGGTGGCTTCGACTTCTTGATCGTGACCCCGTTTTGCTTGTGTTATTCGCGTTTTGCTTTTGCTCCCTCTTTTTTCCCGAGATGATTTCTCTTTGTAGGGAGTAGCTCTTGCAAATCCGTTTGAACCAAGTTGTTCGTATTCGTGAGGAGCATCCTTTTACCGAAGGAATTCCCCTCAAACCTCAGAGTGCGTAGATCGGGCGATTTCTTTGCGGTGTTCTTCGTTCTTGCCCCTTTTCCCCCAAATCCTCGTTTCCCCTTTTAAATTTTCACCAAATTGAGAGATGATTTTTAGTATTAGCTCCCGAACTGTACAAGGATCATGCCTACAAAGTTTGGTTTGCAATTGGAGTTCATTTGGTTGAGTTTTGGGAAGATTTGGAGGAGAGAAAACGGGTTTTCGGGTTCGGTTGTGCAGATTTCGGGGGGCGTAGGACGCTCCAGAGTTTGGCGTCGGACGGTCCGTCGGAGGCGCCGGACGCTACGTAGTGGTGACGACAGCGGGGCCATCGCGATCGTCTGTCGCTGGGGCTGTTTTCGGGCTATTTTTGGCGTCGGACGCTCCTGACAGAGCAGCGTCCGTCACCCGTCGGACTCAGTCCGTCAGGGCCCCTGCAGCGTCCGTCGCCAGCGTCCGCCGCCCTTCCAGCAAGGTTTTCAGGATTTTTTTTCCGTCGCTGTTTTGGCCGTTTCTCTCTCGTCCGGACTCCGAATCAAGTTCCATTTTTTGGTTGGATTCGTATTCACGTAAGGAACCTGATTATGTACTTTAGAGACCAGTTCTCATAAGTATTTTTGGGTGTGCTCTTGCCTCTTCTCTCTAGGGGTTGAGAGTACCGCTCTCGGGTATCGGTTTCGAGTTCGGGGTTTGATCGTTCTCCATCTTTTCGACCGCTCCGCTGCACCTTTAGGGGTATTCCTAAGGTGTCCCACCTATTGTTAGGTCATGTGCGGTCGGTTCTTCCAAGGTCAAGTTTTGGGTATGAGTTTGGGCCAAGGGCCAAGTCTTTGAGTTAAATTTTATTTGGCTCCCTTTCCCACCCCCCTCTGGTCGCCGTTCTCGTCCTTCAATTGGTATCAGAGCGGTTAAGGATCCATTCCACCTTAAATGGTTTTTGATCCGCGAAAGGCGACATGGAGCGAGGTGTTGGCAAACCTCCATTTTTGGATGGAACGAACTTCTCCTACTAGAAGGTGCGCATGTCCACCTATCTACAAGGAGTTGATTCGAACATATGGGAGATCTGTGAAAAATGAGGGTTTATCGTGTTCTTGCGGCTTGTGTTGACCAACTCCAAATCACTCAACAAACGCAAACAGTCGAGCACAGAGTATCCTCTTCTCGAGTTTGTCAATTCCTGAGTTTGAGCGAGTCTCGAATCTCACTACGGCGCGAGAGACTGGCAAACACTTGTGCGATATCATGAGGGTAATCCCAAATCAAGTCCAGACTCTTCGAACAGATACCATAGGGAGTACGAGAATTTCGTACAGTTGGCCGGCGAACCTATTGACGGGATGTTCACTCGCTTCCAATCTATCGTCAACAAGATGTGTGCAAATCGAGGCAACTTGCCCTATGATGATCATGAGATGGCTATCAAGCTTTTGCATGCTCTTGATCGGAGGGTGTGGGAGAGAAAGGTGTCTGCCATTTAGGAGTCCCCGGGGGCCCTTATGATGCCCTGACCGTGGACGAGCTGTTCAGCATGCTCAAGTCCTCGGAGATTGACCACTACCCCCGGGGGCCAAGCTTGAGAACCTGTCGAACCCATCCATGGCTTTGGGTTTTCTGGCCCCGGGGGTGTGTTTTTTCCTCTAACCCTTCACACTCTTCGTTCGCTTTGTCTTTGAAGTCTGTGACAGAGAAAAAGTGGAGGCGCTTGGAGATGATGAGCTGGCCTTGGTCATCACTAAGTTCTCACGGTTTCAAAACAACCGTTTCAACCAACGACGTGGTGGCTCGACCAAGGGGCTACCGTTGCGGTGATGAGGATCACTTCATCGCAAACTGCCCCAAGAAATTTTGCGGGGACTTCACCAAGCGCAAGGACAAGCGCAAGCACTGCTTCGAGGACAAGCACAAAGGCCAAAGGGCGGCTACAACAGGAGATCCTCAAAGAAGGTGATTGACAAGGTGAAGGCCAAGCACCGAGCCTTCCTTGCCTCCTCACAACATCGATGCCTCCTCCGATGGGGGTTTTCTTCCTTGAGCGACGATGAGTCGAAGGGAAAGGTTGAGGACAAGCTCAACGGCCTCTGTTCTACCCCTGACGCCAAGCACGGTGGCTTTTGCACCATGGCGATTGAAAAAGGCAAGGTCGGGAAGCGCAAGGATGGCCCCGACTACGACTACGACTCTGACACACCCAAGGTATCACCACCATCAAATCCCCTCTCCTTTGAGCTTGAGTCTATAACGATTTCCTTGCTTAGTCAGGATGCTTTTCTCAAGCGTGCCCCCTTGTGAGAGGAACGATTTCAAGGCGAAGTACCTTTGCACGCTTCATGAGCTTGAGTTTGCTAAGGCACAAGTGGTGGTTACGAGGAGGTGGAGTGTGATGCTTGCGCCATTCACATGTCTGATCTCGTCACTCTCCAGGACCAAGTATGGCACTCTACTTGAGGAAGTCAGTGGGGCTGAAGGCTAGGCCTAGCTTACTTTTGGGGCGTGCAAGTCTTGCTTAGGCTTGCGTTCTGAGCTGGCATAGAAGGATGCTAGGACCACTGTGTTAGAGAAGGTCAGCTCAGATAGCACTAGAGAGTCGGATCGCTTTGAGGCTTTTGGAGCTTGAGATCGCGTCGTGCAGACACGACAAGATGCGTACCCAGGAAGAAAACACATACTTCGGTCCATCTTGAGCTGGGTGTCTTGCCGAGAGCCGCAGTTGGGGATGATGCTTAGCCAATGCAAAAGGGCTGGCAGCCCGGGAGTAGGCTTTGCTATAGGTGGGAAAACGATAGCTTGTTCGGTAAGATCGGTGAGTGCAAGGTTTGAGCGAGAATGAGAAAAAACCCCCCACAACACCCAAGCTTACAAGATCACTCCACCTAAGCCTACCACCCCTCCAAGTTTCTGTGAGAGTGGTGTGTTTGAAGAGCCACCCAAAACCACTCCACGAAGCAAGTGTAGATTGCCCAAACCAAACCACCTTCGCAACCCACTTTACACACTGCCGATATCTTAGTGACCCCTTCCAAGAAAACTAGAGCCACTCAACCCAACAAGAGAGTGCCTCCAAGAGTGTGGTGAGGTACCATTGTGACATTGTGGAGGGATGGGCACTTGGCTGGTTCTGTTTTAGGAGGAAGAGGATGTGAAGGTAGGTTGATTGAACAACGGGAATGTACACCCACCAGTGGGGTGCATGAACCGGAAGTTCGGAGGCGCATATAGGGCCCAGAGGTACAAAGCCTCAAGGTGCTAGGCCTCAAGAGGCGAGACCAGTGGTGGTCGTGCCTGGCGGGGTCCGGTCATGACCCATACGATACGGGCCCGGGCGGTGGTTTACTTTCCCTTGTTAGCGGACCACGTTTTCCCCCATCGTGGGGATCGCTATTCCCCGGGGGGCGGAGATTTTTTGGTTTTTTTTCCCCAACCCATTTTTTTTGGGAAAAGGGGGGGAAAATGGTATCCTTTACATTTTTCTAACCCCAGGTTGGTCCGTTTTGTCCCCCATGTCTTTTTATTGTGTAGGGAAGGAGGTGAGGGATTGGTTTGGTTTTTTTGGGGAGTCATTGACCGGAAGTCCCCAAGTGGTTTCCAGCCTCCCCCCGTGCCCCCCCCCGATTTACATCCTTTGGGGATAAGAGAAAAAAAAGGTTTTGTCCCCCGGGGGTCCATCCGAGTCAATTCGTTTTTTCCCCCTCAAGGTGTTTTTTTTGGTTGAAATTAAAAATTTTTTAAACCCCTTCTATCGGTTTCGCAACTCCTTAAAGGGTTTTGGGGTTTGAGCTTTAAGCCAAATTGTATTGGATTTTGGACTCTCGTGGTGAGTTTTTTCCCCCGGGTTTTTCCCCCCGGGGGGAAAGGGGTTTTTCGTGGGGAGTTTTCTATCTTTCCCCCCCTTTCCGTTGTCTTTTCCCGGTTTTCTTCCAAGCTTTGGAAGTGGCATGGAAAATTTGGGCTTGAGTTTTGATTGTTAAAAAGGTTAAAGCTCAATGGCCCTTTTTCCAAGGATTCCCCAAAGTAAAGTTGAGAAAGATTTTTTTTGCCCCCTTTTGCAGAGGGGGGCAAGATGGTTTTTTTTTTCCCCCCTCCTCCTGAAAAAAAAAATTATGACCTAAAAACCGGGAGTTTTAAAAATAGACAAGTTCCCCCAGCTGGGTTATTTTGGAAAAAGGAGGGAAGTGGTTTTGGGGGTTGTAGTGTTGATGATTTCCCCGAGGTACTTTGGGTTTTTTTTTTGGAGGGGAAAGGATGAGGTTTTTAAAGCTATGCGTCCCCCTTTTTTTGAGTTTTGCAAAAGGCTACCTAGTATGCAGGGAAATTTATTCCTGTGCAAGGGCACAAAATTCAAAAATGCTCAATTTGAAAATCTTTTGCTCTTTTTGGGGTTTTTGGGAAAAAATTTTTTCCCCTCTCCTTACACTCCCGCAAAATTTTTGGGTTTTTTGGAGGGCCAGGCGATGCTCGATGGCATAGGACCCCTGGGGGGTTTTTGGGGGCCAAAAAGTTTTTAAAATTTTGTTGTTTATTTTTCAATCTTTTTTTTCCCCCGGGCCCCTTCCCCAAGAAAAGATTCTTTGAGTTCCCTTTTTTGGGGGGCCCAAACCCAAGGAAAGCCCCTTTAGGGGTTTTTTGGGGTTTTGCAAGTTTTTTTTTTAAAAAAAAGTGCGGAAAGTTGGAAAAATTTTTAAACCCGGTTTTTAAAACGGTATTTTTTTGGTTATTCTATTTCATCTCATGCTTATGTGCACTTAACCTAAAAATTAACTGAGGAGGGGGACTTGTGAGTTAATTGTAAAAAACTATCCCCTGTGTTTCCTCCCTTTTGAGCTTGCAGGTGTGGGGTGAACCTATTTTTTTTTGGGAGGAGGGCGGGGTGATGCCGTTTGGGGTGCCCCGAGCCAACTCATTTTAAAACCCCGCGACCCGGGGACATCCATTCGGCTCAGGGTTTCCCGATTGATTTTCCCCTCTGGGGGGGGGCCCTTTCGGAGCTTTCAGTCAAAGCCGTTGCCCTGGGGGAGCTCCGTGCTGAAAGGGGGAGGCCACTTCGTCCAGGCAGGCTCCCCCCCACCCCAAAAGCCCCCCCGGAGAACATCATCGGTGCATTGACCATCGGTCACATGGTCCCCCCCTTTTTCTCTCACTTTGCTCATTGGCTTTTGTGATCTTTTGAGCCCCGAAAAGTTAAAACACGTTTGGATGGCCCGGTTAGGTTAGGGCCATGTGGGGATTTAAAAAAATTTGAGCAAAAAACCGTGTTTGGGTTTATTCCCCCCCCCCCGGGTTGCCACCCTTTGGGCCCCCAAAAGGGGGTTTTCAAAATAAAAAAAGTAAAGATGGGGGGGTGTGTTTTAAAAAGGCGGTTTTGGAGCGAAAGGTTTTGTAAAAAGGGGGGGATAGACTAGGGGGAAAAACCCTTTTCCCCCCGTGTCGTTTAGAACCCTTTAAAGAATCCTTTAGCTTTTGCGGCTTCAAAGGGTTTTTTTAAACTTTTTTAAAAAAGGGACTTTAAAAAGTGTTTTCTTAAAGGTAAAATTGAGGGGAAGTTTTAAGTAGAAAACCCCCCGGGTTTTAAAACCCCCTTTTTTTCCCAAAAACCTTTTTTTTAACTTCAAAAAAGTTTTTTTTTGGGGGTTTTTAAAACAAGCCTAGAGCGGTTGATAGATTGGAACCTTCTTGTTTTGCAAAGGGGGTTTTTTAAATGGGTTGGGTAGATAAGAGTTGTTTCTCCTAAAGCAAGGAAAAAGACATCTCCTTGCCCAAAAATATACGTGGAGGGATATCTTTTGGTGGTTTTCTCATGCTTTGTTCCCCAAGTTTGAGATCTTAGACCCTTTTTTGGAGGGAAAATGATGGGAGGTTGATTTTTTTTGGGTTGCAAATAAGCAAAGGGGAAAAAAGGGAAACGTTTGTGCCCAAGGCAAGTACAAAAAAGGAAACCCCTGAAAAGTTTGATTGGGCGAGGAAAAAGCCCTTCGCCCCCCATGCGACTACAACTGCTTGGATGCGGACGGGATGGAGAAGCGGTGGTCAGAGGGGAGTATAAAAGCATGATGGGTCGCTCTTGTACTAACAGCGACCGGCCGGAATTCGTTCGCCGTTGCTTGGGGTGCTCGTTTTGGCATCAAAAAGGTAGAAAAAGCAGGCATTTGAAACGTTTTTTGGGGGTACTTGCGCTTCACCCTTTTTTTTGGGGTCTTTGGTTTTCCTTTATCCCCTCTTTTGTGCTTTGGGGTTTTTTTCTAATCCCAAATTTTCCCCCGGTTGTCGTTTTGGGGGGAAAAGTCCATTCTGGGACTTGAGTTTCTCGGATCTTCTCTGGTGTCTTGGTCTTCCCCAAAAACAGTTATGTGGCACGTCGAGTGCGAAGCGGAGTCGTTGCCGCGGTAGGTTGTTCGCGTTGTTTGGGTTTTGATTGGATTTGAAGGATTTTGGTCTTGAACTTACTAAACCCCCTTGCTTTGCGATAGCAGACCCCCTTAGTGTACCCAAAAATCCCGTGCTTCACTTAATCCCCCCCAATTGTTTTCGTTTACTTTTTGGGGAAAATCAGTATGAGAAGGGGGGACATTGACTCCGGCATGTCGAGCCCCAAAACCAGCTTGCGGTTTTTCTCCCCAAAACCTCTCGATAAAAGGGGCATTTTCTCGTCTTCGGGGGGGGTTTTTGGGGTGTTTGCTTTTTTTTTTTGAGGGGGAAAATCTTTGTGTATTTATTTTTTTGGGGTTTTTTTTTGCCCTTCTTTTCTTTCTTTTAATTGGTGTCTTTTTATTTTTTAATAGGGTCTTTGTTTTTTCCCCCCCTTTTTGTTTTAAAACAATTTTTTTTTAAAAAGTTTACTATACCCGAAAATAAGAATTAGTTTGTTTGAGGGTTTTTGTGTCTATGGTGCCCCCAAACTTAGACTTTTTTGGGTTCCTTAAAAGCAATAGAGCTAAGTTAAAAATTTTTTAAAACTGAATTTAACCCCCCATGTCACCTTAAAATGGCACTAGCTGTGTGGGTTTTTTAAAGACCTTTTTTGGTGCTTTTTTATAGTTTTGAAACTATGGCTTTTCATTTTTTCTTTCCTTCATTGAGCCCTTTTTTTAAAAAATTTTTTTAAAAAATAAAATTCCCCCTTGTTTTGTTTTTTGGGGAAAGATGGGTTTGGGGTTTTTGTTTGGGTGAGCATTCACGTGTTTTCGAGAGTTCCCCCTATGGGTTGTTTATTTGGGGGTTTGTGTTCCCCCAAAAAACCGGTGTGTTAAGCCTTTGACTTCCCCCCGGGTTGGTAGCAGTGGCTCCTTTGTTTAAAAACCCATTTTGCATCAACTTAAATGTGCTAAAATGAATTTGGAAAAAAAACTTAAAATTTAAAAAAAAATTTTTTTTTTAAGTTAGGTTTTTGGGCTTGTTGAAAAAAATTTGCTAGGGTAGTTTTTATTTAAAATTTTTTGCTTTGAGATAGGCCCATTTTTTTTGCTGTCTAGTTGTCTTGGGGGGTGTACCCATTCTTGCTCACAATGTAATGCTTTTAAAATTTGCTTCAAAAGTGATCTTAAAAAAACCCTGGTCTTTTTGGGGGACGTAGAGTTTTTCCTATTCTCACAGGATCAATACTTAGAGCATCCTTTTTTGTTTAGTTTCTTGAAAAAAAAGGGCTGTTCCCCTTTTTTTGCTTGGGGGCTTTGTGCTCGGTTCTTGAGTTTTGGTTTTGATGGACATTCATGTGTAACAAGGGGGAGGAGATGTGATTTCACTCCATCTCCCTTTAAAAAGGGGGGGAGTTGTGCATTTTTGGGGGGAAAAAAGCAGGGGGAGGATATGTGATCAAGGGGAAAAAAATGTGATTTTGTGAAAATCTTGCTTTTTTTATCTTACCTTTTCTTGGTATTTGGAGTTGTTTTCCCCGGGGGGGGCTTTTGCTAGATGGTTGGCCTTTGCCTTTTTGGGGGGGGGTCTGTTGTTTTTGGGGTCAAAAGGGTTGATTTGGGATTTTGAGTTTATGTGAGTTTAAATTTGGGATCTTGAAGAATTTTTGCTTAAGGTGTTTGGTAAATTTGGCTTGCTAGCGGTGTTTTTCCCCCTTTTGCCTTTTTGGGGGCTAGCCTTTTTTTGTTTTGGGTTTCGTCGACCCCTTGCCCATGTTTTTGGGAACCCCAAAATTTTGGATGCGTTTTTCTTCACTCAAGTGCCCCCCTTTGGTTTTTGCCCTTTTTGGGCTTTGGAGGCTTAAACCCTTTTGGGGGTCAAACAAAAAGCACTTGTGGTTTACAAACCCCCATAAGGGGGGTTTTCCCAAAACATGGTGGATAAGCCCCCATGTATGTTCAGTTTTGTGATGAGTGATTCCCCAAAATTTTTGGGGTTTTGGGTTTTAGGGTTACTACTAATCTTTTTCAAAAAACCAAAAGTGTCCCCGTTTTATGGGGTTGTTTTTTTGGGGGCATTTTTATCCCCAGTGATAGGGGCAATGGCATGGAGAAGGTCGAGAAAAGGGGTTTCCCCTTCCCCATGGACTGAGAGCGGTGAAGGGGGGGAGGGGGGCTCGGTTTAAAGGGCCCATGGGCCCCCGGTTTTGGGCTAGCTGTGGTCTTTTATTGGGGGGGTTAAAAACGCGACAAAAAAGGGGGTTTTGGGGGCGTTTTTTGGGGCCCAAATAAAAACCCGGGCAGCGAGCGAGTGAGTAGGAGGCTCGGGGGGTCGGAGTGGGTCGGGCGGGGGGACGAGGCGGCCCGAGTGGGGGGTTTGGTGGTTGGGGGGCCCCAAAAACCCCCGGGGGGGCGTTTCTGATTTTGGGGGGCCCCAAAATTGGGGTTCGGGGATTTTTAGCCAAAAGTCAGGGGGGGTTTTTGGGGGGTTTTGGGGCCCCAAAAAACCCCCGGGGGAGCTTCGGGAAGCGGGGAGGGGGGGTGGCGAATCCTGGAGGTTGCATCGAGGGGCGGCGGAAAAACTGGCAAAAAGGGGGGGGCCGGCCTTAAAAACGGGAAGATATTTTCGGGCTTGGACTGAAAAACTTGGTAGGTAGTTCACCAAATATTAGGGGGTTTTTGGGGGAAAAACCCAAAACCCCCTTTTTAAAAGGGGGATGAAGGGGGGATCCTCTCCGACTCTGAAAAAACCCAATATTGCCGCAACTTCTCTTTCCCCCCTCTCTGTTAATGAAAATCCCTAGGTTGATTTCCCCCAACCCCTGTAAAAATTTTGGGTTTTTTTTGTGGGATCGGAGGTCGTAAACCCCGTAAGCGAGGGTGGGTTTTCTTTTTTATCGTGCCCCCCTTTTGTTTTTGTTTTACTTTTTGGTTTTTTTCCCCCTTTTTTCCCCCAAAATTATTTCTCTTTGTAGCGAAATTTGCTTTGCATTATTTGAACCAAGTTGTTCGTTTCGTGAGGGGTTTTTTTGCCCCAAAGGAATTTCCCCCCCAAAAACCCCGAGGGTAGTCGGGCGATTCTTTGGGGGGTGTTTTCGTTTTTGCCCCCTTTTTTCCAAATCCTCGGGTTTCCCCCTTTAAAATTTCACCAAATTGAGAGATGATTTTTTTGGATTAGGGTCCCCGGGACAAGGATCATCCCCACAATTTTGGGGGTTGTTGGAGTTCATTTGGTTAGTTTTTGGGGAAAATTTGGAGGAGGAAAATGATTTTTGGGGGTTTCTGTGAGATTAAAGGGGGGGTAGGACGCCCCAGAGTTTGGCGTGGAAAGGTCCCTCGGGGCCCCGGGGCGTTTCGTAGTGCTGACGACAGGTCCACCCGATCATCCGTCAGGGGGCTTTTTTTGGGCGTTTTTTGAGGCCCGAGTCCGCGGGAAAAGGGGCCCTTTCACCGTCGGATCCCCCCGGGGGGCCTCTGCAGCGTCCGTGGGCCAGCTTTCCGCCCTTCCAGAAGGGTTTTTCAGGTTTTTTTTGTTTTTTTTGGGGCCGTTCTTCTCGCCCGGGCCCCCAAATCAAGTTCCATTTGTTGCGTTGGATTTTTTTTCACGAAAGGGAAACCCCTAATTTTTTACTTTTGAGCCGTTCTAAAAAGTTTTTTGGGTGTGCTCTTGCCTCTTTTCTAGGGGTTGAGGTAATCCGTTTCTCGGTGTTCGGTTTCGAGTTCGAGGCTTTTTTTGTTCTCCTCTTTTTGCCCGCTCCGTGACCTTTGGGGGTTTTTCCCCTAAGGTGCCCACCTTACTTTTTAGGTCTGTGCGGGGGGGGTTTTTTCCCCGGGTCATTTTTGGGGTTTTGGGGGTTTTTGGGGAAAAGGGGCCCCAAGTCTTTGAGTTAATTTTATTTGGTCCCTTCCCCCCCCCTTGGTGGGCCGTTCTTGGTCCTTAAAAAAAAAGGGGAAAAATTTTAAAAAGAAGAGGGGAAAAAAAGGGAAAATTGCGCAAGACCTGGGCCTTAAAAAAAAACCCCTTGATGGGGCCCCGTAGCTTTATAGGGCAAAAGGAACCCCATAGAAGTATAAAGTTCACATAAGCTTAAAAAGGCTTTCCCCCCCCTTGCCCAAAAAAAAAGAAGGAGATTGTTCAAACGGGAAAATGGGAGTTACTTGTGATATTCTTTAAATATTTTTTACCCCTTTTTTTGTTGCTCCCACTAACCCCTCTTGTCACACTATATTCTACTTCTTACTGGTGGGGTTTTTCCTTGTGACCCTCACTGGGGGTAAAAATTTAAAACCCCCTCGAAGGGGGTTTAAAAAAGCTCAACCCACACCTTGTTTAAGGTTATGGATGACCCCCGCCGTTATGTGCTTGGGTAGCCAAAGGATCTCTCAAAAAAGGGGGTTTTTGGGGTTCCCCCCCAAGAAAGGAAGGGCCCTTTTTTTTGCCCTCAAAAGTTTTTTTGTGAAGGACATAGTAGGTATTGAAGGGTTGAAAAAAAGTTGGCATTTAAAAAAAAGTTGCTTTTGAAAACCCAGAAAAAACCCAATATGTACCCAAAAATGGATTTTTTTTTTTCTATGTTTTTCCCAAAAGGGTATAATGGGTTCCCCCCAAGTTGTTGGTGAAAAACAGGGGGATGGCACTAAGAAGCCTTTGGGGTCCCAAAAATCCTTGGAAAAAAAACCCCTTTGGAGGCCCAAAAAAATTTTTTGGGCCCTAAAAAAATTGATCTCTTTGTCCCC
This sequence comes from Microstegium vimineum, assembly GCA_022036555.1. Classification (NCBI taxonomy): domain Eukaryota; kingdom Viridiplantae; phylum Streptophyta; class Magnoliopsida; order Poales; family Poaceae; genus Microstegium; species Microstegium vimineum. Next base: position 44,494,065 of record CM039134.1, on the reverse strand, counting down.
CAATTACAAAGCGGAGGGGGGCATTGGTTGTTTGATGGGGGGTTTTTGCACTAACCTGATGGTGAGGGAAGGAGTTCAAATAAATCAACCAAGATAGGGGGCCCAGGTTTTGTAGTATAATTTTTGGGAAAAAGGAAAAGGAAAGGGTTTAAAAGGGGGGGGGAAAAATATTGTATCTCAAATGATCTAAGCTTGAAATGGTTCTAGTGGAAAGGTTTTGAGTTCAATCTTTGCGGTTGCCCAATTGTGTGATTCAGTTTCAAGTGTATTTTTGGGTTGAGGATGTGGAAATCATTAGTGGGATGGATCTAACTGGATTCAAGGATTTCAGTATGAGAATTTTTATTTGTTTTTTTTAAAAGCTAAAAAAATCACCTATCAACTTTTTCTTTACCAAATCTGATGGGGGGCATAAAAAGAAGGCTTGGACATGTTTTGGGATGAAGCAAAATTAAAAAAAACTAAAAAAGCATGATTAGGAAGGGTTTAAAAAATGTCACTTTTTAAAAGGGGAAAAAATTTGTAGTCATGTCAAAACCGGAAAGCAATTTTGGGAACATCATCCAAAGAAGGACATGAGTACAAGAAAAACTTTTGAGTTTTGAATTGGATCTTTTTTGGGGCCCAAAAATTTTTACAAGCATCGGGGGGGAATAGTATGATTTGTGATAGTGGATGACTTCAAAAGTACACATGGGATTCTTCTTGAGTGGGCAAAAGTGACACATTTGATTTCTTAAAAACGTTTTTCAAGAGGTGCCAAAAGAGTTTGAAAAAAACTATCAAGAGGGTTAAAAGTGACAATGGGAGGAGTTCAAAACAAAGAATTGATGAATTTGTGATGACTTTTTGGGATAAACCCTAATTTTCCCCAAAGTACATTTCCCCAATCAAAGGGGGTAGTAGAAAGAAAGAATAAAACCCCTTTTTGAATGGAAAAAAACAATGCTAAGTGAGTAAAATGTTAGTCCTTTCCCTTTTTGGGGCCCAAGTTCAATTTCGGCTTTTTTTTTTTTTTAGCAACGTCTCTTTTTGGGAAAAGCTTGAGAAGCTTATATGAACTCTTGATGGAAGAAACCCCAAAAATTGATTTCTTTAGGTTTTGGGGGGCAGTGCATTTCTTGAAAAAAAGGTTCAAGGTAAAAAATTTTTTTAAAAAAATGTGATAAAAAATTTTTTATTTGGGTTTTTTTTAATCTTTGAAAAGGCTTATACGTTTGGAATCATCTAGGGGATTCTTGAGGAAGTGCAGATGTGGAATTTGATGAAACACAAGGTCTAAAAAAAAAACAAAAAATTTGGATGATGTGAGAGGTAAACATTGGTCAATGAAATGAAAGATAGGTATTGGTGATAGGGGGCCCAAAAGAAAACCCCCAAAAGATGAATATGAAGACAAGAAATTTTTCCCCTACAAATGAAGGGGGCTAGTGGCTCCCAAACCCCAAAAGATCAAGTGGCTAGTGAAGCTCAAATTTACTGTTCAATATAAAAAAAAAGTCCTCATCATCTCAAAAAATGTCAAGATGTTACAAAAAAGGGGTCTTAACCCCCCCCAAAATATTGAAAGAGTTTCATCTCTAGTTCAAGTTATTGGTGGCTCAAAGTGGTGAAAAAAACAAGTCAAGTTGGTTTTTTTTGTGAGCTTTACTCGTTTTTTTTTCTTTAAAAACCCCAAACCAGATTAAAAAAAGTTTTTAAAGGAGGGGTTTTTTGGGGAAAATTTAAAATGTATGAAAAAGGGTTAACAACTTAAAAAAAAAAAAAGGTCTGGGAATAGTGGTAACCAAAGAATAAAAATGTGTTTGGGAAAAAAAATGGGTGTTCAAGAAAAATCAAGACCCAAGGATGGAAGGGGGTTTGAAAAAAAACAAAGAAAGACTATTTGCTAAAGGGGCCCCCTCAAGTGGGGGGTTTTTGATTTTGGGAAATATGCCCCAGTGGAAGATTGAGGAAATTAGAATTTTTTGGGGCCCTTATGTTGTCTCACAACTTTCAAGCTTTTTTCAAATGGATGTGAAGGTACTTTTCCAATGGGTACATAAAAAAAAGAAGTGTATGTTGAGCAACCCCCCAAATTTTGAGATAAAAAAAAACCCCAACCTGTAAAACCCCCCAAGAAGGTCTCTTGGATTAAAGAAAACCCCTGGGAGCGGGAAATGAGAGTTTGAAAAGTTTTTTCCTTAAGGATTCAAGTTGGGTTTTGGGTTTGGGACACCCCCCTTTTTCCCCAAAAAGTTTGGAAGTGATTGTTTTTTTTTAAAAAATTTTTGGGGGGATGCTTTTTTTTTGGGTTTCTAATCAAGATTTTTTAAAAGGTTTTGGGAAGATATGGAAAATGAATTTGAAATTTGTAAATTTTTGGGAAAAAACTTAGTTATTTTGGTTTTTTCAAAAAAAAAAAATGAAGAATGGTACTTTTGTGAGTCAAGGTAAGTAAAAATCCCAAAAAGGGAAAATGGGAAAAAGGGTTTTGGGTTTTTGAAGGGCAAAAAGGGATTTTGTATCCTTGGGGAAATGGACACTTGGATAGTGATACAAGTGGCATGTGTTTGATCAAAGCATACGGTCAATGGGAAAATCTTTTTATATGACCGATCTTTACCGGTTTGTTGTTTAGGTATGCATGTGTGCGATTTAAGCATTCCCGGGGAGAGTCATTTGAAGGTCACAAAGGGATTTTAGAAAATTTTAAGCATAAAAGATGTTGGATAAGGGGTTTTCCCAAGGGGGTAAAAATTTAAAATTGGGGTTTGGGTTTTTCGGACCCCCCCTTTATGCGGGAAAGAAGGTTGATGGGGAAAGGATAGGGAACATGTCAATATTGGGAAGATCACTAGTTTTCATGGTATCCAAAGCCCAAAAAAAGGGGGGCACTCTTACCCCCAAGCCAAAAATTTTTAGTGCGGGGGTTGTTGTCCCCCAAAAAAATTATGGATAAAAGGCCCCCCTTGTGCTTATGGAATCAAATTTAAGAAAGGCCCCCTTTTCTATGTGGAAAAGAAAAATGCGGTAACTCCAAGCAACCCCCTTCCCAAAATTTTTTGAAAAAAGCACATGATGTGGCAAACCCTTTCATAAGGATCATCAAACAAGGGTGCATTTTCATTGAAAATGGGGGCACCGATGATCCCAAATTTGGGCCCACATATTCCCCAAGCACTTGATGGAAAAAGGGTTTTTAAATTTTAGGAATGAGGGTTAAAAATCTTAGATTTCTCCAACATGAGTTGTTTTACCCCCCTTATGAATGCTCTCTCCAAGATAAAAAGGTAAATTTTTTTAAAAAAAGCATTATCTTTGTAGACTTGATAAAACTATAGACATCACTATTTGGCCCCATTATTTAAAAAAAAATGTTTTTTTTGTCATTTGCTATCACTATTGCTTCTATGTTTGTATGAAATTTGTGTAACATAAAGACATTTTGGTAAGCTTGCAACCCACATATTTATAAAAAAAATTTGTTTGTATTTAAACCAAATGGATAAGATCCCCTTGAAAGTTGTGAACAGTTTCCCAGGGGTTTTAAAACCCTTTTAAATATGTAGGAAAAAGGGGGGCTAGTTTTAAAAAAAAGTTGAAAATCACATATCTTTTTTTAAATTTTTTTTGTTTAAAAATTTAACAAGAAAAAACTTTTGGAAAAAATTTAAAAAGGGGAAAAAATTTTATATAAAATTGAAAGTATAAATAACAAAAGGGGGGGAAATGGTTTTGAAAGTAAAAAAAATTAAAAATTTTAGCACAAAGTAGGGGGCAACCCCTTTTTAAAAGGGTTTTTGCATTTGAATGTGCTTTTTCCATATGTTGCTTGCATTGTATTTCATTAAAAAAGATAAATTGGGGTTTGGGGTTTTTTGCATAAACTTGATTGATGATTGTACTAGCTTTATTTGGAAGGGTTTAAATAGAATCCCCTCTGGTTTATATGTTTTTAATTGGTATCGGCAAAAACCCCCTTGCTAAGGGTAAATTGTAAGGGGATTCGATTTTGGAAAAAAAATTTAAAAAGGGTTTTCTTAAACCTTTTTATATGTCAAAAGTTTTCTAGTTGTTCCCCCCAAAAGTTCTTTTAAGATGGTGGAAAAATGTTCCCCATTTGAAATTGCAACATGTGGGGGGGGGTTAACACTATCAAACCAAAATTAAAAATGATTGACCACTTTTTTTCTAATCTTTTTCCCCAATGGTATCAATCATTTCGAGTTGATTTAAAAAATATTTAATTTTTATGGGGGTTTCATCATTTAAAAAAAAGGGGGGATTGAAGCCCCTGTGATTTGGAAAATTATGAAGCAAGTTTTAAACCCCATTCTAAGTGGTTGAAAAGGTTTAGTCACGAGGGAAAGAAGTGAATGGGAAGAAAGGGGGGTAAGGGGGGAAGCAAATCAAAGGTAATTTTGGAAAGAAGAGAAGGGAGGAGACCCAAAGAGTACAAGGCGGGTATAACTGGGTTTTGGGTTTTTGTGATCAAGCACCTGGGGTGTGATACTTTTGGATAGAAAAACCCTAATTAAAGGGGAAAATAGTTAGTGGTTACAACTATCGGGGTGCCATTGGTTGTATCTTGATTGCTTTTAAACTAATAAGTAACCCATGAAAAAAATGTAAAATTGCAATGAAATTTCAACCCCTTAAGGGGTTTTTTGGGACTGAAAACCAATTGAGAATAATGGGGATTTACAGGTGAAAAAGGGGTTTAAAAAATTAAGGGGTTGATGAAAAGTTGGGGCCCCCTCAATTACAAAAAGTTTGGCAAACTAAAAGGAGTTTAAATTTTTTTTACTTTGAAATTGAGTTAGGTTTTTCGTCTATTAGGGGGGTTCAACCATCCCAACAAGTGAACCAAAAATGCTATCTACCCAAATACATCACCCCCACTATGTGGGAAATCCCCAGTACTTGAAAATCTATACCTTGCTGTTTCCCCGGGCGGCACGCCCCACTTGTTCCCCTGTTGGTAGTGAGGGGTTTTTAAAACCCCCCTATTCCCCCCCAAGCAGTTTCTTTTTCCACTTCACACTTTGCAGAAAACAGAAAGAAGAGTCTCTTTTTGCTCTTACCCCCTTTTGGGCTAAAAACCCCCTTTCCCCCCATTGATTTCCAATCAACCTTTGAGATTTTTACCCCAAAATTTTGGAAAGCTTCTCCCTTGGTCTCAACTCCCAGATTTGGTTGGTGGTGGCCAGCGGTTTGAGTTTGTTATCTTGGGGTTTTTGGTGGCTAGGGTCCCCCTTGAGCTTGAAAAATTGTGTGGCACCCAAGGAGATTTGTAACCCCCCCATTTTAATACTTGCCCCATTCAAGGGTTATTTTGACTTGAGACCGAGTAAAGAGCAAGCCTTTTGGCGAGCTTGACCCCTTTGTGGTGCCTCAAAACGGGAGTGCCTAAGTTGGGGGCTGAAAAACCGAGTCAAATCTTGTGTCACCGGTGTGTTATTTATTTTTATTTTGTGGCAAGGGGATTTTGGATTTGGACCATCTATCCCTGGTGTGTTCTTTTCCCCTTTAGGTTTTGGGAGGGTTCCTACCCTAGGAAAAGGGTTTTTTTAGCCCCCAAATTTTTATTCTGTTTTTCCCTTTTGAATTGTGCTCAATTTGTTCAGGTGATCGCCGTGCCCGGGACTAGCAGTGCCCGGCCCAGAGCCCGGGTTGGCCCATGCGGATAGCAAGGTAAAATTTTTTTTTTAAATAGGCTATCACCCCCCTTTGGCTAATTGGTCCTTAAAGTGGGGCAGGCAAGGTTCCTCAAGAAGACTTAACCCTGTGAGGAAGGGAAGAGGGGAAAGTTTTGAGGTTGATCCAAAAGGGATTGTGAGACCCCAAACAGCATGAGGCTTTACATGAACAATACCGACCCTTGTGTATATCCTGGAGAGATTGCAAGAGAAAGAAGTAGAAATTGAGAAGAAAAGGAAGAAATTGCAAAAGAAGAAAAAGTTCAAAAAAGCCAAAACTTGAAGTTTGGGGAAGCTCCAAAAGGAATAAGAGCCTAAGAAAAGGGCTTAAGGGAAGGAGGAGGGCAAGAAGAGCAAAGCACAAGCCCCAAGTGGGGTTTTTAAATGCTCGACGGAGTGAGATGATATCCCTGCCTCCAAGATTTGAAGAAGGATGAGAAAAGAAGAAAAATGATGGCAGCAAGAATATCGCCTATCCTTTGATTATTATCCATTTCTAAGCAGAGAAAAATCTATTTAGTTTCCCCGGGAAGTTGCCCCATTTCGGGGACCCCAATTGCTAAGTGGGAAAAAATTGTGAAATTATTTGTGGTCTTCCCCCCGGTGTTGGGGATTTTCAAAAGGTTGTCCTCCCATTGATCCCCCAAGCCCCCCACCCGGCTCGTTGTACAACAAGCACAAGCAACTAGTGTGTTGCTAAGGATTGGTGGGTGGTCAACAAGGGAGGATTGGAAGTTGCCAAGGGGAAAAATTGGGTACTTGACCCTTTCCATGAAGGGGTGAGCAAAGTGGGCAATCCAGATCGACCCCTTATGGCCAACTTTCCCCCGGTTTTTGTCAATGAGGTGAAGGACAAAGAAATGTTTGATAGTTTTTGCCATTGTTGGCAAAATTAGAGGGGTTGGGAGAAAAAGCAAGCCCCCCAAAGGGTTTTCAAAATATGCTGAAGCTACTCCCCAAGAAATGAAACCGTGGTGACATTGATTAGAGACAAGAAGAAGTTCGAGTACTTCACACCAAGTGATGTGCTTGGAGGATCATCACTTTTGATCTACAAAGAGAGAAGCACAAGAAAGGAAGAGGCTTGGAGAGATGCAAGAAAGGTTGGAGGGCATGAAGATCAAGGATGTGGCTCTCATGGAAAATAAGAGCACAAGGAAATCAGCCCTAGCTGTTCCAAAAATAGCAAGCAAGCTACTTCAAGCAAAGCTCAAGCTACCAAGGCCATCAAGCATCAATCTGAAGCTCCAACATCAAGTGATGGTGAAAGTGAAGATGAGCAAGCCGAAAACATTGATGACATGGCTCTATTCATAAGAAGATTCAACAAGGGCCTAAAGAAGAATGGGTACAAGCTCATGAAGAGAAGGTTCCCTAACAAGAAGTCAAGGACTTGCTACAAGTGTGGTAGCACCGAACATTTCATTGCCGATTGCCCAAATAAGGAGAAAGACAACAAATTTGGCAAAGGCAAGAGGAAGACAAGGGTGACACGAGAAGAGCAAGAGATTTATGGGTGAAGCACACATTGGGCATGAGTGGGACTCATTGGAGGAGACCAAAGTGGGATGAGGAGATGGCAACAATTGCAATTCACAAGCCATATTTCATCAAGGCTCTTAACAACATGTCGATGATGATGAAGGCTCCCTCACATTTGTCATGGAAAAGGGTGAGAAGGTAAAATCAAAACGAAACCATAACTCCTCCCCCAAAGACATCTCTAGTAGTGATTCTAGTGATTGCTCTAATGTGATGAATCTAGTGATGAAGAATCAATGAAATAACTAAAAATATGGATATCAAGACCAAAATATTTATTGCTAATCTAATGGATGAATTAGAGGCAACCAAGGAAGAGCTAGCATCTAGAGAAAAGACTCTTATTAAACAAGAGGATCTCTACATTGCTAGTGAGGAAGCCCTTGCATCAGAAAGGAGTGAGGTGAGCTCTTTGACCAAGGCTTTGGCAAGGAAAAAGAAGCTCATGCTCTCACTAAGAAGGAGTATAGTGAACTCAAGCAAAAGCATTGTGGCTTAAGTGAAAAGCATCAAGAGCTTGAGGGACAATACAACCTTCTTTGGGAGAGCAACTCACATATCACTAAGGCAAATGATGCTCTTCTCCATCCACTAGCCAAGGTTGTGGAAAATGCTATAATATTGATTTGAATGATTATTCCACTAACCTTGCAAACATGGAGGCCATGAAGAAAGAAATAGCAAGGCTCAACAATGTCATCTCAGTTTCAAAGAAGAATGACAAAGACAAGGTTGAGCCAAGAAAATCCAATACAAAGATGGAAGGCATCCATCAATTAAAAATGGGCTTGGTCACACTCAAGGAGGTAAAACCAATGGTAAAAAAATGATCAAAGACATTGAGTGTGTCAAGTTTGAGAAGAATGGAAGCATTGGTGCAGATAAGCCTGCCAGACAGCAACTCTGCTGGACCATAGGCGGCAATGCGGACTAAGGCGGTAGTGTCATGCCCAATAAAGGGAAGGCTACCAGTGCTTCACCTGATCAAGCTAAAACCAAAATCCATGCCAAGAGGATGTCCCAGCAAAAGCAGGTTTCTTAGAAACCTAAGGACTCAATTTGGGTGGCCAAAAACAAGTTTGCCTATCAACCCAAGACAAGGTCACATCAAGGAAGTTTGTCCTCATGCTATGTGTTGAAGTGCAATGACCGTGGTAAAGTCATTGCTGAATTCGTGGGTGATGAGAAACATGATAAAAGAAGCATGAACATTTGGGTTCCAAAGATTGTTGTGACTAACATGCAAGGCTCCAAAATTGATTGGGGACCTAAATCTAGGAACTAATTTGTTTTGTAGGTATACTCCTCCGGTGGATCAAGTTGGGTGCTTGATAGTGATGTACAAATCATATGACGGGAGAAAGGAGTATGTTCTCATCATATTCCCCAACTTCAAATGCAAGTGAGAATATCATCTTTGGTGACAACTCAAAGGGGAAGTGATTAGACTTGGTAAAGTTGCTATTACTATTGATCATTCCATCTCAAATGTATTACATGTGAATTCGTTGAGTTACAACTTGTTGTCCGCTTCTCAATTGTGTGAGATGGGCTTCAATTGTCTCTTTACGGATAAGGGTGTAGAAGTCTTTAAGAGGAGGATTTCTCTATTGTCTTTACGGGTCGTTTGAAGGGCAAGCTCTACCTAGTTGATTTCAACAAAAGTAAAGCTAATCTTGAGACTTGTTTAGTGGCAAAATCTAGCATGGGTTGGCTATGGCACCGCCGACTAGCCCATGTTGGGATGAGGAACTTGGCCAAACTCCTAAAAGATGAACACATTTTGGACTAACCAATGTTCATTTTAAGAAGGATAGAATTTGTAGCGCTTGCCAAGCCGGAAAGCAAGTAGGTGCACCTCACACATCCAAGAGAATTGTCTCCACCAAGCAACATTGGAGCTAATTCACATGGATCTCTTTGGACCGGTGGCCTACATAAGCATTGGCGGTAACAAACATGGTTTAGTTATTGTTGATGACTTTACTCGTTTCACTTGGGTGTTTTTCATGTATGATAAGGCACAAGTGTAAGATAAGGTGAAACCTTCATTAGAAGAGCACAAAGAGAATTCGGTTTCCAAATCAAGAAAGTTTGAAGTGACAATGGAACCGAATTCAAGAACACTCAAGTGGAAGAGTTCCTTGATGATGAGGGCATCAAGCATGAGTTTTCAGTTCCATACACCCCTCAACAAAATGGTGTAGTAGAGAGGAAGAACCGGACACTCATTGACATGGCAAGGACAATGCTAGATGAGTACAAGACTTCGGATATCTTTTGGGCCGAAGCCGTCAACACCGCTTGCCATGCCATCAACCGGCTCTACTTACACAAGATCTTGAAGAAGACTTCATATGAGCTTCTAACCGGTAACAAACCAAAGGTGTCATACTTTAGAGTTTTTAGGTGCAAGTGCTTCATACTTAACAAGAAACCCAAAACCTCTAAGTTTGCACCTAAAGTTGGTGAAGGTTTTGTTCTTGGTTATGGATCAAATGAGCATGCCTATCGTGTATTCAACAAGACCTTAGGGAAAATTGAAATCGCGATAGACATCACATTTGATGAATCTAACGGCTCTCAAATAGAGCAAATTGATCAAGTGATTGTAGGTAATGAGGAACCACCATGTGAAGCAATCAAGAACATGGCCATTGGTGACATTAGGCCACAAGAAGTACATGCCACAGAAGTGAAACCTCAAGATGGTGATGCTACTGCCCCCAGAATGGAAGAAGATGGGCCAGCAGTGCTCCCTGGTCAGGGCTCTGCCCCTAAGGCCGGCACTGTCGGCCCCAGCAGACAGGAAGCAGTCAGCCCTCACCTGCTACTCCAAGGAACCTACAACCTATCTTTGAAGAACATGATTATGATGACCAAGCTGAACAACAAGAAGCCACAGAATACCAAGATTGAGGCAAACAATTCAAAAGGATCATCCCGTCGACAATATACTTGGGAGTCTCTGAAAGGGGGTAACTACTTGTTCACATTTGGCAAATTTTTGTCAGTTTTACTCTTTTGTCTCCTCTTTGGAACCTCTCAAGGTTGAGCAAGCTCTAGATGATCCGGATTAGGTGATGGCTATGCAAGAAGAGCTCAACAACTTTGAGCGAAATCAAGTTTGGTCCTTAGTGGAAAGACCCAACACTAATGTGATTGGAACCAAGTGGGTCTTCCGCAACAAGCAAGATGAACAAGGCGTGGTGACAAGGAACAAGGCAAGATTGGTGGCTCAAGGCTTTACTCAAGTGGAGGGCTTGGACTTTGAAGAAACATATGCACGGTGGCTAGACTTGAAGCAATTCGAATGCTTCTAGCCTATGCTTCCCATCATGACTTCAAGCTTCAACAAATGGATGTGAAGAGTGCATTTCTCAATGGCCCTATCCAAGAATTGGTGTATGTTGAGCAGCCACCGGGTTTTGAAGATCCCAAGTTCCCTCATCATGTCTTCAAGCTCCATAAGGCGCCCTATGGGCTTAAGCAAGCACCAAGAGCATGGTATGAATGCCTTAAGGAATTTCTACTCAAACAAGGCTTTGAAATAGGCAAAGCGGATCCTACTCTCTTCACTCATAAAGTCAATAATGATATCTTTGTGTGCCAAATATATGTCGATGACATAATATTTGGTAGTACTAAGCAATCCTTTTGTGATGAGTTTAGTAGGATCATGACTAAGAGATTTCAGATGTCTATAATGGGTGAGCTAAAGTTCTTCCTCGGTTTTCAAATTAAGCAACTCAAGGAAGGGACTTTTCTATGCCAAACCAAGTACACCCATGATATGTTGAGAAAGTTTGACATGGTGAATGCAAAGCCAATCAAGACTCCCATGCCAACTAATGGACATCTTGATCTTGATGAAGGAGGGAAATCCGTGGACATAAAGGTATATCATTCCATGATCAGCTCTCTCCTTTACTTATGTGCATCTAGGCTTGACATAATGCTTAGTGTGTGCATGTGTGCTAGATTTCAAGCTAACCCGAAAGAGTGCCACTTAGTGGCCGTTAAGAGAATCTTGAGATATCTAGTTTTCACTCCTAATCTTGGCTTATGGTATCTAAGGGCTCTAAGTTCGATCTACTTGGGTATTCGGATTCCGATTACGCCAGTTGCAAAGTAGACCGAAAAAGCACTTCAGGGACGTGTCAATTCCTTGGACGGTCCCTAGTGTCTTGGAGTTCTAAGAAGCAAAATTGTGTAGCCCTTTCCACGGCGAGGCCGAGTATGTTGCACCCGGCGCATGTTGTGCTCAACTACTTTGGATGAGGCAAACCTTAAAGATTTCGGATGTCATTTCACCAAGGTGCCTCTCTTGTGTGACAACGAGAGTGCCATCAAACATGCAAACAACCCGGTTAGTCACTCTAGAACCAAACACATAGACATCCGTCATCACTTCTTGAGAGACCACGAATTAAAAGGAGATGTCGCAATTCGCCATGTGAGCACCGAAAAGCAACTAGTTGATATCTTCACCAAGCCTCTCGATGAGACAAGGTTTTGTGCTTTGCGTAGTGAGCTGAATATACTTGACTCTCGTAACGTGGTTTGATCTATAGCACACATTTGTTTGTCCACCTAGCGACTTAGGCAAAACTTTGAAAACTTCAATTATGTGTTTCAAAAACTCATTTTGAAAGAAACTTGAATGTGTTGGTCATAGTATGGTTGTTGATTTGCTTACTGACCAGCACATGGCAAGGGGTATGTGTCCACGAGTGCATAAATATATAGTATGAAGGTGGCATAGTGCCTCACTGCCTGGTTAGGCCAGCAGTGTCGGCCTCCTAGGCCAGCAGTGTCGGAGGGGTCCAGCAGTGCCGGGACTTAAAGGAACCGAGCTTGTCAGGCCCAAGTCCTAGCCCTTGGGTTTTGCTTTATCTTTCCAACCCTACCCCGAGGGGACTCCATCCAACTCATATCCTTCAACAGAAACACCTCTCCTCTCTTTTCTCAACCCTAAGGAAACCTAGGGAGCCCGGAGGTCCCTCTCTTCTTCCCGACAGTGCTGCCCCTTTGGAGGTGCTGCCATTGGAGGAGGTGTGGAGGATCTTCCTCCCTGCGTTAAGCTCCATTCAAGTCCGACCTTCTTCGTCTTCTTCCCTCTATTTCAATGGTAATAACTTGAAACCCTAACTTGGGTCGATCTGTGCAATGTATGGTTTCTGAGATGGGATTTAGGTTGTTAGTAGTTGCATTATGTATGGTGATGTATCTCTAATAGTTAGATTTGGTCAAAACCTAGATTCCATGGCGGATTAGAAAGGCTTGTATTGGGGCTGCCTGCACCAGGCCGGTAGTGCTGGCCTCCAGACCGGCAGTGCCGGCCTCTAGGCAGCAGCACCAATGCATATGCTCCTCTAGTCAATCATTGACTCTAGATTTTGACTTAATCTCTCCACTAGAGTTTCAGCTACTATTCTAAGTGTAGCAACTTAAACTTCTCTCTTTTAAATGCATAGATGGACGCCAGTGGATCGAGTGCTGGTGCTAGAGGAAAGGGGCCAAGGACAAAGACCCGTGTTCGAAGAGGAGGCAGAGATGGTGCTGATGATGGATTGAATCCTAAGGAAAGGATCATGAGGGAGAGTGAGCTGCAGATGGCAGGAAGAACAATCAGTGATGGTGTGTGTCCCTCGACACCTCCAGATCTTGGGTTGTTCAATGCTTACCACCTCATTGAGATTGATGAGAAGATTGTTCCTAGAGAGCCTCAGGACACCCGGTCCAGGCAAAGGGTGGGTTATCAGAATCAGTGGAGGACTGTACAGGAGCAGAGGGCCATCTATCCCTATGATGTGCCAAAAGACATGGGTGTTGACTACAGATTCTGGAATGTGTTCCACTCTGACTACTACTCCACAGTCCTGCTCCATGCTGTCAGGCCCAAGATCATCAAGATGAAGTATGTTGATTGGGAGCACTCGGAGAACAAGAGAGATCCTGCATTTGATAGGGTCATTGATCAGTGTAGGGAGCTTGGCATGTATCACTGGATGAGATTCCAGAATGGGTGGAACTCAGAGATCATCTATCAGTTCTACTCCACCTACTATCTGGACAGGGAGAATATGGTAATGCACTAGATGACAGAGGGCATGCACTACATATTGGACTATGTGACTTTTGCCCGTCTCCTTGGATTTAGAGAAGATGACATAGCCTGCTCTAACATTCATGATGAGAGAGGTCTATCAAATGAGGAGATTTCCCAGCTGTACATTGAGCCTCAGTATGCAGATGGTCTTGTGAAGGGGCTAAGGAGCAAATATTACATTCTGAACAACCTCTTCAGGACCACTCTCTATCCCAAGGTGGGATCCACCTCAAATCTCTATGCTTTTTCGAAGAATGTACTTAGGAGGATGAGAGGTGGAGCTCCACCCTTTTCAGTGTCTCGCTTTCTTTGGGATGAGATTTTCCTTGCTGCTGATGATGCTAGGAAGGGGCTTCCTTATGCTCCCTACCTGATGTTCATAATTGAGATGGTGACAGGGAAAATCTTCTACAAGGACACAACACATGAGCCCTTTAGAGCACAGAAGGCTGTCTCTTCCACAGTTCAGGAGGAGATTCAGACACCTCCCAGGAGCAGTACCAGGACCAGGGCAGCAGCTCCCGATCTTCCTGAGTCCTCCAGAGCAGCTACCAGAGGCAGAAAGAAGGGTAAGCTTGGAAGGATTTTGAAGAAGATCTTCAGTGGCATCTATTATGCCAACAACCACGCTTACCAGACCAGACTAGAGATCAGGCAACTCAGACAGGAGCAGGGCCTCAGGCAAATTCCTCCACCTACACCTCCACGAGAGCTACGTGAGGAGTCCACATATGATGGTGGTGATTCAGATGATGAGGAGGAGGAGACTCAGCAGCCCCAGACTAGGAGGTTGAGCAAGCGTGCTTCAGCTCCTGGTATTCACTTCTCTTCACCTCCAGATGATGATGAGGAAGATGAAGATGATGATGATGAGGACCACATGGAGGAGGACAGCGACTAGTTTGTATCTCTCTTTGCTTTGTTCTTCTCTCTTTTTGGTGACTTGTTGCCAAAGGGGGAGAATTACTAAGTGAAGGGGGTACAACATCTTCGACGGTCATGGAGGAGCAACTGCTGCTAGTTATCTTAGTTTTTCAGTTCTTAGTTTGTGAGATGAGAGAACAACATTCAAATCTATTTTATTGTAATATTGTCACTTAAGTACTCGTTTGTGTTATTTGTGGACATGTACTCTCTTATATATCATGCTTGCCTTAGTTTACTTTCAGTTTTAATTTTTAGTGCGCTGTGTGGCTGTGCTTGTGCTTCCGCAGGCTTGCTGCCAACAGTAAGGCCGACAGCGCTGGCCTCCAGGTCGGCAGTACCGGGCTGCTCTGACAGCAAGCACTCTGATTTGTGTTGAGATAAGTTCATATGCATCACGTATATTCTTGTGACATTTTTCAGCACCCCAGAACAACCATGGATGTAGGGGGAGCCCCATTTCACTCCAATGTGTGAATTTTGGCTTTTCATGCCAAATTTGGAAATTCAAATTCCCATTCACACATTTAGGGGGAGATCCTACACCCATGACTTGCATTGTCTCAGATTATATTTCACTTTTGTAAGATCTAAGTGTGTTGTCATCAATCACCAAAAAGGGAGAGATTGAAAGTGCAATCAAGCCTTAAGTGGGTTTTGGTGACATGAGAACGCAATTAGAAAACTAATGAGACTTTACAAGTATGACAAGCAGGTTAAACTTAAGGAGGTTGATGAACAGGTTGGCGGACCCCTCCAATTACAAAAATGCATGGCAACAAGCTCAAAGGAGTTTAAATTCTTTTATACTTTGAAATTGAGTTAGGTATGTCGTACTATTAAGAGGGATTCAACACGCATGCGAACAAGTGAACCAAATGCAATATCTATCCAAATACATCACACCTCCACATACATAGTGGGCAAATCAGCCAGCTACTTGAAGATCTATACCTTGCTGTTCTACCCAGGCCGGCAGTGCCAGGCTACAGGCCGGCACTGCCGCCACTTGTTCAGCCTGTTGGCAGTGAGAGGGTTTTTAAACACCTCCTTACTTCCCCCCAATGGATAGTTCTGCTATTCTCACTCTCACACTTCACAGAAAATAGAAAGAGGAGCTCTCTTCTTGCTCTCTATTCCCCCTTGGTGCTCAACCACTCTCCCCCATTGATTTCCAATCAACCTTTGAGAGATTGAGCCTCCAAGCTTGAGAAGAAGCTTCTCCCTCGGATCTTCAACTCCTACAAGCATTTGGTTCATGTGGTGGCCAGCCGTTTGAGTTTGTTACTCTTGGAGCTTTGCTCCTAGCCGGCTAGGCGTCGCCCTTGAGCTTGCCAACTTGTGTGGCAGCCAAGGGAGGTTTGTAACACCACCAATTTGCTAATACATTGCCCCTCATCTCAAGGGTTCATTCCCTTGACTTGAGACCAAGGAAAGAGCAAGCCTTTGTGGCGAGCTTGAGCCTTGTGTGGCGCACCTCAACAATGTGGACGTAGGCAAGCCTTAGTGGCGAGCTGAACTACGGGTCAAATCTTGTGTCACCGTGTGCTTGTTACTTTACTTTCATATATCTTGTGTGCAAGGTGATTTCTAGGATTTGGACCCGATCTACTCTGTAGGTGTGTTTCTACCACTTTCAGGTTATGATAGAGGTTCCCTACACCTCTAGGAAGGTTTTGATTTAGCCACAATTTCCATTCTAGTTTTACATTTTGAATTGTGCTCAATTTTGTTTAGGTGACCAGCACTGCTGCCCTAGAGACCAGCAGTGTCGGCCACCTCGGCAGTGCTGGCCTAGAGCCCGGCAGTGCCGGCTCTGTGCTGACAACAAGTGTCAAGTTTGTTTTTAAACAGGCCTATTCATCCCACCTCTAGGCTAATCAGGTCCATACACCAACACACATGCACAAGTAAGTGAAACACTTGGTGGTGGCACATGAGATAAAGGGAAGCAAAGAGAAGTGAATTATACCCAAGGATGAAGCGTCGGACCATTTTGCATAGGAGCTTCGAACCATAGGAGATGGTCCGACGGCCTGCTCCCAGCACTGGTCACCAGGCAGAAGAGCTAAGGACCAGTGGTCCAGTGGTGCGTCGGACCATAGGCGAATGGTCCGGTGGCTCAGTCAAGGCACATCAGAAAATCAAGACAAGCGTCGGACCAGAGTGCATGGTCCAAAGGGGGAGTCTGACGGTGAGGTCCGAAGCTTGGGTGTTCCCTACATGAAATCATCAAGACTCGGTGGAGGCTCTGGACCAGAATGCATGGTCCGAAGGGTGGTCCGACGGTGTGGTCCGAAGGCCAGGTGCTTACTGCGTGGATTGTTGAAGCCAAGGATAAGTCATCGGACGAGGCGTCGGACCAGCCCTCCGGACCAATGGAGGTGGTCCGACAGTGGCCAGTTCTACGCGCCAACGGTCAAAATTCAAAGCGTCGGACCAGATGCTATGGTCCGACGGTGATGACAAGTGGTCCGATGGTCACGTTTTCAGAAGCCCAAGTGCATAACGGCTAGCTCCTTTGAGGGGGCTATAAAAGGATGTATGGCGGTTCAAGGAAGCTCTCTTGCACACCTGGACATTGCATACTCTTTGTGAGCTTCTGACACACACTCTCACTCATCTCATCTTTGATTGATCATCCATTTGAGATATTTGAGTGCATCAAGTGCATTGCATGAAGTGAGTTCATCCTAGTGGCACTTGGGAGTTGATATCGCTGCTAGTTTCTTGTTACTCTTGGTGATTGCCATCACCTAGACGGTTGGAGCAAGCGGTGTGGATTCGAGAAGCTTGGTGATTGTGCTTCGTCGACCACGAGTGGTGAATGTGAGGGGTTCTTGTGCCTTCCCCATGGGAGATTGCAAAGGTAACTCTAGTGGATTGCTCGTGTCTTTGAGTGCCCTCATCTTGTGTTGGTTGTGCGGCACCCAGTGATGGGTTTAGCGTGTGATGCCAATTAGCGCGTGAACCTCCAAGTGAGTGAGCCGACACAACGAGGACGTAGCTTGTTGGCAAACTAGTGAACCTTGGGTGAAAAATCAAGTGTCAACCTCTTGTTCATCATTGTGATTGATTGAGTTGCTTGGAGTTCTTTTGATTGGCTCATTACCTCGACACGGCGGTATAATCACTCCTCCCATCTTCGCATTACCTTATTCATACTTGTCCTAGTATATTAGATTGTGCCTAGAGGGCTACTAGAATTGAGTAGGCATTGAGTGATCTTAGAGCTATATTAGGATAGCATTTGTGGTTACGAGGCTTCGCATCCCCTAGTAGGCTAGCGCAATCCTAGCTACGCCATCTTGTGATCTAACTTGTTGTTGAGAATTGTTTTAGATTTCGATTTAGGCTATTCACCCCCCTCTAGCCTTAGATTAGGACCTTTCAAAGTGTATCAAAGAGATGAGTGGTGGAGGCTCTCACAAATGAGCACTAGTGTGTGAGTGAAGAAAAAGTGCCAGAGCTGCCCCCAAGGGCCGGCCATACCACCTTATATAGCTCACACTCAAATACTAGCCATTTTGCCGCTCAAACTGAGCCTCTGCATCTACACCAGATGCTACTTTCACAGGGGGTCCGGACCATCAGTTGCGTCCGGTCCCTTCACAAGCCGAGAGCCAACGACTCTGCTTGAGCCTCCGGACGCGACCTCCGAACACGAGCAACGTGACATCCGGACCAATGGTCGCGCGTCCGGTCAGCCTCCCGTTCAAACGCCTTCTTTCCCGCGCGCGCCTCTGCCTGCCACGCGCCTTCGAACGCCACTGTAGACAGGTTCCGGACTCGCTGTTCCCAGCGTCCGGAAATATCTTCCAGAGACCCCGAGAGCACCCGAGAGCAACTTCACCTCCGGACACGGGTCCGGAGTCATTGTCCGGACCAACACTAGCGTCCGGACTCCTTCTCCAGGGAACAACAGAGAGTAACTAGGCTCCGGACGTGCGTCCGGAGTCTAGCGTCCGGACTCCCCTTCTCATCCAAGCCACCTAGGGTATGCTTCCAGACGCACACTGCCATCTGGATAGCACATGCCCTAGCGTCTGGACCTTGCGCCCGGACTGCATATCCCTACCAAAAACAGCCACCAACTTCTCCCAAGCTTCCAAGGGCTAACACTAAGTGATTCAAGCACTTGTGCACATGTGTTAGCTTTGAGTTCACAATTATCTTGGAATTAGTTGGTTGTTTCACTAGTTCAATTGATTTTATATGCATTGCAATGAACCTAGTGGCACATGATAATCGCAATCAAACACAAGAGCTCCCTCCTTGATAGTACGACTATCTATCCTAAATGTGATCACACCCTCTACGGTGTCTTGATCACCAAACCGAAAATGGTTCCTAGTTTCACCTTTGCCTTCACACCATTTTCCTTTGCACTTCACCTCCACCATGCTAGAGCCTTGCAATCCACACCTTGATCCATTAGCTCCATCACATGGCATGTGCCAACCTATCTCATGATTCACACTTAGAGATCCAAGGTTAGTACTTAGGTAGGTTTCATCAATTACTCAAAACCAAACACATGGGGCTCTCACTTGCACATCTTGATCTCATCTCGACCGACAAACTCTCGAATGAGATGAAACTTCCATAGTACATGTTTGTTCTTTTGGTGATTCCTAGGCTCCTTAGTGTTGACGGTAATTATGAGCTATTTTTGTCACCATCAAAATACCGTTAACATCCTCATATTCGAAGGAAAACAAGCATAACATGAACATATTGTGTCAAATAGCTAGTTCCACATGTCCCTTGACTATTTGATGGAGGTAATGACAAATGGGGACTTTTGGGAGCTAGTGGGCCCACTTAGGTGGTCGAACGACCACCCTGTGGGGCCACTAGGCCTCCCAAGACCCCATGATCCAAGAACCACCCTCTAGAGCACTCTCTACCCCTTAGATCCAAGTGTGTCTTCTCTCAATGGTTCAGATTTACATCATAAGGATCCATGGGCCCACATTAAGGAGATAAGCGTGACAATCAACCCAGAACAAATACCCAAGGCTTATGACAGGTGGGACCAGCAACCAGTAGGCAGAGGTGGGCCACAGACCCCTATAGGGGGTCGGCCGACCGCCCATGGGGCCCACCAGCCCCCCACTTGGTCCTTGACTAGTGGGGCACCAGTTAGAACAGCAAGGGAGGGCCCAAAGGCCAGGGGTGTGGTCGGCCGACTACCCCTATGGCGGTTCCAACCCCCACAACCGCCTCACTCACTCCCCACATGGTTGAAATCATCACCCTTCATCCTAAGGCGGTTCTGATGTCGATTGGATCCAACGATGGTTGATCAAGGTGACGTGGATTGCTGACGTGGCACCGGAGTAGCCCCTACTCCCTCTAGCTATAAATAGACCCCTAGAGCTCCCTTCTCATTTGTGCCTCATTGGAGAAACACTACTCCTTAGTCTCTTAGCGGAGCTCTCTGGTAGTGCTATGCTAGTTGGAGGAGAGTGAAAGAAGTCTTCTGGAGAAATCCCTGGGCCTGTCGGGAATCCTCTTCGGAGTTCTTCCTCAGCGGATGTGAATCTCTTGTAAGTTTAGCACTTGTAAGTGACTTCTTCTGAGTTCTTTATAGTATTCAGTATTCTAAATCTGGTTTAGCTGTTATACAACTTTTCGCGATTGTTCATCACTTTGCTCTGAGTGAAGTGCTTTAATCTTAGGCCAAGGTTAAAGTAGTAAGATAAGTGTAGACGTGGTGTCTAGGCTCGATCTTACCTTTGTAAACTGCTTATCGCGCTTATTGTTTGTGGTTGCTAGTAGAAGGTGATAGCACTATCTAGTCTTTGTATTCCACCACGCGTGTCAGATAAGTTCTTAAAAGGTAGGGCTTCAATACAACTTGACAGCGCGGTCTGGTTAGAGTTTTGTCCTCTTTCTGATCTATCCCGTCTCCTCCTGCAAGAGAAGGGCTGATAAAGCCAGTATAACCAACTATACCTTGTTAGATATCTTTGCTATATCGAACCTCTCAACCCAGTTATCATAATCTCCCTTGATACATCATAGGACATATCCGTATTCCTAGTTAACTCACTTCTCGTTCCTTGTAGAAAATACGATACCTGGAATACTCCCGGTGAAAGCTACACTTGACAACCGTACGCTTGCGGTCTTTTTCTGTTTGCCACCTTTGGTGTCAACAAGCTTTCTGGCGCCGCTGCCGGGGAACGATAGCTGTTTTAACTAGTATCCTTTGGTCCTATTTTATCTTTGTTTGATTTCATCCTTTCATTCCACATACACATATGGATCAAACCCCACTTTTCAAATCAATAGAGCAAAGTTAGACTCTCTTTATGATCCTGTCGTAGGAATCAACATTATATCTAAGTCATTAGCTAGTGCTATCCTAGGCAATGTAGATCTAACTCCAACCAATAAGTTCTTGAAGCTTCCTTCAGGACAATTGATTTAGAGTTGTGGTATTGCACAGACCATTCCTACTCTAATTAACAAAGTCAATATCCTCTTGAATTTCTTCATATTTGATATAGAGGAAATAGACTTGTTAATTGGAAATCCACTCATGAGATTCCTTGATGGATCTCTTGATGGAAGTCTTAAGGGTCATCTTGGGAGTAGCATCAAACTTTCGATTCTGCTCACCAATTCCATAAACACCATGATGGAATCACTCCCAGAATCTGACCCTATAGAGGATGTGATGGTTGCATCTCTTCTAGAATCATCTCATCCTGATCTAGAAGAAGAAGCTAAAGATTTCATCCAGGAAGAAGACAATCTAGAGGAACCTATAGATCTAGAGAAATCCGAGCCCCCATCTAAGCCCTCTATAGAACTTAAACCCCTTCCAGCTGGTTTAAAGTATGCCTTTCTAAATGATGATCGTGAGGCCCCTGTGATCATCAATGACAAACTCTCTCCTAAAGAGTCTTTCAAGCTCCTCACTATCTTAGAAAAGCATCAGTCCGTCTTAGGCTATTCTCTTCAAGATCTTAAGGGCATTAGTCCAGCTCTTTGCACACATCGCATACCTATCGAACCTGAGGCTCTTCCTTCTAGAGAACCTCAGCGTAGACTGAATAATGCGATGAGAGAAGTAGTGAAGAAGGAAGTCTTGAAACTCTTGCATGAAGGGATCATCTACCCCGTCCCTCACAGTGAATGGGTTAGCCCTGTGCAAGTTGTGCTTAAGAAGGGAGGTATGACGGTCGTTCGAAATGACAAGAACGAGTTGATTCCTCAACGAACCGTCACAGGTTGGAGAATGTGTATAGATTACCGAAAACTTAATAAGGCCACAAAGAAAGATCACTTCCCATTACCTTTCATCGATGAGATGTTGGAGCAGCTTGCAAAGCATTCTTTCTTTTGCTTCCTTGATGGTTATTCGGGATATCATCAAATACCAATCCACCCCGATGATCAAAGTAAGACTACCTTCACATGCCCCTATGAAAGAATATAGACGAATGTCTTTCGGTCTATGCAATGCTCCTGCCTCTTTCCAAATGTGCATGATGTCCATTTTCTCCGATATGATCGAAGAAATCATGAAAGTTTTCATGGATGACTTCTCTGTCTATGGAAAGACTTTCGATGATTGCCTTGAGAATCTGGATAGAGTCTTACAGAGATGTGAAGAAAAGCACTTAGTCCTGAACTGGGAGAAATGCCACTTCATGGTTCACGAAGGCATAGTGCTAGGACATAGAGTGTTCGAACGTGGGATAGAAGTGGATAGAGATAAGATAGAAGTAATAGAACAACTTCCACCTCCCATGAATGTCAAGGGAATTCGTAGCTTCCTTGGGCACGCAGGTTTCTATAGGCAGTTTATCAAAGATTTCTCTCAAATTTCCCATCCTTTGACAAACCTGCTAGCCAAAGATGCACCCTTTGACTTCAATGATGAGTGCTTAGATGCTTTCTACATTCTCAAGAAAGCACTCATCTCAGCTCCAATCATCCAACCCCCTGATTGGAAGCTCCCCTTTGAAATAATGTGTGATGCTAGTGATTATGCTGTCGGTGCGGTGTTAGGCCAAACCAAAGATAAGAAGCATCATGCTATTTCATATGCTAGCAAAACCTTGACAGGGCCACAGCTAAACTATGCAACAACTGAAAAAGAGTTGTTGGCCGTGGTGTTTGCTATAGACAAGTTTAGATCTTACTTAGTTGGAGCAAAAGTAATCGTTTACATCGATCATGCTGCTCTTAAGTATTTGCTCACTAAGAAATATGCTAAACCACGCTTAATAAGATGGATCTTGCTACTCCAAGAGTTTGATCTTGAAATAAAAGATAAAAAGGGAGTAGAAAATTCTGTTGCCAATCATTTGTCTAGAATACAATTCGAAGATGCATAGAATTTTCCCATCGACGATTTCCTCAGAGATGACACACTCCTCAAGGTAACAGACTCCAACCCCTGGTATGCAAACATAGTCAACTTTATGGTTGCAGGCCACATCCCACCAGGGGCAGATATAAAGAAATTAGTTCAAGAGAGTCGAGTGCATCTCTGGGATGAGCCATACCTCTATAGAGTATGCAATGATGGATTGCTAAGAAGATGCGTACCTATGGACGAGGCAATCAAGATTATGGAAAGATGCCATGGAGCAGAATATGGAGGTCACTACGGAGCATTCAGAACTCATGCTAAGATTTGGCAGAGTGGGTTCTTTTGGCCAACCATATACAAGGACACCCATGACTATGTCAGAAGATGTGCAAGGTGCCAGAAGCACGGGAACATCAATACCCGAGATGCTATGCCACTCACCAACAACCTGCAAGTCGAGCCCTTTGATGTATGGGGCATCGACTACATGGGGCCCTTTCCTCCATCAAAAGGGTATGAGTATATCTTAGTAGCGGTGGACTATGTGTCCAAATGGGTAGAAGCATTACCCTGCTGAAAAGCTGATGCAGCCAATTCAAAGAGAATGTTCCATGAAGTGATATTCCCCAGATTTGGAACCCCGAAGTTAGTCATAAGTGACGGGGGATCTCACTTCATTGACAAAGGCTTCTGCCAGTTCCTCACTAATCAAGGAATTCGGCACAATGTTGCAACTCCATACCATCCTCAAACAAGTGGTCAAGCAGAAACATCCAACAAACAAATCAAGAACATTCTGCAGAAGACCGTGGATGAGATGGGTACGGCTTGGAATCACAAGCTACCAGAGGCACTTTGGGCATATCGGACCGCATACAAGACCCCAATTGGTATGACACCATACCAACTTGTATACGGGAAGACATGCCATTTTCCTGTGGAATTAGAATTCAAGGCACATTGGGCAATCAAGAAATGGAACATGGATCTGCCAGCTGCTGGAAAATTTAGGAAAATGCAAATCTCTGAACTAGAAGAATGGAGAGAGAAAGCATACCACAATGCCAGGATATACAAGGAGAGAACCAAGAAATGGCATGACAAGAGAATCAAGGTAAGGGATTCAACACAGGAGACAAGGTCCTGTTATTCAACTCAAGGTTCAAGCTCTTTGGTCACGGGAAACCAAAAAGCAAATGGGAAGGGCCATACCTCGTCGTCAATGCCGCACCTCATGGAGCAATCACCCTCTAGGACGACAATGACAAAATTTTTAAGGTAAATGGCCAACGTTTTAAAGTTTTCCATGAGCATGAAATTCCTGAACAAGAAATTGATATGATAGATTTTGTTCTTAATCCCAATTAAAACTAAAATCTACATGTTTTAACTATTTTGTTCAAATTTCATGAATGACCTTAGAAATAACCTAGACTTAGCCTTGACTCAAACCTCAAAAAAGGTCGGCCCATTCAGCCCGAAACTTCTCAACCTGACTCACCTCACCCGAACAAGATCAGAATCTGGCTCGGTCGGACCATAACTTTCAAAAAACGATCGTCCGACCATGGTTCGAACTTGTTCAAAGCTCCCGTTGCATAGGAACGTTGGGCCAACGTTCCCCTTCGATTTCATCACAATCCGAGCGAGAACGAAGGCCCTGCATGTTGGGTTTCTCCTTCTTAACCCCCTCTCCTTCTTCCTCCTTCCACCTTGCTTTCCTTCACAACCAGCAGCACCAGCACCACTCCTTGCACTTTTGCACACCCACCTTGATCACCACCATGGCTCCACCAAGGAACAATGGCAAGATGCCACTCATCCCCGTCAATGGAAGCCCTGCCAACGTCCAAGACCCCATCAACACCGACACCATGGCCGTCGAGGTCCTTGACATCACCCCGCTTGCCATGGCACCACCGCCCGCGCTGCCAACCTCCCCTAGGGGGGGTCGGCCGACCGGGGCTTAAAGCTCCAAGAGGATGTGGAGCATCGCCCGATCGATGTCTCCACGTTGCAACTTGAACAAACCATCGGTGCGTCCAGTAACTCCCAAAAGGCCAACCACCGGCCAATTAAGGTGAAGAAGTCCATCGTCTCCACCACCGAAGGCGACACAAGTACGGTCAACACCAGCTCGTACTCGCCATCGACACCGACTTGGAGGCACCTTCAGCGGGCTCATGGTGGACCAGGGGTAGGCAAGGTGCTCATCCCTCCTCTCACCTCTGAGGAACGGAGGGAGGCACGCAGATCCCTTGAGACAGAGGAGTCTCGCAAGTCTGTCCGGCGGACCTGCAACCCGCCGTCCATCTCCGGCCCTCCAGGCCAGTACCATGAGGAAGATGAAGAGAGTGACATGGAGAAGTTGTTGCGCATAGTCGCTAGGCTTAGGGAAAGCAATACCAAGCTAGTAGAGCGGGCAACAGAGGAAAGAATGGCCTGTTTGGATTTAGAAGATAGCTTCAACGATCTTCGCATTAGCACTAATGCAAAGATCAACCGCTTGGTTGAGGCAATTAAGAGAGAGGATCTCTTTGCCCCTCCATCTCCATAGATCACTAGTCCACCAATAAGTTAGGCACTTAGATTTATTTTCATTCAATTTTCCCTTCATCAATGTAACTTGTGCCTAAGAAGTTTTGAATTGAATAAAAAGTTTGGTTCTGCTGGTATTTTGCCCAGCAGAACCCCTGCATTTGATCTGTGTCTGTCACTGATTTCAGCATGCCCCGAAACAAGTATGGGGGAGGTCGGTCGACACTCCAACTTGTCAAAACACCAGTTTGGCCTTTGAACCATGTTGTACACATCCATAACATGTTCCACGAAAAAGTTGGACCAAAACGACCACTTTTGTGCATCAGGCGATGCACTTTGGAGGCCAAAATTCAGAACAGGCAGAGTGAACCAACATTCAGAGGTAAGGAATCCTGTTGCAGAGACCGAAGTGGCCAAATGGGCCAGTAGGGCGGTCGGCCGACCGTGCCTATAGGGCCCGGACCCACCAGCCAGCATCCATTCAACTTCAAACGTCTATTCTGACTGGTTTGCCATGTCTCTCCCTTTTCCTCTATGATTTTCAATTGTTTACTCATTTTTCCCTTTTAAAAATAAAAATAAAATAAAAATAATTTCTTCATGAAATTCATCACTTAGTTTAAATTTTTTTATGTTGAATAAAACAAGAAGATCGCATCGAAAATTAAAATTTTGAAAAGTGACATGATCTATGACATTTAAAGGGCAAAAGCGTCATAAAGACAAATTCTTGCTTTTTGCTTATGCTAGTGGGAAAATACTTTGATAGGAAGATCATATAGACTAAGTTGTTGATTAGTGTGATATAGCCTCGGCTCATGATTCATACCCTTTCTATTTAAAGTTCTTGGAGATTAATTTTTGAAAATGTCATAAAACCATAATGTCACTACTCCTCTATAGTGAGAAAATTCCTACCAAAGCCATAAATGCTTATGCATGTTTAAAACCTTCCTCATATGCATCTTGTAATTACTTTGAGTTTGGTCAAACCTTGTGACCCTTGTTGAGAATTATGTCATAGTTCAAAGATCAAGATCACGTACATGCCACATATTTTCGCTACTTCTACACTGGAAGTATGCAAAAATATGCCTTTTCATTTACATGATCCATGTTCATCCAATAAATACTCTAGAAATAAATGTTAAGATCTCTCTCTAAGTCCTTCAAAAAGAGATATGGCTATCATAGATGTTGAGCAAAGCTCTTAAATTAAAAAAAAGAGAGAGAGAGATAGCCATGTCTCAAGTACACCTAAAGTTAGAGAGATCATATACATAGTTAAGGAGTACATGTTAGTCATCTACCATTTGTCCACACACATGCACATCTTGATCTAGGATTATGACGTTCTTCTCCTTGGATCCTTGTTTTGACTTTACAATATAAGTGATGCAAGTTTGCTACATTGTTTCATCCCTACCTGAGCTCCACATAAGCCATTTAGAAATAGGGAGATACAAAGAAGGCAATCTCTTTATGCCTTGGTAAGGAATAATACACCTTGAGTGACTTAGAGTACTATAAGAGGAGTAAGTTGACTTATGAGCTTTCTTTAGAAAATTCTATCAAAAACTCCAAGTACTAAAATATGAAATGGGAAGATGACTTTGCCTTGAAGAAATTTTCCATTTCTCAACTTCTTAAGGATATATGTTAGATAGTACCACATATCCCATTGGTATGACAAAATGTCTTGAATGAATCTTTATGTTTGCTTTATACTTTGAATAACATAGTCTTGTTAACTTTTAACCTTTGCTCGAGGACGAGCAAAGAGGAAGTACGGGGGACCTTGTTGACGGTAATTATGAGCTAGTTTTTCACCATCAAAATACCGTCAACATCCTCATATTCGAAGGAAAACAAGCATAACATGAACATATTGTGTCAAATAACTAGTTCCACATGTCCCTTGACTATTTGATGCAGGTAATGACAAATGGGGACTTTTGGGAGCTAGTAGGCCCACTTAGGTGGTCGGCCGACCACCCTGTGGGGCCACTAGGCCTCTTAAGCCCCCATGATCCAAGAACCACCCTCTAGAGCACTCTCTACCCCTTGGATCCAAGTGTGTCTTCTCTCAACGATTCAGATTTACATCATAAGGATCCATGGGCCCACATTAAGGAGATAAGCGTGACAATCAACCCAAAACAAATACCCAAGGCTTATGATAGGTGGGGCTAGCAACCAGCAGGCAGAGGTGGGCCACAGACCCCTATAGGGGGTCGGCCAACCGCCCATGGGGCTCACCAACCCCCACTTGGTCCCTGACCAGTGGGGCACCTGTTAGAAGAGAAAGGGAGGGCCCGCAGGCTAGGGGTGTGGTCGGCCGACCACCCCTATGGCGGTTCCAACCCCCACAACCGCCTCACACACTCCCCACATGGTTGAAATCATCACCCTTAATCCTAAGGCGGTTCTGAAGTCGGTTGGATCCAACGATGGTTGATCAAGGTGACGCGGATCACTGACGTCGCACCGGAGTAGCCCCTACTCCACCTCTAGCTATAAATAGACCCCTAGAGCTCCCTTCTCATTCGTGCCTCATTGGAGAAACAATACTCTTCAGTCTCTTAGCGGAGCTCTCTAGTAGTGCTATGCTGGTTGGAGGAGAGTGAAGGAAGTCTTCTAGAGAAAGCCCCGGGCCTATCGGGAATCTTCTCTAGAGTTCTTCCTCAGCGGATGCGAGTCTCTTGTATGTTTAGCACTTGTAAGTGACTTATTGTGAGTTCTTTATAGTATCTAGTATTCTAAATCTGGTTTAGCTGTTATACAACTTTCCGCGCTTGTTCATCGCTTTGCTCTGAGTGAAGTGCTTTAATCTTAGGCCAAGGTTAAAGTAGTAAGATAAGTGTAGACGTGGTGTCTAGGCTAGATCTTACCTTTGTAAACCGCTTATCGCGTGGATTGTTTGTGGATGCTAGTAGAAGGTGACAGCTCTATCTAGTCTTTGTATTCCACCACGTGTGTCAGATAAGTTCTTAAAAGGTAGGGCTTCAATACAACTTGACAGTGCGGTCTGGTTAGAGTTTTGTCCTCTTTCTGATCTATCCCATCACCTCCTGCAAGAGAAGGGCTGATAAAGCCAGTATAATCAGCTATACCTTGTTAGATATCTATGCTATATCAAACCTCTCAACCCAGTTATCATAATCTCCCTTGATATATCATAGGACATATCCGTAAACCTAGTTACCTCACTTCTCGTTCCCCGTGGAGAATACGATACCTGGAATACTCCCGGTGAAAGATGCACTTGACAACCATACGCTTGCGGTCTTTTTCCGTTTGCCACCTTTGGTGTCAACACTTAGCCTGTGCAATCGCCCCATTGTTGTCACAATGTAGATTCAATGGGCTGGATGCATTTGGAAACACACCAAGATCAATGAGGAACCTCCTCATCCAAACAACTTCCTTTGCAGCGGCAGAAGCTGCAATGTACTCGGCTTCTATTGTAGAATCAGTCACCGTCTCCTGCTTGGAAGTTTTCCAACTTACAACACCACCATTTATTGTGAACACAAAACCTGATTGAGATTGTGAATCATCTATGTCAGTTTGGAAGCTAGCATCAGTGTAACCATTTACAACGAGCTGTTCCAAACCCTTTGACCACTTCATCAAAATGAATGTTCCAACACCGAGATGCTTGCTTTAACCCATAAATGGATTTATGTAGCTTGCATATTTTTCCAGCATTATTAGGATCAACAAAGCCTTTGAGTTGTATCATATACACGTCCTCTTCCAAATTTCCATTTAGAAAGGCTGTTTTAACATCCATCTACCAAATCTCATAATCGAAATAAGCAGCAATTGCTAGAATGATCCGGATAGATTTAAGCATCGCTACCGGCGAGAATGTCTCGTCGTAGTCAACATCTTGAACTTGCCGAAAACCCTTTGCAACAAGTCGAGCTTTATAGACGTGAACGTTTCCATCCATATCCTTTTTCTTTTTATAGATCCATTTGCTCTCAATAGGTTTAACCCCATCAAGCGGGTCAACCAAGTTCCAAACTTGATTGTCTCCCATGGAATCTATCTCGGATCTCATGGCACTTTGCCATTTCTCGGAATCTGGGTTCATCATTGCTTCCGTGTATGTCGCAGGTTCGTCATCGTATAACAATAACACTTCCCCACTTGCCTCACGGATTCTTGCTGACCTTCGTGGTTGTGGTGGTGTTTCTCTTGCCACAGGTATCTCAACTTGTTCTGCTACATTAGCATCACTCGTAGAGTTATCCCCTATTGACTCATCTTGAACTTCTTCAAGATACACCTTTTGTCCACTTTTCTCTTTATTGAGAAACTCTTTCTCTAAGAAAACACCGTTCCGAGCAACAAACACTTTGCCCTCTGATCGGTTGTAGAAGTAATACCCTAAAGTTTCCTTTGGATATCCCACGAAAAAGCATTTGTCCGACTTGGGTGTAAGTTTATCTGACATAAGTCGTTTGACATAAACTTCACAACCCCAAATCTTTAGAAAAGACAAACTGGGACTCTTACCAATCCACATCTCATATGGTGTCTTAACAACGGACTTAGATGGTACCCTATTCAATGTGAAAGCGGTTGTTTCTAGAGCATATCCCCAAAACGAGAGTGGTAGGTCTGACTGACTCATCATAGAGCAAACCATGTCCAACAAAGTCCGATTATGTCGCTCAGACACGCCATTTCTCTGAGGTGTTCCAGGTGGCATAAGCTGTGGAACAATTCCGTAACTCTTTAGATGAATGATAAACTCATGGCTCAAATATTCGCCTCCACAATGAGATCGCAAGGCTTTAATTTTCTTGCCACGTTGATTCTCTACTTCATTCAAAATTCTTTGAACTTTTCAAATGTCTTAGACTTATGTTTCATTAGTAGACATATCCATATCTACTAAAGTCATCAGTGAAGGTTATGAAGTATTGGAATCCGCCTCTAGCTATCGTACGCATTGGTCCACATACATCAGTATGTACAAGTTCCAACAAGTCTGCCGCTCTCTCAGGAAAACCTATGAAAGGCGACTTGGTCATCTTTCCCAACAAGAAAGCCTCACATGTCTCGTATGATTCAAAATGGAGCCTCTTCATGCGATTCTCACTTATATGACCTAAACGACAATGCCACATATAAGTAGGACCTAACTCATTAAGCCGAGGCCTTTTAGCATTAACATTACAGATAGGTGCATCATCAAGATTTAAAATAAACAACCCATTCACAATGGATGCAAAGGCCACAAACATGTCATTCTTTGAGATCACACAACCATTGTCTTTACTCGCAAATGAATAACCATCCTTCATCAAACATGAAGGTGACACAATGTTTCGACTTAAACTAGGAACAAAATAACAATTATTCAACTCCATGATAAATCCTGATGGGAGGTGAAGTTGCATCGTCCCAACGTCCAATGCAGCAACTCTTGCATTATTGCCCACGCGTAAATCAACTTCTCTTTTCACGCTTCTACTTTTTATCATTCCCTACATCGTATTGCAAATATGAGCAACCGATCCGGTATTAAATACCCAAGAATTAATATAAGAATCAATGAGAAAAATGTCTGTAACATAAACGACAAGTGTACAAGCAGTGGGAGTACCTTTACTGCCGCCATCCTTCAAGGATTCCATGCACAACTTGCAGTTCCTTTTCCAGTGACCTTTCCCATTACAATGAAAGCATTTAGCTTCAGGAGCTGGTCCAGCAGCCTTAGGCGCAGGAGGAGGATTTGGCTTAGAGATCTCATTTTAGCCTTCGCCTTCTTCTTCTTCCAAGCCCTCTTCTTAAAGTTAGGCTTGTTTTGGACCACCATCACATGGCTACTGCCAGCACCTTTCTTGATATCAGCTTCTGCTGTCTTAAGCATGCCGCACAATTCATTCAAGCCCTTCTCCGCCCCATACATATAGTAGTTCGAAATGAAGTTCCCATAGCTAGGCGGAAGAGATGCAAGTATGAAATCAGTGGCCAACTCTGGGCCCATTGGGAAGCCTAGCTTCTCCAATCTCTGAGTGTGACCAACCATCTTGATCACATGTGGGCCAACTGCTACGCCCTCTGCTAACTTGGTTTCGACAAAAGCCTTGGAAATATTGAACCTTTCAGTCTTGGCTTGAGTCCGAAAAATATCATTAAGCGCCATGATCATATCGTACGCTGCATGATTGTTGTCAAATTGCATCTAGAGATCTAGCACCATGCAAGCGAGCATAAGGCAACCCACTTCAAGATCAGCATCACATGCTTTCTTATAAGCGGTTTTCTCTGCAGCAGGTGCATTATTAGCAGGTTCATCTGGTAATGGGGTGTCTAGAACATCTTCTTTTTTTCTCAGCCCTGAGAACAATTCTTAGGTTACGGATCCAATCCGCATAGTTTGTTCCATTCAACTTATCTTTCTCAAGAATTGAACACAAAGTAAATGGTTGATTACTGGGAGCCATCTACATCAAAAGTAATGCAAAATACTAAGACAATGTATCTAAAACAGAGTAAATCATATTAAACTTTTAATAGAATCTACTCCCACTAAAATCAATATCCCTCGATTGAAACTTAGTGATTCAAGATCCACAACTAACAAGTCTACTAGTGAGCTTTAACATCACTGCTAGGAGACATGGTAGATCGGTAAGCAACTCCTTGCTAATCATATCACATATGACTCTTGTTGTTAGGTGGCATCTCTATGCTTGTGTTACCAATAACTAATGCTCCAAGGTCCCTAACTGTTAGGATGACCTTGTTCAAGTAACCAAACCTTCTGCTTGTAAGTGTCCGACATGAACCTGTCTAGTCAAGGAAAATCAGTGGCACCCTAATTTCATAGACCCACCACCGATCGAGCATTACAACTTAAACATTACTCAGGTGGTCGGCCAACCACCCTGTGGGGCCACTAGGCCTCCCAAGCCCCCATGATCCAAGAACCACCCTCTAGAGCACTCTCTACCCCTTGGATCCAAGTGTGTCTTCTCTCAACAGTTTAGATTTACATCACAAGGATCCATGGGCCCACATTAAGGAGATAAGAGTGACAATCAACCCAGAACAAATACCCAAGGCTTATGACAGGTGGGCCACATACCCCTATAGGGGTCGGCCAACCGCCCATGGGCCTACCAGCCCCCCACTTGGTCCCTGACCAGTGGGGCACCTGTTAGAAGAGCAAGGGAGGGCCCACAGGCCAGGGGTGTGGTCGGCCGACCACCCTATGGCGGTTCCAACCCCCACAACCTCCTCACTCACTCCCCACATGGTTGAAATCATCACCCTTCATCCTAAGGCGGTTCTGAAGTCGGTTGGATCCAACGATTGTTGATCAAGGTGACGCGGATTGCTGACGTGGCACCGGAGTAGCCCCTAGTCCACCTCTAGCTATAAATAGACCCCTAGAGCTCCCTTCTCATTCGTGCCTCATTGGAGAAACACTACTCCTTAGTCTCTTAGTGGAGCTCTCTAGTAGTGCTATGCTAGTTGGAGGAGAGTGAGGAACACATCTTTAGTCCTTCTCAAGTACTTAAGGATATTTTTAACAAGCGTCCAGTGACTCTCACCTCGATTGGCTTGGTACCTGCTCGCAACACTTAGAGCATATGAGACATCTGGGCGAGTACATATCATGGAGTACATGATGGAACCAACGGTCGAAGCATATGGAACCTTACTCATGTGCTTCTGCTCATCAGCTGTCGAAGGACACTGCTTCTCGCTAAAACACATACCATGTGACATAGGCAAGAACCCTTTCTTGGACTGTTTCATGTTGAACCGTTTCAACACCTTGTCAATGTACGTATCTTGGCTTAATCCTATTAGCCTTTTTGATCTATCTCTATAGATTTTGATGCCCAAAATGTATGTTGCTTCCCCTTAATCCTTCATAGAAAAACTATTATTCAGTGAAGTCTTTACAGATTGCAACATAGGAATGTCATTCCCAATCAATAGTATGTCATCCACATACAAGATTAGAAATACAACAGCGCTCCCACTTTCCTTCTTGTAAACACAAGGTTCTTCTTCATTCTGACGGAAGCCAAACCCTTTGACCACTTCATCAAAACGAATGTTCCAACACCGAGATGCTTGCTTTAACCCATAAATGGATTTATGTAGCTTGCATATTTTCTAGCATTATTAGGATCAACAAAGCCTTTGAGCTGTATCATATACACATCCTCTTCCAAATTTCCATTTAGAAAGGCTGTTTTAACATCCATCTACCAAATCTCATAATCGAAATAAGCAGCAATTGCTAGAATGATCCGGATAGATTTAAGCATCGCTACCGGCGAGAATGTCTCGTCGTAGTCAACTTCTTGAACTTGCCGAAAACCCTTTGCAACAAGTCAAGCTTTATAGACGTGAACATTTCCATCCATATCCTTTTTCTTTTTATAGATTCATTTGCTCTCAATAGGTTTAACCCCAGCAGGCGGGTCAACCAAGTTCCAAACTTGATTGTCTCCCATGGAATCTATCTCGGATCTCGTGGCACTTTGCCATTTCTCAGAATCTGGGTCCATCATTGCTTCCGCGTATGTCGTAGGTTCGTCATCGTCGAACAATAACACTTCCCCACATGCCTCACGGATTCTTGCTGACCTTCGTGGTTGTGGTGGTGTTTCTCTTACCACAGGTATCTCAACTTGTTTTGCTCCTGTCAGGAACCTAATTTAACGGTACATTTTCAAAAATAATCAACAACCATCTAAGGGGAACAAGAAGCCCATCTAAGGCAAACCATCATGGCCCATCGGCCCGTGGGACAAAAAGCGCGGGGGTCGTCACCTAGTCGGCCCATGAAGGAAGACGTGCCCCGAGCAGACGTGCCTTGGGCGGGCTCGACTCCGCCTCGCCTGACATCTTGAGGGAAGACGTGCCCATATCTCCCTCCACGTCAGCATTCCATGGCTTAAACCAATATGTGCCTTCACGACAAGGCCGCTGGTCCTAGGAGACGTGTCAACAGTAGAGGAAAGACCTCTTTACCCCTATACGAAGGGATAGGGCCCCTAGTCCTTAGCTACCGACGTCGCGCTCTCTATAAGATAAAAACGAAGGTACAGAACCATGTAGAATCGTACACCCCGTATAATCTGGGGCTCATGATAACACCCTGGCTCCTGCCCAAACGAAGACATGTCAAGTTCCCCAATCGGGACGGGACGAAGCAAGGCACCTAGACAGGACAGAATCATGCCTCTCGCGAGGCGGAGACAGCCTCACACATCCCCGGCCTCTACAGGAGCTCATTGAACGAGAGTACAACGGGTACAGTGGGACCCTCTGAATAACGGAGTCCATTGGCCAAGCGTGGAGGAATCTCACCGTATGCAAAAATAATTGGGGGAAGGTACAAACGGTGTACCGGCCGACGGAGCTGTAGGCATCCATGCCTCTATCCACTACGGGCTTAACCAGACCCCCCCCCCCCCCCCCCGTATTCTCCGGCGAAGCAGAGGAAGGCCGACACGACACCCAGCCTCCGACCAAGTACGAAGACAATAAGAATATAGTATTATGGGTACTCCGCATCCTTCTCAGAGAAGGCAAAGGCACCGCCTCTCAGGAATATGCTCCTCGGTGCACACTTGTAACTCCCCCACCCTCCTTCCTACTATAAAAGGAGGGTGAGGGGGGACGACGACGGACATCGGACAATCGGACAATCGGACAATCGAAGAACAACAATCATAGAGCTAGAACACACTCATACACCAACGCACTTAGAGACTTGGGGCTCATACCCCCTTGCTCGACCAAGCTTGTAACCCCCTCCAAGTAGAGATAAGGAACACGAGCAGCTACACAATGGACGTAGGGATTTCTTGCCCGAACCAGTATAATCCTCTTGTCTCTTTGTCTCACCATTCGGAACCCGACACGCGTACAAATTTACTTGTTGGTAGTTTCTAAACACCGACAGTTGGCGCGCCAGGTTGGGGACATCGTGTGTCGTGACGTTTTATTGGTTTCAAATGGCCTCCCGCAACTCTGACAACTCTAGGCTCTCCTTCATCCGCTTTGGAAGCCTGGAGTTCGCTTGCTCCCCGGACGGGACCCTCACCCGCGTGCTGCCTTCGTCGGACTAGGTCGTCGATACCCTGACCCATTCGGACGAGGGCTCCCCGGCTCTATGCAGGGATGCACCGGTTGAGACCCTCAGGCTGCGAGGCCCTGGAGCCAACCTCACCGGACATGGGGAAGAGACCCCCCAGGACGACAACAGAGGGCTCCACCCGCTCAAGGCGTTCATGAGCGGCGTGGGGGACTCTGACGACGACGGCCACGAAATCGACTACGCGGCCGAACATGCCGTGTTGCGTTTCGTGCGCTCCCAGTATGACTACCTCCTAGACTTGGACCCCAACTTTGACGGTGATGAAACGCCAATGGATGACGGTTGCCTTGGA
This sequence comes from Microstegium vimineum, assembly GCA_022036555.1. Taxonomy (NCBI): domain Eukaryota; kingdom Viridiplantae; phylum Streptophyta; class Magnoliopsida; order Poales; family Poaceae; genus Microstegium; species Microstegium vimineum. The sequence continues at coordinate 44,458,488 of CM039134.1, read as the reverse complement.
GCCGTCACCGCGACGGAGGGAGTCCACCAGGACACTGAGAAATGCGCCGACGACCCCTTCCCTGACCACGGAGCGGGGAAGAAACTTGCCACGGCACGGATGACGTACTACGCCTCGAACGAACAGTCCTCCGAAGATAGTGACCGTCCGCTCCTTCGCAGACGCAGGCCTCGCCGACGTACTAAGGCCTGCACGGCACCACGACCCTCTCCGAGTCGCGCGCTAAGACAGGCACTCTCTCACGTCGACGCGGCCATCCAAATCGAAGGAGGCGCGCTATTGGAGGAGGGCGTCCCAGTAACATACCCGTTCGACCTTGTCAGCGCCGCATCCATCATCGAGCGACTCATCGCTTTTAGGGTGACTGACGCTCCTGGCGATGAATTCGTGGGAACCATCGAGTCGTTTCACAACTTCCTGATCAACGAGGACCTGGCTCTCTCCGGCGTGTGAAACACACCACCCCTCGAGAACTCTACTTGACAGAGACCGAGGCAGATCTGCGCAAGAGACCAGGCTCCAGTCAGACGGCGCCCCGGCTTTGGAGCACGTTTCCTGGGGAACAGTCGCAGGCAGAACGACAACGATGGATAGACGCGACACCCACACGAGGGTGGACGACGTGAGCCCGGCAAGGACCGAGTTTTGAACCCAGAACCCACTGTACCGCGTTGTTTTTCCCCGCGTATACACGCTGCATGAATCCCGATACGGTTCTGGCCACCAACTTCCCTCCGGAAGTACGTCGGGCTCTCCGACCCCGGATTCTGGCTGGAGGACTATCGTTTCGCCCGCAAGGCGGGTGGGGAGGAAGACGAAGACTTCATAATTCATCACCTACCGCTTTACCTCTCAGACGCCGCGCGCGTGTGGCTAGAGCACCTTCCAAAGGGAAAATCCGGAACTAGGGAGACCTGAAAGAGTCCTTCATCAAGAATTTTTGGGGAACCCACATCCGACCTGAGCGCCCCGAGCGCCTCCAGAGATGTAAACAGGGCGAGACTCTCCGCGAGTACGTCCACCGTCCTCCCCAATGGTGCCACGAACTCCCAGGCGCAACCGGCGGCAACATCATTTCCGCGTTCCTATCGGGGGTGACCCGCTAGTCTCCGATCCGTAAGATGGGGCAAAAAGAGCCTAAGATGATGAGAGGCTTGCTCGACGCCGTCGCAAACCACACCTCGAGCGGGAAGGCGACCGGCATTGCTTCCCGAGGCATCGATCACCGCCCCAAAGTGGGACCCTCGCCTCATCTTCATAAGGAGGAATGAGAACAGTCACGATACGACTCGTCATCCGCTACGACGGCGGAGGGAATTACGTGGAAAAAGAACAGGCAAGTTAGCAACCACTTTGAGAAAATGTTGGAACAATCCTGTCCGAACCATGCAACTCCCGTAAACCACCTCCTCAAGGACTGCAACCTCATGAAGAGGTTCCTTAATGGGGGGCTAAAGAAGAAAAGATGGGTAGAAAAGAGAAGTGACGAAGTGAGAAGAGCCGGAGGAAGGAGCGAGGGCAGCGCCCCATCAAGAGAGATGTTGTCCGTCCTCGGCGAAACGGCGGCGCGCGACCTCGGGCATCAGTAAACGGTCGTCCGACAAAGAGGTACATGCAGCCACCCCCACCATTCCCCTCTTCTCCGGGTGGTCAAACTCTACGGACACGTTTGATAGGCAATCACCACGACCGTCTCTCCTATTTTAAATGACACCTATGGATTGTTAATCACGTCGCTACCTTAAAACACCTCACTGAATTCTTCAGAGATAGTAAAAGTACGTCTGATTTCCCTACAATGGAGTTGCACGACACATGGGAAACATAAAACATCCAACATAGGAAACATGTTCAAAAATCCGTAACAACCGTTCCAACGCAAATACAAGCCATTTAAAGGCTCAAAGAGCAATAATCAATGCTCGGGGATCTGTTCGGTTTCGTTGAGATCGTCGCCTCCCTCTCCGCTGACGGCCTCGTCCTCCAATGTGCGAAGCATCTCGGCCGCGACAGGCTCCATCTCTCTCTCAATCTCGGCTACTAAGGAAGGGGTGGTCTCAGGACACCACCCCAAGCCCATCGCCGGGTAGCCAAGCTCGGGATAATGAGAACGCACAACGGACACTTCCCTCAGCGTGCCCTTTTTCACTGCTGCTTTGATAAACTCGTCGACTAGGACAGGTAGTCTGGAGACGACTGTTTCGAGAGGTCTCTCAGGGTCGACGGGCACCTGAAGGTCTCAACGGGCGGAGATCAAAGCCTCCTCGAGCCCCACCCGAGAGCTAGAGGACTCCGCTGCGAGCGCCTTTGCCTCGGCAACCTCTTTCCGGAGTCATTCTTCATTGGCCGCTTGCAAACTTAGCCGACCCTGGACATCTGGAAAGTATGAGGTTAACCGACCAAGCAAGTAGTAATAAAAAACGAAGACGAGAAAGGCGCATACCCTCAAGCTCCTCCGCAAGACGAACTAAGCGGTCGGCGGCCTCCGTCAGCGACCGGATCTGGGCCTCCAGTCGACCGATCTCCCCTCGCTCGTGCCGCAACTCGGCATCAAGGGTGGAAACGGAGTCACGATGCTTGTCCCTTTCCTCCTCAGCTTGACGATGGTTTTTCTTCTCCACTTCCGTCCGCTCAAGGGCCAGCTTCCGAGCATGATCCAGGTGCTTCACGTGCTCCTCGGTGTCTTTCAGCTTCTCCTCGATGGCCTTGCAAGCGGCCACCTGAGTCTCGAACCCCCGATGCATATTTTCCTCGACTTGATGTGCATCGCGGGCCTGCCCTCGAGCCTCAGTCAATTCGGTCTCCAAGACGGTGATTCGCTGACGGCTCTTGGCAACAGCAGGCCAGACCTCGGATTCTCCGCGAAGGAAAGCCGACTTGAGGATATTGCTCTCGCATATCACCTGCAGAAGAGAGCGCGTAAGAAAGGCACCACAAACAAAGCATGACCGAGTCAAGAGTCAGGGTAGATCACCTCTACGTTAGGAGTCACAATGTCCTCCCAGATCCTCATCATATCTTGTACGCCTTGATGAACCGCCTGCCGACGAGAATTCTCGAGCCGATCATCCAGTACAAACACAACTCCGGAGTCGCCCTGGCGGGTCCAAACGATGGGATGGCCAGGCCGGTTCCGAGGCCTTGCAGCCACCTCCCAAGGGCCATTTGAAAGGGAGGAAGGACTTCAATCATCTCCGGCGCCTCGACGAGGCCGACCCCAACACCCGAACGGGACTCGGATGGATACAAGGTTGGGACCCTAGGCACGAACATGCAAACCGGGAACGAAACGGCTCCAGTGACCGGCGAAGGGGACGGCGGCGGAACGGCCGTCGGGGAGCTTCCGGCGAAGGGACTCCCACCAAGGGTGAACCAGCATCAGGAACGCCGACCTCAGACGAAGTAGCAGCATCTGCCCTATTCCCGGCACCACTCGGGCCCGCGAGCTAGACGGCGCCGCCCGATGGGCGAGTTTCCACACTTTCGGGCGAGCCTTGGGAGCGCGAGATTGCCAACCTCTTCGCCGGAGCCAAAGTCGGGCGGCCCGTACTACGGCTGCGGAAAAGATGCAATGAAACAGGAGATAAAAGTTCACCGAAGAATAAAGCGGATCGGATTAGGCTTACCTCGGGGCCAGCGCCAGACGTTTTGGCTAAGCATCCGACAGCATCGAGCCTAGAAACGAGGGTCTACGCTTATGGGACGAAGCTCTCGGCACCGGCCGACCCCCGTGATTCGCCTCCGACTCCTGTGTTGTGACACCGGGTGCGGAGGCGGCAGGCGGCGTCGGAACAGGAATGACCTCAGGAAGAGGCATAGAGGACGTCGTCACGGGTGCGCCTTCCGGCACCGACACAACAGGATCGGCCGGGACGAACCCCGAGCTCAGCGCCGCGATGTCGCCCGAAGCCTCCGTCGTTTCGGACAAAGTCACGCCCAGAGAAGATCCCGAGGGACCAGGTTGCGATGACGAACCATCTGCTTCATGGGAAGGAGAGCATTCCGGATCAGAGGAATCGTCGTCCTCGTCATCGGTGTCCTCCGACATCGACGAAACCTCTTCCCCCTTCTCCCTTCTCTTCCAGTCCTCATTCCGAACGTGACGGCCATTCCTCCTAATCTTCCACGCCTGACCCTCCTCATTACGCTCCCTGTTCGCCCGCCTCGACACGGCGGTCAGGAGAGGGGGACGACTAGGACTGACATCCACACGACCAACCTACCAAAAACCACCCCAATCGGTCAGCAACAAGAGGATAGACAGGCAATGCTCCACTAGCAAGAAGAAAGGGAAGGTAAAAAATACCAGAGTCAGCGTGCCCGGTTCAGGAAGCATCCGGGGAACGCCGTCGACGGGATAAGCCGCATCAGTCTGCCCCGTGATGAGCCGAAAGCACTCCACGATGGTGTCCGCGTCGGCCACTTCAAGAGCAGTCACTGTTCCCTCGAAAGACACGTCCCTGGTCATATGGAATAGCATCAGCATCTGTTGACGCAGAGGAACCACCCTTTGGAGAAATAACCGCCAGTCACGTCACGCGAGGACACGTTGACGTCCTTCAAAACTCGAATAGCGCGGAAGGCGTCGTCCAGCCGCTTCAAGGCCTTGGCGTCGATTCCATAGTAAAAGCTGTCGAGATGAGTGGCGAGAGGCGTCCCGGTGTAACCAGGAAACGGGGCGTCCTCATCGTTGCGAAGGTAGAACCATGATGTGTGCCAGCCTTTGTTCACCGACCTGGTTGGCATAACGATGAAATCTCCCGCGCAGCCGGATCTGAGCTTGATACCGGCACAGCCCATAGGTCGCCCTCTTATGAAATCCACGGAGAACAGCCATCGCCACAGATTAAAGTGAGGCTCGATCCCCAAATATCCCTCACAGAAGGCCACAACGGTCGAAATCTATTGAACACCATTGGGATTGAGATGATGAAGCTCAAGTTGATAGTAGTCGAGCAAACCTCGGAAGAAGGGATGTGGGGGCACACCCAGCCCGCGCTGGTGGAGCTCGACGAAGGAGACGACATAGACCTCAGGAGGGCTAGGGAAGGGGTCGTCTCCGGGCAGCAACCACCACGACGGATCAGAAGGGGGAGGAAGACTTCCCTCCCGCACCAACTCTAGCAGCTGAGCCTGAGTCATGACGGAACGCAGCCAGGGCACCATGATCGGCGAAGGAAGGCAAAAAAGCTGGTAAGCACGCTCGCCCAAAGAAATTTGTTCCGACTCATCGTATTTTCTGTATCCAAAGTGCAGGGTCGGCGGCGGCGGAGGCGAGCCTTTTTCAGGAAATAGCAACTCGCCCCACTCATATGGGAAACCTAACGGGTCGTCCACCTTGACACAAACTCAGGTAAACCCACCAGGCCGAGGGATCTTGGGCTGGCCCAACTCTGAGGGTTCGACAGCCTCCCCGACCAAAAAATGAAGAGTGAGGGACGTTGCTAAGTGGACCCTAGCGGTTGGAACATAGACGTCTTCACGTCGAACGCACTTGGTAAACGTGTTTAGGCTTCAACATATAACAAAATATGTGGTAGACCCCACGAGGGGTGGCATCGAGCCCTCGGATCCTAGCAAATGGGTCTGAGTACTATAGGTATCGACTATTGGGAACGGAGATCGGTCCACGATGGACTTCCGTCGATGCGTACCTCCACCATTGAGGACCCAGCGTCTCCCCTAAATTACCCATTTGTAGCTCGTCGAGCGCTCGATCTCGTCCATCGAGGAAAGACACGAGGCCGCTCACTTCCACATCCTAGATCATGGGGGTGCGAGGAAGAAATACGGGGGTCGCACGATGACGGTCCCCACAACGCATGATTCCATAACACACCATGGGCAACGAACCAAAAGCCCAAGGAACGGAAACAAAAACCAAAGTAGCGGTTAACAAAGACTAAGATAGGGGCTCGGTGGACCCAGATCATGCTAAACGCAATACGCCCCGCTTAGCGGAAACACCAGTAACCACGGGGTCTCCATTCTTGGGCGCACCGCTAGGATCTCCTCTATAGGCACGATGTCGATGACGGCCTCCGCCACGCCTGAGAGTTGCTCGACGAGGTCAGAATACTGCTACACACGCGCCGCCCCTGCGGGAACCCGGTGACATCCGCCATGTAACAATCCATGATTTCCTCGAAGGGAAATCCACATATTACAACATAATGTGATAGTCCCAGGAATACCAAGCTATCAACATTATGGATATACAGTTCATACCACAGTCATACATCATAAATTACAAGTTTACAAGTATTACAACTTAGAGGTACACACCCTACTACAACACGAAACTAGCGGAAGACACACGCAAAATGATATCAGAGTAGAAGCAACGCGCCAGCGGGTGAAGGCTCCTCCTTCACAAGCAACCTTGAGCGTAGGACAAGACCACCTAAACCTCCGGATCCTTGCTGTTGTTGTCGAAGATAGCATCCAAACCTGACGAATAACTTTCAGTACGATTTGTACTGGCCACTGGCTCCCACCCTATGCTTTTGCGTTTGCTTTGTGGTAAGTGGATGCAAGGGTATAGCAAAAGACCTATTTATGGCTATATTTTGCCTATGCATAAGGTAATCAATATTAAGTATATAAGTGTATCTCAAGTTTTAACACATTTCCATCCATCCATCCCATCCACACTCATCTCACCACACTCTCACTCTCTAGGCGACAAGGACAACTCCCTCTCGTCCTTGTCTCAGCGGCTCACAGCCGGATCCTGCAAAACCCAGGGGGAGAAAAGAAGGGACTCATCTCTCTAAAGCAAGTGAGGCGTAGGTCACGAGATGTCCATAACCGGGGACACGGCTATACGTATAGATCGATCAACTCTGCAGAGTGTGTACACCTGTACCCACAAGATCACCATCATCAATGTTGTACAATGCCTAGGCTGATAACGGGCTATCTCCCGATCCGGAACGATACCATCCTGCCACTCAGCCCTGGGGCTCCTCGGCGCACCGGCAAACTGAGACTGGGAGACGCAGCACCTGGCCAACGTGGTACTGCGCATCTAGGATGGTGCGGGATCCCAACACCGGCACCACCCACCCTTATCACCTCACAACATGGCAGTAATGGCATCGCCTAAACCGTCGACATCCGCACCCCGCCCATTCAGGGATGAGTGGTGTGCACGAAAGGTTCATGGTTCCGTTTTCCCTTGCTATTCCAGATACTAGGTGGGATCAGACAGGTCATCTTCCCAAGTTGGGGTCCTCCCCCGTGCCATCACAGCACCACCATCCCGGGGCTCACCCCGGATCTCCTCAGATCACATGTACCCGCCACAGGTACCTCACGTGGGGATGCCCAGGTCGCACCCCCGGCAAGACTCGTCCCCTGGACTCGTCGTAGAACCTGTCTGATCGACTCGACCCTCACCACACACCCAAGACACATGCCAAGATCTCCCCAGTTATCACCATCATTATAACGGCACACAGTGCCTAGCCACTCACAAACAATCCTCCACTCAGCATCACATCATAGACATAATGCGAAGTAGAAGTAAGCAACGAGCAAGTAAAGCGAGTGTCTATCCTAACAGCGGGTGTGCAGGGTTAAGGTTGCGACAAGGTAAAGGCTTTCCAAGCAATTTACCATGCAATGTATCAGTTTAAATACAGAAAGTAAAGCGCTAGCATCTATGTATATGCATGTCTAATAGGATTCTACGAGGTTGGGTGGGGCGTGGCACCTGTTTGTTATAGATCCATAATCATCCACATCCTGTTGCTGCTCATGCCTCCTGCCTCCGTCGGATCACCGGTCCGATCAACATCGCCCTCGATGCAACTACCTCGATAGAGCGACAAACAAGGAAGAAAACAATCAATCCTTGACCAAGATCCAAACTAAAAGACAGCGAGACACAGAAGAGCAGCTAACGACAAAATATCACCAAAAGACTTAGCCCTCGCGGGGTTGTCCGCTTTCCTCAGGCTCAAAATAAAACACGAGTGGTTATCTGTTAAGCATAAGCTCGAGTCACGACCCCGAAATAGCCACACTTCCTGGGTTGATAGTGTCAACCTATATGGTTTCAAGAGAAAGGGGCCTAGACCCTCGCTTAACTTAAACATACACCACGGCTTGTAGTCTTTCGATCCGAGTGTCATGGAAATTGACAGGAGCCGAAAGATCGCAAGCGAGGGAGGAAAATAGCGCAACAGGGTTCGGCCTTTATAGCCTTAAACCCCACAAGTCACAACTAAAGAAGAACGAATAGCAACGCAAGATGCAAGAGTTGTGACTTGGTCTCACAGGCTTCGACTTGCATGCCATGAAAATTGGCACAAGCCAAAGAGAACAATCCGATCACTCTCTCGGTCCATGCGCCATAGTACTCGACGCGAACCGAAGAGAGAGCGAAACAAGAGAAGAAAAAGGGACAACATCGGTCTACTTCTCCCAACCCACACGCCACAGAAAAAGACGAGGTATTGGGAAGAAGCGACACACGAGAGAACACACAACGCCCAAATCCGCTTGTAGGGTACCACGACCTACGTGCACTAAATGCACCTAGTCACCCCTAGGGCCTTAGCGGTGCGGTTGTCACCGCAAGGACCTAAGAAGCGCTACGGTCTAAAATAGGTACCAGCATACACAGGCTTGAGCAAAAAGAAGCTAAAAGAGAAGAGGAGAGAAAAGGATCCACCTTCCTTTCATCCACTCGCCATAGTACTTGACGGCAATCAAAGGAATGGGATCAAGAGATCGATAAATAAACACCAACAGGAAATAAACAAGTTAAAAGGGGATTTTGGTTCCTCGACACTTCGATCCATATGTCATGGCAAAGGACATGAACCAAAGAAGTTGGAACAAGAGGGCTCAATCCACGTCTTACTAGATTGACAGGATTTGGTAAAGACAAGAGGAAAGAGAGGAACGATCTCCACATTCCTTCGACCAACGCGCCATGGTAACAGACGAAGGTTGAAGGGATGGAGAACAAGCTCGCGGTTCCTCGAGCTACACCAACTTGTAGGGCACCACGACCTCCGTGCACTAAAATGGCACAAGGTAATCCCTTGGTCTAGGTGATGCAAGCATGCGAGATGGGTAAGACAAAGAGAAGCAAAGGGGGTAAAGTCCGATGGTCATTTCAAGATGACTCGCGACCATCAGCTCTACCTACACGAGTTGGCACCCGTCGGTTCCATGATTATCATTTCCCAACTCACCTCCCGCTAGACTAGGTCATGGAGGGCTCGAAATGTGCGGGTAAGAACCGCGCCGATATCGACATCGAGTCCACAATGGCTGAATCTCTGGGACGAGGTTAGGAGCTAACGATCGTAGTTCCCACGGGGACAACTAACACGAGAGAAGGGAACATGCTAGGCGTTACGACCATGGCAAGACTAGCTTGCGATCGCACGTGCAAGCACGTCGCTCTCTCAACCGGCTCGAAGGCTCGGTTCAAAGACAAACAAACCATAACACAAGATCGAAAATTGGAGTAGCACATTCCATAGTAAGAGATATAGGTAGATAAATAGAACGGCACGAGGGCTCGTCATAGGCATATATATAAATATCGAATGTAGATAACAAGTGTGGCATGTATGAACAATAAGAAATAGAAGAGGAGCTTGCCGACATCAAGGATGGCATTTAAGGGTTTCAAAAACTAGACCTTGAAGCGACGGAAGGGTAGGGCCTCGGTGCTGTGAACCAACAGCACGCCGGGGGGTCATGGACAGCTGCAGCGACTCCGGACTAGCGGTGGCTAGTCACAGTCTGGCCGCGGCTGGCTGGACGAGGTTACCGCTGGCCGAACGAAGCATCAAGCGGCGGATAGCCGGCTGGTTCGGAATGAACATGGCAGCGGGAACCGGGAGGGCAGCAGAGCGTCGGTGGATGGCCCAACAAGGCCACGACTTCCCTGTGACAGTGAAGAGCAACGGCAGGTGGCCACAGGCTGGCTGCAAGCTAGCTGGCAGCGGCGTCCGGGTGGGGGCAAGGCTCCAGAAGATGGCGCTGCAAGACCGGCGCTTCCGTGCAGCAGTGAAATTCACGGCACGAAGGCCGGACTCAACAGCAGGTGGACAGAGACGTCGGAGCTTCGCCAAGTGCTGCAGCAAAACCACAGCTTGCCCTGCGACAGTGGAACCCATGGCACGAAGGCCAGTCTTAGACGTGAACTGCAACAGGAAGGGAAGAGTTGAAGCTTTGGTGCTGTGCAGGCTCACTGACGGGGAGGAGAAGGGCTTCCAGCAGGGTCAGCGGTACGAGCGTGGTGAAGCGGAGCAGAGGACGTTGACGGGGCTTGGTGAAAGTGTTCCGGTGCTGTCCATCTGGATGGTTCCAGCAGTCCGGCTGCTGGCCACGGACGGCGAGGGTCGTCGTGCATGGCGGCGTCCATGGGCGACGTCGAGGTCGGAGCGGGCCGCTGCGGGGCGGGTCGTCGGCGTGGTCGCGGCGTGGCACCGGAGCGGAGGCAGCGCAGTCGCAGTCAGCCGCGTGCGGCTGACGGGTCGTCGACCGGGGCGAGGTGGTGGCGCTACGGTGTCGTGGCGGCATCAGAACGGCGCGGGCTCGCTGCGACGTCCGCGCGTCGCGTCGATGAAGAGTTCGGTGTGGTGCGTTGCATCGTCGAGGCGGGGAGGGCTCGGCCTCGGCGAAGCCGTGGTGCGTGGTCGGTGCTCGGTCGCGGCGCTGCGGTACTGTGTGACGCCGAGGCAGGTGCGGTCCGGGCGACGTCGAAGGCGGTCAGGCTGTGCGAAGGCGCCGTCAGGAAGTGGTCGGGGCAGGCTCGGCCCCCGCCGGTGGTCGTAGAGGTGGCACAGCAGGGCGGTTCATCGTCGGCGCAGCAGGGTCCTGGCGAAGCCGTGGCGGAGTCGCGTCATCGGCGCGGCGCGTTCGTGAGTCGTAGAGGCGACGCGTCCTCGGGTGGATAGCACGACGCGTGGCGGCTGTGGCAGAGCAGCTCGGCGTGGACGGCTTGAGCTCGGCATCGACCAGCGGAGTCGTAGCCTCGTAACGCATGCAACGTCGCGCCGTCGGCATCGTGGAGGTGCACGGGGTCGGTTGGAGGTGTGCTTGGCGCATCGTGTCGGGGAGTCGGGGCCGCAGGTGCGGTGCCGGACGGAGGTAGCCGCGGCATGGCCACGGACAGGATGGCGTGGCCACGCCCGACCGGGCTCCACTGCGTCCGATCGAGGAGAAGAGGAGGGGAAGGGAGGTGGCGGCGCCTGGAGGGAGGAAGAAGGGGAGTGGAGCGGCGGCGGCTGCTCTTATACGCGCGTGGCCGGCTAGGGTTCAAGCACGGACGGCCAGGCGCCTCGGCGTCCGTACCGAGGGACGTGTGGCGGCCATCCCGCGGCACAGGCGCGGACGCCGAGAGGAGGGGCGCTGGGTCGCGGTGCGCGCACGCGCGTGCGTTTGCCCGCTGGCGGCGGCGGCGGCCTGGGAGCGGCCAGGGCGCGACTAGGGTTTGGGTGGGGGTGCCCCCGGGTGGGCCTGCTGGGCCAAGGGGTGGGCAGGCTTGTGGCACCACGTGGGCCAGTGCGAGGTTGGCTAGGGGGCGCAGCGCTGGGCCTGGCGCCTGGGCCAGCGCGAGTAGAGGCCGGCTGGGCTTGCGGGAGGAGGGGAACCGGCTGGTTGGGCCAGATGGAGAGAATGGGAAAGGAGATTGTGGTTTTCCAAATACGACTGAATTGGTATGGATTTAAACTGAATTCATGAGAGGGAATTCAAAGAAAGAAGATTTAAGTGAACCCGATGTAACGGTGAATAAAGGAAAATATTCTCCCACCAAGAGTCAAAGAAGTTAGGGAGGGTTTATCAAGGAACTGATGTCGAGGGATTCGCAAGAGGTCCAAAAGAGTTATTGACAGGAAATTCAAGGAGAGGAAGGTTATGAATTTGTGCACTACAAACTAGGATCAAAACTCAAAACCCGAAACCAACACAAGAACGAGGACACTCTCCTACAAGCAATGCTATATGTATGCAACGAAACGATCGGTAAACCCCCCTAGGGTTAGGTCGGCTTTGGTTAGCAACTACATGCTTCACACATTGCATGAAAAGTTTTTGAAAGTTCGGATTTTTGGTTGTTAGAAAACTCGGGTTGTTACACGCCATGTCCATACCAGAATGGATCACGGCCACGGCGAAGGCCACACCGGCCCCACGAAAGATAGCACGCGCAACAGCGTTATGGACACACGCAGGGATGGCTCGGAGACCCCCGGCCATGGTACCTCCAGGCGCATAGAGAAGGCCGGTAACATCGGCTGCAGCACTACGAAGCGCTTGTAACTCCTCTTCCAACGCTGCGAGTATAAAAGAAGTGACGAATAGGGTAGGACGAAACAAAACGCGAGAGAAAGCAATAATCGCTTACCGATAACACGACCGTCGGCCTCGGCCAACTGATCCTCAAGATGGGAGCCTGCCAGCACGGACACTAAAAGGCTTTGATGGAACCCCTCAATCATCTGATAAAGCAGCTCCATATCCTGCACCCGGCGAAGGTCCCGCATCGGACGACTGAGCAGTTCTTCGAGCAAAAGGCGATCCCTGCGCGAGGAGGGATCCGGACACGCACGAGGCGCCAGACGAGTCGGCATCAAAACATCAGGCGGCGTTACCCACGCCTGAAAACCACGCGGGAGGGAAGCGTTGTGGGTCGATGATGGCATCCTGATCACAAAACACAACTCAATAAACATAGAAATAGGGAGGGGAAGTTAGGGGAGAAACGATACGAAACCATCCCGCTTCTATCACCCGGCAATAGAGATCTCGAGCGTTGGACGCATCCTCCCCAAACGAACCGCCTTTCGTGGAGCGCTGCCCGCGATTCATGGCCTGAGGGGCAGCAACGAGGAAGGACTTAGGCAAAGAACGAAGGAGCAAGGAAAGACGCGACTGCTTGACGCTCTAAAAACCGAGCAAAAAGAAAAATCAACGGGACGGGAGTCGCCACTGGGCCCCACCGCAATCACTTCTATCTACTACGGGATAAAGAAGACATGGTGATAAATCTCGCCACTGGGACCAGGAGCACCTAGCGCGCGACGGGCCTGACACGTGCAAGCACCAATAGGTTCGGGCACAAACTGATCTGTGTGGCCGGACCAAAAGGCGTCAGCACACGCCCGGGGGCTTCTGTGCCGCAGAAAATCACCGTACGCAGAGGGCTCGTTAATGGGCGCATGGAGAAGCGCGATTGCCATCCTGCTGTGTCTAATCACGATGGACGAGCCAACGCAGCAACAGCAGGAGCGTACGATACGTGGCGACGAGCAAGAGGCGAACAAGTTTCAAGGCTCGATGGAAAATGGTGAACAACATCATGACCAAACAGTGCAAGCAGCGGCAGTAGACTGTCAGTACAAAAACCAAATCCGATCCAACCCGAGAAACACACGCCATCGGAAGATTGTGATTCTACGCAATCAAAGCGTATCCAACGTCCGCGATCGGAGCGTTGAGATCAACACGACGAATCAAAAGCCTGCGCAAGAACTACGCTCTCACCCAGGCTCGGGGGCTACACCCGACAGGTGCACTCGCGCGCACCCTCTTGGCGAAGGATAAAACAAGTAACCCATCAAAGCATGCAAAGCCTCAGCAAAGTAATCAAAAACCCTTCCTAAAGCTCGGGGGCTACTGTCGGGTACCTAATTTAACGGTACATTTTCAAAAATAATCAACAACCATCAGAGGGGGAACGAGAAGCCCATCTGAGGCAAACCGTCACGGCCCATCGGCCCGCGGGACGAAAAGTGCGGGGTCATCACCTAGTCGGCCCATGAAGGCAGACGTGCCCCAAGCAGATGTGCCTTGGGCAGGCTCGACTCTGCCTCGCCCGACGTCCTGAGGGAAGACGTGCCCATATCTCCCTCCACGTCGGCATTCCCTGGCTTAAACCAATCCGTGCATTCATGGCAAGGCCGTTGGTCCCAGGAGACGTGTCAATAGTAGAGGAAAGACCTCTTTACCCCTATAAGAAGGGATAGGGTCGCTAGTCCTTAGCTGCCGACATCGCGCTCTCTATAAGATAAAAACAAAGGTATAGAACCACGTAGAATCGTACACCCCATATAATCTGGGGCTCATGATAACACCCTAGCTCCTACCCAAACAAAGACATGTCAAGATCCCCAATCGGGACAGGATGAAGCAAGGCACCTGGACAAGACGGAATCATATCTCTCGCGAGGCGGAGACAACCTTACACATCCCCCACCCCTACAGGAGCTCATTGAACGAGAGTACAACGGGTACAGTGGGACCCTCTGAATAACGGAGTCCATTGGCCAAGCGTGGAGGAATCTCACCGTACGCAAAAAGAATTGGGGGAAGGTACAAACGGTGTACCGGTCGACGGAGCTATAGGCATCCATGCCTCTATCCACTATGGGCTTAACCGGAGCCCCCCCCCCCACCCTGTATTCTCTGGCGAAGTGGTGGAAGGCCGACACGACACCCAGCCTCCGACCAAGTACGAACACAATAAGAATATAGTATTATGGGTACTCTGCATCCTTCTCGAAGAAGGCAAAGGCACCGCCTCTCAGGAATATGCTCCTCGGTGCACACTTGTAACTCCCCCACCCTCCTTGGTACTATAAAAGGAGGGTGATGGGGGACGATGACGGACATCAGACAATCGGACAATCGAAGAACAACAAGCATAGAGCTAGAACACACTCATACACCAACGCACTCAGAGACTTGGGGCTCATACCCCCTCTCTCGACCAAGCTTGTAACCCCCTCCAAGCAGAGATAAGGAACACGAGCAGCTAACACACTGGACGTAGGGATTTCTTGCCCGAACCAGTATAATCCTCTTGTCTCTTTGTCTCACCATTCGGAACCCGACACGCGTACAAATTTACTTGTTGGTAGTTTCTAAACACCGACAGCTACATTAGCATCACTCGTAGAGTTATCCCCTATTGACTCATCTTGAACTTCTTCAAGATACACCTTTTGTCCACTTTTCTCTTTATTGAGAAACTCTTTCTCTAAGAAAACACCGTTCCGAGCAACAAACACTTTACCCTCTGATTGGTTGTAGAAGTAATACCCTAAAGTTTCCTTTGGATATCCCACGAAAAAGCATTTGTCCGACTGGGGTGTAAGTTTATCTGACATAAGTCGTTTGACATAAACTTCACAACCCCAAATCTTTAGAAAAGACAAACTGGGACTTGTGCTTGCTTGAGATAGCCACCGCCACTCATCCTCTTGACATAATTGATCAATTCATGAGAGATTGATTGAATCAAGTGCATTGCTTTATTGATCGCATACTAGTGGCACTTGGTGATCGTCGTCATCACGGGAGCTCTTGTTATTCTTAGAGGTTGCCACCTCCTAGACGGCTTGGTGCGACGAGGATCGTTGAGTGGAGGAAGGTGATTGTCTCCGAATACGATCGGTGGATTGTGAGGGGTTATTGAACCTTCCCCATGGGAGTTCGCGAAAGGTATCTCTAGTGGATTGCGTGTAGCTTATGGATCCCTATCTTGTGTTGGTTTTGCGGCACCCGGAGATGGGTTTGGTGTCTGATGCCAATTAGCGCGTGAACCTCCAAGTAGGTGAATCGCTACAACAAGGACTAGCTTGTTGGCAAACAAGTGAACCTTGGTAAAAAATATTGTGTCTCATTATCTCTCTACCGAGGATTCATATTGTGATTGGTTTTATATTGGCACATCTCTTAGCGGTGGTATAACCTTTCTATCTCTAGCTTTGCATTACATTTGTTACATTCTTGCAAAGTAGAATAGATTAGCTCTTTTTAACTTGTGTAGCCTTGTTTAGAGCTTTCTAGGTTGCTAGCTAGTTTGTGTGCTTTAGTTTCTTTCTTGCTAGTAACTAGAATTGGTAGGTGGCTTGCCTAACCGTAGTGCTAGCGCAAACTTGCTTTACGCCATGTTTTATTCTAACAAGTTTGCCTAAGTGTTGTTGCAGAAATTTTAAATAGGCAATTCACCCCCCTCTAGCCATTCCTAGACCTTTCAAGTGGTATCGGAGCCGGTACACCGTATCATTTCAGGCTTAACATCCCACGGTGTTAAAATGGCTCAAATCAACAACACCAAGAGGCCACCCAGGTTTGATGGCACCAATTATAGCTATTGGAAGGCATTGATGACCCCCCATATCAAATCAATCAACCGGAAGATATGGTTGGTGGTTGACAAGAAGTTTGAGGTGGTGAATGAAGAGGCACCCACCGCAGTCGAGGAGGAGAAGCTCCAAGACAATGATATTGCATTGAGTGCCATCCATGATGCAATCTCAAAAGAAGTGTTTGAACAAATCAAGAATATTGAGAATGATCATGATGCATGGAACAAGCTTGAAGAGTCATATGAAGGAACTCAATCAATGAAAAGGGCCAAGGCATATATCTTGAAGAAGTTTGCAAGCTGCAAGATGAAGGAAGATGAAAATGTGCCGGAGATGTTCAATAGGCTTGAGGTGCTTGTCAATGACCTCAAGTCACTTGGAGAGAAGGTGGAGAACAAGGATTTCTCATTCAAATTTTTGAGGAGTCTTCCCTCAAGATTCGAGATGCTAGTCACTCTATTGGTGAGAAGCGGGTTGGACACAATGACACCAAACCAAGTTCTTGGTGAGGTGATTACCGATGATACCTTTAGAGAAGACAAGGACAAGATGAGAGAAAACAAGGAGAAGAAGGATGAGAAGAAAGATGAGAAGAAGAAGAGTGTGGCATTCAAAGCCACATCATCATCAAGAGGCAAAGCTAAGTGTGATGAATCAAGCAATAGTGATGATGATCAAGAATAAATAACTCTATTTGTCAAGAAATTTGGCAAGTTCATGAAGAACAAGGGTTATAGAGCAAGAAGGAAGAAGAGC
This sequence comes from Microstegium vimineum, assembly GCA_022036555.1. Lineage (NCBI taxonomy): Eukaryota > Viridiplantae > Streptophyta > Magnoliopsida > Poales > Poaceae > Microstegium > Microstegium vimineum. The sequence goes on along the minus strand of CM039134.1, from coordinate 44,441,605 downwards.
TCATACAAGAACAATGAGAAAGATAGAAGATGCTTCAAGTGTAATAGCAAGGATCATCTCATTGCGGATTGCCCTCATCATAGTGACAATGAAGATGAGAAGAAGGGCAAAAAGAAAGAGAAGAAAGAGAGCAAGATGACCTTCAAGAAGAACGAGGGAGGCTCATATGTTGTCACTTGGGATAGTGATTCCTCAAATGATAATGACTCAAGTGATGATGAGAAGAGATCAAACAAGAAGAAGGCTCTTGCAAGCATTGCTATGAAGAACAAGATCTCTCTCTTTGACACTCCATCGGCATGCTTCATGGCTAAGTCCACTAAGGTACAATCCGATGATGAGTATGACTCTAGTGATGATGATGATGATGATGATGAACCCACTAAAGATGAACTAATTGACATGTTGGAAGATGCTAAGACTCATTTTGACATCAAGAGAAAGGAGTGCAAAGCATTGCGTAAAGAGCTTCAAGCTCTTAAGCAATCCTTTGATGAGCTCAATCTTTCTCATGAGAGGCTAGAGGATGCCCATGAGAAGCTTGGCAAAGCTCACTCTAAGCTCAAAGAAGCTCATTCATCTCTTGTTGAGCAAAAGGAGAAAGAGCATGTTTCAACAAGTAACATGGGATCAACTTGTGACATAATAAATGAATCATTATATGAACCCATCATCATTACTTCAACTAACCCTTCTTGTAGCACTTCTAACTCTATCTCTTCTACTAGTGATGGCTTCACTTGTGATGCTTCACTAATGGTTGAGAATGAGACCCTTAAGAAGGAGGTTGGTAGCTCACTCTAGCCTTAGGCAATGCCTATGGTGGAGACGCCCGCTTGCTTAAGTGCTTGGGTAGCCAAAGGTTCTCCCTTTGCAAAGAGGGATTGGGATATACCCCCAAGAAAGGCAAGGTGGCCATTGCAACTCCAAAGCCTCGCTTTGTGAAGAGCAATGGTCGGTTTTGCACTATTTGCAAGAAAGTGGGGCATGATGAGCAACATTGCAAACTAAATCTAAGCAAGATAAAATTTACAAGTGCATCTATTCACTTTGATTCTAGTTATGTGCTTGCCAAGGGAAAGAAAGGTGTGATAGCTAAGTACATGGGTACCCCCAATGAGAACTCAAAGAAGAAAGCTATTTGGGTACCTAAGTCCTTAGTCACTAACTTTGGAGGACCCAAGCAAGTACGGGTACCTAAGAAGAATTGAATTGTTTTGTACGTCCATTATAAAGCCGGAGGGAGGCATTGGGTGCTTGATAGTGGGTGCACTCAACATATGACTGGAGATGCAAATATGTTCAACTCTATCAAAGTGTCACTATTGCTTCTATGTCTTCATATGATCTAGTGGTAGCATATGACATGTTGATGGGCTTGCAATCCTAGTGTTTGATCTATGTCTATGAACCTAAGCGTTTAATTCAACATAGGCAAGATAACCATCTTAGCATGTGTGAACAAGCTTGTTGTTGGCACCAAGAATGACATACTTTTATATAACTAAGATGCTACCAACAAACTCAGGATCAAGGACAAAACAATCATATCATGAACATTTTTTATAAAATAACAAGTTCCACATGTCCATGAATATTTGATTGTAGGAATGAGGAAATAGAGCAAAGGAGAGCCAGTGGCACCCACATAGGGGGTCGGCCGACCTCCTATGGGGCCCACCAGCTCTCCCCTTTGGCCATGATCCAGGAGAAGCACTCCAGAGTGGATCTCAACCCTTGGACCACTCTGTGCTTTCTCCCAACGGCTCTCATGAGAATCACATGGATCCATGGGCCCACATCAAGGAGATCAATGTGACAAAACAACTCAGAAGAACCAACCCAGCCAGATGACAAGTGGGACCAACATCTAGAAGGCTGACGTGGGCCAGAGACCCCAAGGGGGGGGGGTCGGCCGACCTCCCAAAGGACCCACTAGCCCCTCACTTGGTCCCTGACCAGTGGGGCTGCTTCTAGAAGACCAAGGCATGGCCCATAGGCCATAAGGGGGGGTCGGTCGACCTCCCCCTAGATCGGTGCAGGTCCTGGTAACCGCCATACCTATTTAGCACATGTTGAAGATCAAGACCATCCACTCTAAGTCGGTTTAGAGGCGGTTGGGTCCAAGGGTAGAGATTTGAAGCCTCCTGGATCGATAACGTGGCGATGGAGTAGCCCTTACTCAACCCCCCATAAATAGAGGCTCAAACCCCACTCTCTAGTCATGATGTAATCCATACAAGCCACTCTGGTTCTCAAGTGGAGATTAGTCTAGTGGTATCTCTAGTGTGGGAGTTAGAGTTGAGTTGAGCTTTCCTCGGGCTTTCCGGTGTTGTCTTCTGGAGAATCTGGTATAAGCTCTTGTATCTTTTCTCTTTTGTAAGACTTTACTTATTTAATGCAATATTCCATCTTTACTTTACTTAGTCTTTACTTTGTGCAATATTATACTTGTTATAGTATTGTTGTGGTTTATCTTGTCATTTAGTTGTTATAAACTAGATTGAGATCCTTGCGGCCTTTCCTGTATGCGATCATCGCCTGTTATAGGGTGCTCTAGTTGTCGTATACACGATTAGAGTAGTGAGAATAGGTGTAAGCGAGGTGCTTATACTTAATCTAGCCTTTGGTTATTGCTTGTTGCATGGATTTTTTGTGGTAGCTAGCAAGAGAGTGACAGCCTTGTCTAGTCTTTGTATTCCACCACGTGTTCTTAGGAAAGTTCTTAAAAGATAAGCCCCCCATAAAAAGAGAGTGCGGTCCGGTAGGAGTTTTGCCCTCCTACTGATCTATCCTCTCGCCTAGCATACTTGTATTGATGAATCAATCGATGTTTGTATCAATTGTGTGCCATAGTTAGATCCACAAAGGTAGAGTTGGAATCACAGGAGTCCTTTTACTCTATCATTTTCCTCCCACATAGTTATACCCACTAGTCATCTCTTACTTATCTTTATCTCGGTTTGTTACATCATCACCTTCCTATCATTATTCGATTACCCTCTTACACTAGTTGATACTAAATTAAGGTGATCTCTAGGATCTCTCTTTTATTATTATTTCTAGCTCCGCTTTCCCTTGGGAGAATATAAATTATGATACCCTGAAATACTCCTGGGTGAAGTGCTACAAAGGTATAATCTGTGCGCTTGTGGATTTATCCAATAGTCAGAAGAAATACCAACAAGCTTTTCTGGCGCCGTTGCCGGGGAAAGCATAGCCTAGAAATTTTAATAAAATTGAATCCAGAGTTTACTATCATCTAGTTATCAAGTAGTTGTAGGGGCTTACCCCATGCCTTTGTTTCTCTTAATTGTGAAGCAAGGCATTATATGAGTGAGTTTCAGTTTCGAGCAACCACTTTTGAAAATTCTAAGAGTTTCCGAAGAAACTCTAGACATCATCTAGTGTCTCCTCGAAAGCTCACCTCGAACTCAGATCCACTCAAGGAAGGAGGCTCCGCTCCGTTCATCAAGCAAGCTATGGCTCAAGAGGCTATTTCCGACTTCTCGGCTCCTTCAGTTGCTCACGTGGCCCAAGGACCAGACGTTAATACAGGGGGTGCTACCTTCAAGCTACAGCCAGCATTCATCAACCTAGTGCAAGCCAACCCTTTTAGTGGGAAGTCCCATGAGGATGCTAATGCACATCTCCAACACTTCTTGGAGGTAAGTGGCATGATTTCCATTAAGAATGTTGCATCGGATATAATTCGTCTCCGCCTTTTCCCGTTCTCGTTACTTGGGAAGGCGAAGCAATGGTTCTATGATCATTCTGAGGAATTTGCCACTTGGGCGAAATGTGTCAATGCTTTTCTCAAGAAGTTCTTTCTGATGGGCAAAACCACCGCCCTTCATGGAAGAATTTCAAGCTTCCAACAACAAGCGGACGAGACGATTCCCGAAGCATGGGAATGTCTCCAGGAGTACATTCAAGGATGTCCTCATCCTAGAATTCAAGATTGGCTCCTGATTCAAGGCTTCTACTATGGGCTAACAAGAATAGACCGTAGTCACCTTGATGCTGCCGTAAGAGGAGCATTCATTTCACTCAGCGTCACACAAGCAAAAGATCTCATTGAAAAGATGGTGACGAATCAAGGGTGGAAAGAGGAAAAGCTCCAAGTCAAGAAGAAGAGTGTAGAAACTATTCAAGAAGTAAATGCACTGTCCACAAGGATGGATCTCTTGCTGAAGAAACTCGAAGAACGTGCCAATTTCAAGAAGGATAGAGAACTCATCCAACACTACGCCTCCACACGAGCTAACAAGGCAGAACAATGGTGTGAGGTATGCAGTGGAAGTCATTCGGGAAACAATTGCCCCGAAACAAATGAAGGCGTGAGCTTCATCAATAACAATGAAGATCAACCTCAACAATCGGGATAAAGGCCACAACCCTTCTATCAAGGTAATGGAGGTAAGAGCTTTAATAATTTTAATCAGCCTTCATTTAAAGATCTTGTCTTAAGCCAAGCTAGAATTAATGAAAGCATAAACAATAAACTAGCTGCAAATGATAAGACCCTTGAAGCTTTAAACAATAAAATGGATGACTTTGCTTCTGTTGTAAAGAATCAATTGAATCTCAATAACATCTTAGAAAGAAAATTAACTCAATTGATATCTTCTGTTCCAAATCTTGGTAAATCTGAAAAAGTCTCTAGTATAAATTCGGTGACCACGAGAGGGGTAAGTCCACTCGAGATCCACCACATCCTAACACTTCAGGCAAATCAACAAGAAAAGAGAAAGAAGTTGAAGCAGAAGAATAACATGAAGACAAAAAAGAAGAACTTGCACCACTCTAGGACTCTGTCAAGTTCCATGGGAAGATGGCCCCACACGAGTACTACGACATGAACGTACTACTACCATTCCCAAACAAGCCAAGAAGACAATCCTCAGATGAGCGCTTCGGGAAATTCGTTAAGGTAATTCATCAATTATATGTCCATATTCCCCTACTTGATGCAATGCAGGTTCCAACCTATGCCAAGTACCTGCGGGATATCCTCAACAACAAAAGGCCATTACCCACGACCGAAGTCATCAAGTTGACGGAAGAGTGTAGTGCAGCTATACTCAATCAACTTCCATTAAAGAAGAAGGACCCAGGGTGTCCTACCATTGATTGCTCCATCAGAACTCAACAGTTTGAGCATGCACTCTGTGACTTGGGAGCAAGTGTCAGCGTCATGCCAAAGGTAGTATTTGATAAATTAAGTCATACTACTTTGTCCCTTACACCAATGTGTTTGCAGCTAGCGGATCAATCGATTCGCTACCCCGCGGGGATTGCTGAAAATATTCCCATCAAAATACGAGAATTTCTCATCCCCGTGGATTTCGTGGTATTGGATATGGAAGTAGACAACAAGACTCCACTCATCCTAGGAAGGCCATTCCTCAGCACCACCAATGCACACATCGATGTGGGAGCTGGAGAAATTCAATTCAACATCAATGGAACCCAGGAGATATTCCACTTCAAGCCAAAAATCGAGCAATGCTCCATGTTGACGGTAATTTCACCATGTTTTTATACCATCAAAATCATCAACAAAACACTTTTTCCAGGAGCTAGCAAGCAAAGACATAATGATTTTTATCAAATAAATAGTTCCACATGTCCATCGAGTATTTCTTGCAAGACTACACGAAACGGAGAGAAATGAGCTAGTGGGACCCACCATAGGGGGGTTGGCCGACCACCCTATGGGGCCCACCAGTATCCCCAAGCACTCCACATGATAGGAGGGCCCACCTTTCATAGTAAGGGGGTCACTACCCCCTTGTGCAGGTCAGCCGACCTATAAATGGCACCCACCAAGATCTCTAGCCACTCCATGACATGTGGGCCATGCTTCTAGAAGGTTGGCAATGGTCCACATGTCATAGGTGGGTCGGCTGACCCCCCCAAGGTGACTTGGCGGCCACTCCTCTCTCCCACGTTGGCCATGATCCAAGAAAGCACTCCCAAGTGATCCTCCACCATTGGATCGACTTCACATGGATCCATGGGCCCACAAGAGTACAAACCGACGTCCAGAAGAGGTCCAACTTGTGCATACCCACTCCAAGACAGGTGGGCCATCTTCTAGAAGGACTAGGGCGATCCCACCACCCATAGGGGGGTCGGCCGAACCCCCCCCCCCCCCCCCCCCCCCGCTAAGGCCTCGGGGGCGCCCACCTCTCTTGCATGGAGGCATGCAAAGAAGCACATGCTCAAATCCTCTCCACCCTTGATCTGAAGGCGGTTGGGATCTAAGGGCTCTCATCACCCATCACGCGGATCGATGACATGGCGGTGGAGTAGCCCCTACTCCACCTCTCCACTATAAATACCCCATCACTCCCTCTCATTCAAGAGACACCAAGGAGGAGCTACTCACTCTACAAGGTGAAGACCTGTTCCACTAGTAGCATAGAAAATAGGGAGAAGTGAGGAGAGTCTAGAGGAGAGCCAGGCCTGTCTGGCGTCTTATCCAAGCTATACCTCAACGAATGTGGCCTTCTCTTTTGTAAGTCTGCATTTGAGATTCTTTTATGGTAATTGATCTTTAGTTCCGGTAAAGTATTTACTTTAGTTGTTCATTGGTTCACCGCCCTTAAACCGCTACTCTAGTCAATTTCACCAGGATCCGGATTAGAGTAGTAAGATATAGTGTAGACGTGGTGTCTAGGCTATATGCTTACCTGTGTCTGCGGCTTGTCCAACGGTTTGTTTGTGGTACCTAGTAGGGGTGACAGACCTATCTAGGCTTTGATCCCACCACGTTCGGCCAAGTTCTTAAAATGTAGGCCTTCTTGTGCTAGGCGGTTTAGCACCCTTCTCATCTCTTTCTGTTGCTAAGCGGCCTAGTGGCCCGAAGTGAACAACCTTTGTATCTTACCTTACCTTGCTAGTTTCATAACCATAGAAGATCCTCTCTACCCAACCTATCATCAACCCCTTGTGTCATCATAGGACAAACTTAGTTCTTTGTTAATTACACTTCGCATTCCTCGTGGATTCGATACCCTAGGAATACTCTTGGGTGAAAACTACCTTGATAGTTGTGCGCTTGCGGTTTACCCTTTGCGCCACCTTTGGTGTCAACAAGTTTTCTGGCGCCGTTGCCAGGGAACGGTAGCTGTTCTTAACATAGAATCGAGTCGCCCATTTATCTTTTATTTTTATCATTCATATCATAGATCAAACACCCCTCTTTCAATATGGTGCTCCAAAGGGCGCTAGTTTGGAGCCACCAAAATCATCTAAAGCTATTTTAGTTGTTCGCTATGAGCTTCGCCCTGCTTTCATAGCAATGGTTTAGGCACAACCTTTTTCTGGGGAAGAAGATGAAAATCCCTACACCCATTTACGTGAGTTCGAGCAATTGTGCTCATGCCTTCATATTCAAGGCATGACACAAGATACCTTGAAATGGAAGCTATTTCCATTCTCTTTGATGGGAGTAGCCAAACATTGGTATGCTCAACACGTAGGAAGTGTACATGGAGAATGGGAGACTCTTCTAGCCAAATTCTGCTTAGCCTTCTTCCCTATCTCTAGAGTTGTACATCTTCGAACGGAGGTCCTAAATTTTAAACAAAAAAGATAAGAAGCCTCTAGGTGCATCATGGGTCCGTTTTATAGATCTTGTCTCTTCAGGCCCCGATCTTGCTTTACCCGAACCTATGCTCTTACAACATTTCTATCTAGGTCTTAGCAAAGATTCTACATAATTCCTTGATATAGCCTCTAGAGGAGCTTTCCTTCATTTATTCGCTAGTGAAGCAAGGTCTATTCTCCACAAAATCCTTGAAAACACCCCTTACACTGGCATCCATGACGAACTCCCTGAGGAAGAAGAGGAAGCACCCCCCCAAACAACAAGAAGAAGTCTTGATAGCTGAATCAACACCAATCCAATCCCATGATCCTGCTATCGATCCTGAACCACAAATCTCAAAGGAAGAAGAAATCCAACACCTAAACCATTCCTTCGAGTTCGAGGCCAACCTCTCACCTAATCTTGCTAGTTTTGGGAATGCCCAAAATTATACTTTCAAAAAGAGACCTCATCTTTCTAGACCTGTCATGAAGGGATCTCTTCAAAATCCTCCCAAACCAACATCATATTGTGCCTCGACTTTCCACATGGCACATCAGGAAAAGTCTGGGATACCTGATAAAGAAATATCGAGTGAGCTTATAGAACGAGAGCTAAAGTATTTAGAAGCCAAATCTATCCTCTCTTTCTCTATGCCCACATCCGACATATCCTACAAACCCATTTCTAAGCCCATCCTTGATCCTGATGATCCCCCATGTGTTCCTTCATTCAAGTCTTATGATGACCCACTTAATGATTCTGGGAATTCATTAAGACATCCGAGGCATGAAAGCCATGAGGGCCATAAATCTGACCAAGAGGAGCAAAGTCAACGATTAGAGCATATATCTACCGTTGTGAGCCAAGAATGGTTGGATGAGGCCGAATCTTCAAAATAAGTTGCTAAAATGCCCACACATTAAGGAGAATATCTTGTAAAGTGTTGGGCATTCATGGCAAAATTTTCTATGATCCTAGCCTCGGGATCAATATCCTTCCTCATTTCCATGTTCCAACATCATCAAAGGATCATCTATCCCAATCACAAAAGTGCCTTAGACTCCCCAATGGTTAAATCCTTGATTGTTTAGGAGTCCTTCATGATATTCTTGTGGTGGTTGATGATCTCAAGATCTTCAAAGATTTCCATATCTTTGATCTTCCTGGACTTTCTTTTCATCTCACCTTTATCGGGAGGCCAATCATGAGAATCTTGGAGTTAGGAAATGAGAAGCTTGGTCATAGAATAGGTGAAGATTATCTACCCATTTGGTCTTCCCGACCTCTCATCAAAGGGTTAGAATCCAAACCAGTTCTTGATCCAAGGGGTGAGCTTATGTCAATTTCACTAACAACCATGACCCATTCAAGTCTAGAGTATGACTTGAAATGTGATGAGAATGCTCACCCATTCCTACAAATGGAAGATTCTACAACTGAGCATGGAAGTTATTCCTCGATCTTCCCATCAAATCCATGCTCAAGTGAGAAACCTCCCAAATCAATCCTTCCCTCTACCATGACTACACACATGATCTACAACCCCATCATTTTTCTTGTTTCTAAAATCTTTGCAAGGATGGTTGTAGATGTGTTTGTCTATCATAAATTTTGCAAATCTCGTAGTGGTTTTGGTCTTCAGGATATGTTCGCAAATGTTGGAGTTGAAGGGGAAACTGCTTCACCAACATGAGTTGCACTTGAAGGTTTCCCAAAGACAAGCTTGTGTCTTAAAAATAAGCACTTTTGGGAGATAACCCAAGCCTTCTTCTTTTATATTAAATTTTCCTTGTTAAAAAAATGTAATACAAAACAAAATAAAAATATTTTTTAGTCTCCCAACATTCTAAAATGAATAAAATGACTTTATAAAATGAGACTAAGGGAATATTTGTGAAAGTGTTCCTTCGGATATTTTTGTCACTAACCATTTCAGGTTTGAACAAAAATAATGATGGAGCAAAACACAAGGTATGTCCAACCAAACATCTGTTAATAATGAAGCACATTCAAAAGAAAATTCCACATCCGAGACTAGGATTTGCTCATTATCAAATGTTGCAAAATCCAAGTGTGGGGGGAGTGGATTTCTCTAGGAAATTCATGTCATGCTTCATTGTTTAATTTTATTTGGTTGTTTCTACCTTGCTTTCTCTCTATACCTTACTCATATCGCTAAATCACATAAATAATAAAAAATAATAAAATAATAATAAAAAAAGCAATTTCTCATCTGGTTCACCATCCATGCTCTTGTCTCTTTTTAAATGAATCTCTTTATTCCTTCATGATTCCTAGTTCTATTATGAGTATGCTTCGGTTTGGGGAGTAGTGTACATACTCCTATAATCTCTTTAAATTAAGCATGGTGCTTAGGTTAAATAGCCTTTCTTAATCAAATTAGACATGGTGTCAAGTTTGATTATTGAACCAAAAACTACTTGTATAAAATTTGGTTGTACTTTTGGACTAACCCATGCAGGATGACTTCCAAATTTTGGTGGGTAAGTCATGATATCATTCATAAGAGACAAATCAAGGTTTGAGGTAGTATTAAAATAACCTTGCACATCTTTGCCTTAACCTTGCTTGATTTTTAATTGGTGAACAATGAGGGAACATCTCTTTTTGTGCTAAAATGTCAAAGCCAACTTTTCTATAGCACAAAAGATGTCCTCTATTTCTATGACAATAATGCCCTTGATTCAAAATATTTGTGCATCCCCTCGTGTATTCGTTGTCCACTAACCTCTTGCAAGGAAAGAAGCCAAGAATGGAGGGAGAAAGCATACCACAATGCCAAAATCTACAAGGAAAGAACAAAGAGATGGCATGACAAAAGGATAACGAAAAAGGAGTTTAAGCTAGGAGACAAGGTACTCATGTTCAACTCAAGAGTAAGGTTATTTGGACATGGAAAACTTTGAAGCAAATGGGAAGGGCCATTTCAAGTCATCGACACTTCGCCTCATGGAGCTATTACACTTCAAGATGATGAAGGTAAGATTTTTAAGGTAAATGGCCAACGATTAAAAGTATTCCTTGAACCTGATAAACTAGATGATGAAATAGACATGATTGAATTCAAACCTTTCCATGATCTAACTTAAAATTGTCTAGTCCCTTATCCTTATGCCTTGTGTTTCTTTATCTCTTTTGCTTAATCATGTTTCTCCTTCCAATATTATTCTATGTCTTGCTCCATTCAAATAAATTCTGACTCACTGGTGTGTCCCACCAGTAGAGTCCTTTGTGTTCTCACGTTTATTCTCTATGGTAAAAAAAAGTTAGGTAGACCTTCAACGAAGTGTGGGGGGTCAGCCGACCCCAACCTTCACAAGTGTGGGCACCAAGATGGCTGGAGGCACCAAAGTGGGGTCGGCCGACCCCACTAAGGACCCCTGGTCCCACCAGTCAGCATCCACACGTTATCAACCTACTTCTCGACTGGTTTGCCAAACATTCCCCTCTTCTTATTTTAACGCATTTTTTTCTTTAGTTTATTTCCCTTTTTAAATTTGAATAAAAACAAGAAGCTTGCATCTGAACTTAAAATTTGAAAAGTGACATGATCTATGACATTCAAGGGGTAAAAGTGTCATAAAGATGAATTCTTGCTTTTGCTTATGCTAGTGGGAAAAATATCTTGATAGGAAAATCATATTGACTAAGTTGTTGATTAATGTGATATAGTTCTTGGCTCATGATTCATACCTTGTCTATTTAAAGTGCTTGGAAATTAATTTTTGAAAATGTCATAAAACCATAATGTCACTACTCCTCTATAGTGAGAAAATTCCTACCATAGCCATATATGCTCTTTCATGATATAAGCTTTCTACATAAGCTGCTTACTTTGTGTTGAGTTTGGTCAAGTTTTGTGACCCTTGTTGAGAGACTTATCATACTCCCAAGATCAAGATCACGTACATGCCACATATATATGCTGCTTCTACACTAGAAGTACGCAAAAACATGTCTTACATTTTCCACATAGTTCATGCTCCATGTTATAATAGAAAATTCACTCTCTAGTGTGTTGCTAGTAAATGAGACATAGACTATGCAAAATTATGAAAAAAAATATGAAAAACAATATAGGGGCACATGAAGGTCCCAAGTCTTAGAAAAAAATAATGAGCAAATCAAAGCTCATATAAAAAAAGAGAGAAAGATAGCTATGTCTCAAAATAATAAGTTAGAAAGAGAGTCCATATCAAACAAAGGAGTATTGATCATTTGCCATGTTTCACACACTTGCACATCTTGATCTAAGAGTATGACACTTCTCTCCTTGGATCTAAAATTTGACTTTACAATATATGCAAGGTAAGTTTGCTACATTCTTTATCCCTACCTAAGCTTCACATAAGCCATTTAGAAGTAGGAAGATAAAAAGAAGGCAACCTCATGCTATGCCTTGGTAAGGAATCATATACCTTGTGAGTGATCTAGAGTGCTATATGAGAGTAAGTTGACTTATGTGCTTTTCTTTTGAAAAACTTATCAAAAACTCCAAGTACTAAAATATGATTTGGGAAGATGACTTTGCTTTGAGAACTATTCCATTCTTCAACTTCTAAAGGATATATGTTAGACAATGTCACATATCCCACTTGTATAAGAAATGTCTTGAAGGAAACTTTATGTCTGCTATATGCCTTAATGATATTATAGTCATGTTAGCTTTTAACCTTTACTCGAGGACGAGCAAAGAATTAAGTGTGGGGGATCTTGTTGACGGTAATTTCACCATGTTTTTATACCATCAAAACCGTCAACAAAACAGTTTTTCCAGGAGCTAGCAAGCAAAGACATAATGATTTTTATCAAATAAATAGTTCCACATGTCCATGGAGTATTTCTTGCAGGACTACATGAAATGGAGAGAAATGAGCTAGTGGGACCCACCATAGGGGGTCGGCCGACCACCTTATGGGGCCCACCAATCTTCCCAAGCACTCCACATGATAGGAGGGCCCACCTGTCATAGTAAGGGGGTCACTACCCCCTTGTGCAGGTCGGCCGACCTATAAATGGCACCCACCAAGATCTCTAGCCACTCCATGACATGTGGGCCATGCTTCTAGAAGGTTGGCAATGGTCCACATGTCATAGGAGGGTCGGCCGACCCCCCAAGTTGACTTGGCGGCCACTCCTCTCTCCCACGCTGGCCATGATCCAAGAAAGCACTCCCAAGTGATCCTCCACCATTGGATCAACTTCACATGGATCCATGGGCCCACAAGAGTACAAACCGACGTCCAGAAGAGGTCCAACTTGTGCATACCCACTCCAAGACAGGTGGGCCATCTTCTAGAAGGACTAGGGCGGTCCCACCACACATAGGGGGGGTTGGCCGACCCCGCCCCCTAAGGCCTAGGGGGCGCCCACCTCTCTTGCATGGAGGCATGCAAAGAATCACATGCTCAAATCCTCTCCACCCTTTATCTGAAGGCGGTTGGGATCTAAGGGCTCTCATCACCCATCACATGGATCGATGACGTGGCGGTAGAGTAGCCTCTACTCCACCTCTCCACTATAAATACACCCTCACTCCCTCTCATTCAAGAGACACCAAGGAGGAGCTACTCACTCTACAAGGCGAAGCCCTGTTCCACTAGTAGAATAGAAAATAGGGAGAGAGTGAGGAGAGTCTGGAGGCGAGCCGAGCCTATCTAGCGTCTTCTCCAAGCTATACCTCAACGAATGCGGCCTTCTCTTTTGTAAGTCTGCATTTGAGATTCTTTTATGGTAATTGATCTTTAGTTCTGGTAAAGTATTTACTTTAGTTGTTCATTGGTTCACCGCCCTTAAACCGCTACTCTAGTCAATTTCACCAGGATCCGGATTAGAGTAGTAAGATATAGTGTAGACGTGGTGTCTAGGCTATATGCTTACCTGTGTCTGCGGCTTGTCCAACGGTTTGTTTGTGGTACCTAGTAGGGGTGACAGACCTATCTAGGCTTTGATCTCACCACGTTCGGCCAAGTTCTTAAAACGTAGGCCTTCTTGTGCTAGGCGGTTTAGCACCCTTCTGATCCCTTTCTGTTGCTAAGCGGCCTAGTGGCCCGAAGTGAACAACCTTTGTATCTTACCTTACCTTGCTAGTTTCATAACCATAGAAGATCCTCTCTACCCAACCTATCATAAACCCCTTGTGTCATCATAGGACAAACTTAGTTCTTTGTTAAGTAAACTTCGCGTTCCTCGTGGATTCGATACCCTAGGAATACTCTTGGGTGAAAACTACCTTGACAGCCGTGCGCTTGCGGTTTACCCTTTGCGCCACCTTTGGTATCAACACTCCATAGTCAAGGTATTTGAAATTGATCCATACGTTAATTATACTTACTTGACAAAAGTGAAGCAACAATCTTGGGCGAAACCCAAATGGGTATGGCGGAAGAAGGTGATCAAGCCATGCACCGCTCCACCGCCGAAACCACGCCAGCAAATTCGACGAACAAGTGAGGAGGACGGTCCTAACCTCACCAACTGAAATCAGGGCTGCACAAAAAGGTAAGTTTTCTTTTGCATTCTCTTTTAAATTTCTAAGATCTCTTTCATTGCATTCTCATTTTACTTGTTAGATCCAAAACATAATCATGCTTAGTCATAATAAAAACCCTTGAAGTTTTCATCCACGAAAATTGCACTACATGTAAGAATCTGCAATCAACTTAGTACCCAAAGGTTAGATCTTGTAGAGGTCAGGGTAGGGTAGGCCGACCTGGCCCTGGACCCATCTCCCTCTGCTTCCCTTGCCTTGAGATGCTCTGCATGAATGTTTGTGCAGCTAGCAGCCAAGACCCAAGTCAGGAGGTAGGCCGACCTGGCCATCACTCCTTTCTCTCTCTTCTTTTATCTTACCCAGAGATTCCTTGATAATAGAGCAGAAAACACTACCTAGGGGGTATAGGGTGGTCGGCCGACATGGGCCTTGACACCCCCATCCTCTCCTTGTCCCTTTCTCTCTCCTCAATCACATGCCATGCAAAAATAATGCCTGTGCAAAAGATTCTTCATGAGATTTCATCTATACCTTGCCAAAGCATATCTCTCCATCTCACAAATCACCATGATCCTTTACACCACTCATTTCTTCCAAACATCAGAAGACCACAATCACCATGCCTCTTTTATACACTCAAATACCTTCTTACGAATCGTCACGAGAGGCATATCACTAATCACAAGAAACCAAACTCTCCTATCATCCCCTTGATTCCTAGATCATGAGGCTTCAACTAATGACCATACTTTTCATCCTTTCCCTCTAATCACTCAAAGCCAAAGGATGAAGCATCTATTGCTAATCAGCCGACATGGCCAAATGGCTCCTGTCATTTGCTTTCTTCCCATTACCACTCACGTTGGCATGGTGCAATGTCCATCACCAAAGCGCACTCATCGATTTTTCTCCCGAGGTTTACTTAGTTGCCACCAAGCTAGTCCCCGTTGTGTCGACTACTCAAGTGGTGATTCGGTGGCTAATAGGCAATCACAAGCCTAGCCCACTACCCGGGTGCCACAAGAATCCACCCAAATGAGAGTAACTCAATGACACAAGCAATTCACTAGAGTTACCCTTTGGCGCTCTGCCGAGGTGGGTACAAGCCCTCTCACAAGTCGATGAAGCCAGCCACGAACAGTCACCAACACGTGCCGAAGCTTCTCCACAATCGCCAAGCCGTCTAGGTGTTGGCAAACACCAAGAATAACAAGAAATACCGCGGCGATGATGATGACCAAGTGCCACTAAGATGCAATGCAAAGATCAAAGCACTTGGTTCACTCAAACTCTCATGAATTAGAAAGCAAAGCAAAGAGAGATGAGTTGTGGGCTATCTCAAGCAAGAACAATGAGTGAGAATGAATGGAAGGTGCAAGAGATTACTGCTTGAGCCGGCCAAAAAACACTTATATAGCCATCCAAACCGAGCTAGCCATTTTCTCCTCTTTCCTTTGCTTTCTGGGTGACTCCGAACGCACTTTGCATTGGGGGGTCCGGACTAAAAGTGGCGTCCAGAGCCTTCATACGCTGAGCAGCCGAGCCTCTGTTCTCAAGTACGGACGCACCATCCGCACGCACGAAGATTGGGGTCCGGACCATCGCGTCTGCGTCCGATCCCTCTGCCATTTGAAATTCTCCGTTCGCGCCTTGACTCGCTGCTGCCACGTTGACTCCGGACGCTGGAAATAGCGCGTGTCCGGACTATCAGCGCCTGTGTCCGGATCTACGCAGAGAGGTTCCAGAGAGCTCCCGAGCTCCGGACAATCGTTCAGTGTTCTGCATCTGGACCGCACTCAGCGTCCGGATAAATACAACCGTGGAGTACAGAGAGCTCCAACCTCAGGACTCTGCGTACAGAGCCTCTCGTCCGGACTATCATCAGCGTCTGGACCTCCTATCTAGAGAGGTCATTGCTTAGGGTATGCCTCTAGTCGCATGTCCAATGGTCCGTACGGCTTCTTGCCTGCGTCCGGACCTTGTGTCCGAAGCGCTTCTGGGTGTCAAACCGAGCTGCCTCTTCTTCTCCAAGTCTTCAAGTGCTAACACCATGTGATCCATCACTTGGTTTCCTATGTTAGCCTTTTCTTTGAATTATCTTGGATTTAATTTAGTTTGTGTTACTTAGGTTCATTTTATATGGATATGCAATGCAAACCTAGTGGCACATGATAACCGCAATCGACATGAGTTTTCCCTTCTTGATAGTACGGCTATCTATCCTAAATGTGATCACACTCTCTATAGTCTCTTGATCACTAAACCAAAAATGGCCCTATAGATATACCTTTGCCTTGAGCCCATTTTTGTTTTTCTCTTTCTTCTTTTCCTTAGTCATGGAGCACTTGATCTATCATGATCCTTCATCTAGCTCCACTTGTCAATTTGGTTCACCCTATCTTGATCATTCACTTAACAATAGGGTTAGTCCATAGGTGTCATTAGTTAACCAAAACCAAACTTGGGCTTTCAGCAGTGGAGGACCTTCCTTTCAAATCCTTGTTGAGCATCTTCCTGCACTCCACTACCCTGCAAAATAATGCACTCAGAGAGCACAGGGGAGGTTGGCTGATCGGCCATTAGTGCACACAACACTCCTTCTCTTGGCTATATGTACACATGCAGAGAGGCTCTTCCAAGCACACATACTCGACCAACAAGTTCACAAGCTAAGAATCCTTGCCATCTCTCTCCGATAAGCCTCACCGCTAATCAAGGAAAGGGGTACGATCATTAGCCAATAAGCCTTGTCAAGAGTGGTAGTGTACCTTTGTCATAAGATGAAGTCTCTCAAGAAAGCACTTAAGAAGATGCGTAGTTCAGTTAGTGGGAGTTCTTCCAAAAACACCCAGGGAGGAAGCTCATCGCAAGGTACGGAGATCATATCAATTGATTCAAGGCACGATTCAGTGCACGGTTCGGGCGCCACCGAAATCATGGCTAGCAGTGCTAGCCATGGTGAGTACGAGCAAGAACATCCTAGTGCTGGTCATTACGAACCGGTCGATATTTCGGAAGATCAATCATCACGAGTCGTTCATCCGGATACCGGCATCAGTCTTACACTTCATGAGATGACCACGTTCAACAAATTGAAGGTACGTGACTACGAGCACACCAAGGTAATTGATCCAAACCTCTTAGCAAAATGGGGTTAGACATAGAGTTTGATGAAGTCTTTAATGCTATGGGGTGGACTAGTGAATTTTGGGATGTATCTAGAGACATAGGAAGTAAACTTTTAAATCTAGAGTTCCTAAGCACAGTCAACACAAATGCACAAAGGCTTTCTTTCCGGTTGCTTAATCACCCGCTTACTTTTACTTGGAAAGAGTTCGGCCTTGTTCTTGGGTGTAGAGAAAAATGTGCTATTAATCTTGAGCATGCTATCCAGGGGTATAATAGACATGAATTTTGGAAACTAATTACTAGAAAAGACAATGCTAGATACCCACGAACAAGTGATATTCATAATCCCACGCTACGTTTCATGCATCGTTGGATAGGAATAACCTTGTTTCCTAGAGATGAAATAAGAACTGTAACGGAGAATGAGCTAAGAATACTTTTTGCCATGGTAAATAAGATTCCTATTATTCCTGTTAGAGCCATGGTAGATCACTGGTGTTCAGCCATTAAAATAAAAGGACCCTTTGAGTTTACATCCATGATCACAAAATTTATGCGTAACATGGCCCAGCTTGATGATTATCAGTTTTTCTTAGACACACCTAGGGTTGTTCTAGACATGGCTTACTTTGTGCAAGGTCACATGGTGGCTAATGGACCAAATAATTATATTATTTATATGTCTGGTGACCCTACACTCAGGATTCCACTTCCATGTGAAAGACTTAAACTGTATAGGTGTAGGCGACTAACCTTTAATGCAGACACCCAAGAAGGACGTAGGAGTTTTTCAGGTCAACGAGTGACACGTAGCATGGCATATGCTGCACAAGAAGAAGGCACATCCTTGGGACCAGATTACGAGGAAGATGAATCCACTAGTGCCACACAATTCTCCAGCTCAAGTAGCGGATTTCAGAGATCATCATCACATACCCAAAGTGCACGATTCTCTTTTGCTTCTTCACAGGAAAGAGAGTACCATGACCTCCGCCATGACATGAATCTACTCACTAATCAAGTGGGTGAGCTACGAGTGGAGCATGAGGCTCTCCACCAAAATGCGGTCCAAAATCAGCAACGGGTCCAAGCAATCAGAGATTACAATACCCAGCAAGGGGCTATGTTCTACGCGCAGTAGGGAATGCAACCAATGCATTTCCCTCCACTGGGACCATAAAAGGAATAATCTTGGGGGAGGTTCCCTCCCCCACTAAGGTAAGTTTTTAGTTTCCAATATTATAATTCTGTATTTAATTTTCGCACTTTTAATTTCAGCATTTTAATTATGCTTTTTTAATTTTCAGCATCTAAAAAACACTTTGAATTTTGATAAAAGGAATAAAAAGACTTATCTCTACTCTCACATGTACCATGAATATTTATCTCTTATGGAAATGATGAATAGTTGTTCTGCTAAATGTTTCTCTAGTCCTTAGTTTACAACTTGATATTTCTCTAAGTTTGGATTACTTGGCTCAAAAGAAACCATCATGAACCTAAAACTTTTGTGAGTTGCAAATGTTTTAACTAAGTCTAAGTTGTTGTGAGACATGATATAACAAGACAAGAGCTGCTATAATATTGTTCTGAACAAGAATGACTATCGGAGTTTTATTTATTAAAATAATAAAACACTTTTTGTTCCTCAATGGTGAAAATTCCTACCAAAGCCATATATGCTTTTTATGATATAAGCTTTCTACATAAGCTGCTTGCTTTGTGTTGAGTTTTGTCAAGTTTTGTGACCCTTGTTGAGAGATTTATCATGCTCCCAAGATCAAGATCACGTACACGCCACATATACATGCTGCTTCTACACTGGAAGTACGCAGAAACATGCCTTACATTTTCCACATAGTTCATGCTCCATGTTCTAATAAAAATTCTCTCTAGTATGCTGCTATTAAATGAGACATAGACTATGCAAAATCATAATAAAAAAATAGGAGCACATGAAGGTCCCAAGTTTTAGAAAAATAATGAGCAAATCAAAGCTCATAGAAAAATAAATAAAGATAGCTATGTCTCAAATTATAAGTTAGAAAGAGAGATCATATCAAATAGAGGAGTATTGATCATTCACCATGTTTCACACACTTACACATCTTGATCTAAGAGTATGACACTTCCCTCCTTGGATCCGGAATTTTACTTTACAATATATGCAAGGTAAGTTTGCTACATCTTTCATCCTTACCTATATCTCCACATAAGCCTTTAGAGATAGGATGAAAAGAAGGCAAACTTTGATATGTGCCTTGGTGAGGAATCATACACCTTATGAGCGACTCGAGAGTACCATTTGAGGAACACTAAGTCTTTCTTTTTCAAAACTTTACAAAACCTCTGATATGATACTTGTGAAGAATAAGAGAATTAGTGCTCAAGTCAAATTGTTCTATCTCTCAACTGCCCAAGACAAAGGATAAAGCTATAAGCCCCATGAAGGACTAAGGTAATATGGGTGAGTCTTTATTGCTAACTTTTCCATTAAAAAGAGAAGTATGATTATTGTAGATTTAGTACTCTTGAAATATGAAGCATAGTAGCAACTCCTGATCCATCGAGGCTAAGTTTAATTGTTTGCTCGGGATGAGCAAAGGTTAAGTTTGGGGGATCTTGTTGGCACCAAGAATGACATACTTTTATATAACTAAGATGTTGCCAACAAACTCAGGATTAAGGATAAAACAATCATATCATGAGCATTTTTTTATAAAATAACAAGTTCCACATGTCCATGAATATTTGATTGCAGGAATGAGGAAATGGAGCAAAGGAGAGCCAGTGGGACCCACATAGGGGGTCGGCCGACCTCCTATGGGGCCCACCAGCTCTCCCCTTTGGCCATGATCTAGGAGAAGCACTCTAGAGTGGATCTAAACCCTTGGATGACTCTGTGCTTTCTCCCAACGGCTCTCATGCGACTCACATGGATCCATGGGCCCACATCAAGGAGATCAACGTGACAAAACAACTCATAAAAACCAACCCAGCTAGATGACAAGTGGGACCAGCATCTAGAAGGCTGAGGTGGGCCAGAGACCCCAAGGGGGGAGGACGGCCGACCTCCCAAAGGGCCCACCAGCCCCTCACTTGGTCCCTGACCAGTGGGGCTGCTTCTAGAAGACCAAGGCATGGCCCACAGGCCATAGGGGGTCGGCCGACCTCCCCCTAGGTCGGTGCAGGTTCTGGTAACCTCCATACCTGTTTAGCATATGTTGAAGATCAAGACCATCCACTCTAAGTCAGTTTAGAGGCGGTTGGATCCAAGGGTGGAGATTTGAAGCCTCCTGGATCGATGACATGGCGATGGAGTAGCCCCTACTCCACCCCCACTATAAATAGAGGCTCAAACCCCCCCCCCCTCTCTAGTCATGATGTAATCCATACAAGCCACTCTTATTCTCAAGTGGAGATTAGTCTAGTGGTGTTCTCTAGTATGGGAGTTAGAGTTGAGTTGAGCTTTGCTCGGGCTTTCCGGAGTTGTCTTCCTGGAGAATCTAGTATAAGCTCTTATATCTTTTCTCTTTTGTAAAACTTTACTTATTTCATGCAATATTCCTTCTTTACTTTACTTAGTCTTTACTTTGTGCAATATTATACTTATTATAGTATTGTTATGGTTTATCTTGTCATTTAGTTGTTATAAACTAGATTGAGATCCTTGCGGCCTTTCCTGTATGCGATCATCGCCTGTTATAGGGTGCTCTAGTTGTCGTATACACGATTAGAGTAGTGAGAATAGGTGTAAGCGAGGTGCTTATACTTAATCTAGCCTTTGGTTATTGCTTGTTGCACGGATTGTTTGTGGTAGCTAGCAAGAGAGTGACAGCCTTGTCTAATCTTTGTATTCCATCACGTGTTCTTAGGAAAGTTCTTAAAAGATAAGGCCCCCATAAAAAGAGAGCGCGGTCCGGTAGGAGTTTTGCCCTCCTACTGATCTATCCTCTCGCCTAGCATACTTGTATTGAGGAATCAATCAATGTTTGTATCAATTGTGTGCCATAGTTAGATCCACAAAGGTAGAGTTGGAATCACATGAGTCCTTTTACTCTCTCATTGTCCTCCCACATAGTTATACCCACTAGTCATCTCTTACTTATCTTTATCTCGGTTTGTTACATCATCACCTTCCTATCATTATTCAATTACCCCCTTACACTAGTTGATACTAAATTAAGGTGATCTCTAGGATCTCTCTTTTATTATTATTTCTAGCCCCGCTTTCCCTTGGGAGAATATAAATTATGATACCCTAGAATACTCTGGGTGAAGTGCTACAATGGTATAATTTGCGCGCTCGTGGATCTATCCAATAGTCATAAGAAATACCAACACTTGTCTATGGTTTAAACCGACTTAAACATCTTAGGCAAGTAGCATAGTTCAAACCAAAGTTGAAAACAATCTTTCACCCTATCTCACACTAAGAGGGAGTAAAACTTGAATATCTATAATTGGTCCCACCTTTTTGTGTCAATTGGATGACAAAGGGGGAGAATTTGTAAAGATATGATGTTCAAGGGGGGAGAAATGCTTAAGGGGGAGAAATTGAAAGATATATGATAAAGGGGATAAAAAGAAAATTCAATTTTGAAAAAGAACACACAAGTAGGGGGAGCAAGCTCATGAACACTTTGTTGCATTTGAATGTTTGCACCCTCATATGTATTGTTGCACAAGTACTTCAATTTCAAATATTCATGCTTATGTGGTGATTGCTAGTGATGCAAATTGAATGATGATTGATCAACTAGCATGCATAGGTTGGTAAGCTAGATTTGTGTTCTTTCAAGTGGTATATAGAAACCTTGCTTTTAATGTTGATCTCACGGGGTTTCTAGTGTTTACTTGATATCTAGCTTATCATGGTGCTAAGGGTGATTCTAAATTCCGCACTCCGATGGTATAACACTTCAAAGGTCTACTCTTATACCATAGAATCATTTGGCAGCTATTTACTCTCCCAAATTGTCTATCCATGCATATGTGCAAAACTTGAACCAAACTCTAGAAGCACATATGTAGGGGGAGCTAATAACTACCGAATCGAATTTGTGTAACTTGTCCAAATCTAAATCTATGTTTAAAATGCTTGGACAAGCAACTCAAGTTCAAAATGATTATATTTCATATCTTTATGGAAAGGTTGTCATCAATTACCAAAAAGGGGGAGATTGAGAGACCCTCATGTGTTTGGTTTTGAGTAATTGATGAAACCTACCTAAGTACTAACCTTGGATCTCTAAGTGTGAATCATGAGATAGGTTGGTACATGCCATATGATGAAGCTAATATATCAAGGTAGTGATTGCAAGGGCTCTAGCATGGTGAAGGTGAATGGAAAGGAAAATGGTGTCAAGGCAAAGGTGATATAGGAACCATTTTCGGTTTGGTGATCAAGACACCATAGAGGGTGTGATCACATTTAGGATAGATAGCCGTACTATCAAGGAGGGAGCTCTTGTGTTTGATTACGGTTATCATGTGCCACTAGGTTCATTGCATTGCATCTAAAATCAAATGAACTAGTGAGGTGAACCAACTAATTCCAAGAAAAATGTGAACTAAAAGCTAACACACGTGTTGAGATCACTTAGTGTTAGCCCTTGGAAGCTTGGGAGAAGTTGGTGAAGTTTTTGGGCAGCAAGAAGGGCTCCAGACAGAGGTCCGGACGCTAGGGTTTCGTCGGGTCCGGACCATCAGCGATGAGTCCGGAGGGATACCCTAGCTTGGCAGTGCTGTGGACAGAGGTCCGGACGCTGTTTTGTGTCCGGACGTGGTGTCCGGAGTTTGGCGCTCTCTGGACACCTCTGGAGTTGAAGTCCGGACAGTGGTGATGGTCCGAAGGTGGAGCTCTGGACGCAGTGTCCGGGGAGAGGTAGCTCTCGGGTGCTTTCGGGTGTTTCTAGAGCGAAGTCTGAACGCTAGTGAGCGTTGGTCCGGAGGACGGTCCGGACGCGTCTGGAGACGTGTGGCGTGCAAAGAAAAGCACGGGAAAGGAGTTGTTTGAAAGGGGCAGCGACCAAACACGCGACCATTGGTCCGGACAGCATGTCGCGCGCGTCCGGAGGTCGTGTCCGGAGTGTGAAACAGAGAGCTCGGCTCTCGGCTGGTGAAGGGTCTGGACGCGGCTGATGGTCCGGACCCCCTGTGTGTTGTGCGTCCGGAGCACGCGCAGAAGCTGTGTTTTGGGGGCTAAACGGCTAGTTTATGAGTGTGGGCTATATAAGGTGATATGGCCGGCCCTTGGGGGACTCTCTTGCACTCTCACTTCACTCCTAAACTTGTGCTTTCTTGAGATAGCCTCCACCACTCATCCTCTTGACATAATTGATCAATTCATGAGAGACTGAGTGAATCAAGTGCATTGCTTCGTTGATCGCATACTAGTGGCACTTGGTGATCATCGTCATCGCGGGAGCTCTTGTTATTCTTGGAGGTTGCCACCTCCTAGATGGCTTGGTGTGACGAGGATCGTTGAGCGGAGGAAGGTGATTGTCTCCGGCTCCGATCGATGGATTGTGAGGGGTTATTGAACCTTCCCCATGGGAGTTCATGAAAGGTATCTCTAGTGGAATGCGCGTAGCTTGTGGATCCCTATCTTGTGTTGGTTTTGCGGCACCCAGTGACAGGTTTGGCGTGTGATGCCAATTAGCGCGTGAACCTCCAAGTAGGTGAATCGCTACAACGAGGACTAGCTTGTTGGCAAACAAGTGAACCTCGGTAAAAAATATTGTGTCTCGCTATCTCTCTACCAAGTATTCATATTGTGATTGGTTTTATATTGGCACATCTCTTCGCAGCGGTATAACCTTTCTATCTCTAGCTTTGCATTACATTCATTACATTCTTGTAAAGTAGAATAGATTAGCTCTTTTAACTTGTGTAGCCTTGTTTAGAGCTTTCTAGGTTGCTAGCTAGTTTGTGTGCTTTAGTTTCTTTCTTGCTAGTAACTGGAATTGGTAGGTGGCTTGCCTAACCGTAGTGCTAGCATAAACTTGCTTTATGCCGTGTTTTATTCTAACAAGTTTACCTAAGTGTTGTTGTAGAAATTTTAAATATGATATTCACCCCCCCTCTAGCCATTCCTAGACCTTTCAGGTGGCCAAGCCGACGCGGTGGACGACGCCGGAGGGAAGAGGAACGGAGGCGCCGCCGCGGGCCCCCTCGTCGGCATGCGCGCTCGCCCATGGCTGAGCGCACCGCCGTCGAGCGGCCTCGCGGGGGTGCCCTACCCGCACTTATCTGCTACAACCGGCCGGCGAGCGCAAGGCTCGGTGGCGGCGTGGATCTCGCCGGCGGTGAACTCCCGTCAGCGGCTGAACTAACCCCGGTAATGTAGGTGCAGACTCCTTTATTCCGATTTTGGTTGCTTGATCTGAGTTTCGCGATAGAGTTAGGGTTAGGGTTCCTCTCTGAGTTTGGCTAGCCCGGGACGATGGTCGAGCCATGTCGCTCGGCGGCTAGATCTAAAGTGCTAATGAACCCTAATCTAACCATTGTTAGGTCTTGGCTTAACTGATACCATTGTTCGATCTAACAGGATCACTAACAGTAGATTAGTAGGGCTAACTTGATTAGAATGAATATAGTTTAACGGATCTGAGAATAACAGAGGGAGGTAGAAAGGTTAGGGTTAGAGTATACCACCATCAGCAGATCCGGATGACTTGTTCTGGTCCGCCATGGCGTCTGGGTGTCCTGAGGAAGCGTCGGGTACGGTGCCGGAGTCGGTGACGACGCCGGAGTCGTGGCCGTCGCTGTGGCGGCGGCGGAGGTGCTTCCCGTCACTTCCAGCGAACCCTCTAGACCGGCTAGGGTTAGGAGATGTCAGTGGGTACTGTAGCTCGAGATCAACTCGTGATTAGAGCCCTGGCCCCCACCTCCCTTTATATACCACTGTGTGACAGGGAGCCTCTAGCATAGATGGGCTGCGCTCCCCGATCAGGAGCGGATCAAGGTCCTAATGGACCGTTGGGCCCATTAACTAGAGAGATCAATATCTAACATGCATGCCATGTCGACCCACGATAGCGAGTCCATCTCTGATAGTAAGAAAAGAGCATTTTAAAGCCTCGAAAAAAATACATTATGGATATTTTTTAACTTTCCCAAAATGGAATTTACTTCTTTCTAGGGTCTTCCGTCCAATTCAGACAGTTTTTTTATAACTAATTCAGACAATTAACAAACAGTGTTAAGTGTTACATCTAGTTAAAAAACGGTGTTAGTGTTAGATCTAGTAAAAAAAAGGTTTCATTAGAAACATTATATCTATTTCATACAATCTTTGATGAGTACTAGCTCTCGACGAGATCTACAACTTTCTAGTCTGGAGTTTTTTTTAATTCAAGATCATGAAGTTGCTTAAAAAAATAAACAATATTTCACGTACCAGCGATTGTCGCCTTAGAAAAATCATATATTTCTTATATTGTGTCAAACCGAGATACTTTATATATAAAAGTTATAGCTCTACATGGATCTACAACTTTATAGTTAAATTTTTTTCAATTTGAGATCATTAAGATGCTAAAAAGTAATACAAAGTTTTCAAATACTACTTTGTTTAATTTTTTTAGCAACTTAGCGATCTTAAATTAAAAAACTAAAAACTAAAAAGGTGTAGATCACGTCAAGAGCTATAATTTTCGTATAAAAGTCGTTCTCATATAAGAACATATGAAATAAATATAGTTTTTTTGTTGAAACTTTCTTTATTTTTTTCGCTAGGGGTAAAATATGCGGAGGCGAGCTGATTTGGACAAAAAAAAACATTCTTCTTGATTTATGTTTATCCTTTTCTTTTTGTTTAGCATTCGTATAATTCAACTTAATCATGATCGGAGACATCTATTAAGATTAGTATTAGGATTTCTAGCTATCTCCTAGTTTTATCTCGAGATGAGCCGAGATAGGCCTTTGTACTTTGCAGTCTGCAAACCACATGATGCTCATGCACCGTACCCAACCAACAGATTAGGAGAAAATGAGAGGGGGGAAGAGCAAATAAACGAAGGAAGTTAAAGACTGAAACCAGACCAAGAGTGAGCCATAGATCCAGACTAGCTCAAATGATGCACCCTAGCCTACAAATTACAAATAGGACAGCATACCCTTGTCCGACGAACGTAAGTGGCTGCTACGGCCGAGTCGGAGCACCGAGCACGGCAGTACGTCACCCACCACAAACCTGCTGATGACAGGACGCCCGCTTTCTCTTTCTTTCTCAGACCTGGATGCTGCTGTCTGTAGGATGACTGACAGACATGAACCTGGAACGGGAGAGATTGGGCCCTGGCATTTGGGCCTCCTAAGGAGCACGAATCACAAGAGCGGCCCGATGCGAATTGGGCGCAACACATGATAGGGAGCGGCCCGGCGCGGTGATTGGAGAGCAGCACAGGCACCAAGCAATTAAGGAGATAGAGGCCCATGAACTTGGATCGGTTCCAAAAATGCAAAGTACAAAACCAACACTGGACTATCGGTTCACTATGTAATAAAGTAAATTGATCGGGCACGTCCTACATGTTGTTAGAAAACCAAAGTTTAAGAAACCGAATATAAACTAAACTAAAACGATTGTCCACTCCAGTGAAAAAGAAAAGCTATTGCTATTTTATCATACTAGCCCCGCTTGGCAAATCGAAAAGCTTATGTTTCCCAAGGGAAACTATAAAATCACGGCTAAACAGTTTGACGGGTAGTGATTCACAAGGAGAACTGTTACTCTATTTGTACGTGCAATTGCAAAACAGTGGAGAGGTGGTTTCACTAGATCCGTTTCTTGCCTCTCATGTGTGCGCTAACAAACACTTTTTTAGTAAACCATTTTCAGTATAAAAAGATACAAAATAAATTGTATATTTAACCTAACAACCAATCAAAATCAGTGAAAAGCACATATGGTTATCGGTCAAACGCACATATAACTCTGTTCAAAAAAATACTAAAGAAAGAGAAAAGAAAAGTACTACATGCTTGTACTTGAGGAGAATGTCCCAGTCCCAGCGGGGCTTGTTTATCCGGCGCTCAACCAAAACCCGGCCAAGGAAAAGCCGCACGCACTTTGTACCTCTGTTTTTTTTTTTTTTTTGAAATGCACTTTGTATACCTCTGTTGATATAAGCATATACTAATAGTAGGTAGAAAACGGAAACACGCCGACGCCGTTCCGTCGTCTCCGCGTCCGCTAGGCCGCAGTACGGAGCATAGGCTCACACTCACGCACGCGGCCTTGACCGGACCCGTCCTATCGTTGGGTCGTTCTCCATATCTCATACTGCCATACACTATCTCCCCCGCTTGACCGGTTCCGTTCCCAAAGCTTGGCGCCGTAGCCAAACTATAACGCCTCCACCTGGTAACATGTGCTGCCCCTCTACCTGATCGATTTATTATTTGCTCACTTGCCAGAAACAAATTAACGCTCTCCTCCATTCTACTAAGGGTCTAATTGGCACAACTCAGCTTTACTAATAAAACTATTATTTTAAAAAATAGTTTCATGAGCAACTTTATAGGTGAAGCTAAGCTATTTTAGAAAAAGTGATCGATAAAACAGTTTCATCAATAACTTTATACATGAATATGAAATAGAAATAGGGAGAAGAGTTGAGATAAGCTATTTTTGTTTAGTTTCATCTCGCTTTATATCTTTGTGAGAGGGAAAAAACAACTCCACCTATGAAGTTGTTTTAAAAATAAGTGTGTCAAAAAAACAGAAGCGGTTATAATTTGTACCAAACATATCCTAATACATTCCACCTTAAACCATGTTAACAAACTTTAGATATACTAGAAATAGTGATGAGCTGACTAATGAATAATCTAACCCTATTTGGATCCACTAACTAATACTTTATACTATCTCAATACATAGACCATATTATGCATGTCCCTTAGTTTGGTTCCCACGTACCTCACGTCGCGGACGCTTCCTGCAGTTCCCCATATAGCAGCGTGTTTTTTTACTCCCTCCATTCCAAATTATAAGACATTTCAAAAATCTTGGAGAGTAAAAAATTCCAAGTTTGACTAACAATTATAGAAAAAACTATAAAGATTTATGACATCAAAGACATACTATGAAAATATAATTGATAACTAATCTAATGATACTTATTTGACATTATAAATGTCATTATATTATAATATAAGTTTGGTCAAACTTTGACTCTCCAAGATTCTTGGGATGTCTTATAATTTGGGATGGAGAGATTATTTCTCTGCTGGCTCGTCGTCTCGCGAAATCGGGAGGGAGCGGTCGGAACAGAACCGAGGAACCGAGTAAGGCCTCCTTCCGATCTACCACAATGTGTTGTTTTTTTCCGGAATTATCCGATCCTTATATAAAGTTTAGCAACTAGTTGTAAGACTATTGATGAGTAAATCACCTCCAAAGCAAAGGTTGGTTTTTGTAGGGATTGCAATTCTAGGTAAGGTAATTCTTTTGTTTGGACTGATAATAGAATTGAATCATATATAGAATGGTGATTCTATCACGTAGTAAAAGAAACACATTTTTTTTATAACAAGATTGAAATACACCCTCAAAAAGTCAAAGTGTATGTGATCTCAATACATCGCTAAAGTTCAGTTTAATTTATAAACCTGAGTACACTTATATTCAAAACGCAACTTAGCTTCCAACAGTATATCAGCACGAAGCAATCATTTAAAAAGGCACTCCCTCCGTTCCACCAATAGTATCTCAGCACGAATCGACCATGTTAAAGAGTAAAAACATGTCAGATCAAATACAATAGGGTTCACCGGCTTGCTGAAACCATTTAGGTATGGTGAATTACTATGTACTTTCCTCCACAAAAGAAAGAATGTAACTATAGGATCAGATCAAATTAGCTTAATTTTAACAAAGTTCATAATAAATGGTATTAATATTTATGTTTTCAAATCAATTTATTAATATAATAAATGTTAGTATTTCTTTTATATAATCTTAGCCAAAGTTTGAACTACTTGATTTGTCGGACGGAGGGAGTACACCACTGTGACAAGAAGATTTCCGATGGAACTGAAAGAGGAAAGTCGGTCATCACTCATCAACCACTACCAGTCATCAGACAGTCAGGCCATGCATGGAGATACAATCACGGTAGGTACGCGGTCTAACGTTGTGTGGCAGGGGAGCAGGACGGCTCACTCACCTCTCATGCATTTCTGAACCATCTAGCAGAGCAGTGTCGGTCAAATCTTGGATCCATGCATCCATCTCCTCGTGTGGACCGACGAGCGATCTCTCTCGCTTTCCACAAAAATTCCATACCCCCAGGTTGACCGACCATCTGATTGACTTGCCAATTCTGCAGCAGCATCGGTAGTAGAGCGCAGCAGCTCAAACGGACCGTGTACGGCGAGACATTTGTAGAATCTATACGGAGTATACTGTATCTTTTGAGTTTCTACTTTCTAGATAGAAATGTCGCAGTCAGTCAACTATTTGAACCCATGCATTTCATTTGTTTGGGGCAACAGGGTAGAAGAAAACAAGAAGAAGAAGCACGCAAAACTAGCTAGGAGGATTATATTTGGCAAAAAGTTGCGGCATGAAACTGCTCAGAAATGAGGCCGGCTCCTCGGCGTCTGACCGACTGAATTAGCTTGCATTGTGATTTGTGAGTAGGACACGACGGACGAAGCAGCCGTTCCGATCCTTTCTTCTTCGGCTGTGTTTAGATGCCAAAGTTTAGGGGTAAACTTTGCATAGTAGACGTCACGTCACGTTGTAGCAATTTTGTTTTTATTTGGTAATAATTGACTAAACATTGATTAATTAGGCTTAAAATATTCGTCTCGCAAAGTATAACAAAACTGTGCAATTAGTTTTTTATTTTATCTATATTTAGTACTCCATATATGTGCCGGTATTTTGATATGACGGGGAATAGGAATTCGATGTGATGGAAAATCTTGTAAAGTTTGGAAATTTCGGGTGAACTAAACACACACAGCCTTCCTGGTCATATATGCGCGCGGTCATGGCACGACTCTGCCGCATATATATGCTTCGAGATCATGCATGGTGGACGGTAGCCGGTGTCGAGCTCCGATCCTCCATTTGCGCCGCCAGTACGTCAGTCACTCATGCATATATCATCAGTGTGTCTGGGTGGCGCTGCGCGCAGCAGCTTCGATGAAACCCCCCGGCCCGCCTGCCTGCCCGTGCATCGTCCATCCATCGAGCTAGCTGGCTTTGTGTTGTGCCAACAATTACGTACGGGGTCCGCACGCATCTAACTTCGCCCGGCCGGCAGCCTCTCTTCTTTTCTCTCATCTTGACCAGCATTTTTCTTCTTCTTTTTTTGACAAGTGGGGGAAAAAACTTTGCACAGAACTTCAGCCGACCTCTACGTACGTTGACTGGAAAATGGTCGGCTGACTGACTCCATTACTCCAATGATCTTTCAGAGTAAGTTTAATAGATACGGTCCACTGCTGGCTGTAAGGTTTTTTCTAACCTTCTTACAGTCCATTTATATAGTAGTTGTTTCTTCATAATTAATACATGGTCCACATGTCTCTTTCATAATTTTCCTTGATTCTTGTGCCCAAGTTGTCTGTAAGCTTACAGCTCACCTCTCTTCTCTCTCCTCCCCTCTCTCCTACACCTCAGCATTCAGCCCTTTTGTAGCCCACCATAATACTTGCTCTCAGTCATTGCAAAGCCCACCTCATTGCACGATTCTCATTTAGCTAAATACAGAAATCCTTTTTACAAGTGTGATCGGAATGCAGACAATTAAAACACACTGTAAAATGGAATGTAGTAGTAATAATAACCAGCTGCTATGCAGTATATACATCTGTTCTATGCACCCCATCGATGTATGTACTACAATGGAGTATTCATCTGCTCTCTCTATATATCCTGTTTGTCACTCAACCCAAAGACAGCGATTATCGCTCTGTTCGTTTGGCTTATCAGCCACCGAAACAGTGTTTTTCTCTCATAAAAAAGCAGCAAAAAACAACACCAGTCGGCTAATCAGCCAAAATTATATACTCCATTTCAAGCGGTTAAACTGCAACTATATCACCTTTTCTCTTTCTCGATTTGTATCTGTACATCAGTTTCCTCAATAGCTAGACTCAATGTGCAATTTCTTTCTATATATTATTTTTTTATACATCTATTTTATTATGCATCTAGATATAATAGTATATCTAGATATATAACAAATGGATGAATAGAAAAATTAAAATGATTTATAAGTTTAAATGAAGAGAGTACTATTATTCTTATTCTGTTTTTTTATCAATTTGTCAAATGATTACAGAAGTCACTCACGTACCAGCAGTACGTACCACTACCAGTGGACATTGGTGCGTGGATCACAAAGTCAATCAATATTTAATACTACCTGCCTTCCCATCCAATCCTACTGTATGAATCATCCGGTCATCATACTGTCGACATCCCAAACGATCGTGGCTGCTATTTTTCGTGTTCTCAAGCAGGACCTCAACAATACTCTCATCAATAGACTCATCAATATTCAATACGGCTGCTGGACTGAGCGGCTGGTACAGTAAGTCCCCGTCTTCAAAACATACCTTCTGTTGGCTGGACTATCTTAGCCGGCGGGGTGTTTGAATCCGGTGACTAAAGTTTAAACCGTGTCATTTTGAACATTTGAACGGTAATTACGAGGACTAAACATAAGTTAATTATAGAACTAATTACACATGATAGACTAATCAGCAAGACAAAATTATTAAGCATAATTAATCCATCATTATTAGCAAACGGTTACTGTAGCATCACATTATCAAATCATGGACTAATTAGACTTAATAGATTCATCTCACAAATTAGACTCAATCTGTGTAATAAGTTTTGTAATTAGTTTATATTTAATACTCTAAATTGGTGTCCAAATATATGATGTGATATGTCTAAACTTTAGACGTAGGAAAATAAACACCCCGGTTTGAATCTTTCTTGTCACATCGGATGTTTGATACTAATTTAGTGTATTAAATATAGATTAAGTACAAAATCCATTACATAAATCAACACTAATTTGTGAGTCGAATCTATTAAGTCTAATTAATCCAAGATTCGACAATGTTGTGGTACAATAAACATGTGCTAATAATAGATTAATTAGGCTTAATAGATTTGTCTTGTTAATTAGTCTACTCTTATGCAATTAGTTTTATAATCAGCTCATATTTAATCCTACTAGTTAGCATTCGAATGTTTGATGTGACATGGACTAAACTTTAGCCCCTGAATGGTCAGTTAAAGTATGGTTATTGTTACGCAGTACGTACTAGTTTGGTTACATGGATTGTCTAAGCCTGCATATGTATTTAGTTATCTTACTTGGCTTGTAGAGAAGCACCTTATTTTTGGGAAGGTCAGTTTAACCCCTCTCCCGTACATTGTACCGAACACCTATTGGGCATCATCTCACGAGTCAGCGACGGTAGATATGAAGACGACGGCGACGCTCACGTGGTAGTCGTGGTGTGCATGCCAAGCCCATGCCCTAGTGCCACCGTAGAAGGTGATGCTCGGTGCCCTAGGCCTGCTCAACTTCTTTTACCTTGACCTACAAATCGACGCCCCATGCCCCGACCTCATCACTTTGCTCGTCGCCTTCTATGTCGCCGTTTGTCGCCACGACCTCACCCACGTGCTCTGCTTACCCCCAAAGCCCACCTCCCTATCACCGACCACCATGGTGGGCGCATGCTCTCCACAGCTAGCAGAGCAGCCAACCACCTCAAGGACGCCGGGGCACTCGTGGTGGCCAGCGTCAGCGGGGCCTAGGGACGCTCGTGCAGAGCTCGGCCACATCAGCGCCATGTCACCAGAGCATGATGCCAGGACTCCAACCTCAGCACCATAGCTCATGGCGCCGAGACTATGACCCATAACTCTAACCTGCTGGGTCCAAAAAATGAAAATAAGACATCAAGGGTCTAAGTATAGCGATTTTTTAGAAAAATGAATAAAAATGGAAAAAATGTCATTTCTATCCATCCAGGAGTCGTGCAGAAGCTTCCATGCACGCATTAATGAGTTCTGCACCGCAACTTCCAAGCCGTTATTGTTGTATATGTGTAGGTATTTTAGAGACTTTTATAGGGGTAGCATTATAATTTGATTATAATTTGGTAGCTGCACTAAATTTACTAATGATTATTTTAGACGTGCAAATTATTTTGGGACGGAGTGAGCACTTTAACTCTCTTTATTTCTAAAATTATCTCAAGTCACTATTTTATGTTCAATCAAATTTATAGAAAATAGTATTTAATTATACCATAAATCTTTGATGCTATTTTCTGTATAAGGTCGCTTTAAAATTTTAACTCAGTGTAGATGCAAATGCAATTGTGGTTGCACTGCGCGCGGCAGCTTCGATGAAACCCGTGCCCATGCATCCACGTTCCATGCTCGATCGAGCTTTGTGTTGTGCCAACAATTACGGGTCAGTGGTACGCACGCATCCAACTTTGTCCGGCAGCCACGCCAGCCTCTATCTATCTCTCTCATCTTGACCAGATTTTTTCTTTTTCTTTTTGACGCGAGTGGAAAAAAAGCTTTTCAGATCGAACTCTACCTACGTTGACTGGAAGATGGTCGGCTGACTCTGTCACGATTGTGTGTCGAGAATCAACTTGGATTTGCGGCGTACGGTCAGAGGAATTAATGCTACTATAAACATTATATGCTTTACATTAAAAAAACAATATATGCTGATGAAGGGATCTCAAGAACAAATAATGTACTACTTCGGTTCCAAAATATAAGTTAGAGAATTAAACATCTCAAGTTTAATTAAAACTATAGAAAAAAAATGGACACATCTACATTTAGGGTTTGTTTGGATGCGCATGTATCTACCTCAAACCACATGGATTGAAGTGTAAATTAGTTCAAATACACTCCAACCCATGTGGTTTGAGGGAGATACATGTGCATCCAAACAAGGCCTTACGTGGTGCACAACCATCTTCTACCTCTGTTCGGATTATCATCGTCATCGTTCTTTCTTCTCCTCGCCCTCACCCCCTACCGCCGCGTTCTAGGGCTTGGCTGGAGCTCCCCCACCCCGCCGTAGCTTGCCCACCTTCACCACCAATAGGGCCCTTAGCACCCTCGCCAACCATCCCATAGCTTGCCCAACCTTCCTGCTCCCAAGGCCCCAACCCGGGGATAGATAAGAGGGCAAGCTCATCGAAACCCTAAGAAGCATATCCAAAAAGAGGAGGAGAAAGAGGTCTTCCTTGTCAATGTCGGCACCAATAAAACTCGTCGCCGCCTCCGGAGGGAGAGAGGGAGGAGTCATGTGTGTGTTGGGGGAGGGGTTTGGGGGGGGGGGGGTAGGCATGGGACGTGGTGGCGCGCGAGCGTGGGGGAGGAGCTCGCCCGCTTAGGAGAGAGAGAGAGAGTGCAGTGGATGGGGGACGCGTGCTATGGAGAGAGACATGCGTTTATGGCTGTGAGGAGTGACTGTGTGTGCGTGTTCAGATAAAAATCGATTTTGTATTATAAATGTTATTACTTTATTATAATAAATTTGGTTAGATTTGAAATATTTTAATTTTCTAAAAAAATTGAAATGATTTTAAATTTAGGACGTAGGAGTATATACCTTAAATCCAAACAATATCTATCATGTCGATTTCAACACGTCCAACATTTCAATACCTCCTTTACAACATCCAAACCGCACTGCAAAGTTTGCGGCTAGGAAGAACGAATAAAGTTGTCCGGCTAGATAAGCGAGATCGAGCCCACCTCAGCTCCGTGATAGATCTTTCGGTCAGTGCACGATTGATGATTTAGTTTATGCACATGATCGACCGCCTAACTACGACCCTACTAGAGAATTTTCCTTACAAAGTAAATGGAGTCGGAATGTCTGACGTGTTGGACTGTTTAGGAAGCTACCGGGCAAACATCACAAGCCTGCTGCTGCGTACTCCTATATACGGAGTACTCCGAATGCTGTTACCTGTATTTCACCCAACGTGCTCCCTTCATTCTAAAAATATTTTTCGTGTTTATTTCTAGAAAAATAATTTTGATAAAATATATATTAAAAAATATTAATATTTATAATACATAATTAATATTTTTGAAAATATTTTTGAATCTATTTTTTTATAAATTTATTTTAAAAAATAGATATTGCATATATTTTTATAAATTAAGTTCAATCTGCTGAAAATACAAGCCACAATTAATTTAGGATAGAGAAAGTACATATTAAACTACTACTATAATCTGCTTTCTATATCCTTATTATCACTCAACGTCTCTACGTACCCCAAAGACAACGATTTCAAGCGGTTAAACTACAACTAACTGTGTAACCCTTTTTTTTCTTTATATAGTATGCGTGAATCAATTCCATCAATAACTAGATTCTAATTAATGTGCAATTTCTTTCCACGTATGGAAGTTTTAGGAGGTGTCACATCAAGTATTCGAATAATAATTAAAAAAACTAAATATAAACTAATTATAAAACTAATCATAAAAGTTTATCTATTAAACATAATTAATCTATGATTAACAAATGTTTACTATATCAATATATTATAAATTATGGACTAATTAGGTTTAATAAATTCATCTCATAAATTAGACTCAATTTATACACTTAGTTTTACAATTAACCTATATTTAATATTTTAAATAAATATGTTAAACATCCGATCCGATGCACCTGCACACCCGCACAGCAGTTAGTACTTTAGTACCACTCACGTACCCAGTACAACTACCAGAGTCGAGAGGACACATTGGTTCGTGGATCAGAAAGTCAATCAATTTTAATACTAGCTAGTTGCCTTCCCCCGTCCAATCGATCGTCCAGTCTCGACATCCCAATCGAATGTGGCTGCTATTTTTCTCCTCTGGACCTCTGCTGTCATCAATGTGGCTGCTGGACTGAACGGCAGGTAAGGTGGGTCACCGTCTTAAAAACATAGTACTAGTACTGCTCGTCACTATGAATATAATTTACTCAAATCAGTTTCTGGATTTGTGTTAAGTCACTATCTTATGTTTGATGAGTAATGACACCAGTTGAGTGCATCATGAAAATATATTTTATAGTAAATATATTGTCATAAATCTTGACGTTATTTTCTATGCATTCAATATCTATATTAAGATGATTCTAGAAATTAATTTATTTTGAGGGGTTGCTTTAAAAATTTAGGTCATATTATATTCTGATTATTGTAGCAGTGGTAGACATACACGTGAATGCTATGGTTTTAAACTAATTTAAGGATCCGCTAAAATTGCTTGTAGTTTATACTGATTTTTGGATGCTTGTATACTTCATAGTTTTATATGGTTTAACTACCAATTTTTCATGACACTATAAGAGAACATTATACTTTTGGAAAAACCTTAATTACCAAATTAACCTATGTGAGCCACTGCAAAAGAAAAGTTTAG
The DNA here is from genome assembly GCA_022036555.1 of Microstegium vimineum. Lineage (NCBI taxonomy): Eukaryota > Viridiplantae > Streptophyta > Magnoliopsida > Poales > Poaceae > Microstegium > Microstegium vimineum. The sequence goes on along the minus strand of CM039134.1, from coordinate 44,404,894 downwards.
CATGCCAAATAAGATGTGGATAGCAAGCAAACATCTACTCCCTCCGTCCTCGAATAGAAGGTGTAACTCTTTTTCTTCAGTCCCATAATATAAATGTGCCCAAGTCTTAGCTTTCGTATACACACACATGCAACATTTCATATGACTCCTCAACTTAGTGATCACAACAGACACATTTTTAGGGGCGGAGTGTTTAGATACCCGCACCCGCAAGCTCAAATTTGCACCTGCGCTTGCACCCTTACCCTCTACGGGTCCTGAAGTATCATGCACCCGCCATCCAAGGGAACATCTGCCAACATGCAAGACATGAAAAATAGGTATCAACTCACTAGGAAATATGGATCAATAGCTATCAACTCAGTAGGAAAGAGCTATCATACCCACGAGCACTGAGCTGACCTGGTGGTGCCATGGGAGGGGGCACGAACGAGCAGCCCTGGCGTTGCTTGCACGATCGAGCGAGGTTGGATCAGGATGCAAACAAGCGGTGATGGATACTGCGGGGAGAGGGGCGGACGAGGTGGTGTCGACGGGCAATACCATGGTGGTGCGATCGGGTGGGGCTAGGGGTGCCATTGTGCGGGCAGATCTGGCCGAGACACCACCAGACTAAATCTATCGGGCAAAGGCGGGGTGGTAGGGAGGCAGAGATATGGAGCTGGGCAGATAAAATATAAGTGAACCGTGATCTTAGGGCCCACTAGTGTAGAAGTAGGCTTTACTCCCAGTTGGGAAACAAAACGCATTTAGTTCCGGTTTCCCAACTGGGAGCACCAATCCGGCCCCGACTAGAGGCCCGAGACTAAAGGAGGACTTTTAGTCCCTGTTGGAAACACCAACCGAGACTAAATGGAGGAAGAGCAAGCTCTCGGGCGTGCTCGGGGAGGAAGAAGACGAACGACGAGATTTATAAGGGGGGGACATTTAGTCCCGGTTGGTGATCCAATCGGGACTAAAGGTCCCTTTCTAGTCCCGAGCCCCGCCACTAGCCGGGAAGAGATCTTTACTCCCGGTTGGAGCCACCAATCAGGAGTAAAGATAAACCTTTAGTCCCGGTTGGTGGCTCCAACCGGGACTAAAGGTCCCCTCCAACAACGGGCTGACGCAGGAGCCGTTGGGCAGGGACCTTTAGTCTCGGTTGGAGCCACAAACCGGGACTAAAGGTACCTCTAGTCCCGGGCGCAATATGTCCCAGCACTTGGATCAAAGGTCTGTTCTCTAGTAGTGGTCTGTTTGGTTTCCACCTCCTAAACTAAAGTGGAGTAAAATATTTTAATCACCTTTTAGTGGAACTAAATTGTTTTAGTCAGTTTGTTTGACACTTTAGTCCATAAATTAACTAAAGTTTAGTTCACTTTAGTTTAAGAGATGGGAACTAAACAGACCCTGGTAAAAATGATGGATCACTATTTTCTTCGGGCTCCAGTGCTTAAGGGCTAGTCGCAATGCGAGACTGTTGACCAGGCCATGACTTGGTACAGTAGCTCAACCTCCTAAACCTAAATTGAGATGCCCGGCGGACGCTGTCGGCGTCTCACCATGGCGTCGTCCGCACTCCGGTCGGCCAACATTGAGGCAAGATCGGCACACACATCAGTCTCAGGTGAAATTTTTTTGTCGTCTGATTCTTCACAGGAACAAGGCGAGGTTACGAGGCAGAGTAGTGAAATGCCAAAACTAGGATGATTTTGGGCGCAGACTGGCGATTCTAATAGCGAATCTGAAGGGGACATTGCAACACCAACAACACAAGAATTCATCATATCCGCAATTGAAGTGGGCTTCACGATGAAAGAGCTTGCAAAAGCAGAAAAAGAACTATCTTCATCAAAGGTAAAGTGTTCAATAGAAAATTTAAAAGGCTGTCCCCTTGCGGCAAAGATTATTGGAACTCTGACAAATCTGCGTCCAAAGCCGTGGCGTGGACCTTTACCACCACCACGAGTCTCACCACTAAGAACACTTGGTGATGTTTGTATCACCATGACGAAAGGTTCCAGAAAAAAAAACAGATCAGTTCCACTTCCTTCAAATGGCAAAAGATCACCACTGCCTTCGTTTAAGACAGTATTGTCAACGAAGGAAGAAAGATCAAATCTAGTACAGAACTCTGATAGAGTTGAATTGGCATTGAGGAATGACTTTACTGGGAACTTGCCGCCGGTGAACGGCGAGCCTCCGGCGTTAGAAGTTAGTAGATCCGAAACGAAAGAGATTCAAATTTCAAACACTTCCTGGCATGTTGTGCCTAACAGGTCAACAGAGCAAACGTTAAGCCCAACCAAAGCACATAGACCGGTTCTTGTAAGTGATGGCAAAACACAGGCCTGATTTTACCCATCCGTGGGCCTAAACCAATTGCTAAGCCGCATTGGCAGGCCATCATACACAAGTACAAACGCACAAAACAAAACCCCTAAACCTAATTCGCTGAAACAATCGTACTCTCCCTCTCTACAGTCGCAACGTGAGTTGTACGTGGAGATCGTGAGAAAGGGGATGGATTCAGGTGATGGGAAAGCGGGTGGAGGCGCACAGGCAGATGGCAGCCGCGGCCCCAACGCTCATTGTCGTGGACCAATTGTGCAAGAAGGAGCTGTTACCGACAACATCGGGGCTCTGATCCAAGGAGGAACCAATATGAATCACGGGGGATTCAATCAAGGTTCGTTTAACCCTGGCCATGGAAGGGGACGTGCCTATGGTGGTTATGTACGTGGATGGCAAATAACTCAGTTCCAGGGTGGCCTTGGCCACAACACTTATCCTTGATACAATGGCAATCACAGCCGTGGAGGAGGTAGGCATTCCCATGTTACTAATGAAAGGCATAGCAGAACCATTGTCGGTGCCCAGGATGCTGCGAATAATGGTGCCGCTGATAGTCGAAGGGTCGGAGCTACTACGGCCCAAGCGGCAGGGATGGCACCAGGTGGAGCACAACCTGATTCTGAGCCTGTTGCGCCTGATGTATTTCTAGAACAGAAAGTTGGGAAAGAAAAGGTTGATGATGGAGTGGCATCGGCAAGTGATGCCAATGGCAAAAACGGCAAATTTTTTTGCTTTAGGTGCTACAAGCCAGGTCATGGAAAGCTGGAGTGTGTAGCAAAATTGCTTTGCGAGGTCTGCGACAACACAGAGAACTTGACAAGCAAATGTCCAATCTTGAAGCAATCACGCACTTTGGCTCATCCGTGTGGGTATGATGTTCCTGGACTTGGATTTTACCATATTCTGCATGCTCCTTTGGTCATAAACAAGAATGAAAACCGTACTGCTCTGGTTACAGTCAAGGGAGGAACACTGTCAATGGTGCAGTTGGTGGCTGAACTTGGGCGGCTGATCCCAGAGAGATGGAATTGGGATGTCACACCGCAAGGTAATAATTCTTTTGTCGTTCCTTTTCCATCTCAAGGAGACCTACAAAGGTCAGTGGCCTTCGGAAAAGCGGACATCAAGGAGCCTAGTGTTAGTCTGCAGTTTGAGGAATGGAACTAGATTGAGGAGGGCCAGCTTTTACCATGAGTTTGGATCCGAATTTATCGCATTCCACCAAAGCTACGTGAGTTCTCAGTCCTATGGGCGCTAGGATCCATGCTAGGGGCGACGATGACGGTGGATATGGTTAGCTCTCTTAGGAACGAGTATGGGAGGGTACAGATTGCTGTTTTGGATCCAAGCCTCCTACCAAACAGAATTGACTCTGTGGTTATTGGAGATAGATTATTTAACCTGCCTATTACAGTAGAGGGTCGTGTGGTGCCAAATGAAACCAATATGGAGATTGATAATGAAAATTTTGGAGGAGGGGGGAATGGAGAGAAAAAAGGTCAGGAACCAAATAATGGAAAGCCTGAGCAGCAGGAACAAAATATCAATGATGCAGCGAGCTCAAAACCCCCTCACAGTGAACCACATCCAGATGGTAAACAAGTGGAGGAGATGCCTGAGGTGGAGATAGCTATTGAAGATGTCGAAGATGACATAGTCACGAGGATTTCAAATTATCCTAGTATCGACTCTCAGTCTGAATTTCATAATGGTAATTTTCCCTTGAATTTTAGCCAAGAAATTCGTGAGTGGAGTATAGATACTGTTTTGGAGAATAATGATATATCTATATCCTCTTTAATGTCTTCTTCTACAGCTGCTCCCCTCCAATCTGTGAGTGCACAGGTTATGCCAGGAAAGGTTCTATGTGCAGCTACTGCTTCACAGGACCTGCTACAGCCCAAGCAAACCTCACTGAGGAGAAGCAAGAGAAGGGAGTAATCCATCCATGACCATTGCTTAGAGCGTGCAGAGAGGGTGAAGGCCAAACAAAACCTTGAGAATCCTGGTATGCCATTTAACAAGTCTTTTCTCTCCTTTTCAGATTCAAAAATAGCTGCAAATATCAATAATTTAGGAGTATCCTTGGGCAGTGATTTAGATAAAGCGGTCACAAAAATCAAGAATTTATAAATTGATAGACTAGTGGTCCCTCCGAAAAATGTAAACTTAGATAGTAGTCTGTCACAACCTTTACCAGGGGATGAGAGTGACACTGACAGTGATGCCGGTTTAAACCATGACATGATACATCACTTAGTTGGTGATATTGCTAAAGATATTCTGGATGAGGATGGTAGTCACTGGAGTGACTTTAAAACTATTCCCAACAGAAGAAAGTCCAGCTCAAACAAGAAAAATAACCAAAGGAAAACAAAAGTGCACCATAACAAAAGGTTTTCAAAATGAAAGGAATTTTTTGGAACAGCAAAGGTCTCTGGGACTTGGCTAAATCGGGATTCCTTCTAAATACTTCGATAGATGAAAGGCTAGATTTTATTTCTATCTTAGAAACAGGAAGGAAAGAATTTAGGTCACATGAATTATCGCATTTTTGCGGCGACAAAAACTTTTTACGGAGTTGGTCACCTCCGAAGGGAGATCTGGAGGAATTTTAGTAGGTGTCAATTTAGATACCTTTGATGTGGGAAATATTGCACACGGCGACTTCTATGTGAAGTTTAAGCTAAGAAATAAAATAGACAACTTTGAATGGATTCTAATAGCTGTATACGGTGCTGCCCAGAGCGAATATAAAGAAAGTTTTTTATGTGAGTTGGTGTATACGGTGCTGCCCAGAGCGAATATAAAGAAAGTTTCTTATGTGAGTTGGTACATACCTGCTCCATAGAATCACTTTCTTTATTAATAGGAGGAGATTTTAATATTATTAGGAGCCCAAGCGAAAAGAATAACGACAGATACGAGGACCGTTTGCCTTTCTTATTCAATGATGTTATTAACAGTTTGGATTTAAGGGAAATTGAGCTAACTGGACGTCAATTCACGTGGGCTAATAATCTACCAACACCAACTTTTGAGAAGCTTGATAGAGCCCTAGCAAGCACTGATTGGGAGCTAAAATATCCTAAAGTTACTGTGCAAGCCCAAACAAGAGAGATATCAGATCATACTCCTTTATTACTAGATACTGGAGAAACATCTCAAGCAAAAAACCAGATGTTCAAATTTGAACTTGGGTGGCTACTTAGAGATAATTTCTATGATCTAGTTAAAGAAGTATGGCAGAATGAAAATAAGGGAAAGACACCACTAGAGATTTGGCAAAATAAAATAAGAAGACTCAAGCAATACCTAAGAGGTTGGGACAAAAATACTAGTGGTGCTTACAAAAAATAAAAACACAAACTCACGCTTAAGATTGACCAACTGGACAAAAAAGTTGAATCAACGGTGCTACAACAACATGAAGTTGATCTAAAGCGTTGTTTCAAAGAGAGGCTTGTCCAATTATTACGGGAAGAGGAAATACAGTGGTACCAAGATCAAAAACAGATCAACTATTGAAAGGAGATAGCAATACAAAGTATTTTCAGTTGATAGCAAATGGTAGACATCGAAAAACACACATCTTTCAACTTGAGGATGGAAGTCACATAATTAAAGGTGACGAGCAACTTAAAACATATATCACGCAATATTACAAAGGCCTATTTGGTCCTAATGAGTGTGAAGATTACACTATGGATGAAAGTAGGAGGAATGATATACCACAAGTATCAGCCGAAGACAATGAGAAATTAATTGTGCCTTTTACTGAAAAAGAGGTTAGAGATGCAATTTTTCAAATGAAACACAATAAAGCACCAGGACCAGATGGATTCCTAGCAGAATTCTACCAAGCGTTTTGGGAAATTATTAAACCTGATCTCATGGCTTTATTTAAGGAGTTTTATAATGGAAATCTGAACCTCTTCAGCCTTAATTTTGGTATTATAACATTGTTACCAAAGAAGAAAGATGCCACACATATTAAGCAATTTCGTCCTATTTGCCTTCTTAATGTGAGTTTCAAGATATTCACAAAGGCAGTTGTTAATAGGATCACAAAAATTACGGAGAATTTGATAAGCCCATCTCAAACCGCCTTTATGCCTGGAAGGAACATAATGGAAGGGGTGATAATACTACACGAAACAATACATGAACTTCATACAAAAAAATGAATGGTGTCATATTAAAGCTAGACTTTAAGAAAGCTTATGACAAAGTAAACTAGCCTTTTCTCCAGCAAACACTAAGGATGAATGGTTTCTCTGAAAAGTGGTGTCACTGGATAAATCAGTTCGTAAGTAAAGGAAGTGTGGGTATAAAAGTGAATGACGATGTGGGTAGATACTTCCAGGCTAAGAAAGGACTGCGGCAGGGAGACCCCCTATCTCCCCTGCTTTGTAATCTTGTTGTTGATATGTTGGTTGTACTAATATCAAGAGCCAAAGAAGATGGACAAATAACTGGTTTAGTACCGCACCTAGTTGATGACGGCCTCTCTATTTTGCAATATGCGGATGCCACTATACTTTTTATGGAAGATGATTTTGAACAAGCTAAAAACCTGAAACTGTTACTATGTACGTTCGAAAAATCAGTGGGTTTGAAAATTAATTTTCATAAGAGTGAATTATTCTGCTTTGGGGAAGCAAAAGAAAGGGAGGATCAATACACACAACTTTTTGGTTGTGAAATGGGATAATATCCTTTCCGTTATCTTGGTATTCCAATGCATCATAATAAGATTAGTAACGCTGACTCGAAGATAATAGAGGAAAAATTCAAAAAAAGGCTTAGCTGCTGGAAAGGCAAGCTGTTATCATATGGCGGTCGTTTAGTTCTAATAAATTCTGTTCTATCTAGCTTGCCACTCTTTATGTTGTCCTTTTTTGAAATACCTAAGGGTATCCTAGACAAGTTGAACTTTTATCGATCAAGATTTTTTTGGCAAAGAGATGATCATAAAAATAAGTATAGGCTAGCAAAATGGAGTATCATTTGCAAACCTAAGGAACAAGGGGGGGCTAGGTATTCTTGATTTGGATATCCAAAATAAATGTTTGCTCAGTAAGTGGCTTTACAAGTTAATAAATGAGGATGGAGCGTGGCAACAGTTGCTTAGAAATAAATATCTTTGTACTAAATCAATTACTCAAGTGGATAAAAAGCCTGGAGACTCTCAGTTCTGGAGAGGACTAATGAATGTCAAAAATCAATTCCTATCTTTTGTGAATTTCAGATTGCAAAATGGCATGCAAATTAGATTCTGGGAGGACACTTGGATAGGCTCAACAACTTTCAGAGAACAGTATCCTAACTTGTATAATATTGTTAGGAGAAAGAATGCTACAGTCTCTGATACTTTGAGCACTGTGCCTCTAAATATCTCCTTTCGAAGATCTCTAGTAGACCGAAATATAAATGATTGGAACAATTTAGTGCTAAGAATTGCGGATTTACATTTAAGCGATCAACCAGATGTTTTTATTTGGTCACGGAATACAAGTGGAAAATTCTCAGTTAGATCCATGTATAACGCAATGGTAGACATGGACATCATGCCTCGTAATAGATTCCTTTGGAAGCTTAAAATTCCTTTAAAGGTAAAGGTTTTCCTTTGGTTTATGTATAGAGGAGTAACACTCACCAAGGACAACTTAGCTAAAAGAAATTGGCATAAAAACGAAAAGTGTTATTTTTGTAATAATTTAGAGACTATACAACATCTTTTCTTCAATTGTGTGCTTGCTAAATTTATCTGGCGTCTAATAGAGATAACTTTTGGTCTACCCCCCCCCCCCCCCAAAGTGTTGCTCATATGTTTAGTACTTGGCTACAAAATTTAACGACACGCAATATTTATCTAGTTCTTGTGGGAGCAGGCGCCATGTGTTGGGCCATATGGTTAAGCCGGAACAATGTTGTATTTGACAAAACACCAATTTGTTCTTTTTTGCAGGTCATATACAGAGGTACACATTGGACCAGGACATGGTCACTATTCTAAAAGGAGGAGGGGCGGAGCGCCTTGCAAAATGCATGTCGGTTTTTGGAAACCTTGACAATGAAAATCTTCGCCAAGCATGGTTGGAGGTTTAGCAATAGGTTAAATTTATGAGAAACTTTTTGCTATATCTCAGCCTTTTGTCTGGCTGTTTGGTTATGCTTATTTTTAAGGACGACGGAGTCTACCCCAAAACATCTTTTGTAATAACTTTGACATGGTCATATACATCACCTGATGTAGAGACCGAGATATTTTCATTTGCTTAATGAAATAAACTCCCATTATCTAAAAAAATTTTTGTACCTGCCAGAAATTTTCTGCTGGGTTCAACTATAGATCATCACCCACACCCACGAGTGCAACTTTAAACTCATGCCCCTCGTCCTAGCAGGTTTCTACCAGCGAGCTGGAGGTGTAATTTGTGCCTATTAACTTTCATCCCAGGCTCGACTCCTATATATATATATATATATATATATATATATAATATATATATATAGACCGCTTTGGTGTTGAGAAAATGAAGCAAGTGGGGCCGGGCAACGACACGATAGTAACTACAGTAATTCACATGGAAGCTAATTTGCAGCTTTGCAGTAAATTGGAGGCGCATATATAAGTTAATTTGCCCCTATGTCTCAACTGCCACCGCTCGAGAGATGAGTGGTGTCTTCATTTCTAGGACGGAATACCTTATACAGTGTCATGTACATGCCAACCAAACAATTTATATATATTATATACTCCCTTCGTTTTAAATTATAATTCGTTTGACTTTTTCAACTCCAAATTTAACTGCTCGTCTTATTCAATTTTTTGTGTGAAATATTATTTTTTTTTGTTATGGCTTGCTTATTTAACGAATGATTTACAAAAATAACTTAAATTTAACTATATTTATATAAACTTTTTGAATAAGATCGACGAGTGATCAAACTTAAGGTCAAAAAAATCAAACGAATTATAATTTAAAATGGAGGGAGTATATATAGACTATTGGTTCCTATATATCACCACTATCTAGGTCAAGTTATCATAACCTAGCTTGTATAAAATCTTAAAGAAAAATGAAAAAAATTCCAAAGTCCTGAATGGTTTGACCGTATGTACTGTGAACCGATTCTTTGGAATCACACATAGTAAGCACAATAATACAATAGTTGCAGAAGCATGACCTAGCACCTCTATGTATAACGTACTAGGCAGAGGCACCAACATGGAAATCGCGGTGATGTTGCCACATGACATTTTTTTTTTACTTCCCCTCGTTCCATTTTGTTTGACATTTTGACTTTGATGGTCTCTATCGCAGCGAAATGTAGCGTTACACTTTTAGTAAAAATATTTGGACTCAGACAATGCACGTGCATTTGCTGGATGAGATTAATATTGCAACTCGCGAACTTGATCACCAAACAAGATAAGTAAATAAATATTACTAGATCATAGCAGCCAGCATGACAAGGATAGTTTCTACTACTGTACTGTATGATATTGATGGTGATACCATGAGATCGAAGCGGATCCGATCGAGTCTTCTTCATACTCCCTCAGTATCATAATTAGATGACGTTTTGGACAAGTTTTGAGTCAAACATTGGAAATATAAATGATTAATAACTTTTAAGTTGTTGAGATTCTAAATGTGAGAATTATATGAATAGATTTGTCTTGAAAAATACTTTCATAAAAGTATACATATATCATTATTCCATAAATATTTTTATAAAAACAAGAGGTCAAAGTTGTGTTTGGGAGACCGTATCGCTGTCTAAAACGTCATCTAATTATGATACGGAGGGAGTATATTTTATTTTGTTTTTGTCGGATTCAGAGTGGAGAGGATATATACTACACATATTCGGATGTGAATACAAATTCTTTCAAACGTGAGAAATTCTACGTGTGATAGTAGGATGTCGAAAATGGTATAGGACGGACAGATGCCAGGGGATATGAATTCCATGTCCTGCTTACATCTGCACACAATCGAATTTGGGTTATCCATCTATATTGGCATTAATTTTTTTATATATCCTCAGAATTTAGATTCAATGTACCTATCTACCAAATGGTCCCAACTACTCTATGATGATTTTGCCCTCCACCCCTTGACATGGAGATTGAGGCGATTTGTATGGATCTACTTAATCCCCTCTGTTCTTTTTTAACTCTTTCTTTTTTGAGGAGCCAAACATATTCAACATCAACCAAATATATACATAAAAAATATTAATGTTTATAATACATAATTAGTATAATAATTAGATACTATATCGTTAAATCTATATTTTTATAATAAATTTATTTAAGGATATAATGACACTTAAAAAGAGACATATAGAGAATATATGTCAACTTCATTTACAAGTGGTCGCATAGACATTTTTGCCATTTCATCTAGAGCTGAACGCCGAAAACATCACCATGTGGCATTAAAATGAAGGAAAATAGTGGTGCATGGAAGAGTGGGATCCGATGGCATAATGCATCTAGTAAAGTGGTAAACAATATTAGTGATTACCTAAGGATGTCTTCATAGCGTGTTAAAAAAATCTACATAATCCTTGAAATATGTTGTGGATTGGTTTGTGTATGAAATCTGATCCGATATACAGATCTAAGGAAAAAAAACACCTAAGAAAAGTCAAACCTCTTGTAGGTGGAAGAGTTTTTTAAGTAGTAGCTGTACCAAGAAGCAAAGAATCATATACTTGGTGCCGTATTAATAGACAAGTTGTTCAAGGAGGGCCATATATATATGCCAACGCCGTCGCCTAAAACGTTTCTTATTTTTGCAGCTTGTTTAAAAAAAACTGGATAGTATCTGAAGGCCGTAGCCGGACATATATAAAATGATGAAGCGTTTTCCTTGAGATATTATTTTTGAATGAACCAACACTGGGGATTCCAATTTTGTTAACATAGAAGAGAGGGACAAATGCTCACGGAGACGCCATAAAATGAGAGGAAATAAAAGTATGTAGTCCATCCATTTACAAAGTACAAGATATTTTGGTATTTTCTAGATTTATAGTTTTTTTACGCATCTAGCTAGGTAGATGCATAGTAAAAATTATAAATTTAAAAATAACAAAACATCTTATAATTTATGACGGAGGGAATACAGATTAGTATGGACTCCAATACTTTTTAAATCTGCGTCGTGTGTAACTGTTGGCCCGTTTGGTTCTCCGCCACGACTGCTCGCCAAAGGTGCGGCTCGTCACCAGCTGAAGGCGGCTGTTTGGTTGAGTATTTGGATACGATGGTCACATTAATTCTCAGTTCAAAAGTTCGTCAAGGCTACGGCGAGAGTTTCAACCAACAAACCTTAGACGTCGCTACAGTTGCCTCCAATTATGTGGCGGTGAACCGAGACAGGGGTTATATGACGTTACAGAGAGACACTGCGGTGGGTGGGGTTGGGTAACTCCGGCCGGGTCCTCAGGTCCAGCAGTAGCCAGCAGAGCAGCGGATGAAACCAAAAAATGACTTTACTGCGGGCACCAGCTAGCTCTAGCTGTAAACAACGGCACCGTGTGGGTTGTGTCAGTGTGTACTCGTGGACGCTTCAGGACGAGACGGAGGAGGGCTTTCTGACTACACTACCACACCGCGTTTCCGTGGCTGATCTCTTCACCAACTAACCATGCCAAGAGCAGGCCAGCCAATGGATGGATGCCGAGACGAGAGCATGCATCCTCCTTGCCGTGCATGCAGTACGGATATTTGCGGGGAGAAGCCACTTGCAGCCAAAACAAGGGTGCCCAAAACTGCAAGAGAAGCCGCGGACTGATGAGTGATGACCCACCACACCCCAGGGGAACGGCAAGACGGGCGGGCTGACGTGGGTGTGCGACTAGGCGGGCAGGGACGCGGAGCCTTCGACGACTCGTCGTCCATCCTTCCCCCTTCCCCTTCGCCCACGCTCGCGCGGCAACGACTGGTCTCCGTCGTCGTCGTCTTCCGCCCCCTCAACCGCACAACTTGGACTCGTGCTCGTCCGCTCCGCTCCGCTCCGCCGTATAAACGTCTTGTATATATAGACGCCACCATCCGCGCTGGGAGTAGCACAGATCAACCAACAACAGCGAGCTCAACTGAACCCCCCAGAGGCCAGAGCAACCGCGCACGGCGCAGGCAGCTCCATCTTTTAGCTCCTCAGCTCATTGCAAACCGCTGAACCGTTTCCAACTCTCAGCTTCTCTCCATCTCTAGGTATGTCCCTGGATGATCTCCTGCCGTAGTACAGTACTAGCGTTCTGTGACTTCTGTATATATCCTCCTGTTATTGCTCAGAAAGAAAGGAAGACTTTTCTGATGATAAGCTTGTTGTTTTTATAAGGCCAAGCATTTTCCTAGCTTGTCCTGTGTGTAAATAATCCTTTTTTTTTTGGGTAGTATAAGTAGCTTGCTGATATGATGATGATAGCTAGGCCAGCAACCACCAGCCTATTCAATTTTCTGACCAGAACGATCATGGGTGCAGAACCATCAGCTCTCAGGCGACGTCGGAACCGTCGTCTCTGCAGCAGGCGCAGGGAGGGACGTGCCGGTGCCGGCGTGAGATGACTCTGAGGCTGCTAACCACAGAGCGCAACCACCTCCTGTCCCCGAAACCGCAGAGCCCGCGGGATGCCGCGCTGTCGTCGCTGCTGAGGTCACCCAGGCTGTCCTGCTCCGGCCAGAGCAGCAGCCCCAAGCCCAGGTCCGCCAAGATGGCGCACGGTGGCGGCCTAGAGCGCTCGCTCAGTTTCAAGAACTGGGAGGCCGATGCTGCGGCGGCCAGCCGGGGCGGCGGCGGCGGCGGCATCAACGGCGCGCGCCCGGGCACCCTGGCGCTGCAGCAGCAGAGCCCCGGGCGCGTGGTGTCCCCGGAGGCGCTGGCTTTGATCGAGTACATCTCCCCTCGCCCCCGCGTGGAGCTGGACAAGGCCGCCACCAAGGTTCAGAAGGTGTACAAGGGCCTCCGCACGCGCCGCAACCTCGCCGACGGCGCCATCATCGCCGAGGAGCTGTGGTGGAAGACGGTCGACTCCGTCTACCTCAACATCAAGTCCATCACCTTCTTCGAAGAGGACAAGCCGGAGACCGCCGCGTCGAGGTGGTCCAGGGCCGGCAAGAGGATCGCCAAGGTCGGAAAGGGACTCTCCAAGGACGACAAGGCGCAGAAGCTCGCGCTCCAGCACTGGCTAGAAGCTGTAAGCAATAATGTCTTTCTTGTTTCTTTCTTTCGTTCGTTCTTGGATTGTTGGATTACTTTTTACTGCATTAGTTAATCAATTCATCATTAAATACTAATCCTCGGTTTTTCTTGATCGACCAGATTGACCCGCGCCACCGCTACGGCCACAACCTGCATCTCTACTACGACATCTGGTCAGCCAGCTCAAGCTGCGAGCCCTTCTTCTACTGGCTGGATGTCGGCAGCGGCAGGGAGCAGCAACACGATAAATGTCTACGAACCAAGCTCAACTCACAGCTCATCAAGTACCTCGGACCAATGGAAAGGGCCGCGTACGAAGTGGTGGTGGAGGAAGGGCTGCTCGTGTACAGGCAGAGCGGAGAGCTTGTGAACACGAACGAAGAATCCAAGTGGATCTTCGTGCTCAGCACCAGCAGGTCGCTGTACGTCGGGCAGAAGCGCAAGGGCCTGTTCCAGCACTCGAGCTTCCTGTCCGGTGCCGCCACCTCCGCCGCCGGCAGACTCGTCGCCAAGGACGGCGTCCTCAAGGCCATTTGGCCTTACAGCGGCCACTACCTCCCCACCGAAGAGAACTTCAGGGAGTTCATCGCCTTCCTCGAGGACAACAACGTTGACCTTGCCAATGTCAAGCGATGCTCGGTGGACGACGACGAGTACCCGTCGTTCAAGAAGCAGGCGGCAGAGGAGGCTGCTGTCCCAGTGGCCACCGAAGACGAAGCTGCTGCTGCTGCACACGCAGAGACGGCCGTGGAGGAGGAGCAACAAGCAGCGGTGGAGCTGCCCGCGGTGGACATGGTGAAGGAGGCCACGACCGTGGAGGCGCCACCCAATATGATGATGATGTCCAGCCGTCCGTCGTTCAAGTGGTCGACGCCGACGGGCGCGCGCATCGGCTGCCTGCAGAACTACCCGGCCGACGTGCAGAGCATGGCGCTGGAGCAGGTGAACCTGTCGCCGAGGGTGGCGGTGGCGCCGTCGCCGAGGCTGCCCATCCCGTCGCCGCGCCCCAGCCCCAAGATCAGGCTGTCGCCCAACCTCCAGTACATGGGCTGCCCCACCCCGACGGCCGCCAGCAGCTGCAGCAGCAGGCTCGCCGTCCCGAGCCCGGCCAGGCGCTCGTCGCCCAAGCAGCACTTCATGGGCTTCCACTCTCCCGCCGTGGCGCTCACGCTCCCCAAGCACAAGGCCAAGTGATCTATCTCCATTGCTGTTCATTCATTCTCATTGATGACTCCCGCAGCCGCAACGCCGTTTTTCCAATCCAAGGTGCTGCGTTGCGCAGTTCTTTCCTTTCATCCCCTGTTGTTTCTGCACAAGGGAGGGAGGGTTAACAATTTTGTTGGTTCGTTGCTTTGATTTGTTGTATGTAAACAAACATGTTTCGAGGTTGCGTTCTCTGATCGGCTACCAGTACCATTCTTTTGTATGTACGTTTGTTCATCGTCGTCTTTTTGACCTAATATAAGGCGCACACGCTCTGCGTGCGTGCACACTACTGTACAAGTACAATTCTAAAGTAGTACTAGTAC
This sequence comes from Microstegium vimineum, assembly GCA_022036555.1. Lineage (NCBI taxonomy): Eukaryota > Viridiplantae > Streptophyta > Magnoliopsida > Poales > Poaceae > Microstegium > Microstegium vimineum. Next base: position 44,389,803 of record CM039134.1, on the reverse strand, counting down.
AGGCTGCAGGGCCTGTGTGTAACCTGAACCTGTAGTTTGTCAGAGAAATGTACCACTGACTGCAGGTTCCTTTTTTGAATAAAAGAATTTGTTATTATGAATATGAGCATCGTGGTGTTAACTGGCACAGGATTTCGTGCTTTCATTTTCTTGTATGCGTTTTCAACAACAAATCTTTGAGCTGGATGCTTGGATTGTTACATCTGAGTTTTGTGCATAATAAAGATGAAAGTACTCAGCACTGCTAAAAGGCAAAGGTGAACAGACGTCAAATCTTGTCAAAAGTTAAAAAGGTAAACGCGCGAAATCTCGGAATAAGGTCAATTTCTGGTATATAGAATGGAAATCCGCAGGAAAAGGGACATGCGACGAAACCAACGCCCGGATGCGTGTTTCTGACCTTTTTCTTGTCTTCTCTTCGGCCGACGTACGTTTTCTGGTCTTGGAGAATGGAGATGCTCTGCTTTGTTCTAAAGTACAGCTTGCGTTTTCACTTGCGAGAGGCCACAAGTCCACCTTATGAACGAGAGCCACGAGAGTCCCTCCTCGGAAAATAACTTTAGCCAAATATATATTAAAAAAACATTAATATAATATTTATGTTATATATATTATAAAGATCTTTAAATCTAGTTTTTTAATAAATTTATTTAGATTTGAAATTTACATATACTTTCTATAACTCAAATCAAATTTATGGTACGCATATTAACGATCGATGATAATTATTTAGAGACAAAGCAAGTGTATAAGTCTTCTTCCTGCGAATGCTGCAACTTGTTCTAGTTGCATCTGATATTTGGATGACATTTTTGAAATTAGGGGAGCTACAGTAGAGTCCATGTTCCACGGTCTCATAGTGTGGTGTCGGATTGGGCTCTTTTAGCAGAAATAAATTGTAGCATGTATGTGCTGAGTACATACTATTTACACCGTGAAAATTACTTTAAGATTCGTGATATACACTCACTTTAATATATTTACACTGCTATTTTTTATTGCACACATCTTGAAACGGTTGGAATATTGGACGGTTGGGATATTGGTAAAGTCCATTTTTTAACCACTGACAGTCCGATTTTCATCCTCATACAACAAATACTAAACATTCTCTAACTATCGAAATCAGATAAGACAAAGCCACACAGCAATTTCACCTTGATTTTTTCCCACGGGGTATTGATTTTAAAACGTTAGCTAATGCTTCCAAATTAACTGTTCATGACAGCCGGAGGTTGGAATCTACTCCTTCCGTCCCTAAATAACTATCGTTTACGGTTACCAAAAAACTTCTTTAACTAATATATATTTAAAAATATTAATATTTATACTACATAATTGGTATGGTTAGAAAGATCTTTGAATCTAGTTTTTAATAAATTTATTTAGAGATACAAATGTTGTATGTATTTTCTATAAATCAACTCAAACTTGTGGCATGAACACCAACGACAACACTTATTTAGGGACGGAGGGAGTATACGTCAATCTTAATTTTGTTTTTTTTTGCGTACATATGCATCAATCTTAATATGATTATGTTCCACCTGAAATTTTTTTTAATATCATTTCTTTAAGTCCATTTAAATTTGTTGTAAGCAAGCATAGATTTTAACCTCTAATGATTATGAAATTTCAACTTTTAACCTTCAATTTTGAAACCATTAGCTGACGTGTCACAATTGCTCTACACAAGCGCCAAAATATGAGTGGAGTCCCTATGGGGTCGTGTTTTGTCCAATTTCAATAGTTAGGGAGTGTCCAATGTCCATTTTTTAGTTTACTGTTGAAAATCAAACTAGTTAAAAGCGCAAAAATAGAGTTTACCCTTATGATAGTCTGCATATTACTTATTGTCCAATTTTGCTAGTCTATGAGACCTCATTTTAGACTTTGCACAGGGCCTTGGTTTATGCAGGATCTAATCAGCCGAAGGTAGAAAGAATGTAGGAAGGAATACGGGAAAGGAGGGTTTCAAATGTAAATATACAATAAAGAGAAAAATATAAAAATGACTAAGATGATGTAAAAAACTAGTTTGGATTTTCTGATGTAAAATTATTCTTCTAACTATTACGAGTGTGTAGTGAAAATGGTTAGAGAAAACAAACAATTTGCTCCCTCTCGTTTTTATCAACTTGAAAAACTGTTTGATTTACAAACTTTTTTTAAGTGATGGAGATGCTCTTTCAAAGGTTGTCTTTTACTACATTTAATAATGCCACAGGTAGGAAATACATAAATGGATATATTATTATATTAGGATATTTTCTGCATATGACAATTGTGTGTAATTTTTAATTATTGGAAAAGTGGTTTATTTTCTAATTAATATGGTAGTTCCTAGCCTTGAAGAATTACCATGAAGATTTTTATTATTATCCAAATACTAAAATAAGTGATGCCATGCTAGACTTTGCTACAATAACAAGGATGGAGCTTAATTGGTTCTAAAGTATAATTTGTAAGTGTACGTGGGTGTATGCTAACGAGTGTCTATATATACTCCATAGTATTATGTTTGCGGAAAGGAAACCTTGGACTGGATTTGAAAAGAAATGACATTGAGTTTCAGAAACCTTTGACGATGTTTCGTATTGAACGTTTCAGAAATCACGTTTGACCACAAGGGTCAGTGTGTGTGTGGACACGCGTTGTCTGGTTGGCACGATCGCCTCCCGTGCGCAGTCCAAGTCTTGGCAAGTCGCCTCGTGCTTTCGTTGGGACTACCTACAACGTCATCCGATACGGTCTCGACGTGTCTAGGCCCTAGGGCACCTGGTGCACACGCGTCCGCCGAATGCGCGTTCAGAAACACGTGCCCAAGAATCCTGCGCCATTTCATACGGACTGATTTTGGAGTATGTGAACGTTTTAGTGTTAGCCTGTTAGGTATATATTGTATTGTACATAGGATGTAAGCGGTAGTCCGTAAAATTATTTAACCCGTAAAAATTAAGCCTATATATATAGGTTCGTGGGTTAGAACACCTGCATCCCTATAACACTCGGGGATCCAAGCGTGTACGAAAACCAACCTTCAAGTTGGAGATGCTAGATGCCGGAACAGAGCAGCACATGAAATCCTCGATAGGTCAAACAGAAATTGAATGAATGAACCAGGAGCCGAGGGTGGTGTTTGGCCAGAGGATTCTCACTGTTTCTCATGAGTAAGAACCACTCGAGTGAAATTTGGCCAGAGGATTCTCAGTCTTTGCTCAAATGTCTGTCTTTGCTTTCTGATTGGTGTATTATGTTTATTTCTACTCTCGGTAGAGTTTTGTTTTCTCTCGTCTCGGTAGAGTTGTGCGACGATTGCGTCATGTTTGTCTTGCAAGTAGAGTGTTGCCGAAGAAACCCCTATGTTTATAGACTTTCCTATACACTTAAATATACATTATATCTAGATACAAATCTAAAATAATATATATTAAAAAATTAAAAATATCTTCTAATTTCAAACAGAGAAAATAGGTATAACAATAAATTTTTTTGTTGTACAGTTGTAGAGTACACAGTAAAATGCGGGGGGCACGAGGCATAACATGCATAAAATACATATATTTCGCACATTTTCGTGTGCGACAATGATACAATGTAAATCTCCACAAGGGATAATCAAAATCGCAGTTGGGAAGCCTTATTCTGTGGGTGCTCATCACCCTAACATTACAGAGTACAACTACATTAGCCCAACAACAATTTTGTCCAGTTATGCTTGTGACCGATACAATCTGGATGCTGTCTTTGCGCATGCATGCTGCAGGTACAACCGTAAACAAAAAATTTCATATGGATGTGGTCTTGGCAGTCATACGGAGAAAAAAAAAAAGACACCATTAAGGGGTGGTTTGTGCCGCTGCTTGTAAATCTGCCGAAGCATCAGCAGTCTGGAAGTAATCTTGCAAGGCGAGGATCTCAATCGACTTGTTCTTCAAGCTCTTGATGGCATCTATGGAGGCACGTGCACCATCCACGGTTGTGATAATTGGCACCTTGTAGGCGAGGGCAAGCCTACGAAGCTGGAGGCCATCTTTAGAGTCAAGAGCATCACCGGAGCTTGTTATCACAATGATCTGTATCTGACCATTCTTCAGCAAGTCTCTGACATTTGGTCGCCCCTCGTGTATTTTTAGGACTGGCTCCACTGGAACGCCCTCAAGCTGGAGCACTTTGGCTGTTCCAGATGTGGCAATAATGTTGAAACCAAGCTCCCGGAATCCACGCCCAATCTCAGCAAGATGTCGCTTTGTCAAATCGTTTAGGCTAAGGAATGCAATGCCACTTAATGGGAGCTTCTGTCCAGCAGCAATCTGTGCCTTTGCAAAGGCACCAGAGAACTCATAATCGATGCCCATCACCTCTCCAGTGCTGCGCATCTCTGGTCCGAGAAGGATGTCACACCCTTGGAATTTCTCAAAAGGAAGAACAGCCTCCTTAACAGACACATGCTTAGGAACCACTTCTTTAGTGAACCCAAGCTCTGGCAAAGTCACACCAGACATCACCAATGATGCATATTTAGCTAGCGGACGACCAATCGCCTTGGATACAAAAGGAACTGTGCGTGAAGCCCGAGGATTTGCCTCAAGTAAGAACACGTCACCAGAAGTAGATATAGCATACTGACAGTTCATCAGTCCACACACATTCAGACGCTTTGCTAGCTTTGTGGTCCATGAACGGATAACTTCTAGGCACTGAGCTGAGACTGTTCTAGTAGGAAGAGAACATGCTGAATCACCTGAATGTATACCAGCCTGCTCAATATGCTCCATAATTCCACCAATCACAACATTCCCAGCAGTGTCTGCCAATGCATCAACATCAATTTCAACTGCGTCAATTAGATATTTGTCCACTAAAACAGGCCTTTCTGGATCTACTTGCACTGCAGTTGCAAGGTACTTGATCAGTTTTCCGTCGTTGTATACAATCTCCATTGCCCGTCCACCAAGAACATATGATGGACGGACCACAACAGGGTAGCCTATTTCTGAGGCAATTGCCAATGCATCAGACTCACTTCTTGCAATTCCTCCCTTTGGCTGTTCAATTCCAAGCTCCTCAAGAATTGCATTAAATCTTTTTCTGTCCTCGGCAGCATCAATGGAATCTGGTGAAGTTCCCCATATCTTCACATTCCCAGTGCCTGAAGCAGACACCAATTTGTTTTCCTCTATGTACCGTTGAATAGGCAGTGCAAGCTTTAGAGGAGTTTGCCCTCCAAATTGCACAATTATACCATCTGGGCGCTCTAAATCAAGGACATTTGATACATCCTCAACTGTCAGTGGTTCAAAGTACAAACGATCACTGGTGTCATAGTCAGTTGAGACTGTCTCAGGATTGGAGTTCATCATAATAGTCTCGTATCCAGCCTGCAAAGAGATGAAAAAAAGAGCAAAACATTAGTATCAATTATCAAAACAGCCATACAGAAAAATACAGGGTAATAAATTGAATGTAGTTGACTAAGAAAACTTGCAATATCTCACTAAAACAATCCAGAACTGAGGAACAAAATTACTGAAATAGGATGGAAATAAAATGATGCAAAAACAAACCTCTCGAAGTGCAAATGATGCATGGCAACAGCAGTAATCAAACTCAATGCCCTGGCCTATGCGATTTGGCCCACCACCCAATATCAGCACCTTCTTCCTATTGGTTGGAGCTGATTCACATTCGTACTCATAGGAAGAGTACATGTAGGGGGTGTTGGCTTCAAACTCAGCAGCGCAAGTATCAACACGTTTATATGTTGGAGCGACGCCTAAAGCCAAACGCCTCGATCTCACATCACTTTCTGATGAAGAAGTTGCAAATGCAATCTGCTTGTCGCTAAAGCCCCTCCTCTTCACTTGATATAAGTCATCCTTTGACAACTGATCTAGGCTCCTTGATACAAGGAACTGTTCGACATCCACTAGCTCCTTGAGCTCTGTAAGAAACCATTTGTCAATGAAGCTAATGTCGTGGATATCTTGGACCCTCATGCCTTTCTTGAAAGCTGCGTAGATAGCATGGATACGATCCGGATTAGGTACCCGCAAGCTATATTTTATCTTTTCCCAGTCCCAGTCAAGTTCCTTGATAGGGCCACAACCCCATCCCGCAAAACCAGTCTCCAGTGAGCGGACAGCTTTCTGAAAGGACTCCTGGAAGGTACGCCCCAGTGCCATCGCCTCACCAACAGACTTCATCTGTGTGGTTAATACTGGCTCAGAGCCAGGGAATTTCTCAAAAGCAAAGCGAGGTATCTGCAGAGTAAATGGCAGGTAGATTAGAAAATCAGATCAGACTAGATGTGTTAGAAGTTCACAAGTACAAATTTGAAATGATAAAAGAACACGAAGAAGATATAACTATGGGTTTGTAACAGAACAAGAAATATGTCTAGACTGGATGTAATGTAAGTTATATATGCTATAGCATATTCCAAACTTCAAATGTCTACTAGGTGGAAACTGAATAGCAAAGTAATATGCTGTGGATAATGCAAGATAATGTCTGAGAAGATAGCAATAAAATCTAGAGCAATTCACAGGTAAAGACAATGTGACTAGTCTCAGGTATACTTTAAAGAGGGGAAGGTAGGAAATAGTTAACATTCAAATCTTAAAGATATGTGCCAAACATTAGAAAAACTATTGATTGTGATGCTTATGCCCCTTCTATTGACAAATACATGAACAAGAAAATGTTACTCTCGCTTGAAGCAAAACTGAACAAAATGATGTGCAAATTGTAACTGGAAAAATGCATGCCTTCGGAAAGCTATTGCCTTTGCCCTTTATTATACATGATATAAACAACCACTGTTGTACAAACTAGTAGTATATGATATACCAGTGCAATTCATTCAGTCTACCAACATATTCAATAGTCAATCAGCGCATGAAGAACAGGATAGGAAATTGGACAGACTTATCCTGTTCAATTATTTTGCTATCATACTTTTGAAATCAACCATTACCAGTAAGTAGATAGGTAACATCTGACAAGAAGTGAGAAAAGGAATACATACATACAGAGAAGTTAAATACAATGTTTTCAAGGCGGTAAGGCGAGGCGTGGCGACTGACTACCGCCTTACGCTTAAGCGACTAAGGCGTGAGGCGAGGCGACGCCTTAACAGCTTAAGAAAAACTTAAAAAAGCAGCTTAGAGCAGTAGATAATGAAGAAAAATGAAAAGGAAAAATAACAAAGAAAGGAGAAGGAGCCAGAAGTAGCCTGGCCCAGCCCACCAGGCAGCCCATATATGCCCCAAACCTTCCTAGGTCATCTCTCCAACTCCCAATCCTCTCTCCAGCCGTCCAGCGCCGCCGCATCTCTCTCTCTCTCGTCCTCCTCTACCACTCAGCATCCGCCCCTCTGTCTCTTGCTTCCCTCTCCTCCAGATGGCCGCGGCCCGCACAGGCGGCTACACGGCTCAGCGGCAGGCGGGCGGCTGCACGGCGCAGCAGCGGGCGGGCGGCTGCTTCTCCGTCGACGCAGGAGAACGCGTCGGCACGGGCGAGCTGCGGCTTCTTGTTCCCCTCCCGCTCTCCCGCTCACCGGTGTAGAATCTAAGGCGAGTCGTCTGCTGAGGTGTCGTGCCTGCAGCGCCTTGGCGCTTAAGCGACGCCTAAGCGACGATTAAGCGACGCCTTGAAAACATTGGTTAAATATGTACTGCAGATGCATATTTGCAGAAACACTTCATTCGCACAACTAAGAAAGCTGAGAAAAGGAGATTGAAATAATACCTTTGTGACAACATAATCAATGGAAGGCTCAAAGCTGGCAGGAGTCTTCTTGGTAATATCATTGGGAATCTGATCTAGAGTGTAGCCTACTGAGAGCTTAGCAGCCATCTTGGCTATGGGGAACCCTGTGGCCTTTGAGGCAAGTGCAGACGACCTGGACACCCTGGGATTCATCTCGATGATCATGACCTCCCCATCTGCAGGATTGACTGCGAATTGCACATTAGAACCACCGCACTCCACACCAATCTCCCGGATGATGGCCACCGAGTAGTCCCTGAGCCTCTGGTACTCCTTGTCAGTGAGTGTCTGCGCAGGCGCCACGGTGATGGAGTCCCCCGTGTGCACTCCCATGGGATCGATGTTCTCGATGGAGCAGATGATGACGACATTGTCAGCCATGTCGCGCATGACCTCCAGCTCGTACTCCTTCCAGCCGAGCAGCGACTTCTCGACGAGCACCTGCTGAGTGTGCGACGCGGCGAGGCCCGCCCTGCAGATGTCCTCAAACTCGGTCCTGTTGTAGGCGATGCCTCCGCCCGTGCCCCCGAGAGTGAAGGCCGGGCGCACAATGAGCGGGAACTCCCCGATGTCCTCGGCGATGGCGAGGCACTCCTCGAGCGTGGTGCCGATGCCGGAGGGCGGCGTCTTGAGGCCGATGCGGTCCATGGCTTGCTTGAAGAGCTGGCGGTCCTCGGCGGCGCGGATGGCGGGGAGGGAGGCCCCGATGAGGCGCACCCGAGGCGGTCGAGCGCGCCCGAGTCGGCGAGCGAGACGGCGAGGTTGAGCGCGGTCTGGCCGCCCATGGTGGGGAGCAGCGCGTCGGGGCGCTCGGCTTCGATGATGCGCTCGACGAGCGGCGGCGTCATGGGCCCGATGTAGGTGCGGTGGGCCAGGCCCGGGTCCGTCATGATGGTGGCCGGGTTGGAGTTGACGAGCACCACCTCGTAGCCCTCCTCGACGAGCGCCTTGCACGCTTGCGTGCCGGAGTAGTCGAACTCGCACGCCTGCCCGATGACGATGGGCCCCGCGCCGAGGATCATGATCTTCTTGACCCCCGCGAGGCGCCCGGCCTTGGTCGGCGCTGCCGGGAAGCGGCGCACCGTGACGGCGGCGTCGCCATCGGTGGAGGCGCGCACGGAGAGGGCGGCGGCGCGGCGGCGGGGCCCGGGGCAGCGCGCGCAGCAGACGCGCGGGTGCGAGGCGAGGAGGTGGCCGTGGCGGCGGGCCTGGGTGTGGGAGGTGCGGAGCTGGGACGGGGTGGAGAGCGAGGTGGCCATGGCGGCGCGAGAGGGGAGTGGAGGCGGCGGCGAGGGGAGTGTTTGGATTGGGATGGCGTAGTAGGGGCAAGGTAGGGTTTTTAGTGTAGCTCGGCGGATTAGGGGGTAGTACCCCACTAACCCCAGGGTTTAGACGCCCCGCCAAGGCCAAAATTTTTCTATTTGTCGTAACAAGAGCCACTCAGCTTATGGTTCCAAACTTAGTACAGTACTTGTCTCACCAACGTATATAGTTTTTGTACTCGAAGTCGGACTTGAATTCCGACCAGGAAGAATATCTGAGTTCTGTTAGATACACGCGAAGCTATTTTACAACAAATTTCGACCAACTTTCAAACTACTAGGGCTGTCTTTAGTTCACCCCAAATTCCCAAACTTTGACACTATTTAAAAAGAAGATTCTCTGTCACATCAAACTTACGGTATATATCTGGAGTACTAAATGTAGATAAAATCAAAAATTAATTGCACAGTTTGCTTTAACTTTGTGAAACGAATCTTTTAAGCCTAATTAATATATGATTGGACACTAATTGTCAAATACAAACGAAAAATGCTACATGATTTTTTTCACCATATTTTCTTCATCTAAACAAAGTCAAAGAAACAAAGGAGAGGCTTTTGCAGTTCGTTTCTCTAACTTTTTTAGCTGCATCTTTCAATTACATTTTTTCTGAATGTAACGGAGCACACCTGGCAGTGGCAAAGCTAATAATCGTCTAGTAGTTCGAAAGTTGGTCGAAATTTGTTGTGAAATAGCTTCGCGTGTATCTAACAGAACTCAGATATTCTTCCTGGTCAGAATTCAAGTCCGACTTCGAGTTCGATGCTAGCACTGTATATACAAAAACTATATACGTTGGTGAGACAAGTACGATCATTAGCAACTTTGACTAAGTATTTTCATCAGAATTCAATTCAAGTCCGTTGCTTATTAAGTATTGTTTTGGATTTTCGTGTTACAACTTTGACTAGATTTATATAAAATTCGTGTAACATTTGTGTCTCCAAATAAATTTATTAAAAATAGATGAAAAGATTTATCTAATCATATCAATTATGTATCATAAATATTAATAGTTTTTATATATAATTTATCTATAAATTTTTTCTCGAAAAGTGAGAAAGACAGTTATTTAGGAACAGAGAAAGTACAATTTTATTATATATCTAGAAAAGTTAAAATAATCTATAATTTAGAATTGAGGAAATACTAAACTTTGTATTATGAGCTAAATACATTCAACTTCGAAGCTTTGCTATGCAGGTCTCTTTCCACTTGAACTGCAGAAAAGCAAGGGTTTCACAGACATGCGTCGAGCGAGAAATTAGTGTGCACTGTGCATCCCATGAGCATAGAGATTTTATTTTAAACTATTCTCAATCTTGTCGTCATCTATAAAGGTCATGTTCGTTTGACAGGATTATGCACTATTCTGGCAGGATTATGTATCTGCTGGCTGATTTCTTGTGAGAAAAAAACACTGTTCTACCTCGATTTAAGTCGACTGAAAAGTTAAGCGAACATACTGAAAGAGGATAAGAACTTTGTCTTTTCCATCCACATCTTTGTGCAAATTTGACGTAACATTTGCTTATGTAAAGAAACAAAGGACATAGGCTTCTGCAGTTCGTTTCTCCAACTTTTTAAGCTGCATCTTTCAATTACATTTTTTTTCTGAATGTAACGGAGCACACCTGGCAAAGCTAATAATCGTTACATAAGCAAAGGTTACGTCAAATTTTCAGAAAGGTGAACAAAAAAAAGTTCTTATCCTCTTTATAGATGATGACAAGATTGAGAAGACACAGTGCACTCTAATAGCTCGCTCCACTCATGACTATGAAACCCTTGCTTTTCTACGCTTCAAGTGGAAGACCTGCATAGCAAAGCTTCGAAGTCGGGTCTATTTAGCTCATAATAAAAAAAATACACGACCTTATTTGTTTGGCCTATCAGACAACATCAATTAACTTATCAACTATAGAAATGATGAGTCGAACAGTCCTTTGAATATTAGTATATTGTTGATCTTTATGGATGGGGCAAGGAAATTCTAAATTCTTAATTATTTGAACTTTTCTAGATTATAATAAAACTGTATATTTAAAAAGACTACTGCACTGAAAAACAAATAATATTACATCGAAATCAAACATACACCATCTTGAGGCCAATCCAATGTCAAGATCTACTCATACTTAACTAAAAAAATATTTACAAAGTCCGATCTTACAGGTGCGATTCAAGGATTAAGATTGGGGGCCTATTGTTTAGTCTCTTCATGCCATTTAATTCCATGAATGACTCATGTAGAGTTAAAAATTGACACAAATCAAACACATCTCTTCTTTCTCTTTAAAATCATAAATACCTACTCGCTCTATAAAAAAAGACATTACAAGATTTATAGAGCATACATTAAGGATATTTACATGCTTGCGAGGAACCACCATAAATTATTTGCGGCAGATGTTAATTAAAAAATGTAATTAAGGATAGTTTAGTACTTTTCCTAATGCACAGATTCTCAATACCCTAACCCAATTTCACGAACTGCCCTGTCGTGAGATATTTCTGGTGGCATCATCTCGACGTCTCGCCACTCCTAGGCCTGGCATGGGCGGAGCAGCAAAATCGTCACAGCCGCGAGCGTCGTCTTGGTCATATAAGAGCAAGTATAATAGATGACTGTAAGAAGCCTGAATGTTAATGTGGATGAGGGAGAAGATGAGGGAGAGAGGAAGTGAGCTGTAAGCTTAGAGCCAGCTTAGACATAAGAACCAAGACACTTTGTGAGAGAAATGAGTAAATCATAGAAGAGTTAGTTATTATATTAGTAGGCTGAGAGATGGACTATAAGATTTTTATAGCCGCTTGCTAGCTGAATTATTAGACTTGCTCTAACCACGCGAGGCATCAGCGGCGGTCCGCGGCTTTTGATGGCACGAGCACGATGCGGCTTTAATAGTCTGGTGACTGGTTTGAGGACGACAAGAAGCTGACGCCCACGGGTCCGACCTGCTGCACAACCTGCAATAACAAGCGGCTGAGAGGGGACAGATGTCAGGGTGTCTTCAATAGCTAGCGCATAAACTAGCTCTTAAATTTTTTTTATATTTTAATAGAAGAGAGAGAAAAATAGTAGCTCTTAATTAAGAGATAGACATATACACATATTTTAAGGTCATAGGAGATTATCATGTGATCTAATTATACTATAACCTATAACTAAAAGCTAGCAGTTGAAGAGGTTGGCTTAAAGCTATTGATTAGCTTATATCATTGTAGATGGCCTCAGTAATATTCGTGTGTTCATGCTTATCTGTTGCTATTATTCACTAGGTTGTTGTTATCCATGTTTCCACGTCATTTGTATACGTGGATTTGAATTAAATTGGGGAGGGTGAAGAATGGGTAATTGAGAGCTAGGCTTGGATTAAGAGAGGGTGAAGCAGCTACACGAAAGTACATTCTACCCTTTAAATTTATTTTAGAAATATTTTTTTGTTCATATATTTTTTATTTCGAACCTAGGTATTTTAGACGTAGCCCACAACTTAACTTTCTCTACACTGATTTTTCTTATTTTACAACCATATGATGTAACCAAATGGATTACTCTAGTATTTTTTTTCCAAATGGATGGATCTAGTATTTTTCCATGCACCATAAACTTTCACAAAACTTTGAATGTTAGTATATGGTTGTTCTTTGTCGGACGGGGCAAGGAAACCTCACCCAGCATGGCTTACTGCGTCACAGTTTGAAGACCGTTTTCGTTTAGCAAAGAAAATAATTATAAATGGTGTCATTATGAATACTCTAGTCAAAGATAAATCAGAGGATGAGTCACAACGCACTATCACAATTATGTGAACACGCGAAAGGCGCCGGCGTGGTGGACCCAGAGAGATTGGCGGCCATAAGGCCGGAGACTGATGCCAGGACAGTGAGGTAATACCATCTGAATGGTCCCTCTAATGGATAAAGCCAAGCACAAAGGGCAATGGAGCACTGGAGGATCAAACTTCACATTCAGGAAACAATTTGATCATTCGGTAATCATGTCAATGTCATATCCGTTACAGTACACTTGGTTCTGGCTGAGAGGGATGTTTGCCATATCGTGTGCTTCAATTTTTTTTTCTCAAAAGAGATATCCTGTGCTTGATGGCAAATTTTTTGTGCCGATTTGACAGCTTCGATTCAGTTCATGGCGCCTGGAAAGTGCTACTTTATACGAGTAAGTCTCTTCTGCTATCGAAGGTTACAACTGTAATGAACTCCAATCTTGTTATGCCTGGGAAAACTCCCTTGCACTCAGGGGCGGAGCTATAGTCATTAGTGTAGGTGCCGCCGTACCCAAAAAAAAATTAAAAAACAATATAAATAGCTATTTTGTCACTATATTTGTACCCACAAATTATTTATCCTCGCACTCACAAGATAAACGCACCTCTTCAAATTTACTCTAGCTCCGCCACTGCTTGCACTAGATATAGACGTAACAATGCCAACGCACGTGCACAGGAAGTATCTTGACTTGAGTTGCAAACTGTTTTAGTTGCATCCATGTCACTATGTGAGCAAATATGGAGTGAGTCGTGTAATTGGCAAGTAGAAAGGCGCCTAAAACCTTATGAAATCGACAGCAATGCTCCAAGTTGATTTAAAAGTTGATCATCAATTTCATTTCGTTTACACACGAGTGGTTGCTTTCCATCTTTTCTCAAACTTTTCTTCACTTCCACTGCATTATTTTGTCCTGGTTGTGTGGCTTAATCTAGGCCACCAGTATAAATCCACAGCCAAAGCCATGTCATAAAGTGGGCAGCTGACCATATACTCACTAAATCCACTTTCTTCTGTGCCCTTTATACTTATTGGATTATAGATGAGATAATAATCTAGATTATGAATTACAATAACCTATATTATTTGGATTTCTAGGTTACAAGTAAATTATTGTTTGTTGGAGTACAAATGCCCTATACTTTTAAAAAATCAAGTTGGAAAAAGTTATATGATCATTATAATTTGGTGGCCGATTTTTTATAATAAACCCATAATCTGACTATAACTCATCAGTTAGGATCCAAACACCTGATTTGGACATTACTTTATGAGCACATGGGTGACACCTATCCTTATATTATCAGCTACTCCCTCCATTCTAGATTATAAGATGTTTTAGTATTTTATTATTTCATAATGATCGGAACCACTTCTAGCCTCTTGAAAAAGCACGCGTTCTAAACTAAACCAATAAAAGAGTTTTTAATGTTTATGAATCCTAAAACTAGATCATCATTTAGGGGCATCATGTTGGGAGTATGTCCTAGAGGTAATCATAGAGATGATTGTATTCCTTGTATCTATGACATGTTCGATGAATATTCATTAAAGACAACTTGTATCGATTAACAATTATGTGAATTGTTTGTGAAACTCTTTTACTTGTATGGTTATTCTAAAGTTGTCCCTGATCAGAGTTCGTGCGTGAATGCACATGAATATTAGATCAACACATTATTAGTTGATGACTATGTTTCACAAGTCATGAACATAGAGATGTCAAACTAATAATGTGGGCACATGTATGACATGGGGCTAGACAGACCCGACCAGAGATTGTCTCTATACACATCATGTATGTTATGCCCTTAGACCTGAGATTGTCGTATGTACTCAAGATGCGAAACGACCTACTTAGGGACTGTCAAACGCTACTCCGTGACTGGGTAGTTATAAAGGTAGCTTTCGGGTTTGTCGTGAAGCATGCTGTGAGACATAGTCGATAAAGATAGTCGATCGAGAAGGGATTTGCCACTCTCAATGTGAGAGAGATATCACTAGACCACTCGAATGATTAGATCATGAAATGCATGGCCGTACTTAGGCTAAGTGTTAACCTATGAGTTGGACCAAATATCGTCGGCAAGGGAATAACAAGTATGTGGTTTTGTGGTGGTTCGTCCGATATGGTCATAGCGTATACATAGGAGTTGACACGCCTTGCTAGAGGCCGTTATCGACTATTGGTCGAGTAGGAGTACTCGGGCCATGTCTATATGTACGTGAACCCATAGGGTCGCACGCTTAAGGGGTTGGAAGCCTAATTCGGGTACCCGAATTAGTCTAGGTTTAGGGTTTCTGATGGGCCTCCAACGTGGGAGCTCATTAGGACGCCTATATAAGCAAGGGGAGGGCACGGGGCGAAGTAGTTGATCTATAACTAGCACTAGTTCCTGGTTTATGGGGTAGAAAAATTTTGTTTTCCGGCTAGCGTAGCAACCTCATAGCCCTTCACATCAGGCCATGAAATTTTCAAGCGTCGAACCAACGTTTGTTGGTCCGATGGTTAACCCTAGTTGACCCTATTCTAATAGCGACCATCAGACTCTACATGGCCATGGTGTCGGCTCATGGATCGCCAGTTTGACGACTTACCCTACAGGGGCATCGAACCTAATCCTTGGTCCGATCGGTAGCGTCGTACTATGTCACACCCGGTTTTAAGGACAAAACCAGATATACACCATATGTGAGCCCAAAAAATCAAATCTCACATATAGCCACAAATTAAGGTGGTATCAAAAGACAATACTTAAATACGTAACACATAATATCAAAGGATAACCTTAGCAACGGAAAGACGACTCCAAACTTCGGGTGAAGACTCCAATTCCCCAGGGACCAACTAACTGATTGACCAAAATCCTATCTCTTCCAACTGCAATCTGGGATTTTTATCCAAGTATTGAAAATAAAGTGATCATAAGCATTGAAAAAAAATCTAGGTAATCCTCACGGGAATCAACGTAGACACATGCATATGAATTAAGTGACATTAAAGTGTATAGGTAACAAGGAAGATAACATTCTATACTTGCCTTAAAACGCTTAGATCCCTTCTTCAATTGATTCGCAATCTTCAGATGACTTCTTCTATAACAAACCTTCAAACGGTCTTCTAAAACACCACTTCTTCTCGGTCACCAACGTAACACTCACCGATTGGACAAGATCATAAACACCACACAAGTATCTGAACAAACATACATAGCATACAAACATCCCTAGTTTAGAACAATACACCAGTCAATGAAAAAGGTTTGAAAAAAGAAACCTACGCATCTCTACGATCACATAGACATGAGAAACACGCTAATCGGATCTATAACAAAAAAGAAACGGCTACCGAAAAGTTAGCTTTAAAAGAGAACTAGACTTGATTTATTTTATCCATATAAAAAGCATATATGGGATATTTCAGAGAAATACCCAAATTAAGTTAAATCACATTATATTTTATTATAAAAACAAGATCAAACTCAGTATATTTTATATATGAAAAACCAAGGTGAAGACCTAGTTTAGTTTTAATTGGAAACCAATTGCATATAGATTAATCAATTATCATTTTATTTGAAACAAGAAAACATGTTTAATATTGTTACTAACATTTGGATTATACCATTATGAAACCAACACAACTAGAACGGGGCAAAATGGATCTAAAACATAGAAGTTATGAATTAAACAAGATTTTCTATGCAAGTTTAATTCATTAAAAGGGATTAGCTAAACTTTATTTTTCAAAAGACTTTAACATATATGAAAATTATAGTATTATATAGATTATGAGATTACAAAGCTAACGCAACTTGATCGGATCAAATCGGAGCTAAAACGATCAAATTAGGGCTTTTAAAGACAGTGGCAGGCATGTAATTAGATGGAAATTTATTCGAAATAAAATAAAATAAGAAATTTGTATTTTAACTCAGGGCTGGACAGCGTGTTGAATCAAGGAAAGCTCGAGGGCTCTTTAGCAAAATCTCCCACGAAGGGGTAAGATCGATTCTGAGCCATTGGATCCAATCTGGTCGGCTCAGATTAGAATCAAGGGAGGGGGAGGGACTCCTGCCAGGAGTAGTGGCCGGCGCGGTAGCTCCCTCGCTGGTACATCACTGGAGATGACGATTTAGGCTCTAAGGGCCTTGGTTTGGAGGGAGGCGAACTCACCTAGATCGATGAAGGTGAGCAGAGGAGCTCGAGGACGACCGACGACGAGCAGGAGCGGACGGGGGCGTTCTACGCATGTCGGCAAGGTCCGATGAGCAACATCCAAACACAAAAAGGAGGGGAAATGCTTCTAACAACTTCACAAGGGTGATGTGAAGCTCAGATGGATGCTTACCGAGGCAATGGATGGCAACAACAAGCTCGGTCGTGGCAGCGGGGTGATGCAATGGCAGCGGCTCGGCTAGGGAACAAGGCGAGATGATCGATTGTGCTTGGGCAAGGGCAAGGGCGGAGAGGTGCGCGCGATATGGGGCGCTATATATGGGGGCCGAGGGGCTTGCCCTCCACGCGACCAGGGGATGGGGCGGAGTCAGGCCCAACGGAGAACAACTGGAGGTAGGAGATGGTTGACGTGCGGGCCCTATGCGTTAGTGAGAGAAAGGGGAGGCGTCCCGCGCGAGCTCGCTGGACCAGGAAGCCAGCTAGGCCAAGCATGGAAAGGAGGGGAGGAAGGAATGCGTGCGGGCCAGGAGGGAAACTTGACCTATGCGGGAATAAGCTAAGGGAGAAGGGAGGAGAGGTGGCTAGGCCGGGGAGGGTGCTAGCCCATGCGGGCAAGGAAGGGGAGGAAGGGAGAAGGGAATACGTGCGCTGGGCTGGGCAAAGGCCCAAGCGGGAGAGAAGAAGGAGGGGAGCTAGGTCTGAGGGAGAAGGAGGCCGAAAACCAGAGAGAGGGAGAAGGGTTCTACCATTTTTCTTTTTATTTTGTTTGGTGTTTTCTTTTCAAAGTCTTTTCAAAATTGATTTTTAAACCTCAACTGAATTTTGAACACCACTCAAGTAATAAATCCAATGCTCCAATATGTATGCACAAAAATGTTTCTAGGTTACTTTTTAATTTGAATAAAAAATTTTAGTTTCCTATATTTTCATGGGCACAAAATTCAAAATTAAATCAATTTAAACTTATTTTCAAAATTCTAATTTTTGGGTGTTACAAATTCTACCCTCCTTAAGATGAATTTCATTCTCGAGATTCAGAGAGACTAGAGAGAAAGATAAAGATGTCTCAAGGATTATTTCTGCTTTGAAAAGGAAACTTTGATATGAGAGCATAACTATTCTTCGAGTGGAACCTTGGGTTTTCCAACCCTTGTTAACTAGATGAGTTGTATGAGTGAGAGCATATATATTATAGATCTTCTCCAAAGGTGTTTGTTCATTTACATTGACATCCAAAAGCTCAGTGTTCACTTTATCACCTTTACCTTCCTCAGGCATAGGTTGAATACCTTCATACTCAATTATTTCTCCTGATGGTGTCATTTGCACACTTGTGAAATCCTCTCTGGAACTCTCTATGTGATGTCCGGACGCAACATGCAGTCCAGATGCCACACTCCGGACAGCGTCCAGATCAAAACTCACTCTCGGGAGCTCTCTGCATAGGGTCCGGACGCTATAGCGTGTCCGGACCCTTCACTGTTCACAGCGTCTGGACGCGCTGAAACTGTCAAGAAAATCCTAGGGTCCGAACACACAGCCAATGGTCCGGACCCAGGGACTTACTAGCGTCCGGAGCTCTTTCTCGAGCTAGATCAGCACACTTCCAACATGTTGCTCAACTTGGTTCAAGGACTATTTCTAAAGCTGCCTAGTGCTAGTTTTCACAAGACCTAATCACTTAGCCTCTCCTAGATCAAGCTACTAGATAGTAACCCTCTAATAGTACGGCCAAAGGAAAAATAAAGGTGTTAAACTACTCTAAGTGTCTCTCAACTCCAATTAACACTTAAACCTAGTCTAAGCTTCAATCTTGTCGCCAATCCTTTGAAAACCGAAACGATTCCATTAAAGGGGCATGAATACCATTGATATCCCAATCAACCATCCATTACCATGACCTAACTTTCTTATTGCCTCTGCAAAACACACGTTAGTCATAGTAATCTTGCATTGTCGTTAATCACCGAAACACTAGGAGCCTAGATGCTTTCAATCTCCTTCTTTTTGGTGATTGACGATAATACACCATAAGAGAGTTTTATTTTGGTTTTCAAGTGACTTGGCCTATCTAAGCATGGGTTAGTGAATATGTGAGAATAATACATGCTTAAATAATCCAAGCCACAACATGTACTAAGAATATGAATCGAGTACGAGTACATGAGATATGCTCAAACACACACACACACACACCATATATATCAAAGTAAAGCGTGGAAGCATATCATTAGCAAAAGCATGTGACATATCATATATAAGAGTGAAACACACATGTCACAAGCAAGAGTAGCATCACACAAAAGCAAATGCATGAAAAGGGTAAACATGATGGATGAGTACGAGAAAGATAACACAACAAAAGAACCAAGTCTCTCTCTCAACTCCCCCTATCACTAGCATACTCTCTCTCCCCCCTTTGGCGATAAAGCACCAAAAACTAAGTGTTGGGTGCAGGAGGAGCAGCCAGGTCACGAGCAAGGAGGTTGAACTGCTCGTAGTCTAGACTGGAGTCACTGTCAACACTCTGACCCGTTGTGTCTGGAGCTGCTGTAGGAGAAGGTACTGATTGTGGCTGCTCAAGTGAAGTAGAAGTTGTAGCAGGAGCAGGAGCCACAGTGTCAGCAGGCACCTCTGAAGGAGTAGGTGAAGCAACGTTTGTCGGTGCTGCTGACTGAAGTGGAGTAGTAACTGAAGTGGGAGGGTCCTGAGGTGCAAGCTCCGATGAATCCACTTAGGAAGGGAGGGTATCTCCTGTCTGAGGAGCGGGCTCCGGCAGAGAAGGCTGGTAGTCTGCAGGACTAGCAAGGCCAGTGAGGGCACTATAGCTAGCTGAGAGGTCCCGTGCTGTAGCACCAAGGCTAGTCAACGCTGAGTAAGGAGTAAACCCTATAGTAATCGGCGTGAACTACGTCGTCTGCCCCACGAATTCAAACCACTGAGTGACCTGACGAACTAGAGACTGGAACTTAGCTGACGGACTCACACTCTGATGTCCACCAGAGGACGGTGTAGCTGGAGTGGGAGTCACTGGCTGAGATAGAACTGGAGTAGCCGGCCAACCCATGTATGGTGTAGTAGAAACCACTGACGCAGTACAGTACGAAGACGAGGGCACCGGGTGCTGAACATAGTAAGGCACGCCAGGCGGAGGTGACTAAGCTGAGAGCCCTGGGTGCTGTCCAAACTGAGGCTGAGCTGATGGTCCGGGAAATTGCCCAAACTGAGGCGAGACCGAGGGGCCTACCAGCGGACCAAGCTGAAACTGCTGAGGCCTCTGAAGAAATGGTGGTGGAGGGGCTCTAGTGTGCTGAAGTATGTGAGTCATGAACTACAGGGTCTAAGCTTGAGACGCAAGTAGCTGCTGCTAGAACTGATCCTGTCTGGCCTGAACCTGTCCAATCATCGTGACCATCGAACCCTGGGACGCCTCTAGCCTGTCCAAGATCCTGAGGAGAGCAGGGTCGGACTGAGCAGGTGGTGGAGCTGCACTGGAGGGACCGACCTCTACGTCGTGAGTTGCTGCTTGACAGGGTGGAAGAGGACGATAGTCATTGTCGTCGTTGTCAGAGGGGATCGGCGAAGTGCCCTGATCCAAGTCCTCCTGTCTATCAAGGTTAGCGAGCTCAGCCTGTGCAACACCTCTGATCGCCTTGTCCTGGTCATCTACATCATCCATCTCTCTAGCCGGTACACCGCGATGAATCCCCCTGAGTACTCTGTTGCCACGACGCCATCAATCACTGCACTCATCTTGTAGATCGGAAAGACTGACGGTGAGTGCTCAAGCTCTCGTGCAATACCAGGCACACTGAGTCGGAGTGAAAGCACCAACAAGGAACAGATCCAGTGACCGTAGGGGAGCTACCTTCGAGAAATAATACCATCTGCTATGATATCCTCCATCTCACACTGTATGAAGTCTGCAATATCGAATGGTGTCTGCATGGTGATCGCTGCCAGAAGGTACTGCTGGAGGTTCGTGAGCGCGTCACGGTAACCGGTGCGAGGAAGAAGTGTGCGCCTCAACATGTCATTGATGAGACGAACATGAGAGTGAAACTCTGCGGGAGTCCGACTAGCACTAGGACTGAACGGAGGATGGAAGCAGGGAGCAACAAGGTTCATCTCTGGTGTAGTGCCTCCAACTGCTCTGCGGGGGGGATCACACACCCCAAAACACTGCTCGTGGAGCTTGAGGGCAGCCTCTGTCAGGTGAAAGCGAGCTCTGCAGTCTATCAAGTAAGTCCTGTGACGCTCGCCTCTGAAGGTGTACTGGAAGAACGCGTGGTCCGGGTCTATCCAAAGTGAAGCGTAGAACTCCCGGACCCAATGCTCAATGTAGTTCCCCGAGTGGCCTAGCAGGTTAGCCGACCCAGGAAGGTACGTGAGTAGAGGTCGAAGCACCTCTCCGCCAGTAGCCACTATGTGCTCGAGAGGGCACACCCAATGCGGTCGCAGGTGTATCCTCATAGTACTAGCTGCATCGTAGAAGTCCTCGTGGCGAGGGTGCCACCATCCTGGAGAGGTGTCCGGGTGCCGCTGATCGGGACACCAGTCCTCAAGCTCAATCATCCGTAGCTCACACACCTGCTGAGTAGTAGCCAGGCTAAGGTTGAGGTGAGTGGGCATCACTAGGAGCCCGACAAGAGACGGTGGTGGTGCTGAAGCTATCCTGGGAACTCAGTCTCCACGGTGAGGACCCGCAGGGCAAGGAGTAACCTCGATGCGGGCACAGGAAGAGCGGCAGAGTGGAGGAGTCTGAGCTGTCTCTGCTGCCTCGGCTGCCTCTGAAGTTTGAGTAGCCTCAACTGTCGCTGTCGGTGCCTGAGAAGACTGTGTCGGCTGAGCTCTGGCTACCGGTGAAGATGTAGTAGTACAAGTGCGAGTGCAGGTGCCAATACGAAGGCCAGCACCACGCTCTCCTCTGTCAGCTGCCTCTGCTGCTGCTATCGCTGCCTAAGCATCTCTGTCAAGAAGCTTCCGCTTCTTGCTGGGGGCTTCTCCTAGGCCTTCCCTTTCTCTTGAGCTGAGGAAGGATGAGGGCGAGGCGGGTCGTCACCACCGGTACCACCACCAACGTTCTTCACCCGAGCCATACTGAACAATCAAGCAATCACAACTGAGAGGCCCGAGATGCCACTGCCACTGGATACCAACTGAAAAATCCCACTCACAAGCAAACCACTGCCTCTGACAACAAGAAACACTGACAATGTCTGCAAGAGGCCCGCAATGCCACTGTCAAACTCATGAGGATTTGCCTCAATCCATACTCGCGGGCTTTGCCCCGAGTTCTCTGTCACAACCACGGACCCGACTGCCAAGATAGAAATAGACAGGAAATATATATAAGCAACATATATACGCTAGCGGTGCGAGAAGCCTATAGGAGCAAGCAATAGGTAAGTAAGAATGAATTGTGCCGGCTACCTTAGGTAAGAAGCGATGTCGAATCAATGCACGTTGGGCTCGGACAGGGACACCACGGCGAGGACGGGTCGAAGACGGCCAAATCACGCGACCTTAGACCCGAGAATGAAACCCTAGGGAGGCAGGAATAGAGGAACTCTACGGGGTTGTTGTTGCCGTGGTGGTGGCAGAGGGGGGGGAGGGGCTAGGGGCTCTGCTCGGAGGGGGGGGCTAGGGTGGGAGCAGAGAACGACGGCGCAGTGGGTGAGATGCGGTGGCGAGCGAGGGCACAATGCGCGAGCGGCGCGGTGAGGGAGAGGCGGTGCGTGGCGAGGTGAGGGCGCAGCGGCGCGCAGGCAGGGCGCGGGAGCACGTGCAGGACGAGCAGGTGGGGCGGCCGGCGGCGAGATTGGGCGGCGGTGCCGAGATGGCGTACGGGCGAGGTGGGCTGAAAAGAAAGGATGGGGACAAAACAGAGTGAGCACGCTGCAGGTAACACGCACAACACGCGGACTCCGGACGCAAAGAAGCGTCCGAATTGGGGTGGCCGGACCATGGAAGGGTGCGTCCGGGCAAACAAGATCTCTAGAACGCAATAATCCGAACGCTAAACGTGGTCCGGACACTGGAAATAGTAGCGTCCAGAGCTATTGTGCGAGAGCGGTGCACAGTGGGGGAGGGCGACCGGACGCGGACGCAATGGTTCAGACGGCAGAAAACGCGCGTCCGGACAGCGTGACCGGAGCAAAAAGACAGAGAGGGTCTAGACGTGGATGTTGGTCCGGACCGGAGGTGAAGTAGCGTCCGGACCTTGTTCCGAAGCCAAATTTGCACTAAATTTTCCTATCTCTCCCTTTGCTCTCTCCCAAACTATTTCCAACTCAAATAAAACTCGAATAAGCACTAGATGGACATAGTGTGAGAACCATCACTTAAACCCTCAAAGTTTTCAAATATTTAGCCATAGGCTTAGCTCTTTTTATGAAAATAGTCAATAAAATGAGGGCAAGGAGCACCATAAGGCCACTAGTAGGGGTATAGTAACAACTTGAGTAAGGAATGCTCCCCCTAAAGTGGACGAACTTAGCAGATGCTCAAAACTTAACCGAAAAAGAACGATCAAGCAACAATCATGCATATGCAATGCAATACTCGAATTTGAGTCTAGTTTCTTGTCAAGTTTGAACCTCGATTAAGCTTCTTCACTCGCTTGTGGGCGGTTATCTTAACCGAGTTAGACAAGCCTATGTGCACATACATAATTTAAACATGACAAATTTTACAATGAATGCAAGGTACCAACACAAGATCATCTTTTAGTGAAGTTACTTAGATCAATCACATTTAGTTCATTTCTCAAGCTACAAAAAGTTGCTTCATCAAGTGGTTTTGTGAAGATATCCGCCAATTGATCTTCACTTCTTACACCAACTAGTGATATATCTTTCTTTGAAACATGATCCCTTAGAAAAGTGATGGTGAATATCTATGTGCTTGGTGCGAGAGTGTTGAACGGGGTTGTTAGCAAGTTTTACCGCACTCTCATTATCACAAAGAAGTGGTACACTTTTAAGTTCGATTCCATAGTCTAGAAGAGTTTGTTGCATGTATAGGATTTGTGCACAACAAGCTCCGGTGACTATGTTTTGCTCTAAGCTCTTGTGTTGTCCTTTCTAGCTTATCATGTTTCTCATTTATCTCTTTTAGAGAGGATTTGAGCTCCTTAGTTTATGAGGATAGAGATTTGTTTTCACTTATGAGCTCATCACTAGCATTTGAGGTTATTTCAAGTTTGGCAAGTAAATCATCATTTTCTTTTTCAAGCTTCTCATTTTTAGCTTGCTCCTTCTTAACAATTTTAGTGTATTTAGTGAGCAATTTTATGAGTTCATCATAAGAAGGAGCTTGGTATTCATTTTCACTTTCACTACCACTATCATCACTATCCTCTACTTTAGATTGTACCTTCCGGTCACCTTTGGTCATAAGGCATAGGTGTGTAGAGAATGTAGTAGTAGAAGATGAAGATGGTGGAGGAGGCAATGAAGTCCCAATGACAAGTGCGGCCAACTTCTCATCATCACTATCATCATCGGATGAATCACTTGAATCCTCAATATCGGTCAACCAATCACCAACTATGTATGCTTTGCCATCTTGCTTCTTGTGGTGTTGGAACTTCTTCTTCTTGAAACCACCTTTCTTCTTGTGTGGCTTCTCAGCTTTTTGTCATCATCACTTGACTCATCTTTCTCTTCTTTACTATTCTTGAACTTATTCTTGTACTTGTCCTTCTTGGGCTTTGTACAATGGTGAGCTAGATGGCCAAGATCACCACAATTGTAGCAATCCATTTCCGACAAGGGCTTCCTCTTGTTGCTAGTGAAGAACTTCTTCTTTCTTGAATCAAACTTGACACCGCTTTTGTTTAGCTTCTTTAGCATCTTGGTGGTCTTATTCACCATTAGAGCAATGTTTGTGTCATCATCTTCTTCACTTGAGCTATCAACCACCACCTTTGACTTGCCCATGTCATGGCTAGATTTGAGTGCCAAATCCTTCTTCTTGATGGATGATGAAAATTCTTCCTTGTTGTTGATGTGCATGTACATCTCATGAGCATTGATCTTTCCCAAGATTTGAGTTGGTGTAGATATGGAAAGATCACTTTGATGCAACACCATCACAATATGACCATACTTATCAATTGGAAGCACACATAGAATCTTCCTCACAACATCGGCAGGTTCCATTTGAGTTAGCCCAAGTCCATTCAATTCTTCTACAAGAACATTCAAGGGTGAATACATTTCATTTGCATTTTCATTTGCAAGCATAGTAAAAGCATTCATCTTGTTCATGACTAGGTGATAGCGCTCCTCACACTCACTCTTTGTGCCCTCATGAAGAGCACAAATGTTTTCCACAACTCATGAGCGTTCTTAGATGTGCACACGCGGTTGAACACATCTTTGCCAATGCCCCTAAAGAGAGTGTTCCGGACCTTGGCATTCCACTTCTCATAGTGAACTTTGTCACCAAATGGTTCTCCATCAAATTGAGGAAATCCATCGGTGGCGGCTTTGAGCACACCAATGTCTAAGGCTTCAAGGTAAGCCTCCATATGCACTTTCCAATAAGGAAAGTCATCTCCTTCAAAGAAGGGCGGCAGTCCATCCCCATGGGACATCTTTCTCTAAGCGATTAAGCTTAAATCAAGAGTACTCGGCTCTAATACCAATTGAAAGGATCAAGATGCCCTAGAGGGGGGGGGGGGGGTGAATTGGGCTCTTTTAAATTTCTAAGCAAGAATTAAAACCTATCAAGAGCCAACTAACCCCCTAGTGCTTTTCCACGTGTGTCCTAGCTACACAAGCAAGACATGACAATGAAAGAGGTAAAGCCCTATGCAATTCTACTCAAGCAACAAGAAGGTAATGCGGAAAGTAATGCTTGAATGTAATTGCAATAAGTAACGAGAAGGGTGTAAGGAAATTGACACGACGACGTTTTGCCGAGGTATCGAGGAGTCGACAGTCCCCCTAGTCCTCGTTGGAGCACCGCGCACGGTACCGCTCCCCCTTAGTTTGCGCAAGGACTAAGTGCTCTCTACGGGCTGATTCTTCGCCACCTCGGCTCGGTGAATCGTCCACAACCGATCACAATCGAGCTTGGGTCATCCACAAGGAACACCACCAGATGATCACCAAGCAAACCTCCACGAAGCCGTCTAGGTGATGTTGATCAACAAAAGTAACAAGCACTAACTCTCACTTGACCAAGGCTAGTCTAGTGATTGAATGGATGCACACTTGCTATCTCTAAGCAACTAGTGAGGATCAACTCATGGAATGTCAATTTTCACTCTCTCACTAGGGCTTGCACTTCTTGCAATCCCACAAGAATGTCTCAGCTATTGGAATGGGCAAGAGTAGTGCCAAGGGGCTGATGGGGAAGTATAAATACCCCCCAAACCAACCCCTATCCGTTAGGCTCAAATTGCACATTTTTGCGTCACTCCGGACGCTAGAAAAGGGTGGGTCCGGACCACTGTGCATGCGTTCGGACCCCCTCGATCCACTGAATTTAGCACATGAACACACGCCGTCCGGACGCTAAACGCAATCCGAATGCGCGAGTCCGAACAGCGTCCGGATGGAAAAACCCTCTCTGGAACTCTCTGTGTGAGGTCGGACGCAACATGCAGTCCAGACACCACACTCCGGACAACATTCGGATCAAAACTCACTCTCGGGAGCTCTCTGCATAGGGTCCAGACGCTATAGCGTGTCCGGACCCTTCACTGTTCATAGCGTTCGGATGCGCTGAAACTGCCGAGCAAACCCTAGGGTCCGGACGCACAGCCAATGGTCTGGACCCAGGGACTTACTAGCGTCTGGAGCTCTTTCTCGAGCTGGATCAGCACACTTCCAACATGGAAGTTTCTCAACTTGGTTCAAGGACTATTTCTAAAGTTGCCTAGTGCTAGTTTTCACAAGTGTGCACCACACCTAATCACTTAGCCTCTCCTAGGTCAAGCTACTAGATAGTACCCCTCTTAATAGTACGACCAAAGGAAAAATAAAGGTGCTAAACTACTCTAAGTGTCTCTCAACTCTAATTGACACTTAGACCTAGTCTAAGCTTCAACCTTGTCGTCAATCCTTTGAAAACCGAAACGATTTCATTAAAGGGGCATGAATACCATTGATAGCCCAATCAACCATCCATTACCATGACCTAACTTTCTTATTGCCTCTGCAAAACACACGTTAGTCATAGTAATCTTGCATTGTCATTAATCACCGAAACACTAGGGGCCTAGATGCTTTCAATCTCGCAAGACTAAAATCCCCTCCGAGTACAACAATTACACGCACAAACACTGAGTGGTAAGAGGTATGCAAACCTTACTAAACAATAGTCCTAAACATAAAGTGGAGCACATTAGCGGTGATCTAACTAGCCTAAGAGCTTTGCAAAGCACCTATATATACTAATCTCCTAATATTTTCCTAAGTAGTTTTACTTGCTAAAACATGAATGGATGAGCCTTAACTCTCCACATACTTCCCTTAGCTATAGCATATCTTTCTTGGCCGAATAGAGGGATATAATAAATAGCCTCAACTCCAAAAACAGCCCTTAGAACCTTTTATATGAGCACCCTTTTATATGATCGAGCACCGAATTGATCCAATTCAAAATCATGAGAAAGACCAATTTATCCACTCTGTCTCTGTTTTTAGTGGCTTCAATTTTGTTTGTGTCTTCACGCCCGGGCTTCTACTTCTTTAGTGTCTTAGAGTTCTACTAGAATGCTTTGACGTGGCTTCTAATGTCTTGGTGTTGATCAATTCAATTTCCATGTTGGCTAAGTTTAGGCCAACCTTACATCCATTTGAACTTAACGTTGTATACTAAAAACATTAGTATAAATGGTCATGTTGTTCATCAAAGACTAAAATCCAACTTAATGCTATTGAGTTTATTTTTTTAACAGACACCGTCGATCAAACCGACTTAGAATTATATTTGCACACATTTTGTAGAGTTTAGAAAATGACTGATAATTTGGAATAATTTAAAATGGAGGGAGTAGCATTTAGCACGGGGCGTGCATGCTTCCAGTTTCCATCGCGTCTCTTCCGTTTTAGCATCTAAGACTGGGGGCGTTTGGTACAACTTATTGAACTACTTCTGAAGTTACAACTTTTCTTGCCAAACGGATAGAAAGACAAGCACTTCACAGATGAAGCTCTGGAAAACACGGTGAGATAAGCAAGCAGTGCGAGGTGAAGTCTAAAATAGTAGCTTCCTCACGCTTCGTCTGACACCGAGTAGGCCCAGACCCTTTTGCCCATGCAGAGAGGCCAGGCGGGTACAACGGCGAGCAGAAGCAAGGCCGATGGCCACAACGACATGGGACCGGGATCTCAGCCGCTTGCTGCACCGGTGACTAAGTGGAGCTTGACGTGGAGCCGAGCGTTGTACCGGTGTCACTTGTGCTGAATGTTAGACACTCGGTAGACCGGGCCTTTAGCGAGTGTTGGGAGGACTGATCACCACTGAAGCTAAGTTATAACAAACACATCCTGAGAGCTGAACCGGCCAACCCATACCCACTCGCGCCACCTTTCCCGGATCAACTCCCTCCACTCTCCCATTCCATGCACGTACCGCACCCCCGATCATTCCTGCTTTGCCTCTCAGACTCAGCCAGAGCACTGCATGCCCGTGCCCATGCGTCCATGCCCATGCCCATGCCTACGTTGCCTGTGTGTGTTGTCGTAACCGCTCCATCGATCTTCGCCGCCTGCCGATCAGACTCTCAGTCGTCTGCTCTAGTGCTACAAATCAACAGCAGTTATTAACAGTGGTCATGGGTAGGCAGAGAGACCGCCGCCTGGCCTGATCACCTTCCAGAATCCAGATCGATAGATCGAGCTCCCACTTCCAAATCCAATGGCAAGAGCGCACCCTACCTCCTCTACGTCCAAGGACAGGCCGATCGTCGTCATGGCCTCCTCTTCCCCCGCGCTACTCCACGCCGCGTGGATCACGGCCGTCGTCGCCGTCTGCCTCGCGCTCTGCACCATTCACTCCCGCAAGCCCTCGTCGTCGCGCCGGCGCCGCGGTTCGCGTCCCGCGTCGTCCTCCAACCACCGATGTGGGTCCAGGGAGAGCAACGGCGCCGCCGGCAGCGTTGGCACGCCCGCAACCACGCCAGCCAAGGTGTCCCCGACGCCGAGCGACGCCGCCAAGGCCAGCGGCGGCCCAGTCACGGTGATCGACGTCGGGACGCACGGGCCCATCCCGCAGGCGTTCCTGCCGCGGGACCCGCTCCCGCCGCGCCGGAGCCTGTCGTCGGCGAAGCACGCCCGGTTCGCCGAGCGGGTCGGCAGGATACGGTCGATGCGCCGCGGCGGATCATCGGGGGAGGCCGCCGCGGAGGACGACGTCTTCGTGGGGTGCCACCGCGGCGGTGAGGTCGGGGAGGAAGGCACGCTGTGGACCAAGACGATCATCCTCGGGGAGCGGTGCCGCGTCTCCAGCGGCAGCGACGAGGACGACGACGACGGCGTCGATGGCGTCACGGTCAAGAAGTGGAAGAGCTATCGCCCGCCAAGGCAGCCGCGGTCTGTGCCAGTGACCAGGAGCAACTCCTTCGCCGGCGGGGGAAACCGCCGGCGCACGCAGACCTACCAACCAACGCTTCTAGTTCTAGGCTTCTAGATAGCTCCAAAACGGCGGCCGGGCCGGCCACGTACGGCAGCCCTGCTGATCCTTCCTTACGTGATGAACAGATGTGTACCCAGCACGTACCCAGCACCTGCATCGTCTTCGACGACCCAACCCAATGCAGCATGTGCATAGGCTCAATTCTTGATTTCCCTTTCAAGGACTAGCTTCCTACATATTTCTTCCTTGATTGTTGCTTCTTAATGTACTTCTTAGCAAGACTTAGGAAGTAGTTTACAACAAAATATGCTGCCTTGTTTATTGTGATCCACGATTGTAGAGTCGTTTTTATCTTGGCCTTGGACCAAAACGAATTTCTTTGTTGAAGTTTAGTTTTGTTATACGAGTCACAGTACATGCACGCATATTCATCCTTTAACTCTACCCTTGCATATCATGCGCCTTAAGGCACTCCAAACAAATTGATACTAATTAAGCTGTAAAATCTTGAGATTAGCCATATACACTTATACATCAACAACACTAAAAAATGTCTCGCTATCAACAGGAACTTCGGCTAACACTAAAACAACATTGTTAATCCGGATCAACGGCTACATTGAGTAACACTGAAAAACCACTGTTAAATCATAGTATCAGGATCAACTGTATTCTGGCTACTTTTCCCAGCGTTCCAGGGTTCAGTCATGCCTCGTTGACCCTCAAATCTGAAGTCTTATGTATACTTTTATTATTTGGAAAAATGTAATGCGTCATAGAAAATGGCTAAGCTGATATCAGTGGTCTGTGGCAAGGTTGGTCAGAAATGAGTTCAATAGACATTGCAACCCTAGTTTTTGCATGTCCGTCCTAGTCTTGCTCACTGAAACAAGGTCAGCAGGACATTCAATAGACATTCAATAGAGGGAAAAACTTAACACGCACAAGATTCCCACATACTTGAATGATAATCACATTAGGTTACTTACAAATTTCACGCATGCAGTGATACAGAAAGGAGCAAACGGTGCACGACCGAGCTGACACAGCTCGAGTCAAGATATTATGGGGAAAACGGTAAAACAGAATCCTCAAGCATAATATGGACAAATCAGAATCTGTACAGAGCTAAAACATAGCCATGGTGCCTTTTCTTAAGACAAAAGCTGCTCCAGAACACAGACAGCCTTTATTTTGCCAACCAGAGTGCAGTGCTGGGTCCACAAGTGGCCTTGCTCCTTCAGCAGGTAGCTTGGAAATTACATACTTGCTCTTCATCTGGACTTCAAGATATCACATAGATTATATATGTCTATGGGATCCACGAGATGCTAGTAGTGGATCCTATCATTGGCATCAACATTTAGGCCTTGGATGCCCCTTAAAGTGGACTCGTAATTCTTGGTGTTGGGCCTAAGCCTGCCAGACAATGAAACTCCAGGGCGGTCCAAGTACTCCAGGGTCTGTGAGGTCCTATGTGGGGGAGCATTTCTTTGGAAAGACCCTGGGCTTCCATCTGGTGTATGACTGCGTAGTAAAGCTTCACTGGTTGGAACTCGGCTGCTAGGAACAGCAGGACGCCTCAACGACCCGCTTGACCGACCCAAAATAGCTGAGCTGGCGAACTATAAATCATTTGAGGGGTCACCAAAAAAACAGTTCTCAAATCAGCAATGTAAAAAAAAAAAAAAAACAGGAAATATTCAGAACTCACCACAACATCTTTTGATGTAGACACTTCTTGTCTAACTGGAGATTTCTGCTTTGCCAAGCTGCCTGCATTTATTCCTGCAGCTGGAACCTGGCGTCGCGAGGGATCATCTGACCACCCACTTCTCCTTCCTTCTTCAGTGGCTAAATTAATTCAGGAGACAGTTAGCCCTAAGCAGACCCAGCCCCAACTCAAAAATTAGACGGACATAATCACAAAAATTCAAAGAACGTAAATTCAAGAGACACATTAGGAAATAGTATCCCAAGAGAATAATGCTTATGGAAATCCATTTGTATCAAATTGTTTGGAGTGATTTATAGTTCTTTTTTCCATAATGGTATATTTTTAATTGGTATTGGTATAGTTTTGTTATCATACAGAAGAATCTAATCAAGTAGATTGCTATAATATTCTTTATCACCAATTGATAAAGCAGCTCATTTTGCAGATTCATGAAGCTTCCAACCCTAAGTACTTATAAACTATCCACGTCCACACATATTGATGATAGGAGCAGCTGAGTAAGAAACTAATTTCACATCAATCACAGGACAGGCGCACCTGACAGTCCATTAATATTTGCCATTGGAGCCATCCTGGAGCTTTGACCTGGTGCTGCAGCCTGTAACACTTGATCATGTGCATAAGATATTCACCCATAATTGTAGACAAGTGCAGAAAGCAAGCACTATGGATTGTACCAACCATGGCACACGGTGGAATGGTCATTTGCGACTGCTGGTACTTAAGAATGGTCCAGTCGAAAACATAATCAAACTGAAATCCTACAGATACAAGAAATTTCCTCTTAGAAGGATCTCCAATGGAGCATCATTTCCTGAAACAGAATGTTGAGAAATAGTAGTAGTCAAGTCATAATATCAACCCTCTCGAATAAACAGGTCTCTGAACATTCTCTTCAGGAATTGATAGTCAGGTCCATCATCAAAACGTAATGCACGGCAGTGATGGAAGTAGCTTGCAAATTCAGAAGGGTATCCACGACAGAGAACCTGCAAATAAGAAAAATCATAACAACCTCCAATTGCTCAATAGTGATAATTGAATTCTCAGTACGGAAATCACCTCAATTGAAGTAGCGATCTTTCTTTCACTGATTTTCTCATACTTCTGTTTCTTGGTCCCAGCTTTTAGACCTTGCCAAGGAAGACTGCACAAAGGCCTATTGTTAGTACACAACAGATAACATGAGGCAGAAGTATATAAGGACAGAAAAAAAGAAGCACCCATAAGACCAACCTTCCTCTTAAGAAGTACATGAGTACATATCCAAGCGATTCCATGTCATCCCTCCTGCTTTGTTCTATTGGCAAAGCAGAAAAAAAAACAAAGTTTACTATTTTGTGACTAAGCGTAACAGAAACAAAACAAATCCAATACTCAACTTGAAATGTTATTTTATAAAGAAGCTTGAAATTTTAACCTACCAATCCCGAGATGAGTGTTTAC
This sequence comes from Microstegium vimineum, assembly GCA_022036555.1. Classification (NCBI taxonomy): domain Eukaryota; kingdom Viridiplantae; phylum Streptophyta; class Magnoliopsida; order Poales; family Poaceae; genus Microstegium; species Microstegium vimineum. The sequence continues at coordinate 44,356,958 of CM039134.1, read as the reverse complement.
ACTTGCATATCGTGCTGTCCCAGTCAAACTTTTGTTCTCTCTGCACTTCAGTAGATAAAACGTCATACATCTTGTAAGGCAGGGCAAATAGCATGCCTTTTTTAAATCATATCTACCCATCTATCGAAAAGATCAAATCTACAAACGCAATATGGCTACAGTGCCCATTGAGGAAAAATCAGGAACTACAGCACCAATATCATGGTGTAAATAGAATAGAAAAGAAATGTAAACCGTCACCCTCAGAGTTACAGATTGATGAATTGCGACATATTACCTGTACGGAATGTGCTGGTTTGAACTGTCCCTGTATTTCTTTGCCAATCCAAAATCGATCACGTATGCCTGTAGAGAATGGAGAATGTGAAAATCCCAACTATCCAAGTAAACGCCCTCAAACCTATAACTATAAGTACAAAAACTGTGCCTACATAAGTCAATAAAACATGCTAAAAGACTTGCCTGATTTGCTCTCTTGCCAAGGCCCATGAGGAAATTGTCTGGCTTAATATCTCGATGTAAGAATGACTTCATATGAACATACTCGATCCGGTTGATCTATGAAAAAATGAAATTAAAAACTCTGATGTAGACAAAACCAGCAAGGACTACATTATTATATAATAATAAGGTTATGCTTGCACTCAGTTATATAATGTACCAACTGATCAGCAAGCATCAAAACGGTCTTCAGGGACAGTTTTCTGTTGCAAAAGCTGAAAAGATCTTCAAGGCTTGGACCCAAGAGGTCCATAACAAGAACATTGTAGTCACCCTCGACACCAAACCACTTGACGTTTGGAATTCCAGCTGCAGGAGAAAACAAAATGTAAGTTATAGTAACCTTAAGAAAATGAAAACATTAAATGTATGACAGCCCAACTAGGAAGAAACATGTATTACTTCCACCCTGCAGTATCCTATACAGCTTTGACTCATAGAGCAACTGAGGATGTTTTGTCTTCACATTTTCCTGGACAAAACGGAAAAAGAGAGGTCTTGTCAGTAAGCACAGTCCAAGCCCTGCAGTTGTTTAAAGAGACCATCAAGATGAGACATCCTAACAATTCCGATGCAAATAAATCATTTTCAGTGTAGACCATAATGAAATAGGTTACATTTAGAACAGAAGAAAAGAAAACAAACTAATCATTTTCAGATAGGAGCCAAAACCTGCTGTTTCTTTCGGTTTTTTTTTCTTTTTGTTAAAGAAATAAGGAAGGGGACTACATTAATGCTGTGAAGTTTATAAAAAGTGTTCAGCTATATAGTTCAGTAACTACACAAAATCTATTATGAAGTTCAACTCTATGGAACCAACATGAGTGCAGTTCATTAACTCACAAAACATATATATGAAACAAAAAATAAACATCTGTGATCAATAATCTACCATTAGAATTCAACAGATTACAATTCAGCACTAACTTTAGTTGATATTGACTTGAGACAAAATATAGAACAAATGTAGAACGGAAACAACGAAACGGATAACTGTAGAACGGAAACATCAAAACGGATTATTGGTTTGTATGAACAGTGAACTCACCAGCTTAATCGCAACCTCCTCGTTGGTCTGCACGTGAGTACCTGCAGCAACAGCGCCAAACAAACAGGCCAATCATCAGCACCACGGGCAAGGGCAAAGGTGAGAGTTTTCGCATGGGAACGCAACATTAAAGCAGAGGAACCCGCGGCACGAACCAAGGAAGATCTCCCCGAAGGATCCGCTCCCGAGCTTGCGCCCGAGGCGGAACTTGTTGGCCACGCGCGGTTCCATTGGCGCGTCCCCGCCTGGCAGACGACTGCTGCCGCCCTAGGCCGCGCGGGTAGAGGGCATCCAGAGACGGAGGAAGGTTGGAGATTGGGTGCTTAGGGTTTGGGGGATCGGAGTGTGGCGGAATTGGGGATTTTTGCTAGTTTTTTATCAGGGCGGTGGTGCTTTGTTTCCGCGAGAGAGGAGGAGCAAGAGTCACGCACGGACGCACCGCCCGCACCGGGCAGGCCACGGCCCACGGGGGGCCAGCACCCACAGGACATGACCCAAATCAGTTGTCACCTCATCGGCTTGGGGAGGGAATCAGTGGAAAGTCGAGGGGGTTGGGTAAAATTTCCGTCTAAAAAAAAAGTATGATTTATTTATATTCTTTTTTATTTTTATAGAAGGACACGGCTAAATTACGACGGTAGGTTGCACGTACTGATATGCATGTCACTCTTCTACCTCATGTCTGATATGCATGTCACTCCCCTTTAACCTTCTTCCTCCTCGCCCTCGTCCTGCCACCGTCCACTGCCCCGCCACAGCAGGCTAGGGTTTTGCCGGAGCTCTATGGCTGCGGCCACGGAGCTCCAGCGAAATCCTAGCTCGCTCGTGGCGCCACCTTCTTCCCCTCCCGTCACCGCTCCGATCTGGCCCGACCACCCCTACCGCCGCTAGCTCCCCTAAACTGCTCATCGCCCATCCCCACTGTCTGGCCTACCTCCCTCCCCCAGTCGACCACTATATCCCACCAGAGTTAGGGAAGACAAGGGGAAAGCTCGCCAAAACCCTAGATCAGAGGACCTAACTGGCCGAATCCACCACGACCACCGCCAGATCTGTGATGGTCGCCGGATCTGCTCACCGGAGTTGGGGAGGGGGTCGCCGGGAGAGATAGGGGGAAGGGCGGGAGAGGAGAGTCCTTGCCACCACCGGATCCACGCCCTCATCGGAGTTGGGGAGCAGGTCACCAGAGAGAGGGAGGGAGAGGAGAGGAGAGAGGAGCCACTGCCATGGAAGGCACACGCGTGCAAGACGAGGAGTCTGCGAGTGAGGGCGTGAGGGGGATGGAGTCGTACACTCTGACTAAAATACGGATGGATGTAACAAAGTCTTTACCTTTATAGAATAGGAGATTTTGATTAAAAAATACTATCTATAACTCTTTAAAATGCCAAGTCGCAAAAAAAGAACCCTTTAAAATGCAGGAATTTCATAGTTATGTATGAGAATTTACCGATTCTATTAACTTTACATAAGCATGAAAAAAAAATCTCATGCTCCAAAGAGAGCCCAAACAGATTCTAAACAGATTCTTTCAATGAATCTCTAAATATAGGCATCCTCGAGGACAACTCAAAGACAGAGACCGAGAATGACTCTATAAAGTATATGTAAAATATAAAAAAATTATTGTAGGATACAAAGATATAAAAATAATTTTTACTTAAATAACTCTCCATATAATGATTTAGAAAATAATTTTTAGAAACACTCTTGGATTACACGCTCCATACCTTCATTTTGCAATCCACTTTATAAAGATTTCGTCTCCATAATTCAGCACACTTTGATAAAACTAGCTATATCTCACTCTAGGTATTTTAAATTAAAAATCTTTCAATATTGATTATTTTTGTAAAATATTTGAAGTTAAGAGTGTCGATTTAATTCTCAAAAATCAAGAAGAAAATGTATCATTAATTTTAGATCCCAATATAATCACCTTTTGAATTTATGAAAGGAGGAGAAAGAAATGGAGTTTTGGAGCAACCCAAACATCGCACTAGCTACCAGTGGAGTATATGTCAAGATAGTGATGAGGCATATCGGCCAGCCAAATTTGGTTGTCTATGCTCAGCCATAGCATGTCAAATGGAATGACGATGGCATTGACTAGTATGTTGGAGGCTAGTTTTCTTATGGTTAGGTAAAGAAAGCAATAACGAGTTAGATACCAACTCTCTCAGAGATGCTCTAAGTGGCTAGGGTTGGGGGTTGAACCGATGAGTTCAATTTGATTAGTGTAAGGGAACTTGATCGATAGATAAGAAACCATCGGTGCAAGCAAATTTGAGAAACCGAGCATTCTTTTTTAGGAACCGGAGTGGCCTTGGCCCTTATGGGTCTTATTAAAAAGGGAAAGTTAAAAATTACAAACCAAGGATTACAAAACAACTAAGAGAACTAATTAGGGACAAAAAAAAAACACAGAAGATTAAACGAGAGATGGCCATTAAAGTGATGAAATATTGTGAAAGCTATAATTTAAAGCTTGTAAGCAGGCTTGGTTTAACCGTGAGTAGAACCAATTTCAGTTCCTTGCAGAGATTCCTTTTGTAGTTTTGCAAATTTAGTTGGAGTCTTTTAAAAATTATTAGATCATTCCTTCAGTCTTTTGAAACTAAGTTGTCACGGGCCGATATAGCCGTGACAGGTTACAGAGGTGTTGGGCCCAAGTCGGGCCAATCGGACCCAATGTGAACAGTACCACGGGTACTCTAGCGTTTAGATTTAGGAAGAGTCTAGGAGCTAGGTTTCCTTGTAAGTCAAGTCGAGTCAAGTCCTCCCTATATATATAAAGGGAGATGTATCCTTTCAATCTTAAGCAAGAATAGTTTGGGGGTGAAAGTGCAATCAAGCCTTAAGTGAGTTTGGGTGACATGACAACACAACTAGAGAACTAGTGAGACTTTACAAGTATGACAAAAAGGTTAAACTTAAGGAGGTTGATGAACAGGTTGGTGGACCCCTCCATTTACAAAAGTGCATGGCAACAAACTCAAAGGAGTTTAAATTCATTTTATACTTTTAAATTGAGTTAGGTATGCCATACTATTAAGAGGGATTCAACACGCATGCCAACAAGTCCCACTACCACCGAGCTTCGTTACATACAACTCAATGCACAAGCAACTAGTGTGTTGCTAAGTGCATTGGATGGTGATGAGTACAACAAGGTGATGGGATTGGAGGTTGCTAAGGAGATATGGGACACCTTGCACCTTGCACATGAAGGTGTGAGCAAAGTGAGACAGTCCAAGATTGATTTGTTGATGGCCAAGCTCAACCGGTTCGTGATCAATGAAGGTGAAGGGCCACAAGAGATGTTCGATAGATTGATGACTATGGTTGGCAAGATTAGAGGCCTTGGTGGTGAAGAGGTCAATGATCATAAGGTTGTCAAGATCATGCTTGAAGCCTACTCTCCAAGAAATGAGACCGTTGTGACATTGATTAGAGACAAGAAAAGATTTGAGTACTTCACCCCAAGTGATGTGCTTGGAAGGATCATCACCTTTGATCTACAAAGAGAAGAAGCTTTAGAGAGGAAGAAGCTTGGAGAGATGCAAGTAAGGATGGAAGGGATGAAGATCAAGGATGTGGCTCTCAAAGCCAACAAGAGCTCAAGAAGAGCAGTCCCTAGCTGTCCTAAAAACAGCAAGCAAACACCTTCAAGCAAAGCTTAAGCATTCAAAGCCATCAAGCATCAACCCGAAGCTCCAACATCAAGTGATAGTGAAAGTGAAGATGAATAAGCGGAGAACATAGATGACATGACCCTATTCATGAGAAGATTCAACAAGGGCATTAAGAAGAATGGGTACAAGCTCACAAGAAGGAAGTTCTCAAACAAGAAATCAAGAACTTGCTTTAGATGTGGTAGCACCGAGAACTTCATTGCCGAATGCCCAAATGAAAAGAAAGATGACAAGTTTGGCAAGGGCAAGAAAGAAGACAAGGGTGACTACAAGAAAGGGAAGAGATATGTGGGTGAAGCTCACATTGGACATGGTTGGGATTCATCAACCGATAGCTCAAGTGAAGATGAAGAGATTGTGGCAGAACCGTCCAAATTATAAGAGATCAAGTACCAAAGTAGCCGATTTAACTGCCACTTAAAGCACTTGAGCCCATATAATCCCGGTAGTCCAAAAATCTCAAAGGATTTCTAACAATCGTATATCCGACCCAAATCGCGCGAACTCAGGTATGCACATTCGAACGAACCAACAATTTAAACGAAATACTTGAAGTACGAAATAAAGTTATTACAATACTTTTTTCCAAATAAAGTAGTACTTACGCCACAACACACGTGGCCAAATAAAACCTTGTTTTGAAACTCGATCCCAAAGTCTTACTCCACACGAATACTATTAAAAGATAGGGGTGCCAACGAGATCATGTCCAACAACAGCAAAAGATGAGCTCGTAGAAGACCTTGCCCAAAGCTTACTCCTCTTCTCCTTCGACAGGATAGAGACAGTGCTTACAATAGCCAAAGTATACTTGGCCATCTGCAACAAACGGGATAAACCCTGAGTACGGGAATCTACTCAGCTAGACTTACCCGTCTAACTAAAAATAAAGACTCTAAGGATATGCATGGCTAGATACGTGGATCTGGATAACCTTTGCTTTTGCGGAAATACGAACAATAAGAAACTAAAAGATTAGAGAGCAGCCATTTTTCATCCTATTAATTATCTCTAAGTTTTGCACCTGAACTAGAGCACACAATTGATCTAAGCAACCAATATAATAATATATATCCAATTCCTTCATCAATATTTTAGTAGAACCATTACAATGTCACATGGAGTTGTACCGTGGTGAAGCTCAGCATAATCCCCCACTATCCGGTGGGAGGCGACGACTCGAATCGATATACAACCAGCTGGCAAGATTACCTTTAACACACGCCCACACTTTCCTCGTCGGGTCCATGCATTGGGTTACCGTTCAACAAAGTCCAGGTAGTACCGCCGCGACCTTAGAGTAGTCCACCCAATTGGAGAAATTAGTTGGCCACTATGGGGCAGGTCGTATCTCAAAACTAGAGGGTGCTAACAGTAGGCTGAGAATCGGCCCGGACAGTGTTTACTCGGCTTCGGGGTCGATACTCACAACGACCCCTATATGAAAGGGCGCATTCAAAGATGTAAGAGGGCCACCATCGTATACAAACCTATACGATCCAACGAACGGATTGCTCCCAAGTCTAAACCACTTGGTGCCCTTGCCTTCCAGTTGACCGCACTTCATTACTACCATTGGTTCTTTCCCATGATAGCAAAATATAGCCAACCGTGATCGGTACTATCCCCATGGGATAATACGAACATAAATATAAATGTAACCATTTATTCTAAGCAGGCTAAGCGGTTGCTTTTACTTTTATTTAACAGGTTAACAAGGTAGGTAAAATAATAATCAAGAAAGGTAATGCAACAATTAGGATTCAATCAACTCCTATCACCTAATGCATCACAGTATAAAATACTCAAGTAAATTAATTGTAAAAACGGGGAGGCTTAAAGATGCTCCGGGGCTTGCCTTGAGTGAAGGTGGAGGGCTGGTGGTCAGGGCACTCGGGCAAGTTAGGTTCTGGCTCTGGGAACTCCTTGTTTAGCTCGTGCACCTCCTGGACTTCTGCTTCTTGAGGTGGCACCTGAAGCTCCTCCACTGATCCTAAATGTTTGAAATGCATATAAGTAAATTTGATGGTGCAGGGATGATGCTTGAGCAAGAATTAAAACACTAAAAGTGGCCTTAAGCATTTAACCAATTAATTACCCTAATGGACACTTTACATAACAAGCCTATTATAAACTACTCATAAAAATCTACAAAATTACAGAGGACAGAGCAAGCTTAAAGTATACTACTGCATAAAAATCAGCCATAGAAAAACTACCAGCTAGCAGATACAAAAAGATGAATTTAAATGCAGAAAAAACACTTTGAACTAGACCTACTGGCTAACAGGGTGTAACATGCTATATTTTATTTTTAACAGGTTCTTTACTCAGAAACATATTTATCAAGAAAATTCCATGATCAGCACAAAATTTTCCAAAGAAAACCCTAGAAAAGGATACTTGAACTACAAGTATCTTTTCTGCCATACAACATATCACATATTATATTTTTCCTAGATAGATCATGGTAAAAAGAGGCTTCACAAAAAGTTTCATGATTTATAAATGCACAGATTTACCATAGGAATTAATCTAAGAAAACAACATAAACACATTTTAATATACAGTAAATGAATTCTAAACAGAAACATGACAACTCATATTTTTCCTAGCTTCTACACAGGATAACAGAGCTAGCATAAAAACATCACATTTTTATTTGATCATTTCATGTAGGAACACATTTAACTTTGATAAATGCAGAAAATGATTATTTAAACATTAGTACTGAAGACGTTCTCCAAAAAACACTTTTATATTTTTAACAGAAAGATCTTCAGTTGTAGAATCTAACACAATTTAATTCATCATTTTAGGATTTAACAAACTCCAGATATTAAATAAACAAGCATTAACACATTTACTAAAAACGAATAAAAGGAAAGGCATTTCTGGAATCGGCCCACGATGAACAGTGTTGGGCTCGGCCCAGTGCGCGTGGGAGTGAGCTGAGCGGCTTACAGGCGGGGCCCGCGGTCAACACAGGGTCCACCTGTCGGTCAGCAGTGAGCAGGGGACGACGCTGACCGGCATTTTCTTGCCGGCGGTGAGCTCGTCGGCGGCGAGGGTGGATGTGCTGGACTCGTGGTAACGTCGCGCATCGACTGGTGGGGTTGGTAGAGCCAGCGCGACCCTGTAGCCAGCCGGCGGCGTGCGGTGGCGGCGCTATGCGGCGGTGTGACGCGGTGAGGTAATTACCAGCGGTGCGTTGCCCGGCGAGCGTGCGCGTGAGCACTACGGTGGTGTGGCGAGTGCAGCGTGGGGGTAGTTGAACCGGTGAGGCTATGAGGAAGTCTGACCACGTGCGAGCTCCGCGGCGGCGGCAATGACGCACGGCCAACGGAGGTGCTATGACTGAGGGCGAGCTAGTGTATGGGGGTTGGTGTTCTCACCCTGACTACCCATGCTGGTGCTTCCACGGAGTTGGAGGCGACGGAGGTGGTCGGGAGGGAGACGAACGTTGTTTGGTCGTTGCGGTGGTGACTCCAAGCCGAGGAACGGCATCGGCGATACGACAATAGTGGAGCTCGGCTGGCTAAACAGAGGCGAGCAGCGCGTGTGCGAGGCAAAGGGAACTGGTGGGCGAGATGGATCGAGCAGAGACGCTCGGGTGGAGGCGGTTTTGAAAAGGGGGCGTTGCGGTGCTCCCGGTGCTCGGCGCAGCGAGAGCAGAGGCAGAGCGAGTGAGGTAGAGTGTGAGCACGTGCGTTTGTGGGTGCGGAAGGTCGAGGGTGTGTAGATGCTCCCGTCTGCGCGGTCATGGCCGACCGGCGTGGCCGGTGGGGGCCGGGACGCGACGGTGCGGCGGGTGGCAGCGGCGTGGCGTGTCTGCGTGCGCGCAGGGCAGGGGCGGCAGCGCGCGAGGCAGGCCGCTACTTGGTCCTAGCACCGTTAGGGTGGATGTGGCACTCGATCGCGAGTGAGACGGGACAAGCGGCTGATCGGACGTAGTACTGCGGCGGCGTAACGACGACGCGACAGCTCGGCGGCAGCGCGGCAGAGTGGCAGCGACGCTGCGCGTCTGCGGCGTGCGAAGCAGAGGCAGCAGCGGCTGCGTGCATTGCAGGCTAGGTTCTAGCGTCATTAGCGTGGCTTCGCGCTCAAACGCGACCGAGGCGAGGCGCTGGTCGGCGACAGGCGCTACGGCGCGTAAAGACGATGTGACTGCATGGCGCGACGACGGGGCAGAGCGGTCTGCGGCGCTGAGCGGCAGGGCGCAGCGATGTCGGCCCAGTACCGCAGGGTGCGGCGCGGGGCGCAAGAGCAAGTGGCGTGGCGTGGCGTGGCGTGTTCGGCGCAGGCCGGCAGGCATCGGCCGCCACGCGGCAGAAACACCGGCGTACGGCGCAGCCGCGGTCGGGTGAGCGCGCGCGTGCGTGTGGGCACATGCGCTACGCGTGCGCGGCGTGGGCACGCGGGCAAGCGGGGCGCGGGCACGAGCGTGCCGTGGGCAAGGCCGAGTGGGCCGAAAGCGAGGACGCGGCCCATTCCAGCTCTGCTTTTCTTTTTCCAATTTCCTTTGATTGATTCAAACTGAATTTGCTTCAAAACAGTTTCAAAAACTCCAAACTAAGTTTTGACACTTAAACCAAAGTTGTTCAGAATATTATTCTCTACATTTTTTATGTAGGTCATAAATTCTGAAAACCATTATTTTACAGGGTTCTAGATTAAAATTAATTAGGTCATTTTAAGAAAAGAATTACTTTTATTCTTGAAATTTAAACTAAGCTTAATTAGGCAAGGTGATTAGCAAGAGAATCAATCTACTCTTTATTCTAAGCATAGCAAACTTAGCTAAACATGTTGATCAAGATTTAGAGCATAAAACACTTATTCAATTCTAGTTTCAAAGATATAAATAAACACACACATGAAATGATAGCATAAGCAAACATGAATGCAATGCAATGCTTATGCTTAGTGGCTAATGATGATCCTAATGCAAAGCTTGACACAGGGTGTCACAGAGATGGCCACCATTGCTATCCACAAGCCATCCACTTCACCGAGGCTCTTCAACTCTTCAACAACATGTCCGATGATGATGAAAACTTCCCTCCCACTTGTCTCATGGCAAAGGGTGAGAAGGTAAAATCAAAACCCAAAGCCATAACTCCTCCCCCTAAAGACATCTCTAGTAGTGATTCTAGTGATTACTCTAGTGATGATGAATCTAGTGATGAAGAAATCAATGAAATAACCAATAACATGGATCCTAAAACCAAACTTTTCATTGCCAACATATTGGATGAATTAGAGGCAACCAAGGCTGAGCTAGCATCTTCTTATCAAACAAGAGGATCTTTACATTGCTAGTGAGGAAGCTCTTGCATTAGAAAGAAGTGAGGTGAGCTCTTTGACTAATGCTTTGGCTAAGGAAAAAGAAGCTCATGCTCTCACTAAGAACGAGTGTGGTGACCTCAAGCAAAAGCATTGTGGCTTAGTTGAAAAGCATCAAGAGCTTGAGGCACAATACTCTCTTCTTTGGGAGGGTAACTCACATCTTCCTAAAGAAAATGATGTTTATTCTCCATCCACTAGCTAAGGTTGTGGAAAATGCTATAATATTGATTTGAATGATTATTCCACTAACCTTGCCAACATGGAGGCCATAAAGAAAGAAATAGCAAGGCTCAACAATGTCATCTCAGTTTCAAAGAAGAATGACAAAGACAAAGTTGAGCCAAAGAAGATCCAATACAAGGATGGAAGGCATCCATCAATCAAAGATGGGCTTGGACACACTCAAGGAGGTAAAACCAATGGAAGAAAAATAGTGAAAGGCATTGAGTGTGTCAAGTTTGAGAAGAAGGGAAGCATTGGTGCAGATAAGCCTGCACAGACAGCAGCTCTGCTGGACCAGAGGCCGGCAGTGCCGCACCCCAATAAAGGGAAGACTACCAGTGCTTACCTGATCAAGCTCAAGCCAAAGTCCATGCCAAGAGGATGCCCCAGCAAAAGCAGGTTTCTCAGAAACCCAATGACTCAATCTAGGTGGCCAAAACAAGTATGTATATAAACCCAAGAGAAGGTCACCTCAAGGAAGCTTGTCTTTGTGCTACATGTTGAAATGCAATGACCGTGGTAAAGTTATTGCAGAATTTGTGGGTGATAAGAAACATGATAAAAGAAGAATGAACATTTGGGTACCAAAAATTGTTGTGACTAACATGCAAGGCCCCAAGATTGATTGGGAACCTAAATCGAGGAACTAATTTGTTTTGTAGGCATACTCCTCTAGTGGATCAAGTTGGGTGCTTGATAGTGGATGTACAAATCATATGACCGGAGAGAAGAGTATGTTCTCATCATATTCCCCAACTTCAAATGCAAGTGAGAATATCATCTTCGGTGACAACTCCAAAGGGGAAGTGTCTGGTCTTGGTAAAGTCGCTATCACTCATGAACATTCTATCTCAAATGTTTTACATGTGAATTCATTGAGTTACAACTTGTTGTCCGTTTCTCAATTGTGTGAGATGGGCTACAATTGTCTCTTTACGGATAAGGGTGTGGAAGTCTTTAAGAGGGAGGATTCCTCTATTGTCTTTACGGGTCGTTTGAAGAGCAAGCTTTACCTAGTTGATTTCAACAAAAGTAAGGCTAAACTTGAGACTTGTTTAGTGGCAAAATCTAGCATGGGTTGGCTATGGCATCGCCGACTAGCTCATGTTGGGATGAGGAACTTGGCCAAACTCCTAAAGGATGAACGCATTCTTAGACTAACAAATGTTCATTTTGAGAAGGATAGAATTTGTAGCGCTTGCCAAGCCGGAAAGCAAGTAGGTGCACCTCACCCACCAAAGATCATTGTCTCCACCAAGCAACCATTGGAGCTAATTCACATGGATCTCTTTGGACCGGTGGCCTACATAAGCATTGGCGGTAACAAACATGGTTTAGTTATTTTTGATGACTTTACTCGTTTCACTTGGGTGTTTTTTCATGTATGATAAGGCACAAGTGCAAGATAAGGTGAAGACCTTCATTAGAAGAGCACAAAGAATTCGGCTTCCAAATCAAGAAAGTTCGTAGTGACAATGAAAGCGAGTTCAAGAACACTCAAGTGGAGGAGTTTCTTGATGATGAGGGCATCAAGCATGAGTTTTCAGTTCCATACACCCCTCAACAAAATCGTGTAGTAGAGAGGAAGAACCGGACACTCATTGACATGGCAAGGACAATGCTAGATGAGTATAAGACTTTGGATATCTTTTGGGCCGAAGCCGTCAACACCGCTTTCCATGCCATCAACCGGCTCTATCTACACAAGATCTTGAAGAAGACCTCATATGAGCTATTTACTGGTAACAAACCAAAGGTGTCATACTTTAGAGTTTTTGGGTGCAAGTGTTTCATACTTAATAAGAAACCCAAAACCTCTAAGTTTGCTCCTAAAGTTGATGAAGGTTTTCTTCTTGGTTATGGATCAAATGAGCATGCCTATCGTGTATTCAACAAGACCTCAGGGAAAATTGAAATCACGATAGACGTGACATTTGATGAATCTAACGGCTCTCAAGTAGAGCAAATTGATCAAGTGATTGTAGGTAATGAGGAACCACTTTGTGAAGCAATCAAGAATATGACTATTGGTGACATTAGGCCACAAGAAATCCAGGACATAGAAGTGGAACCTCAAGGTGAAGAAGCTACTGCCCCAAGACTTGAAGAAGAAGGGCCAACAGTGCTCCTTGGTCAGGCCTCTGTGCCTGTGGCCAGCACTGCCGGACCAGAGGCCGGCACTGCCGGACCTAGCAGATAGGCAGCAACTAGCCCCTCACCAACCACTCCAAGGAACCTACAACCTATCTTTGAAGAGCATGAGTATGATGACCAAGCTGAGCAACAAGAAGCCATAAAATACCCAAGATTGAGGCAAACAATTCAAAAGGATCATCCCGTTGACAATATATTTGGGAGTCTCCGAAGGGGGGTAACTACTCGTTCACATTTGGCAAATTTTTGTCAATTTTATTCTTTTGTCTCCTCTTTGGAACCTCTCAAGGTTGAGCAAGCTCTAGATGATCCGGATTGGGTGATGGCTATGCAAGAAGATCTCAATAACTTTAAGTGAAATCAAGTTTGGTCCTTAGTGGAAATACCAAATACCAATGTGATTGAAACCAAATGGGTCTTCTGCAACAAGCAAGATGAGCAAGGCGTGGTAACAAGGAACAAGGCAAGATTGGTGGCTCAAGGCTTCACTCAAGTGGAGGGCTTGGACTTTGAAGAGACATATGCACCGGTGGCTAGACTTGAAGCAATTCGAATGCTTCTAGCCTATGCTGCCCATCATGACTTCAAGCTATATCAAATGGATGTGAAGAGTGCATTCCTCAATGGCCCCATTCAAGAATTGGTCTATGTTTAGCAGCCACTGGGTTTTGAAGACCCCAAGTTCCCTCATCATGTCTTCAAGCTCCATAAGGCGCTCTATGGGCTTAAGCAAGCACCAAGAGCGTGGTATGAATGCCTTAAGCAATTTCTACTGAAACAAGGCTTTGAAATAGGCAAAGTGGATCCTACTCTCTTCACTCATAAAGTCAATAATGATATCTTTGTGTGCCAAATATATGTCGATGACATAATATTTGGTAGTACTAACCAATCCTTTTGTGATGAGCTTAGTAGGATTATGAATAAGAGATTTGAGATGTCTATGATGGGTGAGCTAAAGTTCTTCTTCGGTTTTCAAATCAAGCAACTCAAGGAAGGGACTTTCTTATGCCAAACCAAGTACACCCATAATATGTTGAGAAAGTTTGACATAGTGAATGCAAAGCCAATCAAGACTCCCATGCCAAATAATGGACATCTTGATCTTGATGAAGGAGGGAAATCCGTGGACATAAAGGTATATCGCTCCATGATTGGCTCTCTCCTTTACTTATGTGCATCTAGGTCGGACATAATGCTTAGTGTGTGAATGTGTGCTAGATTTCAAGGTAACCCGAAAGAGTGCCACTTAGTGGCCGTTAAGAGAATCTTGAGATATCTAGTTTTTACTCCTAACCTTGGCTTATAGTATCCTAAGGGCTCTAAGTTCGATCTACTTGGGTATTCGGATTCCGATTACGCCGGTTGCAAGGTAGACCGAAAAAGCACTTCGGGGATGTGTCAATTCCTTGGACGGTCCCTAGTGTCTTGGAGTTCTAAAAAGCAAAATTGTGTAGCCCTTTCCACCGCCGAGGCCGAGTATGTTGCAGCCGGCGTATGTTGTGCTCAACTACTTTGGATGAGGCAAACCTTAAAAGCTTTCGGATGTCAATTCACCAAGATACCTCTCTTGTGTGACAATGAGAGTGCCATCAAACTCACAAATAACCCAGTTAGTCACTCTAGAACAAAACACATAAACATCCGTCATCACTTCTTAAGAGACCACGAATTAAAAGGAGATATCGCAATTCGCCATGTGAGCACCGAAAAACAACTAGCCGATATCTTCACTAAGCCTCTCGATGAGACAAGGTTTTGGGCTTTGCGTACTGAGCTGATTATACTTGACTCTCGTAACGTGGTTTGAACTATAGCACACATTTGTTTGTCCACCTAGCGACTTAGGAAAAACTTTGAAAATTTCAATTATGTGCTTCAAAATCAATTTTGAAAGAAACTTGAATGTGTTGGTCATAGTATGATTGATGATTTGCTTACTGACCAGCATATGGCAAGGGGTATGTGTCCACAATTACATAAATATATAGTATAAAGGTGGCATAGTGCCTCACTGCCTGGCAAGGCCAGCAGTGCCGAGGTGGCCGGCAGTGCCGGGCTAAGGCCGGCAGTGCCAGGACTTAAGGGCACCGAGCCTGTCGGGCCCAAGTCCAACCTCTCGGGTCCTCCTTTATTTCCTACCCGAGACCCGAGGGGACTCCATCCCAAGTCATTTTCCCCCAAGAGAAAGACCTCTACTCTCCTCTCTCAACCCTAAGGAGACCTAGGGAGCCCGGAGGTCCCTCTCTTCCCCCCGGCAGTGTTGCCCCTTTGGAGGTGCTGCCATTGGAGGAGGCGTGGAGGATCTTCCTCCCTGCATCAAGCTCCGTTCAAGCCCGACCTTCTTCATCTCCTTCTCTCTCTTTCAAAGGTAATAACTTAAAACCCTAACTTGGGTCGATCTATGCAATGTATGGATTTTGAGATGGGATTTAGGTTGTTAGTGGTTGCATTATGTATGGTGATGTATCTGCAGTAGTTAGATTTTGTCAAAACCGAGATTCCATGGTGGATTGGAAAAGCCTGCATAGGTGTTGTCTGCACCAGGCCAGCAGTGCCAGGCTCTGGGCAGCAGCACCCATGTATTTGCTTTTCCAATCAACCATAGACTCTCGTTTTTTATCAAATCTCTCCACTAGAGTTCTAGTTACTATTCTAAGTGCATCAACTTAACCTTCTCTCTTTTAAATGCATAGATGGACGCCGGTGGATCGAGTCATGCAGGAGGAAAGAGGTCAAGGACCAAGGCTCGTACTCCCATAGCTGATGATGTCCTGAATCCCAGGCAGAGGATCATTCAAGAGGAGGAATTGCAAAGGGTAGGGAGAACAATCAGAGAAGGTGTTTGCCCTAAGACACCTCCAGATTTGGGTTTGTTCAATGCTTTTCATCTTGTTGAGCATCCTGAGGAGGTGCTTGTCAGAGAGCCTCAGGACACCCGTGCAAGGCAAAGGGTGAGCTATCAAAATCAATGGAGGACTGTCCAAGAGCAGAGGCCCATCTATCCCTATGATGTGCCAAAGGACATGGGGGTGGATTACAGGTTCTGGAACACTTTTCACTCAGACTACTATTCTAGTGTTCTCTTTCATGCTACCAAGCCCAAGATCATCAAGATGAAGTATGTTGATTGGGAGCATCTGGAGAACAAGAGAGACCCTGTGTTTGACAGGATCATTGACCAGTGCAGACAGCTAGGTATGTATGAGTGGATGGGCTTTCAGAATGGCTGGAACACTGAGATCATCCATCAGTTTTATGCCACTTACTACCTTGATAGGGAGAATCATGTGATGCACTGGATGACAGAGGGCAGGCACTATAGGCTTGACTATGTGACTTTTGCCCGCCTTCTAGGCTTTGGTGAGGATGATAGAGCATGCTTCAATGTTCATGATGAAAGAGGGCTGGCAAATGAGGAGATTTCACAGCTCTACATTGAGCCTCAGTATGCAGATGGTCTTGTGAAGGGTTTGAGGAGTAAGTATTACATCTTGAACAATCTCTTCAGGACCACACTCTATCCTAAGGTGGGATCTGCTTCAAACCTCTATACCAAGTCAAAGAATGTGCTTCGGAGGATGAGAGGTGGAACACCATCATTTTTAGTGGCACGTTTCCTTTGGGATGAGATCTTCCTTGCTGCTGATGATGCTAGGAAGGGGTTTCCTTATGCTCCCTATCTCATGTTCATAATTGAGATGGTAACTGATCGGATCTACAACAAGGACACTGTCCATAAGTCTTTCAGAGCAGAGAAGGTCATTCACTCTTCAGCAGTTCAAGAGATAGTGGCTCCTCCCAGAGATAGTACCAGGGCAGCAGCCCCTGACCTTCCTGAGTCCTCCAGAGCAGCTCCAAAGGCAGGAAGAAGGGTAAGCTTGATAGGATGTTGAAGAAGATCCTTGCTGGCATTTGTTATGCTAATGACCATGCTTATCAGACTAGGCTGGAGATCAGGTAGCTCAGACAGGAGCAAGGCCTCAGACAGATTCCTTCTCCTACACCTCCACCACAGCTCAGTGAGGAGTCTACTTATGATGAGGAGGATGATGATGAGGAAGATGAGGATGAGGAGGAGGAGATCCAGCAGCCACAGACTCGGAGATGCAGCAAGCGTGCATCTGCTCCCAGTGTTCACTTCACCGCTCCTGATGATGATGATGATGAAGATGAAGATGAACAAGATGATGATGATGACCATATGGAGGAGGACAGTGACTAGCTTGTGCTCTTTTTGCTTGGTTCTTTTTCTCCTTTTTGGTGACTTGTTGCCAAAGGGGGAGAATTACTAAGTGAAGGGGGTACAACATCTTCGACATGGTTATGGAGGAGCAGCAGCTGCTAGTTATCTTAGTTTTTAGTCTTAGCTTGTGAGATGAGAGAGCAACATGAAACTATGTTATTGTAATATTGCCACTTAAGTACTTTATTTGTGTCATTTGTGGACATGTACTCTCTCATATATATCATGCTTGTCTTAGTGTGCTTTTAGCTTATCTTTATATCTTGTTGTGTGGTCATGTGTTAGCTTCCGCAGCCTTGCTGGTGGTAGCTAGGCCGGTAGTGCCGGGCTTCAGGCCGGCAGTGCCGGACTACTGTCAACAGCAAGCAACTCTGTTGTGTTGAGACAAGTTCATATGCATCACGTATATTCTTGTGACACTTTTTCAGCACCCCACAATAGTCATGGATGTAGGGGGGACCCTATTTCACTCCAATGTGTGAATCTTGGCTTTTTATGCCAAAGTGGAAATTCAAATTCTTATTCACACATTTAGGGGGAGCTCCTACACCCATGACTTGCATTGTCTCAGATTATTATTCACTTTTGTAAGCTATAAGTGTGTTGTCATCAATCACCAAAAAGGGAGAGATTGAAAGTGCAATCAAGCCTTAAGTGGGTTTTGGAGAACTAGTGAGACTTTACAAGTATGACAAGAAGGTTAAACTTAAGGAGGTTGATGAATAGGTTGGTGGACCCCTCCATTTACAAAAGTGCATGGCAACAAGCTCAAAGGAGTTTAAATTCATTTTATACTTTTAAATTGAGTTAGGTATGCCATACTATTAAGAGGGATTCAACACGCATGCCAACAAGTGAACCAAATGCAATATCTATCCAAATACATCACACCTCCACATATATAGAAGGCAAATCAGCCAACTATTCGAAGATTCATTGTTTGTTGGTTCTGCCAGGCCGGCACTACCATGACTTGTTCTGACCATTGAGCAGTGAAGGGGTATTTAACACCTCCTCACTCACCCCAACGGCTAGTTCGGCAATTCCATTCATTCAGTCTTCGTGAGACAGACAGAGAAAGCTCTCTTCTTGCTCTCCCCTTCTCCCTTGGTGCTCAACCACTCTCCTCCATTGATTTGCAATCAACCTTTGAGAGATTGAGCCCCTAAGCTTGAGAAGAAGCTTCTCCCTCGGATCTTCAACTCCTACAAGCATTTGGTTTGCGTGGTGGCTGGCGGTTTGAGTTCTTTACTCTTGTAGCTTTGCTCCTAGCCGGCTAGAGGTTGCCCTTGAGCTTTCCTCCTTTGTGTGGCAGCCTAGGGAAGTTTGTATCACCCAACTATTGCTAATACATTCCTCTCATCTCAAGAGTTCATTCTCTTGACTTGAGACCGAGGAAAGAGCAAGCCTTGTGTGGCGAGCTTGAACCTTGTGTGGCGCACCTCAACAATGTGGACGTAGGCAAGCCTTGGTGGCGAGCTGAACCACGGGTCAAATCTTGTGTCCCCTTGTGTTTGTCTCTATACTTTGATAGATATTGTTTGCAAGGTGATTTCTAGGGTTTGAACCCGATCAACTCGGTGGGTGTGTTGCTACCACTTTCAGGTGGTGCTAGAGGTCCCCTACACCTCTAGGAAGGTTTCTATTCAAGCACAATTTACATTCAGTCCTTACATTTTGAATTGTGTATATCTCTGTTCTGGTGACTAGCACTGCTGCTCTTAGCCCAGCAGTGTCGGCCACCCCGACAGTGCCGGCCTGTGACTGACAGAAAGTTGTTAAGTTTTATAAACAGGCCTATTCCACCCCCCTCTAGGCTAATCAGATCCTTACAGGGGGTAAAACTCATCTATCTCCCCCTCCCCCTTCTAAGCCTCGGTCTCCTCCTCCTCCCTATTGCCGCCGCCGCCCCACTCTCCTTCCCCTGCGCCGCCCCTAACCCTAGCCGCAACCTCCTCTCACGCCGCCGCCGCTTGCCCTGCCCTAGCTGCTGCCCTTGCAGTGCTGCAGCAACAGCAGCGCCTTGCTGCTGCCCTACCTCCACCGCGCCTATGCCCTCCCCGGCTAGGCCGGCTGCAACTTGCTGCCGCTGCCATCTCCTTCCTCTCTCTAGGTGCGGCCAGCCCTAGGGTTGTTGTTCCTCCCTCTAATCCCCCTCAATTTCCCCCAATCCTACCTCTAAACCGAGAGGAAGACGCGCCCCCAATTAGGCGTGTTACATCTGGTATCAGAGACCTATACGATCCATGGATTCCACCGTCAGCACGGACAACATGAGCGACTTCACCAACCATTGGCTGCAAAAAATCAGAATTTTTTTACCAACTTGGAGGAAGAATAGGAGTCCGTACCCGAAGTCAGCCATGATTTTGCTCCTGCAGATGCATCGAAGGGATCTTCGGATGGAACCTCCTTGTCCACTAATCTCGACGAGATAAATCAGCAACTCGACGAACTGGACAAGCGCCTGCACGCCATCGAGCGTGCGGCTGTACAGCCAGTCCCAGGCGGTCACCAACTTCCTCAGCCAGCCACCTGACCGCTAGCACAGCAGGTGCCTGCACCAGGAACGTCACTGGCTCCTAACCCATCAGCAACACCTCCATCGGCTATCAACATCACAAATAAGATGGCATCTACATCGCCGGTCTGCACAACACCCACGACATCACCTACAGATGCCCTAGGTGCCAACTATGTGGATACAACAAAGTTGACCCTCCCCATGCTGCTATAGGACGACGTCAACCATACTACAACAATGCAACCATCATCAACTTCGTCCTCCACCGACAATTCAGGAAAGGGAGCCACCACAACTCATAAGAAGATTACCTCCCCTACAAACGGTGCTTCACCATTAGCTAGTGCAGTTCGCAAATTGAAGGCGACTACACATAGCTCCAAGTCTACAAGTGCAGCCAACTCAGGGAGCAAAAGAGGCCCAACAAATGGTTCTCCCTCGACATCACCGATCCATCCGACCCCCCGCAGCGATCGTGCTCCACAACAAGAACCAGGTGCTGCTAGCTCATCCTCAACAATGCAAGGTAATAGACAGAATCGTCCCCCTCCACCTCAACTAGTGGGGTCAATTCTCGGTGCCTTCCCAAGGCTCCCACAACGGCAACCTCCGATGTACACCAGCCGGCAACATCCTCAAGTTTGCCAACATATGAATGTGAACTCCAAAACCTCTCCGTCAACTACTACTCGACAACCTCAATGACGATAGAAGAACCCAAGATTGCAACCTCTGCAATGTGCTACGACACCGCCAACTCTACATCAACAATGGCGACATGTCAATACACCTCGGCAACAGCGATCGACGCCACAACGCAACACTCCACCAACACCTGCAACAGGCGCCATCCGCATTGGATTGATCGACGTCCCTCTTCCTACGGGGGCACCCAACATCCTGAATCAGACACGGATCGTTGCCATTGGTGGCTGCTCACAACCTACACAACTGACGACTGCAACAATCCCAACGGCCACGCAACAACATCTCCAACTAGCATTGATCATCAACATTGCTGCTGATATAGAAAAAGGCCAGGTACATCTTCAAAATGTTCATAAAACTAACCAGGCCAACTATAATGTAGCACCACCTGAGACCAATGTCCAAGACGCTACCACAGTCACAACTCCAACAAATGAGGCGTCTCAATACACTTTGGGAAATATAGGCTACACCATCAACACCAGGTTTGGCAAAGTCCTCACATCATCACACTGCTCTCAACGTCAACACCACCATCAGAAAGGCCTAGCCACAACTAAAGTGCAGCGACACCCTCATCCTCAATGGCCTCGACATCAGCGGTACCATCTACTGCGAGGTTATTATCACAACTGTACTGCAACAAAGCAAGTAACACACCTAGCTCAATCTCAATCATTGCTATGGGGCTACCTCGGGCGACAACCATGGCCACCACCTCCACAACGCAACAAGCGACGTCAAGCAGGCTTCAGCACCTCAATAAAAATAAAAGACAGACACTGCAACATCAACTCCATCCGCGACACCCGGAGGATTCTACATCGAGCACATGGCAGATACAGCACGGGGACGTGCTGCCTCGAAATGGAGGGAGAAATGTCACGGACCCAACTCTGACACAATGCTCCATCGTCATGGCCCTGTTCCAGCAACAACAAGCGCCACCGCCAGGAGGAGCTTCAGCCAACGACGTCGACGACTAGGCAACGACACAGCGCAAGGATGCGCTGTGCGGAAAAGGGAGGGGTGATGTCACGGGCCGATAAAGCCGTGACAGGTTATAGAGGTGTTGGGCCCAAGTCAGGCCAATCGGGCCCAACGTGAACAGTATCACGGGTACTGTAGCGTTTAGATTTAGGAAGAGTCTAGGAGCTAGGTTTGCTTGTAAATCAAGTCGAGTCGAGTCGAGTCCTCCTTATATATATATAAAGGGAGATGTATCCTTTCAATCTTAAGCAAGAATAGTTTGGGGTAAAACCCATATATCCCCCTCCCCCTTCTAAGCCTCGGTCTCCTCCTCCTCCTCCCTGTTGCCACCGCCGCCCCCTCTCCTTCCCCTGCGCCGCCCCTAACCCTAGCCGCAGCCTCCTCTCACGCCGCCGCCGCTTGCACTACCCTAGCTGCTGCCCTTGCAGTGCTGCAGCAATAGCAGCGCCTCGCTGCTGCCTTACCTCCACCGCGCCCATGCCCTCCCCCGGCCAGGCCGGCTGCAGCTTGCTACCGCTGCCATCTCCTTCCTCTCTCTAGGTGTGGCCAGCCCTAGGGTTGCTGTTCCTCCCTCTAATCCCCCTCAATTTCCCCCAATCCTACCTCTAAACCGAGAGGAAGACGCGCCCCCAATTAGGCGTGTTACACGAGCACATTCAGGTGTCTGCAAGCCGATGATCATACCTGCCCGCTCTATGTTCGCCCATGCGACAATGCTCTAATCAACAACACACTCACACCCTTTGTCTATAACCGTCAACTCGCTGTGAAGCCAGATACACAACAACAAGCAATGAAGACAACATAATATTTGTTTGCCAAAGTTTGGATCAGTAATAGAAAGAACAAAAGAGACAGAGGAAATAATAGTAAGATTAATTCTTAATTATACATTAGTATGGAGAAAGCACAAAAAACAAAAGCACAAATAGAATTATTAACTAGTTAGTTAGAATATGAAGTAGCTAATTGTGGAAGTTTAATAACTTTTCCCAGCTCCATTCCCTCGATAGCTAAGTGCTCCCAATAATAATGCCATAAGATGTTACTCATGTAGATGTGGATGGACCATTGTGTGACTTGGAAGAAGCCCCTTTTCTCCCCTTAAGTATCGTTGTAGTCCTCAACTTAAGAATCATTTAAATTACATCCTTATCCTGTTTAGAAGTGATTTTTAAGGTGGTTTCATCCATTTTTTATTAACAAAAGTTGATAAAATACATGGTAAGATCTTAAATCAAGGAAAAATACTAAATCATCTATAAATTCAAATAAAAACTTAGAGATTTATTAGGACATGAAAACCCAAATATAACATTTAGAGCTTGTGAAAATATCTCTACAAGCTTCCAAAAATTATCTTGAGCTCTAGAAAGATATGAAAATATTCCAAAAAGAACATTATAATCGATGTGTAAATGCATTTTAAAAACTTTTCACAGCCAAAACATGAGACTAGTAAGAATGTGTTCAACATTCAATGTATGTTGCATCTCATATTTTATGGAAAGTTTAAAACAAGTTAGACCACAATCAAAATGTTTTGGAAAAGTTTCAATCTTTTCTACATATATTTCCGCATTCTCCTATCTAATTTTTGCAACCTTCTCAAGATACTTTCGACAGCTCTAAATGTTTTTAATTTGCCAATATATCTCAATGTTTTTTAGAAGCCTAGATACATTTTTTGTGGTTTAAAAGCTCTATCAGGTGTTTTCTAGATTTCTTAACTAAGGAAGAATGAGATAAAACACACTTATAACCGAGACATGGAGGTAATTAAAACGGTTTTGAGAGTTTGAGAGGATAATATGACTGTTTTTAGAGTTCTAGAAAATAGATTGAACCACAACGATAGTTGTGAAAGGAACTTCTCCCCTGTGACTATTTGACATTTTGCTACAAGAATATTTGGGCTTGGGTTTAAAGCAGCTCATTCGGTGCCCAGCCCATTGGGACATATCTATAAAGATATGTGTTTTTTTGTTTTCTTTGGTTTTTTTTTTTACAACGTGTTGTCTTTGGTTATGACCACCGTAGTTCAATAGTGCCTTTTGGTCTCCAAGACTCAGTTCACGGCTCATCTACAATAAACCGCCGCCGGCCGTTTGATCCTACCGCCATGCCTTGGGTCGACACTAGGCTCGCATCCTAAATTACAGAATCTTGGAGAGTTAAAATATCTCAAGTTTGACTAATTTTATAATATAATATAATAACATTTATGATGTCAACCAAATATCATTAGAATCTTTATCAATTATATTTTCATAGTGTACCTATTTGATGTCGTAAATCTTTATAATTTTATCTATAATCTTTAGTCAAATTTGAGATGATTTAACTCTCTAAAATTCTTACAATCTCTTATAATTTGGGATGGAGAAAGTAGTACCGGCCATGAGAGCAAACTTCTAGAACCAACGCTGCACATCGTGACCTCAGCAAACCATGCCAGCCTTATCTCTCATCGAGAGTTTTACTTTTATATATACCATTATATAAAACTTTACAATTATCTATAAGCTATTAAAAAATTCAAGATGCAAACGTGTTAAGATCGTGAGTGTGAAAATTGAAAATATCCCCAATCGAAAAAACTCAAAAAATTATAGATCTATTTTTTTATAAAATTATCTTCATTTAATTTTATGAAAAAATTTAATTTCATATTATTAATAATTTAATATATACTAATATAATGTTTGTGCTAAGATAAATAAAGAAAATAATTGTAAGAATATATATGTATTAAGAAACATTTTTTATGTATCATATGAAAATAATTTTTATATAAATATTAATTATAGATCTCGACAAGATATATAACTTTCTAGTTTTATATTGTTTTATTTGAGACTATTAAGATGGTTAAAAATATTAATTAAATATTTAGATCTGAGAGTATTTTAACTTTTCATACTCACTGTACTCACCGAGCAAATAAGTTATTTGGAGTAGTGATACCTATAATAGTTCGAACTTGGCTCGTAATCAATTGTAAATTAAACTTTTATAATGGTACGCGGTTAAAAGTCTCCTTCCTCGGTGTCTTTTTTATTTTTAACCCTTCTTTTAAAAAGATTCTCTCAAGTACATCTCTGCCGGAAAGAGACTCTTGGCTTGGCGCCATCGTGCCTGGCGCCGAGTTTACACGTCTCGACGCGAACATAGCTGGCGCTGTTGTATTTGACGGACCGATGACATGGCGCACAGTGGTACGAATCTTGGCGCCATAGTGGCTGGCGTCGAGCTCAACGTCATAGATCTTGGCGTTGAGCTGGTAACCATAGATCTCGGTTGGAAATTAAATAAATATAATTTATTCTCAAGTTCAAACCCATTTGAGCACTATTATTTTGCTACATTTAATCTTTTTCCTAATTTTTTATAAGCAACTATAACAAAAAAAATAGTTCATTTATATTATTATTTATGTTTTATTTTTTATTTGCTGTTTCAAAATCAAATAAAATAACAGATTTTTTGTTCCTTTGTAAAAAAAAATACAAATGCAGCAAAAAATTAATCCTTCTTGGGGACCGAACACAAAGAGCACAAGCTAACCAGTTGAACTGAAACTTAGCGATGTAGATAGTTCGGAGACACTCTATTTATTTATTTCAAACCCAGATCTATGGATAACAACTCGGCGCCAAGATCTATGGCATCGAGCTCGGCGCCAGCCATTATGGCGCCAAGATTTGTGCCACGTGTGCGCTATGTCCTCCTCCGCGCGAGCTAGAACGGCGTAACGGTAGCTGACGCCGAGATGTGTAACCTCGACGCCAGGCACAGTGACACCAAGCCGAGGATCCATATTTCAAAATCTTTCCGGCAAGCACGGTGACGCCAAGTCGAGGATTTATATTTCGAAATCTTTCCGGCATGGGTCTACTCGAGAAAAATCTTTTGAAAAAAGAGTCTAAAGTAAAAAAGATGGCCTTCCTCGTCCCTCTTCTAGTCTGGAAAGAAAAAAAAAAACAAAACAACTCGGCCATGCCACCGGCCATCGTCCCGTACTACCATGGACCATGGTCGGCGCCCCTAGGTGGCCTCCTCGGCGCGCGGTCATCGTCCCATACTCCGCAACGTCCGCGGCCGCTCCAGTCCCGGCGCGACGCTGCTTCGCACCAGCTCCACAACGTCCGCGGCCGTTGTCGATCAAACGCCGGTCGGCGCGCCGGTGCGAGCGGCACCCGGCGGTGGCCGCCCCCGCGCTCTGGCACGGCGGTGCACCCACACGGCCAGGCCGACCATGGGGCGCGGGCGACGGTGCCCGACCTCCCCCCGCTGGTAGTGCTCAACGGCGCGGCGGCGCACCCGCGCGGGCGGGCCGTGGCGACGATGCCCCTCCCACCGCACGGGGCACGCAACGGCGCAGCGGGGCCCGAGGGTGGCCATCCCCTGGTGAGGCGACGCGACAGACAGCGCGGCCTCCGTGTCGCTGGCCGTCGTCGCATGCTCCCCGCTCCCCACCTTGCTCCAACTGCACGACAGCTCAGAGGCGGTCAGGCACGATGGCTCAAGCGGGTAATGAGGCCGTTTCTTCTCGCATGCGACCAGCCCCTGCAGACACGTCCCAGCGGGCAACGATGGCTCAAGCGTGTGTCCATCTCCCTCGCGCTGCCCCTGCGCCAACGTCCCCTGGACCTCAGGTATGTTCTGTCTCTTTCTTCTCTTTTTTTGACAATTGTAAATATGGATGTTAGTGCATGCAGCTGGATGTGAATGTGTGAATGTCGATTGTGTATGTCCTCCTATATTTTCTGACCAAAATATTTTGCAGCATCCTGGTGTGACTGTATTAGGAAGTGTGCCGACCTTGGTCAAGTCTTCCAAAGCTGGGAACTGTGCTAAAGGGCTTGACTGCACAAAAAACAGAAATTTAGAATGTAGGCATCTTCATCACAGCCTGGTAGAAGGTCATACAAGCCAATTGTTGAGTGGTGTGGGGCACAGTGTTGGCATCCTCATACATTAAGAAAGCCTTTTGCGACCACAACCATTTGGGGCTTTTAGTGGCGCATCAATGTTCACTGGGTTTGTCCTACTTGATAAACAGGGAACTCCATATGTAAGTATAGTCCCTTAGGATTTCCATTTTGTTTAATGCATTAGATGCATAACCAGCTAGGTTGCCTATGATAGCCTGATGATGTACCCTGCACTGGAGAAGTGGGTCTCTTCCCTTTGTATTTTAGTGCTACTGATCGTCTTCTCCATGTTGATCATGACGAGGTCATGCTGAGAATTGTTGATTGACTGAGGTGAACTAAAACAGATCTGATTTTTTGGTTAATATTCCTTCGATTCCATGATTTCTTTTAAATGCTCAAATCATTATGTACTACAGCTTGCATGCCCTTATGTAGCATTGATACTATCTTCAGATAACACGTAGAACACTTATTGTTAAAGCAATTTCCGCAACAAGAACAAATATGGTCATTATGAAGTGTTGGAAGGACTTAGGATGACTGTTACCAATCGCGATTCTTCTATTTCCGGTTAGTCGAAATGTTGATTCTGATTGCGCCTATAGTTTGTCTATAATTCCTCTTAGATTATAGATTACTGTGAAGTTTCCTTGTATGTGCCACCCTCTTTTAAATAAAACCCCTATATAAGTCTACATACTGTTGTTTCCGAGCAGCCACGAAAATAGAAAGAACGTGCGGCTGCTCATACAGAGTGATATCATCAAAGACGTCTCAACCATTTGATTAATTTTACCCATTAACAACCCCCTATGCTGCTTCTTTTTATCTAACAGTTGTTATGTTTCCAACCTGACAGTAGGTTTTGCGGAGGAAATAATTGTAGACCTACATTATTATAACCAAATCAAGGTAGCCAATATTGTTTGGTTGATAATGTTACACCTTTGTTGGAAATTTCATCATGACCACTTCTAATTTCAAAGATTTGTCATTCTGCTTGCATAGGATGATTAGAAAAAGGGGTACTTGACCTTACATTATTTGGCTCCACAACAAAGCGCATAGCCTCCGGCTGCCATTTGTGAAAACTAGAGCAACAATGCATACATGGTCTGTAGTCTTCAGGTATAGATTCATCCCTTCCAAAATTGGTGCATTGCGCCTTTCTTTATTTTTGCATATTTTACTTCTTTTCACATATCCACTATCTGTTTTCTTATTCTATCTTTCTATTTTTCTTATGGCAGTAGCCTAATTTTCTAATTACTTGCTGATTGTAGAGCAAAATGTTTTTTTTTCTCGAAAACGCAGGGGAGCTGCATTTCATTATATTAAGAAGTATAGAGCAAAATGTTATGTTATATAACACATGCTTACCGCTAAATACTCCCTTGTTTCAATAATATTTTCAGTTCACCATATAGTTGTCACGGTCGCATATTTGGTTCACAAATTTAAGGTTTGGAAGCAATAAATCATTCAAAAGAAGGGCATTATTATGTTGATGATGATTTGGTCATTATGCAAATATTGAAACTCTTGCGATGTGGTCTGTGTTAGTCCTGTTGCCTTATTCTTTACTGCATACTCATCCTTGCACTCTAGTTGTAGTTTTGTTTTTAACATCGCTCCATTCATAAATTCGTCTTTCCTATGATCAGAGCATGTTAGGCTTCATCAGAAGCTGTCGCCAGCTTACGAAAGACTTATAGTGCTCATGGCTCCAGACTCTTCGCATCATCATCATGATTCATGAAACCCTTTCTGCCATGTGTGATTCACCCTTCTTTCAGAAGGGTAGGAAATATTCAGCAACTTACCGAGAGTTTACCTATTTTGGTTATGTTATTTATATAGCAACACTATGTCTGCTCCAGTAACTTTCTACGCTTTCTTTATTTGTGGCTTGCTATTCAAGGGACACACACCCAATATGCTATTGGGCAATCAAAAGAATACTCATTCCTTCTGCATTTGTAGTCTACGCAACGTTCTGGAACGGACGGAATATGTTTGAATGATAATTACTGATCTGTAACGTCTTTGCCGCTGCATCTATAACTTGTGATGCCCATGTTCCGCTTTGAGCCAATATAATGTTCAGTACTTGTGACAATGTTCCTCTTTGATTAGTAGCAATTCGTTGGACACGGCGGGCACACGTGTTGGAGTGTTGAAAATAAAACAGAATCAATCAAGACGATACTTGCAGACAGATGTATGCATCCATTTACAGTACAATTTAGGGTTGCAAAAGGCACCAAATTCAGACGAAATAATCTAAAACCTACAGAGTACAGAGACATGCAAAACACTCAAATTCTAACACCACCATAATTAAGCTGTGTACTTGTCTATGATCTAAAACAGCATCGTTAGTCGCAGTAGCACCCCTACTACATGATCATTACACTTGCTTCCTTTCGGAAGCTGAAGAAACCAACCGAGATGAATTCGTGCAGTGCAGCTATGCAACGCGAACCAAGAAGGCTGTTGGCATGGGAAGCATGCTGGATTCTGGCGCGGCGACGACGAAGCCCGGTCCTGCGTACATTGCCCGCGGCTTCCATAGTATCTTCTCCTCCTCCTCCGTGTCGATGTCGTTGCTGCCAGTACTACTGCTCTCGCCGTCATCGAGTGCCTTGGCCTGTGGCGGGCGACGCTTCTTGTGCACGTCCCAGCGCTCGCCGGAGGACGCGCGGCTGATTGTGCACGTGCTGCTGCTTACGAGGGGAGACGTCGTGCCTGACGACGACGACGACGAAGAAGAAGCTAGAGGACTCGCTGCCTTCTTGTGCGCGTCCCACCTCTCCACGCAGTCGGCCCGGCCGGGCTTGGGCGGCGAGGAGGATCCGCGGCCGGCGCTGCTCTTGACGCTGTTGGTGGAACAAGGGCTTGACGAGGCTGAGGATTCCATGCTGGCCGTCATAGTCTTGTGCGCGTCCCACCTCTCCTCAGAGTCGGCGCGGCTCGGCTTGGCCAGCGGCTTTGGGAGGCCGAGGATGACGGCGACGCATGACGGCGTCGGGAGCAGCGGCAGCATCTTCCATTTGGGCGGGGTTGGGAGCAACGCCGGGAGAGCCGCGTGTGCCATGGAAAGGTGAACGCGGGCAACTGGTATCGCCATGAATCCAAGACAGAGACGAGACGCGCACACCAGAAGCCAAGGCAGATGCGCCGCCAAGTGAGCACGGGAAATGAAACAGAGAGACGGCGATCGGTGGAGATGATTTCTGGCAAGCAGCAGCAGCAGCAGCAGCACCAGCACCAGAAATATATAGGCCCCAAGGACAAGGAGGCAGGGACGCCTGGCAATTCGGTTGAATCCTCTAGTGTTGTTCGATCGTCAGGTTGAATCGGAGTCGGGGTCCCAATTCATACAGTGATGAGACGCGTGGGCACCACGCCATTTCTCTTCTCCTCCTAGTCGGATTCAGGGCTTTCTCCTCTCCTAGTCGGATACATGTTCAGTTTCCTATCTAATAGCATACTCGTATCAGATTCGGCAAAGGAAACGATTTTCAACAGATTTGAAGGAACCGCAAGATTCAGAAAGAGGCACGTCCGTGCGACGATTATAGGAGAAATAGGAGTATATACGATCGGAGTCAAACGAACGCCAAGTCATTCACTGCAGTCGGATACAGTGATTGTTCGATGTCAATGGACTGGCGCACGACGATCCAACCTCCATGCCGATCTCATCACACCGGCCGCTTCTTCAATTCATTCGTCTCCTCTGGTACGGCGCGCGTGTGTATCCTTCTTTCGATCCATGGCGATACCCGTTGCATGCGCGCGTGCACCTTGCGCACGCAGCTGTTATCGGGCTGCTTCCCACCACCTCGCCCAAGTGCAGGATGATCCGGTTGCTGCTCCCCGGCGCCGCCGTGCGTGCGCTGGTCATCCTCCTCAGTTCGCCTCCAAAGCCCAGCCGCGCTGACGACGTCGAGAGGGTGGGACGCGCACTGTTTTGTGTTTTTGCAAGGTAGCACGGTGTAGAGATATTTGGAAATGTGTAGCCGTGGTATGGTCAACGGAGACAAATCGGCCATTTTCCTCGGTAAGAATTGCATTGCAACCGTGAGGCGAAGGAAGTGTTTAAGAGCAGTACTGGGCTTGCCGACTGAAGTACTAGACTTGAAGCTTTTGCATACATTCCAGCTCAAGTGAAAGGTCAGACTGGCAGATGCCAGTTGTGCGGGTCCTGAGGTCCTCCTAAAATCGGGTCTCACAGGCGGCCCCGACATACTCCATCAGATGTTTCTTGTTACCTGTCACTACCTAAAAAGATGACGACTGCAGTGTCTAATTACAGTACTGGTGCAGAAGTTCTGCAGATAATAGGCATTATATGCATTTGATGAGTTTGGATCTACTACTGACCCGGCCAAAATCCAAAGCCGGTATGAATTTCCGTGATCCCAGGTCTTTTCAATGTTACTTGCAATGCTTGGCAAGCAAGCAGGGGTGACGATTAATTGCAAAACATGAATCCTTGTGTGCTAGAGTCGTGTCTGGCGACGATGATGGATTCGAAACACAATCCGTGGGCCGCCAACAAACACACACACACACACACACACACACACAAATAAAACAGTTTCTCAACAACCGAACTCAGGTGATGGTCCATGGAAAGTGATGAGCTCGGTTGTTGAGCAACCGTTTCATTATGTTTTCTGCTGCACATTTCGACTTGGTATAACTGTCCAATAGTTCAGAGAAAAGGTGGACGAAACAAATGGGCGGATTTTTTTTATCTCTTTAATATTATGTATAGTTATAGATAGATTAGGCTTGGTACCTACGGGGCTTGTTGAATAACCTGTGCAATATTTTCTTCTCTTATTTCAAACCATTTTTCTTAAATAAGGTTGGAACATTTTTTCAATGTGTTGTACTTCATTCCGCAACTAAGGTTACCGATTTTTCTCTTTTACACAGGACAGTTTATCCATAGTGTTAGATGCTCAGTTATAAGAGACTATTCTTTTTAATGGTCAGGAATAAAGATTTTGGTAAAAAAAATTGCACTCTAATAATTTTTTAATTGGATACCTAAATATAACCGAGTTTCTTCGCCAACGTGTTCCAAGCACATGTTTCATTAAGAGGGTACAAGGATTACACTGCTATGACTACCAATGAGTGAGATGCCGGTAATGCAATAAGTAAACTGAGTGAAACACATTATTTTGGATTTCTCGCTAGATAAAGCAGGTGAACAAATGTGTACAAGATATAAAAATTTGTTGGTTACTGCAAAATATAGAAGTGATTTTATTCAAATGATTGTCCAAATGATGATTTATTTATATTAAAATATAATCTACCCCTGTGTATCAGTATTCAGTACAGCTTTTGAGGAAAACGCTTCCTAGAGAAGCTCAAAGACTAGTAATGGGCTTCACACTGCCGTTGTGCGCCGAGTGCATCTTATGGTAGCATGGGCTGCCCCGCGTAGACACAATTCGTATTATCGTGTCTGCTAGTGGCAACAATCGATGCATGAGAATATGATCTACTCGCTCCGTCCAAAACAAAAGTTATTCTCGTTTTCTCAAAAGTCTGCTTTTTTAAATTTTAAACAATTTTATATGAAATAATATTAATATTTATAATACATAATTAAAATCATTAGACAGATCGTTAAGTATATTTTCATAATAAGACCTGTTTAGTTCCCTATAAAATCCAAAATATATTAAGTTTTGGTTCTTCATTTTGTAAAATAGAACTAAACACCACCCAAAATATTTAGAAAAAAGTGATCCATTTCCCATTTTGTATTTTGAACTCAAAAGGCTAAAATAAAGAAATCTTTGTATTGGTTTGTGTGTCATCCTCACAATCTCCATCATTGAAATCCAAAATTTGGTAGGAACTAAACACCCCACCAAAATATTTTGTATTCTGAACTTTGGAATCCAAAATAGTTGGGATTTTGGATTTTGGATTTTGGTTGGAACTAAACAGGGCCTAAATTTATTTGAAGGTATATATATTACACGTATTTTTAATAAATCTAATTAAAGTTGAGAAAGTTTGACTTCCATGTATCTCATAGTGTCATCTATTTTGGGACAGGGAGAGTAATGTGTTTGAGCAGCGAACTTAATCTGAGTTCATTGAGCCGAGCAATTGCGCACATATCAAAATTTCATACAAAATTAGCCTGGAACATATAATATTTGATATGCCATATTATGGACAAAAAGCAGCACGCCTTACATTGTACATTGTATTTGTCCAAAAAAATGCAACTATATGCGGTTATTGTGCCAGTCAAACTAACTTATTTTTATAGTGAATATTATAAAAATTTATATGTCCAACTAGATTTACTATGAAAGTTTATATTCTATAATTATATAATAGTACTTATTTTGTATCATTGATATAAATTTTCTTTTTTACATTTTTGGTGAAACTTTAAATTATTTGATTCCTCATAGAACAGAAAATGCATCTGAGAATGCAATGGTGCTTGTCAAGTGAGTAGTATGAAGGGACATCTTTGAGTCGCCAAAATTAGATATTTTTAGATAACAAAAGGCAGGGACCACCAGTAGTCAAGAACCTATGAAACGAGAAACAAGCATGCAAAACGGCTAAGGAGCTATACATATCGCTCGCTAGAAAACAAAGATTGCCTAAGAGCAAGTTTATTAAGGGACTATAAACAAACTAAATAATGAGGTGGAGAAGAAAGAGGGGAGGAGAGAGAGGAGCAGTGGGCTGTCTCGGACTCTCAGTGACCGGTGCCCTCTCCCTTGCTGTCCTCCTCCAATCACTCATCTTCGTCAATGGTTTGCATGGCCGGGCAGTCACGGAGGTCGATTCGGCTATTTCTCTAGGTAAAATTTAATATTTTGCTCTTCGTCTTTTTTTTTATAAAATTATTATCTACTTTGGTAGGTATTTATCAACATCTCAAAGAATAAATTGTTTATTTATTTTGCATTGTGTTTTATAATATTTGTGCAGCAATGATGAGAAACTCGGATATTACATCTTCTTTGGATGATTGTCTAGTCATTTTTATTAAGCGAAATATTTTCTTTGAAGTTGATGATTATGATATAATTAAGACATTCATATCCCTTCAAAAGTTAAACAAAGGAGCGGAAGAGCCAAATGAATTGAAAGATTCATATTTGGTTTAGGTAGAGATCATAAAAATATTAAAATTAATAGCAAGATAATCTACTATCATTAAAACATTTATTAGATAATTGAAAATAGAGGATCTTAAGTAGTATCTTAGAGGGATCCTTTGAACAACTCAAAAAGCTCGTATTAGAAAAAGTCGACCTAGAAGCAGATGAGTATCGAATGAAAAATAGCATTGTAACTATGTAAGTCGGGCAATGCTGTGGTACATATTTTACTTGATAGGAGGTAATATCTCAAATAAATATGAACCATCGATTTTTTTTATATTTTTGAATTAATTAATTAATCTAGAAAAAAGAAAAAATATTCTCAAATCCCTTTGATCAAGAGACACGAATGGACATGCAGCTCGTCATTTTTTATGTGCATAATCGTATCCTTTCTTTCTTTTACAGTTTTGAGTGACTCAACTAATAAAATTATATATTACATATACAAAACTATAACAACTAATAATGTGTTAATTGAGCCAAAAAATTTAGTGATCTAAAGTATATTACACACAAATATATTATATGATAGAATATATACATCATACTAACTTGATTAAAACTATATTATATAATTGAGAGGTCCATATAATAAAACCTGTAGCTAAAGTAAAATTTTGTTTATACACATAAAGTCTCATGCACGTACCCACATATACATTGGTTTGCACGTATATATACACATGCGTATATACATGTGCTTCAATTAATAGTAAGTTTATTCGAGTTAAGTTATCTTATATCTAAAGTTGCAAAAATAAAAAGATTCACTATATCTAATAGATCACATATGCATTAATTAGATCTCAAAAAGATTTTTATACCTAAAACTTTTTTTATTTCACATCTTACCTTCTAGAAAGTAATAGGTGATTTTGACCATCTGATCGAATTAAATAAACGCTTCACAATTATTTAGGTGTACCACAACAAAGTCCATGTAAGTCTCTGTTATGTCTATATTTGAATTATCAGTGTGGCTTTTGAATTATTTATATTGTATTTAATGGATGGTTTTAACTCAATCCATGAATTTAAGTCTTATCGTGTTACTTAATGCATGTATATCGAATCATGTTGTCAGTTTTACAATAATTATTACCGAATTGCTTAAATAAATTTATCGAATTGTGTTTAATTTTTTTAGCTGGCATACCCTGAAGTAAAATCATAGATTTGCCACTGTGTAAAACAAAAAAAAAACTAAATGACAGTGAGATAGACTATCCAAAAATAAAGAGTGAGGTGAGATAGAGATCTTCTAAATTTATAGAGTTATTTAAAGAGTCTGTTAGAGATGTTTTTACTTTTATAATAACTGAATTTTACCTTTACCAAATAATTTGGATAATCTCTTGGAGATAATCTTAAAACTAAACAACCTTTAATCTAGGAATCATCGTCTCATCTCCCACCATCCCACGAACTGATGAATCCGTACACATGTTACAGTTCATGAAACAAGCTCTTGGAGTAATAATAATAATAAAAAAGGTTCCCGTTCCTCTTTGGTCTCTAGCTACGAGAAGACCACGAATCAAAAAGGTCAAAAAGCAAGCACAGCACCAAATAATAGATTTGGCCCTCGGGAGCACTCCATGCGTCATACTAAAACATCAGCATATGTCCACGTGTCGTCTCCTGGCCGGCACCTACTAGAAATTTGCGAAGTGTTAGACATTGCCAGCCTTTATATTGCCAATTGGTATTCCCTCGTGGACATATGTGAGACACTGCAATAATAACTGCACCGGATATGGCTAGGCGATTATTGTTGTCTTTAGGTTCTGTCAAAAATCGAATATTCGTACCCACCAAATGGTTCCTACATACACCTATGACGAAGAATTGCGAAAGAGAGAAAAAGATCGAGAACATAATTCTTGCATTATATGCGTGTTGGTGCGAGTTTTGACTGTCCATATAATATGCTCGACATTGCAAAAGAAGAAAATACGATATGATGGCTTCCTGCTTTTAGAACCGAACAACCACTTCATTTCCGAATAAAGGCCAACAGACGTTGACACAATTGACTTAGAATTCTTGGATGATCTTATCCGTATTAGGCTGCAGTAAATGAACAAAACCTGCCGAGTCAAGAATGAAGATACGATATTGTACTACGCGTGATCTTATCCGAGATGCTCTCTAGCTATTCGTTTTTGCTGAACTACTCTAAACTGCTGGACCGGCCAGGCAAGGAGGCTACTTGTCGGTGTTATGATCAGGGGTTAAGACCACCAACTAGTAAATTTATATATTGTGTGCTCCTTCTCCCAGATGTGATGAAAAAAGAACACAAGATTTATTCTGGTTCGGGCAAAGAAGACCCTACGTCCAGCGGGGGAGGATGGATTGTATTATCTTGCATCGAAGTGCTCGTACAGGGGGTACAAGCAGGTTTACACGGGGGTGCTCAGGATGAGCTGAAGCCTAGGACTAACAAGGCTATCCTAAGTGAGCTGGTGGATTGCTTGAGATGTTGATCAAACAATCGGGTGTGGTGTGTGCGACTTGACTCTTGGTGTATGCGGGTCAGAGCTGATGTCTCAGCTCGTTGAGAGATCTCTGTTGTCCGAATGCGTGAGCCGATACGAATGCGCATGCCCCTTCTTCTATCCCAGCGTCCCCTTTTATAGACCAAGGGGAGGCCTGAGAGTACAGAGATCCTAGACTGTAGAGGCATGGGAGAGGCGTCCGCAGCGCCATGCTTGCGGTGAGACGTCGATTGCTGTAGTGGCGTAGCCTTCCCGTCCTTCCGGTGTTCAGGGCATGATGATAGCAGACTGGACGTTGCCGAACGTCATGGCGCAGTACGGTTGGCCTCCTATAGACGGGTACGAGTCCCACAGTTCACACGGGACGGACTGGACGGGAGCCATGCCGGAGTGGTTGGAGACGATGGTCGAGCCCCCTGGTCGAGGGGGGTCGAGGCCAGCGTGACCCTGTCGTATCCCTGAAGACACAGTCGAGGGCTGTCCTATTCATGGCTCGAGGGGGTGCCTTTGGATTCCGTACTTGCGATGTGGCTACAGCGGCCGCACGGTTGACGGAGATCCCGGGCATGGGCGGCGAGTTAATGGATTTGACTGCGGTAGTGGGCGCCCATGACGTTAGGCGGGGGCAGGTAGGCGCATTGGATCCCCTTTACCCCATACCGGGAGCAGGTAAGTTGATCGAGCTTCCTTCTCAGGGGTCGTTCGATCAACCCCCTATCCGTCACGGGGGGTCGAGGTTGGTTGAGGTCGAGGCGGAGGGGTTGTTCGTTCGACCCCTGTCCGTCAGTCGAGGTAGAGACGGAGGGGTCGTTCGTTCGACCCCTGTCCGTCGGTCGAGGTAAAGGCGGAGGGGTCGTTCGTTCGACCCCTGTCCGTCAATCGAGGTAGAGGCGGAGGGGTATCCTGCCTTCTGTGTTTCCCGCAATGGGTCGGCCCACGACTGGTCACTGCTGCCGGTGAGGGAGGCCTTTGCGTGATGGGCCTTCCTCCATTGACTTGAACGGCTGATCGGATCCTGCCTTAAAAATGGTTGTTATGTTGAGCTTTAGATTATCACACGTTTAGGGTACCCCTTACCTTTGTATCCGACACTACTACTGTTTTCTTGTTATAATAAGAGTTAAATTGCACCCACCAACCAACAACTTGAATGATTGTATCGTTTTGTATAAAGTTGAAAAACATGTAAATAGAGGCATAAACTAATTGAATATATGGGCCTACCTATATATACGTTACATGTACAATACATGGAGTGTTTTTGTCACGCCATGGTAAGTGATGTGGTATTATGGTATATAGTTCGTCTTAGGTTTTGTTTGACAAAGCTTTTTCACCGGCTTCAGAAGCCATTTGAAGCTGTTTTTTTTTCTCAAATAGGATAAAATAAAATGGTTTTAGGCAACAAACTACTAAAAACATGCCGAGACAAAAGATAGATGAGGAGTGGAGCCAAAGATAGTGGCTTCACTTTGCGCGTAGTTGCCTAGGAACGAGCTCGGGCCCACTTGCTGCTGGCCGCCGGTGAGGAAGGCGCGGCTGCGAGGTGCGTAAGCCGAGGAGGGGCACGGTTGCGAGGCATTGCACGCACAGGCCACACTGACCGGTAGGTATGTCCGTTAGGCACACATGCTGAGGAGGACATTATGGTTATTTTATTCGTTTTGTTCATCATAAGGAGCTGCTTTCCCAAATAGATCACTATAACGGCTTCGGCTCCATTGGAAGAGCCGTCCATGGAGTTAAAGCAAAAAAATGGCTTCACTCGTGAACTGAAAGTCCTGCCAAAAGAGGCCTTAATTCACTCTTCTCATCCGAGATTTAAGTTTTTTCTCCTATCTTCTCTGTCGCTCATCCAATTAGTTGAGCACTAAAATATATAGGATCGACGAAAATTCGTGACAATCCTTGAGGTGGAGCCACAACAACATGCACAAGATGGACTTATCACGGGTTGTAATCATCCTCCTTTCTTTGTTTGTGTGAGTTTGCTTTTGTTGGATCAATAACCTTTAAGGTATCATTTGGTTGGCAGACTAAAGATATGGTAGGATGGGTAGACCTGCCCTAATTTTTAGGGACGGGACGGTTCTAGCTATCAGTTTGGATGAAGGGATGAAGCGGTCTTTATTTTTTGTTTGGTAGGAGAGATGAAGAGAAATGGAATGAATGGAGTTTTAACACTGTCATCTACAGTTCTATGGCCCCCATGTGTCAGTAGTGGGCCCTACTCGACCAACCTAATCTTCTTTCCCTTGCTAGGTCCGCACGCACACCATGCTAGGTCCGCACGCACAACACGTTGTCGTCCATCCTCTTGACAACACGGCTCGAGCGGAGCTTGTCGCCGACCCCAACTCATAGTGGGAGCTCTTTGTCGCCTCCCCCACACATGCACACAGTGCTTGCTGCCGCATCTCCAATGCCAGCACAGGCTCTCGCCACCACAGCCCTATGCCTGTATATTGCGCTACTTCACCCAAGAGATGGAAGATGACGCCATCGAAGAGAACACCCATGCCTGCTTTGCTTATTTTCTGGGGAAAGGGACTCCCATGTCTGAGGGGAATATGCCCCTTGGGATGGCCCCATCCCCAGACGCTCCCGAAACAAACATATTCAAGTTGAGGATGGATTCGCCTTGTCCAGGTAATCCTCGTAACCAAAAACATTCGAACTCGTCATCGCCGGTGGCGCAGTGGTGGATACATGTAAGCCTCTTTATTTAAAAACGATTAGATAGAATGCTGGCTACCGTGGGTTTCCATGATTTTTTTTTTGTTTCCTTTGTTTGTGAATGGTAGTGTAAAAAATAATAGAGCACATGCTCAAAAATCAGGATGGTGCAGGTTCACTAGCCACATGGATGATGCACACAAAAATGCAGCTCGCATGTAAAATTATTTCATTTCGATCTTTTTGGCTGCTAGTTTTTATTCAGAAAATACTTAGTCTTTTAGGCATCATGATTTGTTATTTTTTTTTAAAAAAAATCAGTAAACTGAAAACGCCGTCTCTTTTTGGTGCATGCAAGGAATTACAGGTATATACTGAAAATTCTGACATGCTTATGTGTTATGTGTTTGGTCTGCTAGCTACTGGGTTCGACCAGTGCAGCCATGATACCTGGTCACTTCTATTCTGAATTCTGAACATGAAGGATCTTCCGAAGCAGTTGCAACTTGTTTTTACTGCATATGCATATGAGGGTTTACTAGTGGTTCTCTAATATAAGTCAATTGCAAAAGAATTAAACCTCTGAATTGTGATGCTCATAGTTGACATGAACACTATCAACAAGTTTGAGAAGAACATATTGTTGTATGTTGATCATTGCGGTCGTTTAGAATCATATCTCAAGAAAATGGTAGAATGGTTGATGGGTGGGGAACAAAGGCAGAGGGGCTATGTGCATAGAATAGTCCACCTACCGCGGTGGCAAAATACATCGTATGGCACACATGTGACTGTAGACGCACACATTTAACGAGTTCATGCATCCGTTTACATGTTTGCAACCAAGGTTTTAAATCACTGGCCGGCTATAACGATTTAGCGATAGGGCTGCGGAATGATATTGTTTAGCGGGCAATAGCTAACTATAGCGGGCTAAATGACATAACGGCTATTATTTCTAGCAGCTATATATAGCCGGTTATTTAAAACCTTGTTTGCAACTTATGGAGTAAGTGATACAACCATACAAGTTGTTGTAGCGTGGGTATAATTTTGCTCATATAATAATGTATACGCCTCGGCTGGTACAGAAGCTAGAAATTACCTTCCCATTTAGAAAACAATTAATCTTGTTACGAGGAAAAGCGTACCTTATATCACCATTACAAACAACGTATGTTGCGGCAATTATTACTCAGCTAAAAGCATAACGGTCCATTATATTATATATTAGTATAGTATATATGCTCTGCTACTTACGCCTGTGGTACGTGAAAAAAATAAAAGGAAGAAAGTAAGAAAAAAAGAACATAAAAAAGTAAAAATATTTTTTTAAAAAAGTAATTTTAAAAATATCACGTCAATTACAATATTCAAATAGTGCATGAGGGCCTTATCACCCTTTATTCTTTGCACGGTTGAAAGAGCATCGTATTCACCCTAAACTTTTAAAGTATAAATTTGGTTGCATCTAGATAGTCAACAAGCAAACTGAACCCTTTACTTTCTGTCCCCTACTTACGCCGCCGGTCGAAAAATCAAAAGGGCCAAACAACTTCCTATATTTCACAGTGCATGACAACCGGCCGGAACTATTGCTATCACATTAGGAAATAGGTACTTCTACACGGTCATGAATTCACGATTTTGTTATCCAAGATTGAAATTATCAGCAAAGCATAGTATTGGAAAAACATGTCTGCAATATTACTATTACTTCAGAAATCATTATCAACAAAGAGTAGCTAAGACATGGATGCGCAGCCGCAGATACATATATCGTGTGATAGTTTCATTTCTATGCTTTTAATTTATAAGGTGATGCATCATGAATTTATCAGATAGATTTTAGTAGAATCAACTCATTCATTATAGAGCAAAATGTGGAGGGTCCATAAAGTTGGCAAGAGATACTATCTAAATCTCTCAATTTTTAAAATGTCAATCCTAAGTCCATGAATTAGCTTCGGATGTCATTCAGATCCAAATGGATCCAAACGAGCTTAGATGGAGACAAACTTTACATCAAAATTGTATCCCTCGACACGATCTACAACTTTATAGTTGAAAAGTTTTTGAATCAAAACTGTTTAGCGTACCAAAATACTATTGTAAGTGCGTAAATTTTAAAATTATCCAACAATCTCGGATGTTGACATGATTTATATGAAATTCTAGTTATCAATACAATCTAAAAAAATTGTAGTTAAAAACTTTTTTTGAAGTTATTTAGTGTTCCAAATATGTGTTCTAAGTTTATAGATTTTAAAATAAAAAACTTAAAACACATATTTGAGATGAGTTCAACTAAAATACTTTTTAACCATAAAACTGTATATTGTTTTGATAAATATAACTTTCATATAGACCATTTTGACATGCGAGATATGTTGATAGTTTTAAATTTTAAATTTCAAAAATTGTAAACTTACAACAATATTTTGGGACCCTAAATAGTTTCAATACAAAAACTTTTCAATTACAAAGTTGTAGATCGTGTCGAGAGCTACAATTTTGATGTAAAGTTTGTCTTCATTCGAGCTTGTTTGGATCTATTTGGGCATATATGATACCCAAAGCCAAGTTCATGGGCCCAGAATTAGTATTTTAAAAGTAGAGGGACCTAAATGACATCTCTTGCTAACTTCAAGGATCTCCCATGCATTTTTCTCTTCATTATATATATACTAATTATTAGTTCCGATGAGGGGAAAATTTGAGGTGATGATAGATCAACTTATTCCATTTCATAAACTAAATATAAAAAGTGAGGAGTGAGAAGATGATGGACCACCTCATTCCTCAAACCAAACACACTCATATAAGACCACATTGAAGATTATATTCTCTGCTTTTGAGCATCATATATACTTAACCATATGTAATGTGCTAATCCAGCCAGCTTGATTCCTTGTCCCATTAGCCTGACTTTTTCAAAAGATGAGAAGAAATTTCAAGCTCATCTTCTAAATAAGTGGTGAGCGTTGTCAGCAAAGTTACACTAAATGGTTCGTCACCCTTTGTTTAATGTTTAGTTTGCTTAGTTGGTCTTTATACAAAGTTAAATAAGTCCAAATGCTTTTATATAGCAACACAAATATATATATTCACACACATATATTAAATAAATAAGCTAGAAACTATACATATTTAAACATGTAAAAAATAAGTATATATTTTACCAAATATTCTTGTTTAAGAAAACTATATCCCCACAACAGATTGTATTTTTAGAATGTTAACTAGCAGGGTCAAAAGTGGTACTTGTAATCCTCCTCCTACTGACTAAATGAAATCACCATTTAATTATATTTCATTCAAACTATTTAGATTGTTTTAATTGTTTTAAATGGCCTGATCATTTAATTCACTATTTAGGATCTAAATGACATGGGTGGTATGAGCACCATTTCTACTATACCATACAATTTTAGTTTGTGCTGAGAAATCCATTCATTAACTACTACCACATTTAGACTACTCTCATGTAAAGCTTGTAGTCGAATAGATGAGAAATTAGGCATAGTATCCATTGTCCAAAAGATCCTTCATACATGCTTTCACAACATTTTTCTTAGCAATTCTTTGATAGGATGCACTCCTTCCTATTACACAAATTTGTACATCTCCAGGACAACCTCCTCTAGCACCAATGATGAAATTGATATAACACCCATATGATTCTCCATCATAGAATCTGGTTGTCACATTACTAATTTGATGGACTACAAGGAACCATAGAGCATTTTGGAGCCATCTAATCGGATTAATTTTATTAGTACATTTCATAAGGATAATATGATGTAACATTTTTTAAAATAT
Source organism: Microstegium vimineum (assembly GCA_022036555.1). Taxonomy (NCBI): domain Eukaryota; kingdom Viridiplantae; phylum Streptophyta; class Magnoliopsida; order Poales; family Poaceae; genus Microstegium; species Microstegium vimineum. Next base: position 44,314,410 of record CM039134.1, on the reverse strand, counting down.
ATAAATTGAGTGGAGGATAAAAATTCCTTATTATGGTTCAAAATGGGAATTGCAGTTGCCCCAAAGTTGGCTCAAAAGTCATATATCTCGAGAAAATCCAGGTGCTTCAGTGGAGGTGGACATCCCTCCATACAACATACCTAATATAATAGAATGAAGTATTTTTCTGGACTCTTTAATTTACTACCAAATAACTATATAACATGTGTATAATTTTTATTATGAATTTCTAACTATGTAGCAATGTACTCCTAACTAGGGATTGTGGTGGAATACAATACTGACATTAGCACCAGAAAAGGGTTGCAACAGTGTACTCCTAACAATTAATGTGGCTTCTACTAATGCAATAAAATGTTTTAATCATTTTGCAAAAAGTTAATTGTTGAATAATGCCTACACCACTCATCTAGTTTATTTGAAGAGAGATATGAATAAAATGTGCTTCAACTAAGACAAAGTTCTTTAGATGTGTACTCCTAACAATGTAGCTTTATATGATTTTCCCTCAGTTCCTTAATAAGCTATACCAAGTCATGTTCATATGATTAGATAGATATGGTTGGCTCATTGTGGTGTCAAGGTGAGGAAAGTCAACCTTAGCTATCAAAGAACAACGATGGTGCTCCTCAGGGTGACATGAATGAAGATTGTGCTTGTAGCCAATAGCAATGTGGCCAGGGCTCTTCAAGGTGGCAAAGCAATTGGTGATAGTGCTCCTTCGAGTTGTAGAGAACGGCGGTGACTCCTTAGTGTAGGGTGGATTAAGATGACAATGCTTGTTGCTGGTGGGAACAAAGGTGGGACGGAGGGGGTTGGAATGGGGACCACAATGGTGCTCAACTGTGACAGTAGTGGAGGGAGATGAAATGTTGATGCACAGAGACAATGATGGAGGTGAGGAGATGAAATATAGGGAGAGGGGCTTCATTACTAGGTGACAACAAAGCAAAGCAGCATTGTAAGAGCATTAGTGTTGTTTTGATTCTGACTCGGTAGTTATGAGAGAGCACCACTGTTGGTTTGTTCTTTCACTCGACAGTGATATAAATGGCATCATTGGGTTTGTCACTAAACTTAGATTATGAGAAACCATAAAAAATAGTTTAATCATTACATCCATTCGGACCGTTGGATGCACCTACTCAAAGTACATGTATGATCATCAATCGTTGGATTCGACTAGCATCTGCCATGACCTTATAATAATAAATAGACCATACCAGCTACGGTGAGGCATAAGGCGGAGATTACAACATCCATTATTATAAGCTTCCTCCTTTAGAGGCCTACGAAGGAGCCATCTCTCTGTAGCATAGGAGCAACTATGTTTTAAAGGTGCTAAAAGAATGCTCATGAAGATAAGGCCACATCAAATTCAGTGTGCATTGGAAGTGATGCTTGAGCACCTTATTACAAGGTCAACCTAGTTGTTTTGATCCTTGTTTCTCATGAAAAATGTAAGTGTATGTTAAATGTTCGATAAATGCTATGAAAATGTTATAAATTTGTTTTATATGTTTTTTCTTGGTTGAATGTTATATAGTTGCTTTTTTGTGCAAATTTGAGAGCTCAACTTGACTCACGTGAAGTGTATCTATTTTCTGAACACTATAAATGCCCCCTTTATTAAAGTCATTTGAAAATCTATGGCAAGTATATAGAGCCAAAAGATGCTTCCATTCAATTTTTATAATTTTTGGGCCACTTTAAAATATTATTCAAATTAATTACTGTAATGTGGAGATAGAATATCGAACTATCATTGCAAAACACTTGAATTTTTCCACCTTTCGCCACAAAAAAATATTGAATGAGCCCAAATATAACTTTTATGTCATTGTTTGAATCTTATTCAGGGTATATGAAATTTAATTTTAAATTTTTTATACAAATGTTATTAAAGCTGTAGAAAATAGTGAATCATTCTATTAATTTCTAGAACTCCCGGAGAACAACATAAATATCATTTATTGCATATGAAGAAAGAAAAAAGTTTTATACGATAAGGATTTGAAAAAAATTCATGCACAATAATAAAGACTTTTTTATGAAAGAAGTATAGTCTTCCCCTGACTAGGCCAATATCAACATTGAAGCCACCTTACACACTATAACATTGCTACCTTAGGGACATATTCTAGCACTCAAGTGAAGTCTCAGAGGTGCAAGAGCATGATGGAGGAGCAGGAGAGTCACTAGGGTTACAAGCAGTGATGAGGCAATGCATTTAGCTCAAATTTCATATCGCCCAACAACCAACCAGATTATGTTAGCATTGCTCCAATACACCTTGGCTTTCGTGTGAACAATCTCCATGAATATTCTTCTGTACCTCTCATGCACCATTTTGACTACCAAGGGTAGGTGTATGTGGAAGGCTTTCTCCTAGAATGGAAGTTCCTCCCACACAAAGCACATATGAAACTACAAATGGCTAGTGGAGTAATGAGTTAGTGATACTGAATCTATGTAGGACTATAAGCGGGGGACCTCAGTTGTTTGTTTGTTGGAGGGGGTCTACGTGTGTCTGAACACATTTTTATAACCAGATGCAATGGTGGCAGCTAGATCTAATGGTGGAGATGCAAGTAATAAGTAGTTAAGTGGATTTAACATTTCCTAAAAATACTGGGTCAATCCAAAACATGGCAATGATGTCATTATGTCATTGCCATGTCATGTCATGCCATGATTGGTATTGGCATATCACAGCTGGGTGGTGATATGAACCAACAATGTTATCTCACCTATCACTATCGGTTAGTGAATATAACTGTCAGCGATATATCGTGATAACACTTTCTGGTGTGGCTCCACCATTGTCGGGTCTCTTATATTCATAATCATGAGCTGAATCCTAGTTATAGTAATGAAACAACCATATACAACCCGACCGTGAAGTGACAAAAGGTCACTGCTAGCTCCAGCATATATATCTGGTAGCGTTGGATGAGCAGGGATTGTCTATTTTGTATATTGTACTATTGGTTTAGGGTTTAGGGGAGGAACCAATAGTGATTCCACAATAGGCCAATTTTTTAGCTGTCATCACGGGAGGAATTCTCACCTGAATAGTATTGATATAGCTTCAACATTCTTGTTTTTAGATAAAACAAGAAAACCCCTTTACTTTTTATTAATTTTGAAGAATCGGACTAAAATCAGAATCTAGCTACACTAGGAACAATAGTCCCAACACCAGGGTGATATCGTGTGAGGCCAATGAGAAGAAAATTAACACAACGACATGCCCCAATATAAGGGCAATCTCTAGCACAACCACAAATACAATAGAAGCGAAAAGTAGAACTCCAAGGCACAACAACTCTTCAATTGATGCCTCTAGGAGGTGAATGATGCCATAACGTAATCATTGTCAACCAAGCAAGAGCTTGGCTAGGCTTTTGTCTGACCAAGGAGAGGAAGGAGCAAGATATTCTTCATCAACACATTCAAGAAGTAAAATTTTGATGCTAGCCTAGCCAAGAGCTGAGCGAAGTTTACACCTAGAACCTTTGCTAGTGCTCCCATAGATGGAAGGTGTGATGTTATCTCTCCGTTGAACTAGTGCTCTACCCTACGCAACAAGAGGCACACGGGTAGGGTGACCATGGGCACACAGCCCCGCCTATGGCCAAACCACATGCACCGTGTGTGCATGTGGAAGAAAAACTACGCTGCTACTAGAGGACCATCTGTGCCCCGAGCTCGAGAAGACAACAATGACTCCACCAAATTAGGATGAGAGGATGTCGAATCCAACATAGGGGACACCCATTGGGCACGTAGCCCCACCATCGGTATGCCCATTGCCAAACTAGGCACTCAGGCCCCTACACACGCACATGAAGATGAGACACCACACCACAAACGGAGGCCACCGCACGAGCGGGCCAGACACGCAGACGCCTTTATAGAGACTCCCATGCCCTAGAGCAGTGCAAAGGCACATGTCATAACAACAGTGCAAAGGCACATGTCATAACAACACGTGTCCACATTGGTACATGAGACTTAGTGCTAGGGAATCCGCCAAAGGGCACGGACCACCGTCGTGCAGGCCGTTGAAGGAGATAGTGACAACAAATCCGAGCCTAGCTGGCCCAAATCCATCCCATTGGCCATCGAAGGTCACCGGAGATGACGAGGAAGAGGATGGGGAGGCAGAGGTGCCTTTGCAGGGGTTCCCACACCTAGGAGCATCGCAAGAAAGAGGCGCTAGGGGAAGCAACATCAACATCCTTTCACAATGGGTCATGGAGCTCCGTGCTTGGAAATCTCTAGACGAATGGCGTTGGTCACTGTTGCGTAGGCCAGGAGCGGTGATGACATATCTGGGTGCTATAATCTAGATTTTCCCTCCTAGCCATCTAAGACGCCACCAATAATGGGGAAGAAGTGGGGACAGGTGGGAAGTACACATATTTATGTTTTTGGGGCCCACCACTGGCCGCTGCAGGGGAGCAACCCCTCCACTAGTTACTAAAGTTGTCCATGCAGCCCGAGGCCCAGCGGCACGGTCCGTGGCCCGCCATTGTGGTCTGGCCCGAGCACGGCAGGGCCCAATGGCTGTCAAGCCCGTGCCAGCATGGCTTGAGTCACCAGGTCGTGCCTAGGCTGCCATCCAGGCCCGTGGCACGGCACGGGCACGACCCGTTGCAAAGAGGCGGCCCGATAATCATTTGGCCCAGCCTAGCTATGCACCATCCGTCAACCCATGAAGCCTTGCACACCCCGCCGCATATATAAGCTGCTGCCTCTGTCTCACCCCCAATTCCTAACCCTAAATCCTAATCCCCATTTGTCCCATGTTGGCCGCCGTTGTGCATCGGCTCTTGCTCTCGTCTCGCATTGGCATCGCATTCTCGATCCACCGCCGCCGCCGCTCGCCTTCGCCTCTTCATCTCTGGCACCAGGCTCCGGGTTTGTAGGTTCGTCCCTTTCTCTAACCTTAACCCCAGGTCTGCTCTTCTCTATTGTCTCTCTTTGTCTCAATCATTCTTTTTCTTCTTTGCATGCAGGTTGGTGCCCGATGTTGCATCTTCCTCCTCTGGAGTAGACATGGCCAGGCCGCCAAAGCGCCCGTTGAGGGACAGTGCTAGAGCTGCTGGAGGTCAAGGTCGTTGTTGGTTGTCCGGCTTGTTTGCAGGTGGTTATGGCCTCGCAACACGAGGGGAGGATCAACATCCCCTCGGTGACAGAGAGGACCTAGCGCTGCACCTAGACGACAAGCTAGAAGTCGAGGACGACGATGACCTACATGATGATGCAGCCGGTTTGTTTGGCATCGACCTTGGTGACGGCAACCAGCCCATCGATCTCGATGGCGACGACAGTGGAGTGGATGCCTCCGCTGACACTAATGGTAATGGAAACTTTGGTAAGAAGGTTTCTGAAGTGTGGGACCATTTCACTGAGATTAAAGACAATAATATTAGAACTTCTACCATCTGTAAAATTTGCAGTAAAAGCTACACTGCTAGATCTGCTGCTAGCACTGGCCATTTGGAAAGGCACATGAGATCATGTCTTAAAAACATGATAATAATCGTATAGTCCAGTCTAGGCTTGCTTTGAATCTTGATGGTTTGTAAAATTGGGTGTATGATCCTGCTGTTGCTCGTAATGAGTTATGCCATTTAATTGTTAGGGTAGGCCTTCCATTAGGGATAGGTGAGACACATGCCTGGGAGGATTACATTAAGCGTGCTCATAACCCTTTGTTTCAAAAGGTTTCTAGACATACCACTACTAGAGATAGGGTAAATTATTTGCTGAACAATGTGCTTTGCTTATGAACTCTGTGTTTCCTGCTGCATCTTATGTTTCTTTGACTTCTAATATTTGGTCTGGTAATTCTAAGGAGAACTACATTTCTGTTGTTTCTCATTATGTTAGTGGTAATTGAGAGTTAGAAAAGGCTAATTGAGGTCAAACATTCTGGTAAAAACATTGTTGATAGGATAGCTAGTTTGGTTGAGGAGTTTGGTTTGATTGATAAAGTATTTCTATGACTCTAGACAATGCTTCTTCTAATTCTAAGGCTATGGAAACTTTGACACCTATGTTCTTTGGTTACTTGGGTTTTTATCTTGCACCTACTCATGATGATCCTAATAAGGTTAAGTATTTTCTTATGCATCAATGCTGTGCATGCCATATCATTAATCTTATTGTCAAATCTAGCTTGGAGAGGTTGAAACCTTATACAGAAGACTTCGGATTTGCAATTAACTTTTTAAATTCCTCTAATCAAAGAATTATAATGTTCTCAAATTACTGTAAAGCTAAAGGTGTTAGACCTAGAAAGTTTGGCTTGGATATGGATGCTAGATGGAATTCTACTTATTTAATGCTTAAACACTTGCTTCCATACAAAGATGTTTTCTCTGTGTTCATTAACACACATTATGAGCATGAATTGTTAACTCACAGCATTGGTATGTTGCTGAACAAATACTGGTCTTCCTATCAATCTTCTATGATTCTACCACTGTTCTTTCTGGAGTTTATTATCCCACTATTCCATTAGTTTTGCACCATATGCTTTACATTGATGAACATTTGCATAAAGCTAAAAGAGATCAGAATTTTAGAATGATTGCTTATCCTATGAAGCTTAAATTCCTTAAATATTAGGAGAACATTCTACTGATTTATTCCTATGCATTCATTCTTGATCCTAGAGCTGAGATGAAAGGGTTCTTTAATGTGCTGGAATTACTTCCTGAATATACTAGAGCCACTTATAATAGATACTATGCTTATGTTAAAGATGAATTGTATAAATTGTATAGCAAGTTTGAGATTAAGTTTAGTGCAGCTAGGTACAGAGGGTTGCACAACCATTATCTCATTATGGTAAGAGAAAGCAGGCATGAGGAAGGATTTTTAGAGACCGTGATGCTGGTGTTGTTGGTCCTGGTCCTTCCTCTGCCTGTTCCCCCTCATCTTCATCTCCATCTCCATCTCCATCTCCATCTCCATTTGTTAATGAGCTCTCAGCTTACTTGGACAGTAACTGTGTCACATCTTATGAGGATGAGTTCGACATACTTCTTTGGTGGTGTGACCACAAGCTGACCTATCTAGTCCTTTCTATTTGGGCTAGAGATATCATGTCAGTTCCTATATCTGCTGTATCTTTTGAGTCTTGTTTTAGTTTGACGGCGAGCATACTTGAGGAGCGGCGACAATGCTTGTTGCTAGAGAACGTGGAGATGCTGACCTACATCAAGGATTGGGAGCTAGGAGCAAGAAGGGAGCAGCATGAACCTAAAGACCCAGAGATTGAGGAGGCATTCAAGAACATGTTCCTTAATGATGATGGAGGTGGCAGCAGGAGTGGCGGGACTGCTGCCGGTTCTTCTGCTACTAGTACTTAGTGAGATGACTCAGATGAGTGAGTGAGTGCTCTTTTGCCTATGAATGTGAGATGAGTGAGTGAGATACTGAGACTGAGATGTGGACTCATTGACATTTTGGGTGGCCATTTGAACCATGCCTGATGTCACTATGGACTGTAATTGTAATACACTAAGACTTAATTCTGAGCTGATTGCACTCTTTTTTTCTTTTTAGGATTTCTCATAAGGATGAGTTTTACCTAGAAAATTTTTTAATGAGGCAACATTGCATAAAACAACTCATTTTGTTATCTATATCTATCTTTTTGTGCCTCTGTGGTCTGTGCTGAATCTGTGATTCTGTACATGAAATGATGATTTAAGTGTGATTTTGTGAATGATTCAATGATATGTTGATGATGATTTTATTGATGATGGAAAATAAAATGAGTTTTTGGGGTGTTTCATGGAAGTCGGACTATAGGCCAGTATGGCCCGTCAAATTTGTCGAGCTGAGTAGGCCATCACAACATGAAATTCGGCCCACAGGGCCATGGCTGGGCCAAATGTCAGGCACAAAGCACGGCAAGGCATGACCCGATAGGCACGATGGTCCGAGGCAGCCCGAAGACGTGCCATGCCGGCATGGCCCGAAGACCATCTATACCAGTTACCAATGGGCGAAGATTGGATCCATCTATTATGGGCAATGATAAGATACAAACTTTACCTACTAGGAGGTAATATCTTGAATCAATCTAAGCACTTGATTTTTTATATTTTATAAATTATTTAGTAAATAAAAAATAAAAAAACAAAAAAACTACCGTAATCATCGGAGAGGTGTATGGAATCCTTAGCCTCCGCATTCCCTAACGATGGAAGGTCAAATTTCTTCGATTCTCCTCATCATGGAAGGTCGAGCAGACGAGCTGGAATTTAAACTTTATCAAATTAATACAGTATAAAATAAAAATACTTATGATATTGAGTAAGTATCATCAGAATAACTATAAAATTCAATTTGATATTAAATTTATTTTAACATGGCGTATATACACTAATACGGACACACACGTACACGCAAATCATGTACATGATGAACACGTACTAACATGCATGATTAACAGGCATGATCACTTACTAACACGTATGACCACATATTAATCACGTATACAAGCAAATCCTACCACGTACAAATATAAAAGTCACATACAAAAATATATAGTAATGAGAATATATCAAGTATAAAGTTACAAAATAAAAAAGATTAACCATATCCTCACAAATCGCGCATGTATCAATCAAATCTAGAAAAGAGATCTTTATATTTAAACTTTCCTCATTTATCATATTTTATAAAATAAAAATTAATTAAATATTTATTTCATCTATTATCTCCTAGAAGGTAATAAGTAATCGTGACCGTCCAATCATAATAAATGAACAATTCAAAGTTATTTAGAGGTACCGAACAAAGGCCATCTATCTATTATATATGTGTACACAAGACGAATGCTCTCCAAATGAATTCACAAAACGTAACTCTATACTTTGTAGCTGAACCTAGCTCCTCATCCACCATGCGCATGCAGTCCCTCGTGTTCCTTATTATGGCAGTGCTCCTGATCTTGTCGACGGCGACTGCCGACGAGGTGACGACGGAGTTCATTCCTTTATACTACACGTGCAGAGAGGATGGTGGCCGGTACGGAGAGAACAGCACGTACTTGTCTAACCTGAAGGTGCTGGCCGGGTTGCTCTCGGCGAACGCAAGCACAGCCAACTTCGTCTCGGGCACCGCCGGCCAGGCGCCTGACGCGGTCTACGGCTTCGTGCTCTGCCGCGGGGACTACACTGGGGCCTCCTGCGGCAACAGCCTCTACAAGGCTTTCCACAACGCCGTTGACAAGGGCTTCCTCTGCCGGCTCTACAAGGACGTCACCATCTACTACGACGACTACATGCTCCGCTTCTCCGCTGACGACGTCCGCCGGAACCTCACTAACAGGCCGGCATGGGTCGCGTTGAACATGAACAGCGTGACTCGTGTCGCCGGCAAGAATTACGGTGAGAAAGTAGAGAAGCTGACCAAGATGATCGTGGAGGTGGCCGCAGGTTCGCCGGGCCGCTACGGCACGGGGAAGGCGTGGGTGGGAGGCGACGACGTCAGCATGGCTTACGGGCTGCTGCAGTGCACTCCTGACCTCCAGACGGATGACTGCCGGGGCTGCCTCGCCGATCTTGTCTCCATGATGCCGGCGCACTTCAGTCACGAATCCAGTGACTACTACATTGGCGGGAGGGTTCTTGGCCCCCGGTGTAACCTGCGGTACGAGAAAGAGCTTTTCTTCCAGGAGACCAATGCCACGCTCCGAATCGATATGCCTAAAAGTAAGTACGTAAGTACAAACATATATACTCATTTTTATTTATAATGATATATAAGAGAGAAAAAAATAGATGTCGACGTACGTAGTCAGTTTGTTTCTTAAAAACAATTGGACATAACTTGTGTCTATCTATACTATAGAAGATGATTTTTTTCTCTTCGAGTTACATAGATGTAGCATCGTCCGCATGCTCACCACACCTTTTACTAATAAAAAAAAACTTTCGTTGATGTTCAAAATAAGCTTTAATCTCGAAATTTTTTGCGTCCGGCACTAATAGATCTTTAGTCCCGGTTGGTAACACAAACCGGGACTAAAAAGTCTCTTTTAGTCCTGGTTGGTGTTACCAACCGGGATTAAAGGTCCAGAACATTTAGTCCCGGTTGGAAATACCAACCGGGACTAAAGATAGACATTTTAGTCCCGGTTGGTGTTACGAACCGGGACTAAAGGTCACTCGATGCGTAAGTTCAAAAGGAAAGAATTCCATCTATTGATGGATAAGTTGAGTAGGTGGGATGGTTCGTGCGCGTAAGGCAGTGTAGGAGGTCCAATGTTCAATTCTCATGGGGCACGAGTTGGTGGGAGACATTCCCTTTTTTTACTGGAAGGGTGGAACCGTGGCTAAGGGAAGGGACCTTTAGTCCCGGATTCCTAGAGTTGGTGGGAGACATTCCCTTTTTTTACTGGAAGGGTGGAACCGTGACTAAGGGAAGGGACCTTTAGTCCCGGATTCCTAGTCTCGGTTTTCCCTTCGTGTAGTATGACAAGTACAAACGTAGACACTCAACGCTCACACGCCTACCCCTATGAACACACTATGAAAGTTCTACTTATATTAGCACCTCGGAAAAACTATGCCAGCACATCTTAGTATTGACAAAGTCACTGTAGACATCTCGTTGTCAATGAGAACTTCGCTTACAACTGAAAACGCAACACCGTTAAAATCGTGCAATCACTTGTGCCAAGTCGAGGACTTAAACCCGAATGTGTAGGTTTCGTTGCAATGAATCTAAGTAACTGAGCCAAATTCAGAGTTCTTTACTTAACTTCAACTAAAAGAATTACTTAACTTCAACTAAAAGAAAGTTAGGTCGATTTAGTAAGAATAGTATCATAAAAAACTATTCACCAGGGAAAATGCCACTAAAGTTGCACCCATTAATAAAGAACTACTCGGTGCCAACTTAACTGCAGCTTTGTTCCGCACCCGCCGGCCAGCATCTCTTCTTACTTAGGTTTTTGCATTGCCTGTGCATCTCAGTCCAGTATGATGGGGCTCCTTAATCCTTTTTTTTTCAATTAGCATTCCTGCACCTAATAAATCCTTTTGAAATACTTTCAAAAAAAATCCTTTTGAAATTTAGTGTTGGTGCATGATTGGAGTTAGTCACATATATACCATATATTTTTACAAATTAAAACAGATTATTTTGACTTTTTATCATTTACAGATCACCTTGGCAAAATGGAGATCATTCTAATAACCATTGCAGCTGTTCTCGCTATCATAATTCTTATAGCTCTACTCGGATGGATCATACAATGGAAAGCAGGTATACATTATTAAGGGCATGTTTAGATCCTCTTCTAATAACTTTAGCTTACTTTTGAGATCAAAAGCTCTAATGTAAGGTGGACTAAAGTTTAGAGCTAAATTTAGACCACTTATTTGGAGCTTTTGCTCTAAGTTTGGAGATGATCCAAATAGGCTCTAATTTAGCTTTCACGAAAATATTACATATTGAAGAGAAAAAAAAACACATGCATGTTTCTTAGAGGATGAATGCCCTACCGCCTATCTAGCTAACCCATCAAAACGTGTTCAATAAATGAAGAGGTACATAAGGTTATCATAAACTTTAATATTTTAACGACCATGATATGTATACTTTCTCTTTGTCAACGATTTGTTGAATTTTTTTAATATATATTGTGTGGTATTTATGAAGTTGTATTCATGTTTCATCAGCAGAAACAAAGCCAAATTGAGTCCATATGAAACAATAACTAGCCACCCCTTAAAATTTAGGTTTTATTGGTGTAATTGCTAAACTAATAGATAATTGTAATATTCATTAGTTTGGTCCTCAGTATAGTATATAGCTTAATTGTTGCAATTATTTTGGCTATGCAACTGGAGAAGTCTTGTTCAGCTACACGGCGATCCCTTATACTTTGGAAGTAAGGTAGTATAAACAATGGCCTTAACTTAGTTTACTGCAAGTCATGTCGCTGTGTATAATAATATGACACGAGTTTATCCAGTTTTTCTATTATCCAAAAGTTTGCATTATATAACAAGTGAGCAACAATAATGTTTTGTCAACTTTTATTTGTTTTTGCACTACTTGTTGTGATGCTATTTGCACCGCAAAACTAGACTCAAAAACCAGAAATGAGCTAGAGGAATGGACAAGACTGATTGCTGTGGAGATCGGAACAATGTTTACACACTTTACTTTATCTGAGATAAGAAGTGCCACCGACAATTTCTCGGAAGCAAAGAAACTTGGAGAAGGAGCTTTTGGTCCCGTTTACTGGGTAAGTGAGTTATAATTGTATGCCAACTATGTGGGGCATTAGCATTATTTTTTATGATAAATAACATGAGAAAGAAAACACAACTATAATATCAGTTGTGATAACAAAAAAATTGGGTAATACATAAAAATCACATAAAATTGAAATACATGAAAGTAGAGGCTAAAGAAGCTCATAGTTGTAAGAGAAGAGTTATTTTACACATCATTAGATTAGATCTGAAATTGGTTCCTCTGGCTATGATCGACTGTATTCCTCCTGTTTTCCACACTGAGATCCAAATCATTTCAGTGGGCTATTGTTTTGAAAACAGACTATAAATGAAACAATATTTAAGATTTGTTACTTATTTCATCGGCACATCATAATATACAACTCAATGTCTCAGTGATGTGTAGGTAAAACAGCTAAAATATATAGTAGTAGGTTAATCATTGTCAAATCCTTAAATGGCAACGAATGAGCTGATTTTTCTCTCCACTGTGGTATTCCAATTATCCATCCCATTATGTTACATGATCAAAATCATTACAAGGCTAACCAAGGACAACAAGATCATTCTACTGATCGTAAACTTTCATTCTTATCTCTACATCATATATTTATATTACTAAAATCTCCACAGTGTAGATCGTATCATTTATCAAATGTTCACGACATCAGGAGCTCTGCCTTTCAATTAAGATAGAGAAGAATTTATAGAATATATCAATATAGGATGCGGCCTCAAAAAAACAGCTCCAACACTCAAGGCACTATAGGAGCAACCTATTGGCACTACCACACCATGGACCAACACAAACATGAAAACTAGTATTCCCTTCATCTTAAATTATAAGACGTTTTGACATATCTAGACATAACTTATATCCGGGTATACGGCAAAAGATATGAATTTAGAAAAGTTAAAATGTCTTATAATTTGGAACATGGGAGTAATCAATTAGGATACTAATCCAAAAGCCCTCTTGCGTTAGTCATTGTCATCCTTCACCATCTGGGCCATTTGCTCAGACATTTGAAAGTTGTTCTCAAATATACGTTGGTTTCGCTCTTTCCAAATGTTCACAATAATGGTTACAATGATGTTGCTATCATCTTTCTACTGACATGAAGAACAGTATGCATAGTTAGCCAACTTCTTGAAAACATGAGTGCCTTTTTTCACAGGGTCAATTAGCTTGTGGAGTTGTAGCAATCAAAAGATTAGCAGCATATTCAAGTCAAGGTTTGGAACAGTTCAGAAATGAAATTAGATCCATAGCAAAGCTTCAACATTTAAATCTTGTCAAGCTGATTGGTTGTTGTATGCAACAAAAAGAGAAGATACTTATCTATGAGTACATGCCCAACAAGAGCTTAGATGACATTTTTAAAGGTATGTTCAGCTGTTCTCCATAAGACAACACCTACCGCCCCCACCCCCCACCCTGGCCTCCTCTTAATCAAGAAAGTTATGTATTGTCATTCACAAATTTATCCTTACAGATGTTGCGAAGTGGGCATCGCTGACATGGCCTCTGCGCCACAATATAATTGATGGCATTGCTCAAGGACTTCTTTACATTCACAACTTTTCGCAGTCAGAAACATGCATTGTCCATAGAGACTTGAAAGCAAGTAACATTCTATTGGACCATCAAATGAATCCAAAGATTTCTGATTTTGGGATAGCGATGTTTAGCTCGAGTGCGACAGAATCACAAGATACTGTACCAATGGGAACACTGTAAGTACATAAGTAAATTTGTGTTGTTTAGCTCAAGTGCGGCAGCACATATATAAGTAAATCTGTATTGTCATGGCATAAAATTGTGATAATACAGAGATGCATTATATAAGAGTGAATACAGACAAGATACAATTTGTAAGGTTTTTACAGATTGATATATGTAGTATACATTTCAATATGCATTTTATCTTGCCTAGGTTATCTGTATTATCAATTGAGACCATTATCAGTGCTGTATGTAGAAAAAAAAAATCTACCAATAGTGACATTTAGCTTACTATATAATGATACTGTACATGTAGCAATGTTTAACTCAATTTCTGCAGGACATATATATGTAGGATTGAACTACCATGGCGTAAAAATGGGATATGGAGATGCATCACATACAAGGGAACATAAAAAGCTACAAATTTTATTGTTTCAGGGATGAATATATGTAGTATGCATTTTATTGCCTAGGTTATCTGTCTTAGCAAGAGAGAACATTTTCTATGATAAAAGGGAAAGGGAATATAGCACACAAAATATAAATGATCAACATGGACAAACTGGAAAGAATGGCCTGCCGGGAGGTGACAAGTAGCCTCCCCGGCAGCCAGTAACTGGAGCTTGAGATGTTCAAGTTGGAAGCTGACAGTTGACTAATTTTTTCATTTACTTTTGTATGACTATATGAATAAATTGCTGATTTATTTTTCTTTCCCAGTGGTTACATGGCGCCTGAGTGCTTCCATGGGAGTAGCATCTCAGTGAAGTCTGATGTTTTTAGCTTTGGGGTCTTGATTTTGGAGATAATAAGTGGAAGGAAAGTTGCAACTAGTTTCCGTCGATACAAAAGATCAGACAATCTGATGGCTTACGTGAGTAATATCTTGTATAAAAGAACGAATTTGTTGAGTAACTGTACCACCTGCTTTCTTCAAGGTGATCAGGCCAAATGATCTCTTCTTTTGGAACAGGCTTGGCGACTTTGGGAGGATGGAAACTGTAAGCAGCTCATCGACAACTCTCTAAGTGTTGAGGAACATAACAAAGAGTCAGAAATAATCAGGTGCATTCAAATTGCACTCCTATGTGTTCAGGCCAACCCAGAGGACCGGCCTGACATGGTAGAGGTTGTCAGGATGCTAAGCATCAAGGGCACCCAGCTGGACAATCCTAAGCAACCTGCTTATTTCGATGAACTCATCGTTGCAACAACAAGCAACCATAACAGCACTCAGTACCTCACAGCCATACATGTCCATCCAGCTTAATGGATAGTATCTGAATAATGCATAGAAGACTGTTTCCCTTCAGATTATAGCATGTTTCCATATGCTAATTTACTGCAACTTTTCATGGTTTCCTCTTTATGTCAGGCTCAAGTCAAACAAGTCGCTTATACATGAAGCTTGTACACAGCGATCAGAAAATTAAGTCGTTATTCCTAACTGGAGGGTACATTTACTGATTTACAGTTATTTTAGTGACTCCAGTTTCCTCATCTTAACAAATTTAGGCTGTCTATAAGTCCTTAAAGTCTGTTATTCAGAACAGGCTTGTATGCAATTCATCACTTCTGCTTGGGCGATTTCATACTTACATTCCTAGCAAAAGGAAAGAGACTAATTTTCTGCAAGACTGGTTTGTAACCAGATCATTCAAAAGCCCATAAAATGCAAATCTGATCAAGCAAAACCTGATTATCCATTCATAAGAATGATTTTTGCAGCTGTCCTGGATGAAATGTTTGCAGGGCTCCTAGTTGAATTGCTTGAAGCAAAAATCAGAGAACATCCTCAAGCACACGCACATATATCCATCTGCACCTATCTTCACCCTCAGCTTGTTGGTCTTTCTCAGAGCCTTAGGCCGTCCTCAATGGCTGGAGGCATCGCTAGCTCCCATCTGATGTGGAACGGTGTGTGGTTTGCTATCTACGAATAAATCAGGGAATTTCGGAATCCAAAATCATAGGGCCCGTAACAAATTTGAACTGTAAATACCCAAAAATGCTGGAGAATTCAATCAACCTGCTGAACCCCCCAAAGAAAAACAAGCATCCATCATGGCAGGACACTATGCAGTTAACTTATCCAGCACCTAAAAATAAACTCGTGCAGCAGCAGCAGTAGCATTGCGTTACTTTACCATCAGAATTCAGAAGGGCAGACTACTGACAGTGGAAAACATACCTAAAGGCGACGGAAAGAGTAACCTCGTACTAATGGCCTCACACGACGACGGAGAGCACGGAGAAGCGCCACCGCTGTCCGCTGCCTGCGGGAGATCGCCGGCGCAACCAGGTTTCCGCCGCCCGGAGTTTCGTTTTTGGTGCTTCCAACTTCCAAGAATGAAAGGTGACAACAACCGACAATGGGCTTCTCTTGTTTGGGCTTTGGAAAGCAAATAATGACTCGGCCCGTTTAAGAGATCGAGCACAACGAAACTGCGGTGTTCTGCTCAAACCATGCTATATTTCTGTCGTAACTTGCAATAGTACTGTATTTTTTTTAGAACAACACAAGAGATGAGTGATATCACTTTCATAGAAAGAAACTAACATTTCCATGCACGAACAAGCAATTTAATCGGTGGCACATTAGCAATCCTTAGTTTAGTGACATTTTTTTACATTAAATGCTTGAACAATACTTTTCTTTTTATCATGTGAGCACCTCTTTTTTGAGTGTCGTGTGGCACGCTTTATTTGGAACATGTTGTATATCACATTTAACTTTCAACAACCAAAAAGCACATCTCATATGTTTGGATCTTGGTTTAAGGGGTTTTGCTCCTAGGATAAGAGGTCAAATTATTGTGGGGATGGCGGCCATATGTTGGGCTTATGGTTGAATAGAAATGATGCAGTGTTCCAAAGAAAAGTTACTAACTCCTATTTGCAGGTATTTTTCAGGGAAACTTATTGGATCAGGCAATGATCCCTGCTCTCTAAAGAGGAAGAGGGAAGATTGATGAAGGAAGACTGCAACTGTCTTGAAGGAATGACGCTTCAGCTCTTTGGCTCCAAAAATTGGAAGAATCAGAAGAGACTGGGAGCATAATGCCTCTAGGAGATGCATTTTGTAGTTGGTGGTCAGTTTTAGATGGTGTCTGATCAGTGAACTAGCGGTACTGTTAGTGACTGATTATATTGTTAGACGGTGTTGTTGTTTAGCCTCTAATGTAAGGTTAAAAAACTTGTGTCAGGTTAGATCCGCCTAGCGGAATTCTGGGCTTAGCCCCGTGCGTTTGTTTTAAGCTCTAAGTATTCAGGTGAATGTGAAGGGTGAGATACTTTTATTCTGCAATCTAAAAAAAATGTATAAACAATACTGGTACTTCAAAACTCCAGAGTCCCAGGTAATCGAGTATTAATAAAAAAATAGAGCGAATTAGGAAAGAACAAAGTAAATAAACCTAATAACGACCGAAGATGTATTAAATCACCAGTAGTAACTAGTAAACAAGTACAGTGTGATTGGTTACTTGTATAACTCTTTCTCCAGACTAAAGGAACGCTAGTTAGGGCTGTTTGGTTGACTGTATATAGTCTTATGTGGGCTAACACTATCCTCAAAACAGCTAGGATTTGCATCCTACTATCCCCTAGAAATCAACCGTATCCGGCTATGCAAGTATTGCATTGTATCCACTATGCATTTTGTATGTAAATTAGACAGTTATGCATACAACTAATCAAGTGTATAGTACTATACAACTCTCTATTCAGTTGAACCAAACAACATCAAATTGCATTGCTCAATTCAGAATTCATTATACTGGATAGAATATATATGTTATGTAAGTTAATACAAGTAACCAATCAGCCCCGTAATTCGTACGATGGCACAAGTTCGCTCTAATGCATTGGAAGCACTCCAGTTGAGATGTCTCATGTTCGTTCAAATCTGCTTGACTGCATGCTGCCATGAAAACGGATTGGATACGATGATATTACATTTGTTTTTATATTTTTGTCCGGATTTAGATTCGAAGACGGATAGTGTCATGTTATCAAATTATAAATATGTGATTTGAGTATTCGGATATGGATACAGTATCGGATGTTGAATATCCGGACGCGGATATGGATGATTAAACCCCTCTAAACTAATTCGGTCTCGAATACAGTCGGCACCGTTTTTACCCCTAACTGCATGCATAGCGACACTCCAGTTGGCACGGTACGTTGTTGACTGAAGTGTGAACCACGGAACATAGTCTGGCAACTTTTTCTACCGAGACTTCCATGTCAGCTATTTATTGATTGATCTTTTTCAGAGGGTTCTCTGTCAGCCAATCAATTCTTCCATTCAGTCACAGCTCACAAGCAAACTACTACTACCACTTAAAATCCATTTCAATTTTCGCAACAGAACCAAAATCGTGCCAGGGTGACAACTTACAACAACTTGTTCTCCACCTCCTCTCTATCCTCCTTCAAGCCGGAGCGTGCTGCTGTAGCCTCTTTTTCGGTTTTGGAAGCTACAAGACTCAATTTTGTTTCTTCTATCTATATATACAGGAAAAGTGAAGCTCCCAGCCTATTTTTGTGAAGACACAGCAACGGTAACTACAGTATGCCACACAGTGTACATTGGGGACGTGTTTGGAAATGGGGTTTTCGGATCAAATTGAGGACGAAGTACAAGTTCAAATTGAATGCTGAAAATTACTGAAGCAATCACCCGTTCCATATGTGTGCAAACATTACAACCACAATATATGCAACCTGTTTGATTCCTTCACACAAAAATATTGGGTACTGCAGACCGCCGATGAAATTCGGCGGCCAAAGCCGTCTTTCCTATAAATTGCAATTTTTGTTAGTTTGGCTTGTGTTGAGGGTTCCCTATCCTCGCAGGAGTTCTACCTCCTACTACTGTTGTTGAAGGGTTATGAGGTTGCTACGTTAGCCGGAAAATAAAAAATTTCGACCCCA
Organism: Microstegium vimineum; assembly: GCA_022036555.1. Lineage (NCBI taxonomy): Eukaryota > Viridiplantae > Streptophyta > Magnoliopsida > Poales > Poaceae > Microstegium > Microstegium vimineum. The sequence continues at coordinate 44,295,459 of CM039134.1, read as the reverse complement.
TAAACCAGGAACTAGTGCTAGTTATAGATCACGGGATTACCACTAGACGCGCAGGTACAGCGGAAGCGATTCGACGTAGTCGTACGCGTCGTGGCAGTGCCGTGCAGTTACGAGGTCTTCCGTCTCAATGTCTCCTTCTCGCGGTTCGTCCTTGTGCTCCAGATGCAGCACCTCCGAGGAATCCCACACGTGCAGGGAGGAAGCGTCACGCCTCCGGACTGCTAGGTCCGCAAGGAGCAATAGGCGCGAGCGTGGGGAGCGACGACAGCTGCCAAAAGGCGTGGATCGATTAACTCGCCCCGCGCCCTCCCCTTGCTTATATAGGCGTACTAATGAGCTCCCACATTGGAGGCCCATTAGAAACACTAAACCGAGTCCCAAATTAGGCTTCCGACCCTTAAGCGTGCGACCCTATAGGCTCGCGTGTACATAGACATGGCCTGTGTACTCCTACTCAACCAATAGTTGATAGCGGCCTCTACCAAGGTGTGTCAACTCCTATGTATACGCTACGATCATATCGGACGAACCACCACAAAACCACATACATGTAATTCCCTTGACTAACGATATTTGGTCCAACTCGTGGGTTAAAACTTAACCCAAGCACGGCCATACATTTCATGATCTAATTATTCGAGTGGTCCAGTGATATCTCTCTCACATGGAGAGTGGCAAATCCTTTCTCGATCGACTATCTTGATCAACTATCAAGATCGACTATGTCTCACAGCATGTTTCTCGACAAGCCCGAAAGCTACCTTTATAACTACCCAGTCACGGAGTAGCGTTTGGTAGTTCCTAAGTAGGTCATTTCACATCTTGAGTACATACGACGATCTCAGGTCTAAAGACATAACGTACGTGATGTGTAAAGAGACAATCTCATGTCAGGTCAGTCCAGCCCCATGTCATACATGTGCCCACATTATTTGTTTGATATCTCTATGTCTATGACTTGTGAAACATAGTCATCAACTAATAATGTGCTGATCTAATATTCATATGTGTCCTCACATGAACTCCGATCAGGGACTACTTTTAGAATAACCATACAAGTAAAAGAGTTTCACAAACAATTCACATAATTGCTAATCGATACAAGTTGTTTTTAATGGATATTCATTGAACTCATTACATGTTATGGATACAAGTAAATACAATCATCTTTGTGATTACCTCTAGGGTATTATTATGTGGCTTAGCAAGATGAGCAAGGTATATAGAGAAAGCAAGGTACAGACAACCAAACAAACTTAAGCAATGAAGCATGACATGAATTTCTTAGAGAATTCCACTCCCCCATACTTGGATTTTGCACCATTTGACAATAAGCAAATCTAAGTCTAGGATGTGGAACACTCTTTTGAATGTGCTTCATTATTAAGAGATGTTTTGTTGGACATACCTTGTGTTTTGCTCCATCATTCTTTTTGTTCAATCCTAAAATGGTTAGTGGCAAAAATACCCGAAGGAATACTTTTACAAATATTCCCTTAATCTCATTTTACAAGTCATTTTATTCATTTTAGAATTTTGGGAAACTGAAAATATTTTTATTTTTGTTTTGTATTTTTTTAACAAGCAAATTTTAATAGAAAAAGGAGAAGGCTCGGGTTATCTCCCGAAAGTGCTTATTTTTAAGACACAAGCTTGTCTTTGGGAAACCTTCAAGCACATCTCATGTTGGTGAAGCGGTTTCCCCTTCAACTCCAACATTTTCGAACCTATCCTCAAGACCAAAACCACTACAAGATTTGCAAAATTTGTGATAGACAAACACATCTACAACCAACCTGGCAAAGATTTTTGAAACAACAAGCATGAAGGGGTTGTAGATCATGTGCATAGTGATGGTAGAGGGAAGAATTGATTTGGGAGATTTCTCACTTGAGCATGGATTTGATGGGAAGATCGGGAATAGCTTCCATGCTCATTGAAATCGTTCTCCCTTTCAAGGAGTGGGTAATCACTTTCTTTTTTATGACATTTCAAGTCATCCTCAAGGCTTGAATGGGTCATGGATGTTGGCGAGGTTGACATAAGCTCACCCATTGGATCAAGAACAGGTTTGGATTCTAACCCTTTGATGAGAGATCGGGAAGACCAAACGGGTAGATAATCTTCACCTATTCTATAACCAAGTTTCTCATTTCCTAAAATGTTCTCCAAGATTCTCATGATTGACCTTTCGATAAAGGTGAGATGAAAGGAAAGTCCAGGAAGGTCAAAGATATGGAAATCTAGGAAGATCTTGAGATCATCAACCATCACAAGAACATTATGAAGGACTCCTAAACAATCAAGGCTTTAACCATTGGGGAGTCTAAGGTGTTTTTGTGATTGGGATAGATGATCCTTTGATGACGTTGGAACATGGAAATGAGGAATGATGTTGATCCCGAGGCTAGGATCGTAGCAAATGTCGCCATCAATGCCCAACACTTGACAGGATATTCTCCTTACATGTGTGGGCATTTTAGCAACTTCTTTTGAAGATTCGGCCCCATCCAACCATTCTTGACTTACAACGGTAGATAGATGTTCTAACCATTGTCTTTGCTCTTCCTGGTCAGATTTATGACCCTCATGGCTTCCATGCCTCGGGTGTCTTAATGATTTCCCAGAGTCATTAAGTGGGTCATCATAGGACTTGAATGAAGGAACACATGGGGGATCATCAGGATCAAGGATGGGTTCGCAAGATAAGTCAAAGGTGGGCATATAGAAGGAGAGGATAGATTTGGCTTCTAAACACTTTAGTTCTCCTTCTATAAGCTCACTTGACATTTCTTCATGAGGTATCCTAGACTTTTACTGATGTGCCATGCGCGAAGTGGAGGCACAAGATGATGTTGATTTGGGAGGTTTTTGAAGAGATCCCTTCATGAGAGGTCTAAAAAGATGTTTCTTAGAAGGTCTCTTTAGGAAAGGATCATTTTTGGCTTTCCCAAAACCAACAAGATCATATGAAAGGTTAGCCTCGAACTCGAAGGAATGGTTTAGATGTTGAATTTCTTCTTCCTTCGAGATTTGTGGTATTTGTGGTTCAGGATCGATGGCAGAATCTTTGGATAGGAGTGGTGATGATTCGGCTATCGAGGTTTCTTTTCTAGGGGTTGGTTTGTGTTCTTCCTCGGGTCCTTTATTATAATCGTTAGTAGAGGGAGTGTTTTCAAGAATCGTCGTGAGAAGATTCTTCCCTGCACTAACGGGTAAACACAGGAAGGCTCCCCCGGAAGTTATATCAAGAAGTTATGCAGAATCTTTGCTGAGACCGCCATAAAAGTGTTGTAACAAAGTTGGCTCGGTTATAGCAAGATCAGGGCCAAATGATGCTAGATCTAAAAGACGGACCCATGCTGCACCTAGAGGCTCTTTCTCCTTTTGTTTAAAGGTCAGGACCTCTATTCGAAGATGAATCACACGAGAAATGGGAAAGAAAGTTAGGCAGAATTTGGATTGTAACCTTTCACATTCTCCGTTTACACTATCTACGTTGTGAAAGTACCATCGTTTGGCTATTCCCGTCAAAGAGAACGGGAATAGCTTCCACTTAAGGGTACCTCACCTCATCCCTTGGATGTGGACACATGAACACAATTGTTCAAAGTCACGTAGGTGAGTGTTAGGATTTTCATCTTCATCCCCAGAAAAAGATTGTTCCCGAACTTTGGCTATGAAGCTAGGGTGAAGCTTATAGCTAGGTGAAAGGATGGATTGTGATGATGGTGGTGGCTCCAAACTATGGCCCTTTGGAGACGCAAGATAAGAGATGGATGATTGGTTCATGGTGTGAAAAGGATAAGATGAAAAGATAAAATAAGGATAATAGGACCAAAAGGTTCTAGTTAAAACAGCTACCGTTCCCCGGCAACGGCGCCAAAAAGCTTGTTGACACTAGAAGTGGCAAACGGGAAAAGACCGCAAGCGTACGGCTATCAAGTGTAGCTTTCACCGGGAGTATTCTAGGTATCATATTTTCCACAGGAAACGAGAAGTGAGTTAACTAGGATTATGGATATGTCCTATGATGAATCAAGGGAGACTATGATAACTGGATTGAGAGGTTCGATATAGCAAAGATATCTAACAAGGTATAGCTGATTATACTAGCCTTATCAGCCCTTCTCTTGCAGGAGGCGATGAGATAGATCAGAAAGAGGGCAAAACTCTAACCAGACCGCGCCATCATGTTGTATTGAGGCCCTACCTTTTAAGAACTTATCTTACACATGGGGTGGAATACGAAGACTAGATAGGGCTGTCACTTCCTACTAGCATCCACTGACTTTCCGTGCGATAAGCGGTTTACAAAGGCAAGATCTAGCCTAGACACCATGTCTATACTATTCTTACTACTTTAACCCAACGTTAAAGGCTAAAGCACTCTACTTAAAGTAAAGCGATGAACAAGTGCGAAAAGATGTATAACAGCTAAACCAGATTTAGAATATTGAATGCTATAAAGAACTCGGAGGAATCACTTACTAGTGCTGAACTTACAAGAGAATCACATCCGCTGAGGTACAACTCAGAGAAGATGCCAGACAGGTCCGACTCTCCTCCAGGCTCTCCTCACTCTCTTCCAACTAGCATAGCACTACTGTAGAGGTACGCTAAGCTAAGTAGTTTCTCCAATGAGGCATGAATGAGAGTGAAGGCCTAGGAGGGTATTTATAGCTAGAGGTGAAGTAGGGGCTACTCCGGTGCCATGTCAGCGATCGCACCACCTCCATCAGCCACCGTAGGATAAAACCATCATTGTAACCGCCTTAGATCAACGGTGGAGATCAAGTGGATGCATGGAGGCATGCAGGAAGGCGGTGGAGAGCTCGAGGAGGCTTTTGGGCACATGTAGGTGGTTGGTCGACCGCCCTATGACGCGTGGGCCCTACCACTCCTTCTAGAAGCTGACCTCACTAGTCAGGGGGCCTCTAGGTTGCCTCTAGGCCCATACATGCGGTCGGCCGACCGTGAGTTGAGCCTTCTGGGCTCCTCCTTTCGTGTGGAACATGACCCACATGTCATAGACACCTTGACAATAGTTTGATATTTTTTCCGAGATAGTTGGTGGGCCCATGTATCCTCGTGCTTTGATCTAGAGCCGTTGAGAAGAAGCACAGAGGAGATCCAAGGGTGAATCTTCACTCTAGGAGGTATCTTATGGATCATGGACACATGGAAGGCCTTGGTGGCCCCAGAGGGAGGTCGACTGACCCCCTAAGTGGGCCCACATGCTCCCAAGTGTCCCCATTTGTTGTTACCTGCACAAAACATACTCAAGGTACATGTGGAACTAGTTATTGATAAAATATACTCTAGATATGTTATTCTACTCTTGAATCCAAGGTTGTTGAGGGTATTTTGAGTATGTAAAAGTATGTCATTCTTACCGTCAACAACGGCCGAAGCATATGAAACCTTAATCATGCGCTTCCGCTCATCAGCTGTGGAAGGACACTGCTTCTCGTTAAAGCGCATACCATCTGACATAGGCAAGAACCCTTTTTTGGATTGTTCCATGTTGAACCGTTTCAACACCTTGTCAATGTATGTATCTTGGCTTTATCCTATAAGCCTTTTTGATCTTTCTCTATAGATATTTATGCCCAAAATGTATGTTGCTTCTCCTAAATCCTTCATAGAAAAATTATTATTCAGTGAAGTCTTTACGGATTGTAACATAGGAATGTCATTCCCAATCAATAGCATGTCATCCTGTTGATGTCAAAAATGGGGTCTTCTGGCATCAGCATCGCGCAAGGCCTGTGGAGACCGTGTAGTAGCAGAGCTTGATCTCCTAAACCTCTAAAGCGTCTCAGGCCACTTCGGGGATTGATCTCAGGCCTGCCAGTCAATTTGACCTACAATTGACAAGGGATTGAAACGTCAAATTATGGAACCTGTCGGTTGTTGCCAGACAGTTCCATGAATGTGCGGCTCTCGTATAGCCGAGAATAGAGGACATTGACTAAAGAGTCAACTCCAAACAGTTTAAAGCATAATGATAATGTATAAACGGCTATCACAGGATATCATGTAGAAGGCGTACAATTAGCCGATCATATGACAGTGGTAAAGTAAAGAAGCGATACATGTAACATTATCGGCATCAAACTACCAAATCCATTAAACATACCAGATAAAGATTAACCATCAACAGAGGTGTGTTCCCATGGAGCCATGATGACAATTAACCCGATAACCTAACCCATTTATTAGCATTGGGGTGTTTCCATGCAGCCATAAAAGTAAACGAGCCAAGCCACGTCCAGACGATAGAGCACATGCATCATATGAATGAAGCGCAACCAAATCGGTTATGTTAGCCGATATGGGATCCATGAGGCTTGAACAAGATCCATATGCTTAGCCTCAGATGGATCTAAGATTGGATAGACATAACCCAACACACATGGCAGTGGGGTCTGGTAGATGCAGCCGTACCACGTATGTGGAACTAGATCCAACCACCCTCAAACCAATCTAACGACCGAACATATATCTCGAACCCGCAACATGTGACAACCACAACCAAAGGATTAGCCGATAGGATCTTAGATCTACTGCCTCGGTAAGTATAAGAGTAAAGACATTGGAGGCAATAGATCTAGATGGAAAATAAAGCACAGGGAAATCCATTAGTTGAGATTGGGCAAGATATTATAGCAATAGATTAAACAATACATAACAGACAATATCGATAACTTAATGAATCTATTAGATTGCCAATCTAATAGAGCCGATAACTAGCTCGAAGCCATGATTCATGTGAAATTGAAGCAATGCAGCCCCATGAACAATAGATTCAAACCGATAAACTAGCTCATACCGAGCTTGCACGAGTTACACAATACAGCCGTACAAACGAGACATGAACCAAGGTTAGACTTACAAGCAAACAGGAGGTCAATCTGGTCGATGCGGCCCAGTTCGTCGAAGGTTCACCAAAATCTACTCTACTCCTACTCCTAGGGTTGGCCGAAGGCCAGAAAACTACGTAGTTGTGTGTTTGATTGATTGATGTCCTTCTCATTCCCTAAGCCTTGCTATTTATTTACCATAGCACATACCCTAACCGGCTATCACATAAGTCCTAAAAATAAGGAAACAATCATATCTTGGGCCTCAATCCATTCAGTGCCGAGATTGCCGCGCATGTTCTGTTTTAGTCGACCAAAAAATCTTTCTGTGACCTTATATTTCCTTAGTCGATCTTTCGGGCCCATCTCGAATAATTCCTCTGAAGGCCTACTGGGGAGCCCATGGCCACGTATCTGACCATACCAAAATATGGTATTAACACATCCACATACAAGATTAGAAATACAACAACGCTCCCAATTTCCTTCTTGTAAACACAAGGTTCTCCTTCATTCTGACGGAAGCCAAACCCTTTGACCACTTCATCAAAATGATTGTTCCAACTCCGAGATGCTTTCTTTAACCCATAATTGGATTTCTGTAGCTTATATAGTTTTCTAGCATTATTAGGATCAACAAGCCTTCGGGCTGTATCATATACACGTCCTCTTCCAAATTTCCATTTAGAAAGGTTGTTTTAACATCCATCTGCCAAATCTCATAATCGAAATAAGCAGCTATTGCTAGAATGATCCGGATAGATTTAAGCATCGCTACCGGCGAGAATGCCTCATCGTAGTCAACTCCTTGAACTTGCCGAAAACCCTTTGCAACAAGTCGAGCTTTATAGACGTGAACGTTTCCATCCATATCTTTTTTCTTTTTATAGATCCATTTGGACTCTATGGGTTTAACCCCATTAGGCGGGTCAGCCAAGTTCCAAACTTGATTGTCTCCCATGGAATCTATCTCGGATCTCATGGCACTTTGTCATTTCTCGGAATCTGGGTCCATCATTGCTTCTGCGTATGTCGTAGGTTCGTCATCGTCTAACATTAACACTTCCCCATATGCCTCATGGATGCTTGCTGACCTCCGTGGTTGTGGTGGTGTTTCTCTTGCCATAGGTATCTCAACTTGTTCTGCTACATTAGCATCACTCGTAGAGTTCTCCCCTATTGGCTCATCTTGAACTTCTTCAAGATACACCTTTTGTCCACTTTTATCTTTATTGAGTAACTCTTTCTCTAAGAAAACACTATTTCGAGCAACAAACACTTTGCCCTCTGATCGGTTGTAGAAGTAATACCCTAAAGTTTCCTTTGGATATCCCACGAAAAAGCATTTGTCTGACTTGGATGTTAGTTTATCTGACATATGTCGTTTGAAATAAACTTCATAACCCCAAATCTTTAGAAAAGACAAACTAGGACTCTTACCAGTCCACATCTCATATGGTTTCTTAACTATGGACTTAGACGATACCCTATTCAATGTGAAATCGGCTGTTTGTAGAGCATATCCCCAAAACGAGAGTGGTAGGTCTGACTGGCTCATCATAGACCGAACCATGTCCAACAAAGTCCGATTACGTCGCTCGGACACACCGTTTCTCTGAGGCATTCCAAGTGGCATAAGCTGTGGAACAATTCTGCAACTCTTTAGATGATTGCTAAACTCGTGGCTCAAATATTCGCCTCAATGATCAGATCACAAAGCTTTAATTTTCTTGCCATGTTGATTCTCTACTTCATTCTGAAATTCTTTGAACTTTTCAAATGTCTCAGACTTATGCTTCATTAAGTAGACATATCCATATCTACTAAAATCATCAGCGAAGGTTATGAAGTATTGGAATTCGCCTCTAGCTATCGTACTCATTGGTCCACATACATCAGTATGTACAAGTTCCATCAAGTTTGTCGCCCTCTCAGGAAAACTTGTGAAAGGCGACTTGGTCATCTTTCCCAATAAGTAAGCCTCACATGTCTCATATGATTCAAAATCAAACGAAGTTAGAAGCCCATCAGCATGGAGCCTCTTCATATGATTCTCACTTATATGACCTAAACAACAATGCCACATATAGGTAGGACTTAACTCATTAAGCCGAGGCCTTTTAGCATTAATATTACAGATAGGTGCATCATCAAGATTTAAAATAAACAACGCATTCACATTGGATGCAAAAGCCACAAACATGTCATTCTTTGAGATCACACAACCATTGTCTTTACTCGCAAATGAATAACCATCCTTCATCAAACATGAAGGTGACACAATGTTTTGACTTAAACTAGAAACAAAATAACAATTATTCAATTCCATGATAAATCCTGACAGGAGGTGAAGTTGCATCGTCCCAACATTCAACGCAACAACTCTTGCATTATTGCCCACGCGGAAATCAACTTCTCCTCTTTTCATGCTTCCACTTCTTATCATTCTCTGCATCGTATTGCAAATATGAGCAACCGATCCAATATCAAATACCCAAGAATTAATATAAGAATCAGCGAGAAAAATATCTGTAACATAAACGACAAGCGTACAAGCAGCGAGAGTACCTTTAATGCCGCCATCCTTCAAGGATTTCAAGTACAACTTGCAGTTCCTTTTCTAGTAACCTTTCCCATTACAATAAAAGCATTTAGCTTCAGCAGCTAGTTCAGCAACCTTGGGTGCAGGAGGGTTTGTCTTAGAGATCTCATCTTTAGCCTTCGCCTTCTTCTTCTTCCAAGCCCTCTTCTTAAAGTTAGGCTTGTTTTGGACCGCCATCACATGACTACTGCCAGCACCTTTATTGATACCAGCTTCTGCTATCTTAAGCAAGCCACACAATTCATTCTAGCCCTTCTTCGCCCCATGCATATGGTAGTTCGAAATGAAGTTCCCATAGCTAGGTGGAAGAGACACAAGTATGAAATCAGTGGCCAACTCTGGGCCCATTGGGAAGGCTAGCTCCTCCAATCTCTGAGTGTGACCAACCATCTTGATCACATGTGGGCCAACTATTGCGCCCTCTGCTAGCTTGGTTTCGACAAAAGCCTTGGACACATTAAACTTTTCAGTCCTGGCTTGAGTCTGGAACATATCATTAAGCACAACGATCATATCGTACACTGCATGATTATTATCAAACTGCATCTGCAGATCTAGTTCCATACAAGCAAGCATAAGGCAACTCACTTCAAGATCAGCATCACATGCTTTCTTATAAGCAGTTTTCTCTGCAGTAGTTGCATTATCAGTAGGCTCATCTGGTAAAGGGGTGTCTAGAATATCTTCCTTTTTCTCAGCCCTGAGAACAATTCTCAGGTTGCAAATCCAATCCGCATAGTTTGTTCCATTCAACTTATATTTCTCAAGAATTGAACGTAAAGTAAATGGTTGATTGCTGGGAGCTATATACAACAAAAGTAATGCAAAATACTAAGACAAAGTATCCAAGATAGAGTAAATCATATTAAACTTTTAATAGAATCTACTCCCGCTAAAATCAAAATCCCTCTATTGAAACTTAGTGATTCAGGACCCGCAACTAACAAGTCGACTAGTGAGCTTTAGCATCACCGCTAGAAGACATGGTAGATCAGTAAGCAACTCCTTGCTAATCATATCACATATGACTCTTGTTGTTGGGTGACATCTCTATGCTTGTGTTGCCAACAACTAATGCTCCAAGGTCCCTAACCGTTAGGATAACCTTGTTCAAGTAACCAAACCCTCTGCTTGTAAGTGTCCGACACGAACCTATCTAGTCAAGGAAAACCAGTGGCACCCTAATTTCATAGACCCACCACCAATCGTACAAGACATGTAACAATGCAAGGTTTGGAGAAGCATTGATGAGGGACGGTCCCGATCTTCACGACGTAGGATATTGATCTTGATAACTAGCCAAAGATTGACCAATAACTTGCTGTAAGCAGCGATAACTAGTGCAACCTGACGACATGCACAAGGAGCCAACCACCGTCTCTATACGGCAGCCTGAACCAAGGATTCACCCAACCACACTCTCAAAGAACCAACCTACGCAACCTGAACTCGAAGATCAGGAGCACAGATTGGGTGCTAATGACGCGGCCGCTTTTGTAATCTCCGCGAAGGAAAACACAAGAGCAAAGGAGGTAGAGAATCTCTCTCTAGGGTTTGTTAGCACACAGCTGAACAAAGGTTCGATATTTCGATTATCAAAAGTCTGCGTGTGCTAGGATGCAATGGGGGTATATATACTAGCAACAACCCTGCTAGATAGGTGTAAACACGAGATGGAAATCAAAATACTAAGAATGTGAAAAGGCCTCCACAAAATGAGTTTCTGAAGTGGCTTCGCGAGGCTGTTGGTCTTCTGCGCAATCTTCAGTAAATTGGCAATATCTCCATCTTGGGAAGTCCAAATGGCGCACCGTTAAATGCGTTGGAAAGTTAACTTGACCATATTTCCAACCATGCATACCATGCATCACGAAACATTATAGAATGGTATAGTTTCACATGAGAAGTTGTATCAACATTCTGTCTTGTGAAACTGTTGACCTTCTGAGCAGTCTTTACTAATCTGTTCATATCTCAATATTGGCACATCCAAAACGGGTGAGGTTTGCTGCATTAGAAAGTAGACTTGAAGAGCTTTCCAAAATGTCCTCTTGAGCCTCAAAAGCTTCTTGGAGTAGAGAGATATGAACTTTTCTTGAACTGGTCCGTTTTGGACAGGACTGGTCCGTTTTGGACAGGACTGGTCCGATCTTCTTCAACTGGTCCGTTTTTGGTCTGTAGCTTTTCTTCATGTAGAGTAACATCCTACTCTTGATGTGTATACCTAAGTACATAAAAAAATACAACACTTAGATAGTATAACATTCTTGGAATTATCAAAATTGAAATCAATAAGGAATAAATTCACCTGCTCTTGCAATTTTCTAGAACGACTTGTTGTAAGAGGACCTTGAATTGTATCATTTATGTTTGATGATGGTTGCTTAGTACTTAAAGTAGCATGCATGGTTGAGATGTCCTCATCGTCCTCGACTCTAACTCATCTAAGCCCATTAATTGTGCTAGGCCAACATTGGTAGATGCTATGTTTCTACTATAACATTCTTCTTCTTCCATCACAACAAGGTGTTTGAATCTGTTATCATATAAACCATGTAGTAGTCTTGGAGGTGGAAATCGAAAGGGTTTAGAATCAAGTTTAGCTTTCACCTTGAATGGATCCTTAGAATAAGGAGTAATTCTTGATGTCCTTAGCATGGTCATATCATGCTCCCTCTTTTCAAGAAAAGTCATCCTCAACTTTTTTTGTCCTAAAAATAGTGGAAACAAAATACAAGGTGGATGTATATGCCAAATGCTATGATAATTTATTGAAGGTTGTTTGTTGTGCTCTTTATAATTCATATGTATATTATTTCTTTTCTCATGATCGAAATAGGTTCTCCATTTTTCTGGAACTGCAGTTAGCTTTGAAGATGGAAGCACAAAGATTTCTTTCAAACAACTTATTTGATTAATGTTATCATATTTAATCTTAGCAAAGTCAAATCTATCAAAAGATGATAATGGAACATATTTGAGATTCCAAGAATTTTTGATGCCCAACTCATGTAAAGGTTTAGAAATGTACCTTTCATACTCAATGGTCCTACACGTGGATGGAGAATTCTCGAGTGAATTAGAACATGTTTGCACACAATTTCTTTCTTTCGGTGAAAAATATGAACAATGGAATAACATGGATTTTTCTAAACAACAAGCACTAAGAAATTTTTTTATCTCAAACAAAGGAAAGTATGGTTCACAAAAAGTACTAGTCATTTTAATCATCTTCATTTCAGCAAGCTTGTCACATGTTATGCAAAGGGCACAAGCATAAAATTTATTTACACCATGATGTCCGATGAAGTTAAAAGTAAACTTGCAGCTATAGGTACTATTGAAAGATGTCATAGATGATATGTCAAGAACACTTTGAATCATTTTATCAATTTCAGAAAATTTAATAAGCTTGACATAGAACACACATTCAGCAGGGGATATCCTTGTTAAAAATTCAGCATGGGTAATCAATTTCACATGGTCCATATTATTGGTATCTAAAGTATCACATAAATTAGTCAAAACATAACAAGAATCATGCTTGATGAAATAATGGTTATCAACTTTCAAAATTTCAGCACTTGAATGAACATCTGAATGTATCAAATTTGGACAAAGATTTTGTAATGTTAGATTTGAATCATTTCCATTACCTTTCATATTTGATGATGGTATAAGTATATTAAAATGTACCTCTGAATTGTTACCTTCATTGTTGTCATGTGTCACACCCAGTTTTAAAGACAAAACGGGATGCAATAATCTTATGTGTGCCCAGAGATCAGTCACACACATAAGCCGACAAATTATCAAAATTGTATCATCACGAGTGTTTATTACATAGCGAATGAGTATTTAAATAATGTCTATTACAAAACAGCGGAAATATATGATAACTCTCGCGAAGCTCCAAAGCACAGGGACGTCAACTGGTTGACCCCCAAACCTAGAAGTCCTCTGGATACTCCTCATAACTCTGGTAATCTGGTATCCATCCGGGATTTTTATCCAAATATGAAAGAAATGAAGAAGCGTAAGTACTTTCGTACTCAACAAGTAAACATGGGGTTCATGAGGCTCAAAAAGGTATGACACTGGTTAAACTGCATTAGCTTTTAAGTTATCACAATTTTAGCATATGATAGCATCAATATAAACAACAGCCCAATAACCAGATGATCAAGTAAACATGAATAATGGATAGCAAACTAGTAAATGATAGATTAAAGTCATTCTATTCCATAAGAATTCCAGGCCGCTCGTATCCGTGAGCACGGCTAATATATCAGTTGTTAACACTCTGCAGAGTTTGTACACTTTACCCATGAGTCGTGTTTGCCCAAATGCCCCGGGATCATGACTCCCTTAATACTACCGAGGTGAGTGGGCAGGGAACACTATGAAGTCTTTCAAAGGGGTTCGCTGACATACCACAGACAGTACGGATCCACGGGCAAGGGGTATATAGGAGCCCCGGGATGGTACACACACGCAGCGGTCCCCACTCCAGCCGCTCCGCAACCGCTCGGCAATGGCAACTTTCGTGAACTGCCGCATGCGAGAGGGTGACCCTAATACTGAACTAAAGCCAGAGCCATATAGCCCTCATGGTTGTACTGTAAATCCCGGGTGATCGCTTACAGAGGTTCTAGAGCATCTCAAAAACTGTGCTCTAGTTCACCCTAATCCATGTTGCTAAAAAGCAGATTTTACCATTGTTGCATAAGTCATTAGTCAGGTTTACATGATCATGGTTATGTCTCGAGAGCACTAGCTTGATCTACCCAAATGCATAAATTCCCAAGGTAACAAGGTATAAGGTACAAAACTATGGTGAAACTAAATAGGATATCAAGGAAACACATGCAATCATGAATTAATGTTTTAAGTGATTAGGACAACAAGGATGATCCCATGAATACTTGCCTTGCTCAAAGGGCTCCTGCTGATCCTGCTCAAAGAGAAACTCTTGATCACCCACGTACTGCTCACCGTCTGTACTCGATCACCACATCACATGCAATCACGCAGAGGCATATCATGCAAGCAAACAAAGGCTATAGATTAGAACAATACACCAATCATAATAAAACAAAATGAAAAGTTTATAAAACAAATCTACGTATCACTATGATCGCATAGACGTTTGAAACACGAAAAACGGAGCTATAATGACGAAGATATGAATTAAACGGGATTTTGAATAGAGCAAGATTAAAGCATTACGGAATTAATTTTCTTTGATTTTCAAAAGTAAATAACATAGATGAAATCTATACTACTGGATAGAGCATGAAAATACGGATCTAACGCAACTTGAACGGGTCGATTTGGATTTAAAATGAGCAATTTATGAGCATTTGAAATAGAGTGGTAAAACGGTAAATAGGGTTTTCCTTTTTATTTTCGAATTAAAACAGACAGAAAAGGAATACGTCTTTCAGCAGGGAAAACGGGATCTCAGTTTACGCCAAGGGATGGCGGATTCAGACTTTAAAATCCGCGGGGTCTCTTCTGCAAAGTTGCCAGCCGAACCGGTATCGAGCTCTGGTGTCCGCTTGATTCAAAATGAACGGACCAGATTAGATCGGGGGAGGAGAGAGGTGGCGCGCGGCGGCCGGAGTCAGCGACGCGGCGGCGCCATGGCCGGCGTGCGGCGACGCAACGCGATCTGGCGATTTAGTGCGCCATTCTCTGCGCAACCGGGACAGGGAGAGAGAGGGGAGAAAGGCGAACACGGTGTGGTGTTAATTGAAGCGATTGTGCTCGGGGGAGGAGTATCCACGCGGCGCGGCAGTTCTGTGCCGGCGGCGGTCGCGGACACGAGTTCTACGGGTGAGACAGCGGCAGTATAGGGGTTCGGCGATTTCGGGGGACTCCACTTACCACAACGCAAGGCTCTGGAAGGAGCTGAACGGCGCAGAGGAGCTTGCCCACGGCGGAGCGGCAGCGGCAGCGCGGAAACTCGGGCGCGGCGGCGCTGGGTGCTCTGTGCGGCTCCGAGGGGTCAATGCGGGGTGGAAAGGTGCGGTACGCGGCCTTATATAGCACCGGGAGGTCGGCCGCGACGGAAAGGGAGATCTTGCTCCCAATTGCGAATCGGCAGAGAGGGCATCCGCCGGCGTACACAAAAGGAAGGGAGGAAGGAGGAAGTAGGAAAGGGAGGTGGAGGCGCTTGGCTTGCACGTCACGGGTTCGTGTCGGTTAAGGGGAGGGAGATCTCCTGCTCTGATTCGGGCGCAGCAGAGCGGTCCACCGACGCGGAGAGGGAAAAGGAAAGGGAGCGGGAGAGGAAGGAAGGGGAGGGGGAAGAACCCGACAGGCGGGGCCCTTCTGTCAGCCGGAGGAGAGGTGGTGCAGTGTGGGGAGGGGAACTGGGCCAGGGGAAAGATGGGCCGGGGCAGAGCCCATTTGGCGAAAAGAGAGAGAGAGAGAGGAAGGGCACTAGGCCGGGTGAGGAAAAGCCTGCGGGCCAAAACAACAAGAGAGAGGGAGAAGAGGGTAAATGCTTTTCCAATTTTCCAATTTTCAGAAATTCAATCCAATTTCAAAATACCAAAAGAATTTCCAGTTTGAAATTGAAAGAGCAATACAAAAATCTTATGCACCAGCATGTATGCAACAACCATGTTCCTATTTGCAAAATTTTTATTTTGTGAAATCCTTAATTATTTTCCTATGTTTAAAATGACCACAACAAAATGCATTTCAAATTGTTTTTAATCTATTTTAAATAATGCATGTTTTTAGGGTGTTACATCATGATTCCATCTTGGGGCAGCAATGAATTGGTTATCCACATCGATTATCTTTTCACTTCTCTCATGAAGTATGATGGTGTTATGAGAATCAATCTTTTGCTCACATTCCTTGCACACCTACACAGTTTGAGAGACAACACTAGAACTACAAAATAGTGGGTTAGCATTTAAATCATCCTCACATGTCTTGCAATCAAGCTCTCTCTTTTTATGTGGTGTATCCCTCACATCTCTCATTTCAGACTTGGTGGCAATCATCACTAAGTTCTCTCTATCTCTTTTTTTGTTTTCTCTCATGTTTGGCTTGTGGCTCTCACTCACTGATTTGTGGAAGACACTCAAATTATTTTGCACTCTCACTGCTCACATCAGAACTCTTTTTAAAGTGCTCAGCTAGAATTTGCTGCGGTGTCATGGGTTTAAGAATCAACTCCTTGCCCTTCCACTTGATGGTGTATTGATTGGTTCTACCACAATATAGAGATGATCGATCATATTTCCATGGTCTTCCCAACAGCATGTGACACACTGTCATAGGTGCCACATCACACTCCACAGTGTCAATATATTCACCAATCTTGAAAGAAACTTTCACTCTTTGTGCAATCTTGATAGAACCTGAATTATTAAGCCATTACACATGATATGGATGAGGGTGTTTCAGTAGCTTTAAACCAAGCTTTTCAACCATTTGTTTGCTAGCAAGATTGTGACAACTTCCACCATCAATGATCACCTTGACAACTTTATCTTGCACTTTTACTCTAGTTTGAAAAAGATTGTGCCGCTATCCAGTTTCAGCTTCACTCATTTGCACACTCAAAATTTTAGATACAACAAGAGTAGCACCAGATTCAAATTCACAGATATCCTTCTCAAGATTATTCTCCTCTTCACTATCTTCTTGTTCTTCTTCACTAGCAGATTCATACTCTCCTTTGTCATTCACAATGATGGTTCGGTTGTTTGTACACTCTCTTGCAACATAACCACGACCACCACACTTGAAACATTTAATTCCACTACTTTTGTTCGAAGAACCTACTAAAGTAGAGGGTGTATTTGCTGATTTGCTCTTCTCATTTGGAGTAGCCAACTCTTTGCCACTAGAATCTCCAAAATTGCTAGATCTTGCACTAGCACTTGAGTTGGAGAATGTACCTCTATTTACACTACCTCTTGGGTGAATTTGCTTCCACTTGCTGCACTCTTTGTGCTGAAAGATACTCCTCTACTAGACTTGATATCCTGCTGCAACTGGCATTCAACTTTGCTATCTTGATGTACCAACTCAACAAGATTGCGGTACTACTGAAATTCAACAATGCGCTGAATGTTGCGGTGCAGCCCTGACATAAAATGTGCAATTGATTGCTCTTCATCTTCATACACATTGGCTCTAATCATTGCCTTCTCCATCTCTTTATAATACTCATCCACATTGAGACTTCCTTGCTTCAGATTCTGTAGCTTGTCAAAAAGATCACGACGATAATGTTTGGGAACAAATTTTGCCCTCAATTCTCTCTTCATTTCAGCCCATGAATGCACATCACTTGGCCAGCTTCTTCTCTATCATTCAGCATTTGATCCCACCAGATTAGAGCATAGCTATCAAACTCAAGAGCAGCCATGGCAACCTTTTTTCGCTCAGAATAATTATGCAAGCAAAAAATTTTATCCACCTTCAACTCCCATGTAAGATATGCTTCAGGATCAGATCCTCCATCAAACTTGGGCATGGTGAATTTTAATTTGCCAAACCTCTCCTCATTGGGCTGATTTCGCCCATGATTTCCTCGGTGACGACGATCATCATGATGGGGTTGTTCAACCTCTTCTTCTTCGTCCTCTTCGTCAGTCCCACTTTCTTTTAGTCCATGCTCTCTTCCATGACCAGTACCTCTACCACCATTTCCATGACCTAGAAGTGGGGGCCTTCTTGCATTTATAACCACACGGTTTCTCCGTCGTCTTCGCTATTCTCTTGCAAGATGAGTAGCAGCTTGTTCTTCATTTTCTTCAACTTCTTCTTCATGGTGACATGCATTTGCATCTTTAGAAGGAGGTTCTTGCAACCGAGTCATAAGCGCTTGAAGATTGGCTGTTAGTGTCTCCACGCTTTGCTTCATCTCATTAAATTGTGCCATGGTGACACAATCATCAATCTCAACATGAGAACCCATCTTCCTGTCAAGTTAGTGATGGTTTGCAACAAATCTATGTGGAATATATGGATTAGAAAAATATATGTGGAATCACACAACCTCACCTCTCTTATCAACCAAAGCTCTTATGAATTCTTGCAGATTACAGAGGGCCAATGCGAGGTGGAAACCGAAAGTGATGGTTGGGAGAATACAAGATCAGTGTTCCTATGACGGTGGGTTATTTGTGGAGCTTGGTGGGGATATAATTAACAAGGAATGCAGTCTGAATTCTCGATATTGTAAAGTTAAATCGCAGTTCAAAATAGAAGTTCAGTGCCTAGTGTTGACCACAAGATATGAATGATGTAAATGGATCAAACACACACGCAAAGATAATTTCAGATTTGATGCAAACAAGGTGTATGCCTAGGATGTAAGTGTTTCAATCAAACCCAAGCAAAATTTTGCACCAAAGGATAGATAAATAAACTGATTGTGCAACTTGATATAAAATTTCAGAACTTGTGCACATAAACAAACTGAACTTTTGACTTCTTTGTCTCAACCTTTCTCAACTTCTCTCTTTTTTTGCACTTTTCTTTCTTCTCTATTTTTTAACACATTTTTTGTATAACTAAGAAAAATACTAGAGATATCACTTATACACTTTTTTTTAGAAACAAGACACAACCGTCAATGTTCTAATTAACTTGATAGGATCAAAGTTTACGTGAAGAATGATACGGGTTTCTGATTTTTTTATATAGGGATTTGTAGATATATGAAAGAAGCTCAAAGGACACACGAAGGATAATATGATCAGCAACTAAACAAAGACTCTAATGAACCAAAATTTAACCAAACTCACAAGAACAACAGATTGAAACAAAGTGTTATGGCAGAATATTTTTGTGGTTTTTTAGTGGATAGGACGAACACAAATATATGTAGCTAAGGGTAAAAATTCCTACCGTGGCAACTGAAGCTTTGATACCAGATGATGAGGGACAGTTTCGATCTTCACGACGTAGGATCATGATCTTGATAACTAGCCAAAGATTGGCCGATAACTTGCTGCAAGCAGCGGTAACTAGTGCAACCTGACGACACGCACAAGGAGCCAATCAATGTCTCTATACGGCAGCCTAAACCAAGGATTCGCCCAACCACACTCTCAAAGAACCAACCTACGCAACCTGAACTCGAAGATCAGGAGCACGGATTGGGTGCCGATGACGCGGCCACTTCTGTAATCTCCGCGAAGGAAAACAAGAGCAAAGGGGGTAGAGAATCTCTCTCTGGGGTTTGTTAGCACACAGCTGAACAAAGGTTCGATATTTCGATTATCAAAAGTCTACGTGTGCTAGGATGCAATGGAGTATATATACTAGCAACAGCCTGCTAGATAGGTGTAAACACGAGATGGAAATGAAAAGGCTAAAAATGTGAAAAGGCCTCCACGAAATGGGTTTCTGAAGTGGCTTTGCGAGGCTATTGGTCTTCTGCGTAGTCTTCAGTAAATTGGCAATATCTCCATCTTGGGAGTCCAAATGGCGCACCGTTAAATGAGTTGGAAAGTTAACTTGACCATATTTCCAACCATGTATACCATGCGTCACGAAACATTATAGAATGGTACAGTTTCACATGGGAAGTTGTACCAACATTCTGTCTTGTGAAACTGTTGATCTTCTGAGCAGTCTTCACTAATATGATCATATCTCAATATTGGCACGTCCAAAAGGGGTGAGGTTTACTGCATTGGAAAGTAGACTTCAAGAGCTTTCCAAAATGTCCTCTTGAGCCTCAAAAGCTTCTTGGAGTAGAGAGATATGAATTTTCTTAAACTGGTCCGTTTTGGACAGGACTGGTCCGTTTTGGACAGGACTGGTCCGATCTTCTTCAACTGGTCCGTTTTTGGTCTGTAGCTTTTCTTCATGTAGAGTAACATCCTACTCTTGATGTGTGTACCTAAGTACATAAAAAATAGAACACTTAGGTAGTATAACATTCTTGTAATTATCAAAATTGAAATCAATAAGGAATGAATTCACCTGCTCTTGCAATTTTCTAGAACGACTTCTTATAAGAGGACCTTGAATTGTATCATTTATGTTTGATGATGGTTGCTTAGTACTTGAAGTAGTATGCATGGTTGAGATGTCCTCATCAAGCATTATAACTTAAACATTAGTGAGGGATCGTTCTACTTCACTATCGCATATATAGACAAAAATATTACCGCACGTGAAAGTAGAACGACATAAACACATATATGGCTTGGTATAGCCCATTGTTCCTTTGGGGGATCTCCATCTCCATCCATCTCTTCATCATGGTGATTGCCATCTCCATGATTCATGTATGTCATCCTTCCGTGATGAGTCCACCAAGACTATCTATCACTACCACAGGACTGTGAAATAAAATTACATGGTTGCGGAAAGGATCATCACAGTTTGGTACGCAGGCCATTACATATGAAAGGACAATATATATGGCTCCAACCATATTGTATTACCCATGACAAGCAAGCCATGGATTAATTACATACATGCATCACATACACACAAGGGCTATAACAGTCAAGAATCCTGCAAAATAGAGTTAACCGATTCCGACGTCTAAACTTAAAAAGCCGAAAACTCATTTTTCTGGGCTGAATGCGAAATTCTCTTGCAAATCTAAAATCGCCAAAACTGCCGTTGGCAGTCGGCGATGAATGTAAAATTCTCTCGCACACAATTTTTGTTTAAAGTTTGTCTCAATCCGAGGTCGTATGCAAAAGTTATGGCCGTTTTACCGAACAACACTTTTTTTGCAAATTTCCCCTCCGACGGCGGATCTAATCCGCCACCGCCGCGCATCGCATGTGCCTAAAACTTGACCTAGGTTCGATTCGATCAATCTTATTGATCTCCAACTCACCGTAATTGGGTTTACATGTATCACTTAACTCTTTTGGCGGAATTCCGACCGGTACGAGTAGATCGTTACAAGACCAACGTGGCAAGATCATGAACCATGATCAGAGACTGTTTTTCAACTGTGCATATCTCCATATGCACGTACCCAGATTTATAATGAGGCATCTAACGGCTCCGATACCACTGAAGGGTTATGAGGTTGCTACGCTAGCCAGAAAACAAAAATTTTCGACCCCATAAACCAGGAACTAGTGCTAGTTATAGATCACGGGATTACCACTAGATGCACAGGTGCAGCGGAAGCGACTCGACATAGTCGTACATGTCGTGGTAGTGTTGTGCAGTTGCGAGGTCATCCGTCTCAACGTCTCCTTCTCGCGGTTCGTCCTTGTGCTCTAGATGTAGCACCTCCGAGGAATCCCACACATGCAGGGAGGAAGCGTCACGCCTCCGGACTGCTAGTACCACGAGGAGCAATAGGCGCGAGCGTGGGGAGCGATGATGGCTACCAAAAGGTGTGGATCGACAAACTCACCCCACACCCTCCCCTTGCTTATATAGGCGTCCTAATGAGCTACCATGTTGGAGGCCCATTAGAAACCCTAAACTTAGTCTAATTTGGGTCCAACCCGAATTAGGCTTCCAGCCCCTTAAGCGTGCGACCCTTTGGGCTCGCGTGCACATAGACATGGCCCGATTACTCCTACTTGACCAATAGTTGATAGCGGCCTCTAGCAAGGCGTGTCAACTCCTATGTATACTTTACGATCATATTAGATGAACCACCACAAAACCACATACATGTTATTCCCTTGTCTAACGATATTTGGTCCAACTTGTGGGTTAACACTTAACCCAAGCACAACCATGCATTGCATGATCTATTCATTCGAGTGGTCCAGTGATATATCTCTCACATGGAGAGTGGAAAATCCCTTCTCGATCGATTATCTTGATCGACTATGTCTCACAGCATGTTTCCCGACAAACCTGAAAGCTACCTTTATAATTACCCAGTCACGGAGTAGCGTTTGGTAGTCCCTAAGTAGGTCGTTTTACATCTTGAGTACATACGACAATCTCAGGTCTAAGAACATAATGTATGTGATGTGTAAAGAGACAATCTCATGTTGGGTCAGTCTAGTCCCATGTCATACATGTGCCCACATTATTAGTTTGACATCTCTATGTCTATGACTTGTGAAACATAGTCATCAACTAATAATGTGATGATCTAATATTCATATGTGTCCTCACATGAACTCTGATCAGGGACTACTTTTAGAATAACCATACAAGTACAAGAGTTTCACAAACAATTCACATAATTGCTAATCGATAAAAATTGTCTTTAATGGATATTCATTGAACTCATTACATGTCATGGATACAAGGAAATACAATCATCTCTATGATTACCTCTAGGGCATATTCTCAACAGTTGTTGCTGCTGCTACCAGTCTACCATCATGACTTAAAGTTCATTACACGCTTATCACAACTTAGCAGAACAAACATAGGAGTGGCGGTGAAAGCCTCCTTGGCTCTTCTTCTCCTCCCTATCCGTCCTCCTTGCCACCAATGATGCAGTCATGTTCAGCATCACCGACAATTGTAGCTTCACCATGTGGCTAGCTGCCACGCCAGTTGGTTGTGGCACATAGCTCAACCATGGGCAGACGTGGAGCCCTCAACGTGCCCACCAGCACCTCTTTCGATTGCTTGTGGGGGCGCACTAGTGTTGACACCAGAAGTGGCAAATGGGAAAAGACTGCAAGCGTACGATTGTCAAGTGTAGCTTTCACCGGGAGTATTCCAGGTATCATATTTTCCTCAGAGAACGAGAAGTGAATTAACTAGAGGTAAGATTATGTCCTATGATGAGACAAGGGAGACTATGGTATTTGGGTTGAGAGGTTCACTATAGCAAAGATATCTAACTAGGCAAAGCTGGTTATACTGGATTTATCAGCCCTTCTTTTGCAGGAGGCGATGGGATAGATCAGTAAGAGGACAAAACTCTAACCGGATCGTGCCATCATGTTGTATTGAGGCCCTACCTTTTAAGAACTTATGTTACACACGTGGTGGAATACAAAGACTAGATAGGGTTGTCACCACCTACTAGCTACCACAAACAATCCGTGCCATAAGCGGTTTACAAAGGCAAGATCTAGTCTAGACACCACATCTACACTATTCTTACTACTTTAACCCCAACTAAGGACTAAAGCACTCTACTTAAAGTAAAGCGATGAACAAGCGCAAAAAGATGTATAACAGTTATGCCAGAAGTAGAGTATCAAATCCTATAAAGAACTCAGAAGAATCACTTACAAGTGTTGAACTTACAAGAGAATCACATTTGCTGAGGTACAACTCGGAGAAGACGCCAGACAGGCCCGGCTCTCCTCACTCTCTTCCAAATAGCATAGCACTACAGCAGAGCTACACTATGCTAAGTAGTTTCTCCAATGAGGCATGAATGAGAGTGAAGGCCTAGGGGGGTATTTATAGCTAGAGGTGGAGTAGGGGCTACTCCGGTGCCACGTCAGCGATCCACACCACCTTCATCAGCCACCATAGGATCAAACCGTCATTGTAACCACCTTAGATCAATGGTGGAGATGAAGTTGATTCATGGGGGTATGCAGGAAGGCGGTGGAGAGCTCGGGGAGGCTTTTGGGCACATGGGCAATGTCGGCCGAACTCCCCCTGACAGGTGGGCCCTGTCACTCCTTCTAGAAGGTGTCCCCACTAGTCAGGGGACTTAGTGGTGGCCTCTGGACCTCTTGACATGGTCGGCCAATCCCCCCCTGACAGGTGGGACCTCCTCCATCTTCTAGAAGGTGTCCCCACTAGTCAGGGACCCAGTGGGAGGCTGTAGCCCAATTTTGGAGATCGGTCGATGCCCTTTTGGCCCCTTTGGAGTCAGGCTTTCTCGTGGAAGCTCATGGACGTGTCAGGAGTCCAATGGTGCAGTCGATCTGGAGTTTGGCTTCAATCACATATCAGGAGATATGCAAAATGAGCTTCCAGCATTGCTGATTGGCCTGAAATGTTATTCCCTGCAAAACAAAGTCTTCCAAGTACATGTGGAACTCATTAGTGGTAACTATGTTCTTGTAGTGTTATTCTACTCTTGAATCCAAGGCTGTTGACGGTATTTTGAGTATGTAAAAGTATGTCATTCTTACCGTGAACAAGATCCCCCGTACTTACCTCTTTGTTCATCCTCGAGTGAAGGATAAAAGTAAACGTAACTATGATATTCTCAAAGTATAAAGCAAGCATAAAGATTTACTCAAGAAACTTTGTTATACAAGTGGGATATGTGGTATTGTCTAGCATATATCCTTGAGAGGTTGATAAATGGAATAGTTCTCAAGGCAAAGTCATCTCCCCAAAATCATATTTTAGTACTTGGAGTTTTTGGTAAGTGTTTCAAAAGAAAGCACATAAGTCAACTTACTCCTCATATAGTACTATAGATCACTCAAAAAGGTGTATGGATCCTTACCAAGGCATAGCATGTGATTGCCTTCTTTTGTATCTCCCTACTTCTAAATGGCTTATGTGGAGCTTAGGTAGGGATAAGCAATGTAGCATACTTGCATTACTTATATTGTAAAGTCAAAACAAGGATCCAAGGAGAAAAATGTCATAATCCTATATCAAGATGTGCATGTGTATGGAATATGATAGTGGACTTTATTGTACTCTTTAACTATGTATGATCTCTCTACCTTTATGTTTATTTGAGATATGGCTATATTTTTTTAATATTATTTATGAGCTTTTTGATTGCTCTTTTTTTAAGATAGCCATATCTCTTTGCAAAATTTTTAGAGAGATCATAACATATTTCTAGAGTATTTATTGGATAAAAATGGAACATATGAATGAAAGGCATGTTTTGCGTGCTTCCAGCGTAGAAGTAGCGGATATATGTGGTGTGTACGTGATCTTGATCTTTGAACTATGACAAAGTTCTCAACAAGGGTCAACAAGGTTTGATTAAACTCAAAGCAAATACAAGAAGCATATGAGGAAGGTTTTTAACATGTATAAACATATATGGCTTTGGTAGGAATTTTTCACTATAGAGGAGTAGTGACATTATGGTTTTATGACATTTTCAAAAATTAATCTCCAAGTACTTTAAATAGATAGGGTATGAATCATGAGCCGAGAACTTATATCTCATTGATCAATAACTTAGTCAATATGGTTTCCTATCAAGATATTTTCCCACTAGTATAAACAAAAGCAAGAATTCATCTTTATGATGCTTTTACCCTCATAACATCATAGATCATGTCACTTTTTAAATTTTTGTTTCGAATACGATCTTCTTGTTTTTATTCAATATTAAAAGGGAAATAAACTAAGCAATTAATTTCATGAAGAAATAAATTTTATTTTTATTTTTATTTTTATTTTTTATTTTTTTTGAAGGGAAATGAGTTAAACAAAGAAAAACATAAATGAAAAAGGGAAGAGATGTGACAAACCAGTCAGGGTTGATGAGGATGTTGCGTGGATGCTGGCTGGTGGACCTGGAGGTCCTTGGTGGGGTCGGCCGACCCCACTTCGGAGCCATTTGGCCACTTCGGTCTCTGAAATAGATCCCTTACCTTTTGAATATTCTTCTGCTTTGTCAGTTCTGCTATTTGGCCTCTAAGGTGCATCGACCGATGCTGAAAAGTGTCTGTTGAGGTCCAATGTTTTCGTGGGATGTGTCATAACCTTATACATCATGATTCAGTGGCTGATTGTGGCAGAACCGTCCAAATTATAAGAGATCAAGTACTAAAGTAGCCAACTTAACAACCAATTAGAGCACTTGAGCCCATATAATCCCGGTAGTCCGAAAATCTCGAAGGATTTATAACAATCGTATATCTGGCCAAGATCGCGCAAACTCAAGTATGCATATTTGAGCGAACCAACAATTGAAACGAAGTACTTGAAGTATGAAATAAAAGTTATTACCACACTTGGTTCCAGATAAAAGTAGTAAGTTACGCCACCACACACGTGGCCAAATAAAACATTGTTTTTGAATCCGAACCCAAAGTTTTACTCCACACGAATACCATTAATAGATAGGGGTGCTAACGAGATCATATCCAACAACAGCAAAAGATGAGCTCGTAGAAGACCTTGCCCAAGGCCTACTCCTCTTCTCCTTCGACAGGATAGAGGCAGTGCTTACAATAGCCAAAGTATACCTGGCCATCTGCAAGAAACGGGATAAACCCTGAGTACGGGAATGTACTCAGCTAGACTTACCCGTCTAACTGAAAATAAGGACTCCAAGGATATGCAAGGCTGTATAAGGAGTTGTATAACTTTTCATTTGCGGAAGCGCTAACTGGATGAAATAACTTTAGATAAAAGAGCAGCCATTTTCCATCCTATTATTTATCTCTAAGTTTGCACCTATACTAGAGCACTCACTTGATCTAAGCAAACAATTATGATAATACCATATCCAGTTCATTGTCAATTTTTTAGTAGAACCATTATCGATGTCACATGGAGTTGTACCGTGGTGAAGCTCAGCATAATCCCCCACTATCCGGTGGGAGGCGGCAACTCGAATCGATATACAACCAGCTGGCAAGATTACCTTTAACACACGCCTACACTTTCCCCATCGAGTCCATGCATTGGGTTACCGCTCAACAAAGTCCAGGTAGTACCGTCGAGAGCTCAGTGTAGTCCACCCAATTGGAGAAATCAGTTGGCCACCACGGGGCAGGTCGTATCTCCAAACTAGAGGGTGCAAAAAGTAGGCTGAGAGTCGTCCCGGACAGTGTTTACTCGGCTTCGGGGTTGAAGATCACAACGACCCCTATGTGAAAGGGCGCATTCAAAGATGTAAGAGGGCCACCATCGTATACAAACCTATACGATCCAACGGACAGATTGCCCCCAAGTCTAAACCACTTGGTGCCTCTTCCTTCCAGTTGATCGCATTTCATTACTACCATTGGTTCCTTCCCACGATAGCAAAATATAGCCAACCGTGATTGGTATTACCCCCATGGGATAATACTATAAATATAAATGTAACCATTTGATCTAAGCATGCTAAGCAGTTGATTTTACTTTTATTTATCAGGTTAACAAGGTAGGTAAACGAAATATCAAGGAAGGTAATGCAGCAAATGGGATTCATCCAACTCCTAGCACCTAATGCATCACAGTATAAACTACTCAAGTAGATTAATTTATAAAATGCTAGGAGGCTTAAAGATCTCCGGGGCTTGCCTTGAGTGAAGGTAGAGGGCTGGTGATCAGGGCACTCAGGGAGGTTAGTGGCGAGCTCATGGTACTCCTCGTTCAGCTCCTGCACCTCCTGGACTCCTTCCTCTGGAAGTGGCACCTAGGGTTCCTCTACTGATCTTGAATGTTTGCAATGCATATAAGTAAACCATGGATGCAGGGATGATGCTTTGAGCAAGAATTAAACACTCAAAGGTGGCCTCTAGACTGAATTAACTAATTACTCAAATTTCCACTTTACATAGCAAGCCTAATATATACTACTCAGAAAAATCTACCAAAAATACAGAGGACAGAGCAAGTCTACTGGATACTACTGCAGAAAATTCACCCATAGCAAAGCTACAATATAGCAGATACAAAAAGATGAATTTAAATGCAGAAAAAGTACTTAGAACTAGGCCCACTGTCTAACAGGGTGAAATATACTATATCTTATTTTTAACAGGTTCTTTACTTAAGAACATATTTATCAAAAAAGTTCCATGATCAACACTACCAGATTATTTCCTATATGATTTTCCAAAGAAAACCATAGAAAAGAACACTTAAACTACAAGTATCTTTTCTGCCATACAACATACCACATATTATATTTTTCATAGGGAGATCAAGGCATATAGAGACTATACAAAAAGTTTCATGATTTATCTAATTATAGATTTACCACATGAATTATTCTAAGAAAGCAATAGAAACACATTTTAATAGATAATAAATAAATTCTACACAGAAACATGGTCGTTCATATTTTTCCTAGCTTCTACATAGGATAACAAATCTAGCACAAAAGTTTCACATTTTTATTTGATCATTTCATATAGAAAACATTTATCCTTAATAAATGCATAAAAGAACTATTTAAACATTAGTACTGAAGACATTCTCCAAAAATTACTTTTGTATTTTTAGCAGAAAGATATTCATTTATAGAGACTAACACTATTTATTTTACCATTTATGTATCTCCTAAACTCTAGATATAAAATCAACAAGTATAAATACATTTACTGAAAATGAATGAAATGGATTGCATTTTTGAAACAGGTCCACGGTGTACAGTGCATGGGCTCGACCCAGTGTGTGCGAGCGGCTGACAGGCAGGGCCCAGCGGTCAACCCAGGTCCATTTGCCAGCGAGCAGAGAGCAGAGCCGCCGGTGGTGAGCTCGTTGGCAGCGGTGCGGTGCTTAGCGTGCTCGGAGTGATGACGCGAAGCGACTGGTGGAGTTGGTTGAGCCAGCGTGACCGTGTAGGTGACCGGCGACGTGCGGTGGCGGCGCTGCGTGGCGGTGTGACGCGGCGGGACCATTACCAGCGGTGTTCTGCTCGGCGAACGGGTGCGTGAACACCATGGTGGTGTGGTGAGTGCAGCGCAAGGGTTGGTTGGACCGGAGGAGCTCCGAGGATGTCCGGCCACGTGCGAGCTCCGCGGCGGCAGCAATGGCGCACGACGCATGGTGGTGCGGTGATCTAAGGTGAGCTAGGGTAAGCAGTGTGGTGTCCTCACCTTGGTTGGTTACGATGGTGCTATCGGCGGGATGGAGCGGTCGATGGTGGTGTGGAGAAGCGCGAATGTGGTCGAGCTCTACGGGTGATGCCGGTGCTCCGACTGGCAGCGCGTGCGCTCCGACAAGGTTGATGCTCAACCGGTTGAGTTAGGGTGAGCACCGTGTGTGCGTTGTGTCGGTGAAGCTCGGTGCTCGGTGGATTGAGCAGAGAAGCTTGAGTGGTGGTGGAATGACGAAGGGGGTGATGATGCGCTCTCGGTGTTCGGCTCGTCGTGGCGAGAGCAAAGCAGAACGGGGGAGTGAATGAGCACGGGTGGCTGTGAGTGCGAGGGGCAGAGGGGGTGTAGGCTGAGTGGTGCGGCCGATGGGACCGTGACGCGACGGCGAGGCAGCACAGCGGTGCGGCAGCGCGTGCAGAGGAGACTGCGGTGCGAGGCTAGTGGGTGAACGCGATTGCGTTCTTGGTCCTGGCGCCGTTAGCGCGGATACGCGCTCGAGTGCGAGCGTGACCAGTCGGGGTTCGGTCGGGCTGCTGGTCGCTGTGGCAACGCGACGGCGAGGTGATGGCACGGCGCGGCGCGGCTCTCTGCGTGGGCAGAGGCGGTGAGTGGCGAGCAATGGGGTCGGCGCTGTGTGGCAGGGCGCGGCGCAAGGCGAGAGGGCGAGCAGTGCTTTTGGCGCCTATCGGCAGGGGCAGTCGGCCACACGGGACTCCTGCCAGCGTACGGCGTGGCCGTGGTCGGGTGCGCTGCGCGGGAACGCGCGAGTGCGAGCGTGCGCTGGTGGGCGCAGGGGTAAGGCCGAGTGGGCCGAAAGGGTTGCCCTCGGCCCATTTCAGGTTTGCTTCCTTTTCCATTTTTCTTTTATTTGTTTCAAACTGAATTTGATTCAAACAGTTTTAAAAACTTAAAACTAGAATTTGAAACTTAAACCAAAGTTATTCAGAATATTATTCTCTACATTATTCATGTAGGTCATATTTTCTGAAAACTCTTATTTTAAAAGGTTGTAGTTTAAATCAAATTAAACCATATTTAAGGGAAAAGAATTACTTTAACTTTTGCATGTTTAAAGAAAGCTTACTATATTAAGAAGGTGATCAAGAAAAGCTTATTACTTAACTCTAGATATAACAAGCCTTTCTAAACAAGATAACTAAGGCTAGAGCATGAAACTCCTATTAAATTCTAATTCCAAAAGATAAAATCATATACATGAAATGATGCAAATATAAACATGAATGCAATGAGATGCTAATGCTTAGTGGCTAATGGTGATCCTAATGCAAGCTTGACACAGGGTGTCACACCGATCTTGTCAAATGATATGTTGGGGTGTCGACTGACATCCCCCCATACTTGTTTCACTGCATACCGGAACACAGAACAAAAAGATCAAATGCAGGGGTTCTGCTGGGGTAACATACCAGTAGAACTAAGAGTTTCATTTCTCATTGATAGCTTAGGCATATGTTCATTGATTCATGAGTGATAGACTATCAAGCCTAAGTATCTTGTTGCTATGAAGGGCTAAGGTGTGCCAAGTGAGAAGGTGGAGAGAGAAAGTCCTATAGTCTTAGCATAAGGGATGACAAGGATCTTGGCATGCTCTCTTCTATCAGAGCCATGATGTAGGTTGTGTTGATGGCTCTAGAGGATGGCTAAGAAGAGGGAAAGAAGAGAGAGTCCAACGTCCTTCGCCTCTGTTTTGACTTGGATCATGCCGAAAATAGGAGAGGAATGTTGGTCCAACGTTCAGGATCAACGGGCATGGCTGAAGGGCCAAAACCTCAGTCGGCCAACCTCCTTTGGCTTGGTTTGGTTCGACCGAGTCAAGTTTTAAACTCCCACGAGTGAGGTTAGGTAGGCCGTGCAACGTCGAGCTATTAGGCCTTAAGAAGGGATCGACCAATGCCCTTTTGGGGCCAAATGGGCCAAGCTTTTTCATGGGAGATGACAAGGCTAAGTACATGCTAAATCTAGGGTCAAACACGAAAAATTAACAAAAATTTAAACATGTAGATTTTAGTTCTTAGTTGGATTAAGGACAAAATCTATCATATCAATTTCATGCTCAGGTGATTCATGTTCATGAAAAGCTTGAGACATTGACCATTTACCTTTAAAGGTGTTGCAGCCGTAATCTTGAAGCGTGACGATTCCTTGTGTCACAACATTGATGATGTAGACTGGTCTTCCTTCTTTGAATCATCGCATTGTACTCAGACCCTTTCCTCCTTTCATTGCTTCTCTCCTGCGAAGGATTTGTGGACAACACATACCCGAAGGAATTCACGAGTAATTTTGAAGCACGGGCATTATTGTCATAGAAATAGAGGGCATCTTCTATGCTATAGAAAAGTTGGCTTTAGCATTTTAGCATAGAAAAGGATTTTCCCTCATGGTTTACCGATTAAAAATTAAGCAAGGTTAAGGCAAAGATGTGTAAGATTATTTCATTACTACCCCAACCCTTGATTTGTCTCTAAGAATGATCTCAGGACTTGCCCACCAAAATTTTGAAGTCATCTGTCATGGGTTAGTCCAAAAGTACAACCAAATTCCATAAAAGTTTACTTTTGGTTCATTACTCAAACTTGACACCGTGTCTAATTTGATTAAGCAAAGCTATTTAACCTAAGAACCATGCTTAATTTAAAGAGATTTTGGAAGCACGATCTCTACTCCCAAACCAAAGTATTTATAATAGAACAAGGAAGCATGAAGGCATAAAGAGATTCAAAAAGGAACAAGATCATGGATGGTGAACTAGATGAGCATTTTTTTAGTTTTTATTATTTCTATGACTTAGCAAGATGAGCAAGGTATAAAGAGAAAGCAAGGTAGAGACAACCAAACAAAATTAAACAATGAAGCATGAAATGAATTTCTTAGAGAAATCCACTCCCCCACACTTGGATTTTGCAACATTTGATAATGAGCAAATCCAAGTCTAGGATGTGAAATTTTCTTTTTAATGTGCTTCATTATTGAAGGATGTTTGGTTAGACATACCTTGTGTTTTGCTCGATCATTCTTTTTGTTCAAACCTGAAATGGTTAGTGACAAAAATACCCGAAGGAACAATTTCACAAATATTCCCTTAATCTCATTTTACAAAGTCATTTTATTTATTTTAGAATTTTTTTGGAAACTAAAAATATATATATTTTTTATTTTGTTTTGTTTTATTATTATTATTACTATTATCATTTTCTTTTAATTAATTAATTACTTAATATTATTATTTATTTAATAATAATTTTATTATTTTTTTTATAGGCAAACTTTAAGAGAAAAGAAAAAGGCTCGGGTTATCTCCCGAAAGTTCTTATTTTTTTAAGACACAAGCTTGTCTTTGGGACACCTTCAAGTGCATCTCATGTTGGTGAAGCGGTTTCCCCTTCAACTCCACCATTTGCGATCATATCCTCAACACCAACACCACTACGAGATTTGCAAAATTTATGATAGACAAACACATCTACAACCAACCTTGCAAAGATCTTAGAAACAATAGGCATGAAAGGGTTGTAGATCATGTGTGTGGTTATGGCAGAGGGAAGGATTGATTTGGGAGATTTCTCACTTGAGCATGGATTTGATAGGAAGATCAGGGAATAACTTCCATGCTCGTTG
Organism: Microstegium vimineum; assembly: GCA_022036555.1. Lineage (NCBI taxonomy): Eukaryota > Viridiplantae > Streptophyta > Magnoliopsida > Poales > Poaceae > Microstegium > Microstegium vimineum. The sequence goes on along the minus strand of CM039134.1, from coordinate 44,262,709 downwards.
GTAGAATCTTCCATTTCAAGGAGTAGGTGAGCACTTTCTTTCTCATGACATTTCAAGTCATCCTCAAGGCTTGAATGGGTCATGGTTGTTAGCGAGATTGTCATAAACTCACCCCTTGGATCAAGAAAAGGTTTGGATTCTAACCCTTTGATGAGAGGTCAGGAAGACCAAATGGGTAGATAATCTTCACCTATTTTATGACCAAGCTTCTCATTTCCTAAGGTGTTCTCCAAGATTCTCATGATTGGCCTTCCGATAAAGGTAAGATGAAAGGAGAGTCTAGGAAGGTCAAAGATATTAAAATCTAGGAAGATCTTGAGATCATCAACCACCACAAGAATATCATGGAGGACTCCTAGACAATCAAGGATTTGACCATTGGGGAGTCTAAGACGCTTTTGTGATTGGGATAGATGATCTTTTGATGATGTTGGAACATGGAAATAAGGAATGATGTTGATCCCGAGGTTAGGATCATAGCAAATTTCGCCATCAATGCCCAACACTTGATAGGATATTCTCCTTACATGTGTGGGCATTTTAGCAACTTCCTTTGAGGATTCGACCTCATCCAACCATTCTTGGCTTACAACGGTAGACAGAGGCTCTAACTGTTGACTATGCTCCTCTTGGTCAGATTTATGGCCCTCCTGGCTTCCATACCTCGGGTGTCTTAATGAATTCCCAGAGTCATTAAGTGGGTCATCATCAGACTTGAATGAAAGAATACATGGGGGATCATTAGGATCAAGGATGGGTTCATAAGATAAGTCAGATGTGGGCATAGAGAAGGAGAGGATAGATTTGGCTTCTAAACACTTTAGTTCTCCTTTTATAAGCTCACTCGACATTTGTTTATCAGGAGTCCGAAGCTTTTCCTGATGTGCCATGTGGGAAGTCGAGGCACAAGATGATGTTGCTTTGGGAGGTTTTGGAAGAGATCTCTTTAAGAGAGGTCTAGAAAGATGAGGTCTCTTTTGGAAAGGATAATTTTGGGTATTCCCAAGACCAGCAAGATTAGATAGGAGGTTGGCCTCGAACTCGAAGGAGTGGTTTAGGTGTTGGATTTCTTCTTCCTTCGAGATTTGTGGTATTTGTGGTCCATGATCGATGGCAGAATCTTTGGATAGGAGTGATGATGATTCGGCTATCGAGATTTCTTTTCTAGGGGCTAGTTTTTGTTCTTCCTCGGGTCCTTCATTATAAACGTTAGTAGAGGGAGTGTTTTCAAGAATCTTCATGAGCCCTGCACTAACGGGTAGAAACAGGAAGGCTCCCCTGGAAGTTATATCAAGAAGTTGTGCGGAATCTATGCTAAGACCACCATAAAAGTGTTGTAACAATGTTGGCTCGGTTATAGCAAGATTAGGGCCAGATGATGCCAGATCTAAAAGACGAGCCCATGCCGTACCTAAAGGTTCTTTATCCTTTTGTGAGAAGTTGATGACCTCTTTTCGAAGACGAACAACACGAGAAATTGGGAAGAAAGATAGGCAAAAATTGGATTGTAACTTTTCCCATTCTCCGTTTACACTATCTACGTTGCGAAAGTACCATCGTTTGACTATTCCCGTCAAAGAAAACATAAATAGCTTCCACTTAAGGGTACTTCGCCTCATCCCTTGAATGTGGACACAAGAACACAATTGTTCAAAGTCACGTAGGTTAGTGTAAGGATTTTCATCTTCATCCCCAGAAAAAGATTGTTCCTGAACTTTGGCTATGAAGCTAGGGCGAAGCTCATAGCTAGATGAAAGGATGGATTGTGATGATGGTGGTGGCTCCAAACTATGGCGCTTTGGAGATGCAAGATAAGAGATGGATGATTGGTTCATGGTGTGAAATGGATAAAATGAAAAGAAATATAAAACAAGGATAATAGGACCACTAGGTTCTAGTTAAACAGCTACCGTTCCCCGGCAACGGCGCCAGAAAGCTTGTTGACACCAGAAGTGGCAAACGGGAAAAGACCGCAAGCGTACGGTTGTCAAGTGTAGCTTTCACCGGGAGTATTCTAGGTATCATATTTTCCTCAGGGAACGAGAAGTGAATTAACTAGAGGTAAGATTATGTCCTATGATGAGACAAGGGAGACTATGGTATTTGGGTTGAGAGGTTCACTATAGCAAAGATATCTAACTAGGCAAAGCTGGTTATACTGGCTTTATCAGCTCTTCTCTTGCAGGAGGCGATGGGATAGATCAGTAAGAGGACAAAACTCTAATCGGACCACGCCATCATGTTGTATTGAGGCCCTACCTTTTAAGAACTTATGTTACACACGTGGTGGAATACAAAGACTAGATAGGGCTGTCACCACTACTAGCTACCACAAACAATCCGTGCCGTAAGCGGTTTACAAAGGAAAGATCAAGTCTAGACACCACGTCTACACTATTCTTACTACTTTAACCCCAACTAAGGACTAAAGCACTCTACTTAAATTAAAGCGATGAACAAGCACGAAAAGATGTATAACAGTTATGCTAGAAGTAGAGTATCAAATGCTATAAAGAACTCGAAAGAATCACTTACAAGTGTTGAACTTACAAGAGAATCATATCCGCTGAGGTACAACTCGGAGAAGACGCTAGACAGGCCCGACTCTCCTGCAGGCTCTCCTCACTCTCTTCCAACTAGCATAGCACTACAGCAGAGCTACACTAAGCTAAATAGTTTCTCCAATGAGGCATGAATGAGAGTGAAGGCCTAGGGGGTATTTATAGCTAGAGGTCGAGTAGGGGCTACTCTGGTGCCACATCAGCGATCCGCGCCACCTTCATCAGCCACCGTAGGATCAAACTGTCATTGTAACCACCTTAGATCAATGGTGGAGATGAAGTTGATGCATGGGGGCACACAGGAAGGCGGTGGAGAGCTCGTGGAGGCTTTTGGGCACATGGGCAAGGTCGACCGACCTCCCCCTGACAGGTGGGTGTTGACGGTCCTTAAGTACCAAATTCAACCATCAACTAAACAAGGATAAGGATCTAATTGAAACCAATACCTAGAAATAGGATTTATACTGATAGAATTCCACGAGTTTTGTTGAATAACTATTTCTGCAGGGGGATATCAGGAAATATGGAGGGTAGGCCCACATGTCAGCATTACATAGAGATAATTATCACCCGCATGAAAAAGAATACTCTAGAAGGGTCAAGAAGGCGCGGGAAGAAACGAGAGGCCGAGCGGGCCCAGGGGCAGGGCGCCCGCCCTACCCCCTGGGGCAACTGCCCTAGGGCAAGCTCCAATGGGGCTCTACCTTGTGGACCCCCTCTCCACTGCCTTTGAGGTTGCATCTAAGCCCTCCATTAAGGTCAGTTTGATCCGACGGCCGACGTTCATTTGAGGAGCCTATATAAGGAAGGCCCCCTAACCCTGAGGAGGAGAGACCCGAAGAGCCCTGAAACCCTAATTCATTATTCATCTCAAGAGGAGAGGTCCCTGATCAAGCCCTAGAGCCACCACATCAACTAGATCTCTAGTTTAGCATAGCTACATAGGATTAGAACTAGGAGGAGTCAATCTTCGATTGGTTTCTGGATCTGTCAAAAGGATTCTTGGTAATTCTTTCTCTAGTTCTTCCTTGTTCATCATTTGCTCTTCAGTATTATGAATATGACTTTGCTCTACTTCATTATATTGTTTATGACTTTATTCTATTCGACTATGTTCTCAATTATATTGTTCTTGGTTTATTATGATTATATACTTGGCGTAGTTAGATCTGAATCATATCCATGTTTAGGATTGTATAGCGTTTATCCATCAGTAATATGGGTAAATGATAGATATTGTGTAGGCGTGGTGCCTAGACCGTATTTATCTGCGATTGTACCCTATATTCCGGATCGTGAGGTAGTTCGCGGGAGTGACAGTCCTGTTGAGTCCTTTGTAGTCCTCCTCCCGTTTATAGGGCAGGCAGAGCAGTACTATTACGGCGAAATGATTGCTATGTTTCTCATCTTCCTTAGTAATACTCACTTCACATGAATATCTCTTATCTCTCCATGATTGCCAAGTATAATTGCACTAATCATACTATGCTAGACTGTATAATTAAGAATGACTTAGAAAATATCTTTGTAGTTCGTCCTAATTCCATGCTAATGACTTGCTAGAATATCCGTTGAGGTGTTTATCATTATCTGATGTGGCTATATACATATATGCTGATCAGTATTTATCTTTTGTCACTATTCTTTCATTATCTATATCTTACGTGACATTTATCATGTATTGAGAGAGATAGATGGCAACTCTCCATTACATATGCAGTGATGCTCATTACTCATTCCTCATTTATTTATTAGTATCCCTTTCTAGTGGTAAAAATATAAATAACGATACCTGGAATACTCCTGGTTAAAATGCTATATCGGTATAATCTGTGCACTTGCAGATACACATTTATATTTATTATTTATTAGAAGAGCAAATGCATATTTCAATATCGCATCTCTCTGCCATGCTGGGGATGACAACTTGGCTTAAGTGTCATGAGAGGTGGTTAACTATTTTTGGCGCCGTTATCAGGAATAGAAATTAATCTACTTTTGGTAACGACATTAGAAATATCCACAAGCATTTTTGGCACCGTTGCCGGGGAAGGTTGATTAGCTATCTAAAAGAATAAATGAGTTATCACTTGCATCACTAATGAGATTGAGAAAACATCAACTCTCTACTCATACAGCCTTACCCTTGTTATCGCCTATTTTTCCTATCATTTTATGTAGGGTAATGTATGAATAGGTTTGATCTTCCAGACAATTTTGTTGAAAATGCTGAAGCATTAATCAGAAGGACAAAAGCCAAGCTCAAGAAATTAACATCATCATCATCATTAATATCTCAGCTTGAAGCTCCACCCAATCAAGAAGATCATCAAAACATCGTTCAAGACTTGACACCAGAGTTCGAAGCCATGGCAGACAAGTCAATCCGTGAGTTCTCAGCTCCCACCACGGACAACATCCGCACTGGACCTGCTGCGAACATTGATCGGTCATTTGAGCTCAAGCCTGCACTCATCAACATGGTGCAAGCAAGCCAGTTCTATGGGAAAGCACATGAAGACGCTAGTGCTCATCTCCAACACTTCCTGGAGATTTGCAGCACATTCACTATCAAGGATATCCCCAGAGATGCCATACTACTTTGCCTTTTCCCATTCTCACTCTTGGGAAGAGCGAAGCAGTGGTTCTACACAACAAAGGAGAAGAATACTACGTGGACATTCTGCTCCACCAATTTTCTAGCAAAGTTCTTTCCATGGGCAAGACCAATGCTCTCCGTGGGAAGATCTCAGATTTTCAGCAACAACATGACGAGTCCGTTCCAGAAGCATGGGAGCGCTTCCAAGACTACATGTTAGAATGTCCCCATCATGGAATGGAGAATTGGTTACTTATGCAGACCTTCTATCATGGGCTCAGCAACAGCACACGTGAGACCATGGATGCTACTGCCGGAGGAGCGTTCCTATCACTTACAATACCACAAGCCACAACTCTTGTGGAGATGATGGCGTCCAACCAAGGTTGGAGTGAAGAAAGAACTCAAACTCGTAAGACATGCTGTCAGCAAAGCTAGACCTGCTCAAGAAAAGGCTCGATGAGAAAGCTGGAGAAAAGAAAGAAGTTATGCACATTTATGACTCTCACATAACCTATGAAGAGTGTGGAGACACTAGACACTCAGGTAACCATTGTCTAGAATTGCAAGAGGATGTGAACTATATCAACAACAACAATTACAACCGTCCTCAGCAAAATAAAGGTTGGAATCAACAACAACAAAGGCCTAACTACTTAGGTAACTACTCAGGTAATTATCAAGGTAATAATTCCTATAATAATCCTAGTTTTCCACCTTTGATAGAGTTAGTAGCTAATCAAGGAAAGTTAATGGATAACATGTCTAAGAAATTAGCATCCAATGATAAAATACTAGAAACTATAAATAATAGAATAGACAATTTTTTTGTTGCCATCAAGAATCAAATTAGCTTTAATAAAATGATTGAATCTCAGCTAACCCAAATAGTTGTTGCTGTTCCTGCCACTAACCCCGGTATTCCATCACAACCGAAAGGATTAGAATCTGCAAATCTTGTAGACATATTTGATGCAGGTGCTTATTGGAACAATCCCACAGAAGAGTGGTGTAACGACCTCCTACCAACCAAGAAAGGAGACCCAGGACGACCTGTCATCCCAATCTCCATTAGCGTCACAGACTTTCCTGAAGCACTTTGCGACTTTGGCGCAAGCGTCAATATCATGCCCAGAGTAATCTCTGAAAAATTCTTCAATTATCCTTTACTAGATACAACCCAGAATAAGCAGAAGAAGCAGAACAAGCAGAACAAGAACCAGAATAAGAAGTAAGTACAGACAGAATCAGCAAAGATGGTCACTACAATCCACAATAATCAAGATCACCAAATCAAGTCACCTCATTTGATCAAGAAGGACGAGCTAGGTGTCCCAACCATTAAATGCACAAGCAACAGATGCTCATTCCAGAAAGCAATCTGCAACACCAGATCGGGCGTCAACATTATGGCCAATTTGACCTATGAGTTTCTATACGACACAATGCCTCTACATCCAACATACACCCAACTCCAGATGGCAGATCAGACATGCCGTGTCATTGAAGGTATAGCAAAAGATGTCCCCATCCAGATTGATGACCACTTCATCCCTACGGACTTCCTAGTCGTTGATATGGGAGAAGATGATTATGATCCACCTATCATCCTAGGAAGGTCGTTCCTAAGCACCACCAAAGCTATCATCTACATTGGGACAGGAGAAGTGCACTTACACTTCCCCTTTGAGAAGGTATGTCGTTACTTTAATGCTAATTGTATTATTGAAGAATCTAAGTAGAATAGAACAAGAAGAAGACATCGCTACCGCAACCAGAAGAAACAGAACACCAAGGACGGATGGGCAGACTATAAAGAAGAAGTATCAAGATATGAAGAAAGATACCCCAAAGAAGAAGAGTCAATATACGCAACTCCACTCTCTAGGCCGAACACACCACCAACTCCAAGGTTGGGAAATGAAAGATCATTCTATGACTACCCCAGGCACGAGAGCGGAGAATCATGGGAAGAAATAAAGGTATGTCCCTTCAATTTTAATAAGTATCCATAAAAGAGGGCTTGTCCTAGGGAGGCTACCACACCAACACAAGTGTGGAGAGAAAAAGAAACTATAGAAGAAGAAGAAGAAGAAGAAGAAGAAGAAGAAGCACAGCTGGAGGCACCAGCCACGCCATCCGACGAGCCCCAGGACAACTAAGTACATAAGGAGTCTTGTTCAGAGGACTTAAACCACCGAATGCCAAACCAAGAGGTAAAACTTGGTAGTTATCCCTTTTCCCTTAAATTATTTACTTTCCCTAAATAGTTAATCATGTTTTACACCATCTTAAAAAGAAAATAAAAATGTTTAAAACTGCTAAGCCACATGTGAATAGACTCATGACATAAAACCCATAAGTGTACTCGCTATGGTGGCATAAAAATAATATAAATATGTTTTTGTCTTATAAAATAAAAAATATATAAATAGAGAGTTTATGATCCTGTTAAGTAATGACATCCATTAGAGGAAGCTCGATATGATCCAGGCTAGAGATTTATGACTAACACTTAATCAGTTCGATAAGCGTTGTTGTCTATTTGAGCTTCACAGAATTCAAGGATTAAAGAAGAACAACAACCAGAGGACATCCTGCCCACTGTTAGAATATTCTGACAAGATAAGAACACCTCTGCTACCTGCAAACTACATCAAAGAAATTACGTCAAACTCAAGCTTGGGGGAGAGCACCCCCATACTCAGCTAAGTATTTCTACCTATCAGTTTTATATCTATACTCTACTAAAATAAAAAGATGCATAATCATAGAAACCCAATAAATATTTTCCTGCTTATATGTGTCTTTGCTAAGTTTAGAAGTTTGATAATAAATAATAGGAGAGAATAAAATAAAGTAGCTATGCTAAAATAAACCCCAATGATAAACTCTTAATATGGAGATGATGAATAGTTGCTCTGCCGTAATTCCTTTCAAGTACCTAGTTTTCAAATTTGAACTCTCTCTCTCAAGTTTAGGCATAACTTTATGATTTGAAATTTGCTCTAAACCTGAACTTGTGGGAAGAGTACTTGATCTAAAGTCTAAGTCGTTGACGGATATGATATGGGAATGTTTGAGTTGCTATTTATCTGTTCCTAGAGATACTAGAATTCTGGAAAATTTTATCTTTTGAAAACTTTAAAAACACTACATGATGAGTTCCTGTATGACGAGAGTTTAAATTCCTACCACAGCCATATATACATGCTTACTAGATTAGGAAATCACACAATTTTACATACTTCTTATGAGCATTGAGTGTGGTCAAGTTGTGTGACCCTGAGGAACTAGTCATGCGGTCTGAATCAAGATTCACATATATTCCATCCACACACGCTGCTTCTACCTCAGAAGTACGCATCCACATACATCCATTCATTTCCATCTCCAGATCCACCCAAAAACATTCTGCTCTCAATCCAGGAGAGAATAGAAACAAATATATATTCTCCCATTCCTATTTTTCCCCTATGAAATAAATGTTCCAGCCAATGTTCGCTTTATTGCTCTACAAGGGTGAGTGCTCCAAAAAAAGAGAGAGAAACGAGGAAATAAAAAGGGCAAGTGTCCGCCAACCTCGGAAAAATAAAAAGTGAGAAGAGAGGTAAAAATGGATAAGTGTCCGACAATAGAATTAGGGGTACAAGATACCCACTTAAAAAAAATATTTATATATCGAGCATCTCATTCCCTTCGAAAGGTTTCAAATACGAGGAAGCTATATCCATCAAAAAAGAAGAAGAAGCAAAAGTAGAATTAGACTTTCACCTCTATGATCATCATCACCACCACCATCATTACCACCATCATCATACACCATTCTTTCACCACACATGCACATCTTGATTTGACTTATTGACTTGTTCCTTTGGATCAACGGTTTGGATATGCAACATATGTCTTATAAGTATGTATACGCTATCTCCCACCCGCTATGCAACATACATTATCACGAATAGAAATTAATCTACTTTTGGTAACGAAGTTAGAAATGTCAATAGTGGGCCCTGCCACTCCTTCTAGAAGGTGTCCCCACTAGTTCATGTAGTGTTATTCTACTCTTAAATCCAAGGCTGTTGACGGTATTTTGAGTATGTAAAAGTATGTCATTCTTACCGTTGACAACCGGCTGCTCCTTTAGAGGCAGCAGAGGGAGATGTTTTTTCTCAACCGTGCCAAGAGACACATTTTTTCTCGGTAGTGGGAGATGATAAACGGGCGATTGCGGTGGGGCTTTCCTGCACGCTAAGCCCTCAGCGACCCGTCACGCTTGCAGAGTTCACGCTCAATGGCAAAACGGCTGATTTCTTTGATATCTCCGTCATCGATGACTTCAACCTACCTATGGACTTCATGGGAGGGTTAGGGTGCAGCAAGGGGCCATGCTGCGTGGGCAACTCCACATCACAGTGCTCGGATGCATTCACCAATCCCCGTGATGATACTAAAACATTCTCTTGCTCTCTGTATTGGTCACCACATTTAGGACAACTGTTTCTACTTGGCAATCTCAACCTTTCGTTCCAACAGTGTCTGAAGAAGGGACAATACCAATGTGATTCAACTTGTTCTTTTTCATACCTTTCCTCTTTAAACTTACGTTGGTTCTCTTTTTCCTCAATCCATCTTGCATAATCCTTCTCCTTTTGTCATTGCCATTTATTAAGGAGGATACGAGAGGTGACTCAAGGACGCGTAGCAATCATTTTAGATGATTCTCCTGGCTCCCATTGGCTCTTTTGTTTTTCTCTTCTCAGCTTGATTTCCCGATATTCTTCGATTGTCATCAGTAAACCTGGATCGATGGCTCTAGATTCCTTAGCTCTAACCGAAGTCAACACCTTAGCCTTCCCTCCGGGTAAACCAACTTTAACTATGTTTGTGTCAGCAAAAGGATTAGCATCAATCTTCATCTTATTGGTCTTATCAAACATCAATCTTTTGTCTTCAATAGCCTTTTGAAGCTACTATCTAAATACTCTGCATTCACTGGTAGCATGCGTGAATAAAGCATGGAATTTGCATTATCTTTTTCCTTTCCTTTCCTCTGCACTGGGAACTACTTGACCAGCTAGCAACTTGATTTGACCTTTCTTGAAAAAATAATCAAAAATCTTTTCAGCCTTGGAGACATCAAAATCATAAGCTTCCTGAGATCTACCCCAAGGATGATTGATAACAACTGGGGTTTTTCCCCAACTCCATTCAATGGCATTCTCATCCTCTTCACCTATTCTCTGACTTACACAAGGAATCATAATAATCTGTTACAGTTATAGTCTTCTGAAATTGGGTGTTGTTGCGCTGATATTGCCATTGGTTACCCAGTGCTGATATCCTTTGTGCCAATGCACCAAGATTCTAAAATTGGCCTTCAATTTTTTCTCTCAATTGTGGCAGCATCCCTTGAACAGTCAATTCAGCTAACTGGCTATCAGGTAGGTTCAACGTGAAGCATAGGCTTCTGGTGTTTCTGAATCCCATCTCATTGTTTTTCATTTGCAGACTGGTCAGGTTAGTGATCTTTTTCTCCCTGGTTCTAGTAAAGAAGTATGCATGGAACTTCTTTTCCATGTCATCCCATTCGTGTACATAATTGACAGGTAGTGATGCATACTATGTGAAAGCTGCCCCAAATAATGACAAAGAAAAGAACCTAACCATGTGGGCTTATTTGACAATGCATCCCCCAACTGCGCCAGATATCGACTGATATGCTCTATAGTGCTGATATCATCCTACCTAGTGAATTTAGTAATATCTAGAACCCTCCAGCGAGTAGGAGGATCAACATGATTAAACCATTCTGGATAAGGATGTTTCTAAGAATAAGTAGAATTCTTTTTGATGCCAAATTGACTCTCCATCATGTCAGCCATCTTGCATAACAATTCATCATTGACATTTGCAGAAGGCCTCTGGTACCAAGGGTGAGGAACCATGTTCCAATATCTATGATTCATCACCAGATGATAACCCATGGGATCACCTCCTGACTGTTGATTGTTGAATCCTAGTGTCACATCTCTCCCAGTATGAAAATCAATGTTTCTTGCAAGTCTAGTTACTGAAGGAGCAATTTTATGAGCCGATCGTGACAAGTACAAAATGTAATTAGGTGCTAAATTGATCGGCTATTTTATTGGTCTTCCAATACTCCCTTCATTGACAACATTGCCACCATTACCATTGGATATGTCCCCACCTCCTCCATTAGAAGTTCTTGTTGTATTTGTCTTGGGTGGCACGGTCCCACCAGTGCCTGGATTATGGAGATTGAAATATGCAGGTCTCATCTGTTTTGTAGGATAATGAACAAAGATACTTTCCATAATATTGTTGAAAGTTGTTAAGAATATCTTATTATGATTTGCCATTGCATCATGAACTATTTTGTGAAAAGCGTTAATAAATTCTTGCTTACCAGCGGGTCTCCAGCATTTGTCTCCCTAGACATCAAAACTCTTGGTAGCTCTATCTTTTGAATTATTCTGTCTCGCATCTTCCCAAACGACATCAGACATTTTTCCTTAAGCTCTTCACATGCTTTCTCCATGATGATTTTTTTTCTTCTTTAGAGAGATCCTGCAAGGATATTGTTGTTGGGGTTGACCTACTTTGGATGGAGCCATGATGTTGATGACGATTGTGGTCCCACCGAGCGTGCCAAAAAGCGTGTTGGCGCAAAAAATGTTGCAGCTACATGCTCGCAAGCCTAAGAGGATCGAAATAGGAATGATTGTTGATCCGTGAGGCTTCTTAGCTGGCTGATCTGATTGATTCAACCCGAGGCGTACCAGTCAATTTGACCATGTAATTGACAAGAAAGAGATAGTTAGTAACAGAAGGTGGAACATGTCTGTACAGCCAAGACAGTTCCAAATGTATGGCTCAAACATCTAGTTTAGAAGGCTATTGGCTAAATAGATGATATCCTGCATGCAGAGCTATGAAATTGGCTATTTTCAATATGAATGAAAGCCTAACATAATCAGCCAATCAGCATATGGAAAAATTATTTATCCAAGTAATTCCTGCTGAAAAAGAAGAGTTGATAGAAGTAGAAACTCAGCTAGCTAAATTTGATCCTTTGTGTGAGTCTTTTAAACCGTTAGCTAGTGTAGAACCTGAACTATTTGAAAAAGAAAAGAGAATAGCTCCACTTCCTAATTTTATGCTTGATTTTGTGGATGGACTTTTTGATGATTATGGATATACCTCAAACTATCAAGTAATTTTGAAACCTCAAGGATATAAATCCAAAGTTTTAAATCATGTTCATCCCAATGAGGTAAAGTTCTTTAAAGAGACAACAAAGATTTAATCTTTGTTTTGAGTGATGAGTGGTTGGAAGAATCAGAACTTTCATTTGACCCTATTCGTTTAAATTCTTCCTCTATCACTTTTAAATGTCAAATTTAAAAATATCCTTTTGATGCTCTTTATAATCCTGTTGTAAGTATTAATATCATGTCTGCTATGTTTGCAAAAAGATTTTTGAAAGACATGCCATTAATCCCTATAACTAAAATGCTAAAAAGTCTTTCAGGCCACATTATTCCTAGCTCAGGAGTAATATGTGTCTTTCCTATTTATGTTAATGGAGTCCAAGTCCTATTAAATTTCCACATCTTTGATGTTTGGGAGTTTGACGTGTTGATAGGCTTGCCAATAGGGAGACTTATTCAAGAAGGCCAAACAGGAAACTAGATATAAGATTAGGAAAAAGTTTTAAGCTCTCTGTTCCGATAATTCATTCTTTAAAAACCAAGGAAGAGCTGCCTCTTTTTCTAGATCCAATAAAGGAAATTAAAGCTATAAATTTTGAACAATTAAATGAACCAGACTTAGAAGATGATACCTAGTTCTTCATTGAAGAAGAGGATGAGGATCCCTCCGATCCTGAACCTCTCGATGAGTTACTAGAGCCACCTAAGCCCTTTATTGAACTTAAACCTTTGTCTACTGGTCTTAAATATGTTTTTTCTAAATAATGATCAAGATTCTCTAGTAATTATAAGTGATAAGTTATCTCAAGAAGAATCTTTACACCTAATAACTGTTTTAGAAAAACATAGAGCTGCTTTTGGATATTCACTCCAAGATCTTAAAGGCATTAGCCCTGTTCTTTGCACCCATCGCATCCCAACTGATCCTGAAATTACACCATCTAGAGAGCCCCAACGTAGGCTTAATAATGTGATGAGAGAGGTTGTTAAGAAAGAGGTCTTAAAGCTGTTGCATGCTGGGATCATTTATCATGTGCCGCACAGTGAGTGGGTAAGTCCTGTTCAAGTTGTTCCTAAGAAAGGTGGTATGGCTGTTGTTAGAAATGAAAGAAATGAATTAATACCACAGAGAACTGTCACGGGTTGGTGTATGTGCATAGACTATAGAAAATTAAATAAGGCCACAAAGAAAGATCACTTTCCGCTACCCTTCATTGATGAAATGTTAGAACATTTATCTAACCACTCATTCTTTTGTTTTCTTGATGGTTACTCTAGATACCACCAAATTCCTATTTATCCTAATGATCAAAGCAAAACCACTTTTACATGTCCATATGGAACCTATGCTTATCGTAGAATGTCTTTTGGATTATGTAATGCTCATGCTTCTTTTCAAAGATGCGTGATGTCTATATTTTCTGATATGATTGAAGAAATTATGGAAGTTTTCATGGATGATTTTTCTGTTTATGGAAAGACTTTTGATGATTGCCTTAAAAATTTAGATAATGTTTTGCAAAGATGTGAAGAAAAGCACTTAGTCCTTAATTGGGAAAAATGTCATTTTATGGTTAGAGAAGGAATAGTGCTAGGACACTTAGTGTCTGAAAGAGGTATAGAGGTAGACAAAGCTAAAATTGAAGTTATTGAACAACTACCTCCACCTGTAAACATAAAAGGGATCAGAAGCTTTCTTGGTCACTGTGGTTTTTATCGTCACTTTATAAAAGATTTTTCTCATATTGCTAGACCACTGACTAGTTTGTTAGATAAGGATGCTCCTTTTAAATTTGATGACGCATGCTTAAAATCTTTTAATATCCTTAAAGAAGCGCTCATCTCTGCGCCAATCATTCAAACCCCTGATTGGTCTTCACCTTTTGAAATTATGTGTGATGCTAGTGATTATGTTGTGGGGGTAGTTTTGGGACAAACTAAAGATAAAAACATCATGCAATTGCTTATGCTAGCAAAACAATGACGGGAGCACAACTTAATTCTGCAACTACTAAAAAAGAGCTCTTGGCTGTTGTTTATGCTATAGATAAATTTAGATCTTACTTAGTTGGAGCAAAAGTAATTGTTTACACTGATCATGCTGCTTTAAAATATTTACTCACTAAAAAAGATTCTAAACCTCGATTAATAAGATGGATTCTTGTACTCCAAGAATTTGATTTGGAAATAAAGGATAGAAAAGGAGTAGAAAATCATGTTGCTGATCACTTGTCTAGAATATAGAATTCGCAGGAACTACCTATCAATGACTCACTAAGGGATGACATGTTATTCAAGGTAACAAAATCAGACCCTTGGTACGCAAATATTGTCAACTTTATGGTTGCAGGTTATGTACCACCAGGGGAGAATAAAAGAAGGCTTATATATGAAAGTCGTCTCCACATATGGGATCCACCGTATCTTTTCAGAGTCTACGCAGATGGCTTGCCCAGAAGATGTGTGCCGGTGGAGGAAGGCATTCAGATCATACAGAAGTGCCATTCAACACCATATGGATGGCATTATGGGGCATTCCGCACTCATGCAAAAATTTGGCAAAGCGGATTCTTTTGGCCAACCATGTATGAAGACACCAAAGATTTTATCCGGAGATGTGGATCATGTCAAAGGCACGGGAACATAAATTCAAGAGATGCCATGCCACTCACCAACAATCTCCAGGTAGAGCTCTTTGATGTCTGGGGAATTGATTACATGGGACCATTCGTAAAGTCAAGGAACTGCGAATACATCTTGGTGGCAATGGACTATTTAGCCAAGTGGGTAGAAGCCATGCCATGCAAGTCAGCTGATTCAATACATTCTAGAAAGATGTTCGAAGACACAATATTTCCAAGATTTGGAACTCCAAGGATGGTGATAAGTGATGGAGGAACACATTTCATAGATAATAAGTTTCACTTATATCTGACAAGTCATGGGATCCGTCACAATGTCACTACTCCATACCATCCTCAGACAAGTGGCCAAGCAAAAACATCAAATAAGAAGATCAAAAATATTCTACAGAAGACAGTAGATAAAATGGGGAAAGTATGGAAAGATCGGTTACCCGAAGCACTATGGGCCTACCGAACTGCAGACAAAACACCCTTGGGCATGTCACCATACCACGTAGTGTACGAGAAGACTTGCCATTTACCAGTAGAATTAGAGCACAAGGCTCATTGGGCTATCAAACGTTAGAATATGGATTTTGAAGCTGTTGGAGAGAAAAGAAAAATGCAACTATTAGAGTTAGAAGAATGGAGAGAAAAAGTTTATCATAATTCAGAGATCTATAAAGAGAGAACCAAACGATGGCATGACAAGAGGATCAAGAAGGAGTTTACACCCGGAGATAAGGTATTACTTTTTAATTCCAGGGTCAAGTTATTCGGATTTGGAAAGCTACGAAGCAAGTGGGAAGGACCATTCACGGTGGTAAATACATCATCACATGGAGCGGTGACTCTACAATCACATGAAGGTACATTATTCAAGGTAAATGGTCACCGTCTCAAACTTTTCTAGAACCTTCTGGACCACCTGAGGTAGTAGATGAGATTTACTTTAGTATTTTACCTTAAATGCAACTACCATTCTTCGTATCGAACTAAAATTGGAAAATTTAGCTAACAAGATCTTCGCGGACCGTAGAGCCACACCACGGAAGGGCACCCGTGGAGGCTTCTAGGTGGGGCCGGCTGGCCCTATTGGGTGCCGCCCGGCACCCCATCTGCCCCTCTCGGATAACTCCGAATCCCAGAGATCTCCCCTTTCCTTTCTCTACCCAATCGCGATGGTTTAAACAGAAGTTCTCTTTAGTTCGTACGAATGCCTACCTAAATGAATCTTGAACCTACCGCTGAACCCCACTATATATAAGTACCCATACCTCCTTCATTCTCATCCCGTCAAAGCCTCTTCATCTCTCCAGTTAAACTCTCTAGTGAATAGCTCTCATGGCTGGCAAGGAGATGGACATCCGCGGTGCCAACCAGGGCACGAAGGAAGACTCCCTAGCCCTCGTGCTTGCTCAACCCAAACCTTTTGCCACCATTCCACCTAAGCACCTTGCTGAAGTACCTCCGCGCCAGCACCATGAGCAAGCCTACCATGTCCAAGAGTTACCTTCACCTCCAACAAGACTTTTGCTAGGAGACTCGTCACGAGGGCCATGGATCGCTATTCCCAAAGGTACCAAGCTGGTACCCCCGACGGAGAACGAGACGCTTAAGTCTGTCAAGTACAAGACGTTACTTGTGCAATTACGTCGACCCGTCCATCCTTTGAAGGAATTCGTGCATCCTCGAGCCAAGTCCGCTACACCGAGCCCAGACCGGAACCGAAGAGATTTGCTCCTGCGCTTGACAATGCACCTAAGCGCCCCAGAACCACCATTGCTATGCTAGAGGAGAGGATCAACTCGCTATCCAATTCCATTAGCTCTCTTCAATCAGAGAGTAGGTTCAGAACTTCAACCATGACTACCATGAGTAGGCTCGTTGAAAGCAACATAAGGAAGATTGTTGAACTGGAAAGAAGCAATGATCATCTTAGACCCATAGTCCTGCCTAATCATAACAACAACGCTTAGTTATCCATGTAATAGGGCACGTCTTAGTTAAATTTACCATTTTAAAGTTAAAGTGTGTTAGTTAAATTTTAACTTCAGTATTTAAATTTAGTTGTTTAGAGTACTTGAGTAAATCATGAATAAAGTGCCCTATTGATTCTAATGTCTTTACTATCTACCCTCCACTATATTTTTTGGTATGTGTGTTTTTGTCTCCACATAATGCGCAGAAAGGAATACATGAAAAACAAGTGTGGGAGACTGAGAGATCTCTAGTGTTTTGGATAATTGATGAAACCTAAAGTACTAACCTAGCTCTAAGTGATTGAGTAGGTATAGTACATTATGGAAGATGATGACAATTGTTGGAGCAAGCAAGGAAGCTAAATGGTGCAAAAGCTCACACTTGGTGAAAAAGGAAAGTGAAAAGACCCTAAGCAAATCAAGGCAAAGGTATAAGCTAGGGCTTTTCTTTAGTGGTCAAGACACCAAGTGGGTGTGATCACATTTAGGATAGACAATCGTACTATTAAGAGGGGAAATGCAAAAGTGATTGCGGTTTGTCAAGTGCCACTAGGTGTTATCTATATTGCATATGCATTTAGGACCTAGTGACATACACCCTGCCTAAATGACAAGTAAAACATGCCAACCTGCACTAAAAGGTATACTTAGTGTTTGGCATCATGGAGCAAGGGTGGAAAAAGAAGAGACAAGTTTTGGTCAAGAAAAGGGCGACGGACATTGGCAACAGACGCTGATCAGAGGCGACGGAGCGTCCGGCGCAAAACCCTAGCTAATTCTCGGAGAAGACCTGGCGACGGACGCTGAGGATCGTCTGTCGGTCAGGCGACGAACGCATCCATCGGATTTTGGAGCTCTCTGGACCTCTCTGCTCGCGCGAAGGACGATCGTAACAGATGCTGAACCTGAAGGCAACGGATGCTGGAAGCTTTTCAAAGGAGCGTCTGTTGGATGTTGGATCTATGTTCTGACAAGACGACAGACACTGAAGGAGCGTCCAACGGGAAGATGTCAGATGCGTCCGTCGAGTTTTAGGTGTTTCTGGAGCTCTCTGTTCGTGCGACGGACGCTGGCGATGGAGCATCCATCGCGAACTTAAAGAGCGTCCGTCAGCCATGAAATGTCTCTAACGGCTAGTTGGCTTGAGGGAGAGTTATAAATATGTGTTGGTCGGCTTGGGGTTGTCTGTCTCGCACATTTGAACACCTTGAGACCCTTTAGAGCTGAGCAAACTCCCTCTCACTCATCTCCATGCTTGGTTTGTAAAATTCCAAAAGAGATTGAGTGATCCAAGTGCATTTCGCATATAGCTTGCATCTAGTGGCACTTGGGAGGCGTTCTCGCTGCGGATTTCTTATTACTCTTGGCGATTTCTATCACCTAGACGGTTTGGAGCAGCGGAGGTGGTTCGAGAAGCTTGGTGCTTGTTCTTCGTCGACCACAAGTGATTGAAAGGGGTTCTTGTGCCTTCCCGCGGGAGATCGCAATTGGCAACTCTAGTGGATTGCGTGTGGCTTGTGTGAGCCTCATCTTGTGATTGGTTGTGCGGCACCCAGTGACGGGTTTGGCGTGTGAAGACAATTAGCTCGTGAACCTCCAAGTGAGTTACTCGCCACAACAGGGACTAGTTAGTTGGCAAACTAGTGAACCTCGAAAGAAAAATCAAGTGTCAACCTCTTTGTCTCATTTGTGATTGATTGGTTTTCTTGGTGATCACTTGATTGGTTCATCCACTCCTCTACACGGTGGTATAATCCCTCTATCTCAATCTTGTTCTTGTGTAGTAGAGATAGGTTGTGCTAGTTGCTTAGCTCTCTAGCTTGTTAGCTTGTGTAGGAGTTGTGTGTCTCTTAGAGATATTACGCTATCTTTTGTGGATAGGTGGCTTCGCATCACTCTTTAGGCTAGCACAAAATTCACTTTGCCTCTTAGTTATCTAACCTTGTTGTTGAGTTTCTTTGTAGAAATTTAAATTAGGCTATTCATCCCCCCTCTAGCCATCGCATAGGACCTTTCAGAGACACACCACGACCACAAAATAAAACTAGCTCAGGAAGTTAATGCAATTCAGGAAAAGAATCAAACAAAGATCACACACGACAAAGCAGAACCAACATCCCCCGTTCCACTTCGTCCATGGTCAGGTTTGATTTATCCACTTTACAAATTATTACTTTGATCTGAATTGAAATTCACATGTTAAATATTTTGAATTACTAAAAAGATAATTTAATTCATAGCTTAAGAATAAACTTACATAATACTTTTCCCGCAAGTCATGTTACACTTCATTTTTAAAAAATAAATATGATTACTTAAAATGATTTGAGACTAAGAAATAGTAAGATATGAGAACTTGATTCATGATATCTTGTCTCTGGAGCATTTATTCTTTAAATTCAAAAACATTTGAAAGATTGCAAGTTGAGTACTTTGCTATGCTCCTATTATCATAATTAAATTTGAATAAAATAATAATTTTACTTCATATGTTGAATCCTCCTCCTCAGAGGAGTTGTATGAAGCTTATCCAAAAATATGTTAAAATAATCCATGCCAAAGATGAATGAGAGAAAATAGAGGGAATTAAAAATGGACAAAAGTCCAAAGCACCCTCAAGAGGAATTAAAGGGACAAAAGTCCGACATACCTCTGAAAAATAGAGAAAAAGAAAGAGAGTCCATACTTCTCAAAAGGAGAGGATGACAACATAGGAAGATTTAATAAAAGAAGAATAAATACAATTAAAGTATTTTGATCTAAGGAGATAGCAGAGTATTCTCTTACATCTTTTGCAGGGTTTCTTTTCAAAAATTCTACAAACTCTCCAGAGACTTGATTGAAAGAAGAAGGTAATCTATTCGAGCTATTCTATTCTCCAATCACTTAAGAATCATGATACATTTTCTTTTCAAATGACTTGGGAAAGTCTTATGATAAAGTTTATCTTTAAGTTATGTCTTAAATTTTATATTCCTTAACCATCCTTTTTCTTGAGATGAGTAAAAGCCTAAGTGTGGGAGTGCTTGTTGACGGTCGTTAGCGTAAACTTTTAATGCAATTATAAATATAATAAACGGATCAATCATGTCACACCCGATTTTAAGAACAAAACCAGAATCATCATATGTGTGCCCTGGAAGTCCACACATACAACAACAGAATAGAAAAATATCAGAAACAATATATTATAGAGGAAAACATATTTATATTAACACTTACATCAGAGTATAGCAGAACGATTACTAAGCTTCTCTTCAAGCTTCAACTTCAACTTCACAGGGACTTGTTGACTGGGGGTTGCATACGCCTAGCACTCCTTAGAAAACTCACTAGATCCATCTTCTGTTACCCATCCGGGATTTTTATCCAAATATTGAAAAGTAAAGCAAACGTAAGTACATGTCGTACTAAACAAGATAACATGGGGTTCATGAGGCGCAAAAGGCTGATACTGGCTTACTGCGGTTGCTTTTAAGTTCATCAAGTTTTAACAACAATTAGCTTTAGTTATGCTTAACCCAGTTGATAACCACATGATCATTAATGAAACCACCTTTTATCTCATAACTCCAAACTTACCATCATAAGTTGTTATAACAACATGAGTAACTAACACTGTGAGTTTTCCAAGCCGCTCGTGACCGTGAGCACGGCTATCATGATAGATTTACACTCTGTAGAGGTTACGCACTTTACCCACAAGCCGTGTAGCCCATATGCCCGGGTTTGCAACTCCCAAAACACTTCTAAGGTGAGCGGGCAGGGTACACTACGAAGTCTTTCAAAAGTCTTCCCAACATGTCGACAAACCCTACAGACCCAAGGGCAAGGGGTATGTAAAGCCCCTACTCGGCGGTACCTTTCGAAGCGGTATCCATCCTAGGCCATGCCCTACAACTAGCTCGACAATGGTGCCTTTCACGAACTGCCAACATGCCAGTACGAATCTTCATACTTGACTAAAGCTAGAGCCATATAGCACTCATGGTTGCATTTAAGTCTCAGCTTTTGCCCTACAGTGGAGTCCTATTCCATGTTGCTATAAAAGCCAGTTTTAATCATCGTTGCATATATCCATTAGTCAAGATTCAATTCAAGATCCATTACGTAAAGCATAGCAAAGCTACCCATATGCATAGTAACCCATTGGTGACAAAGGAAAGGATAACAAAGCTATGATAGATCTAGTAGGAATCAAATTCAGACACATGCAATATGACTAGATTGAATTATGGTGAATAGGTAACAAGGATGATCTCATGTTATACTTGCCTTAAACACTTGCTCAACTCTCACAACATCAACTTCAGCTCATCATCTTTCGATCTTCAGCGCTCACAAGCAGTTCTCGTTCTACTCGTAGCAAGCACCACACATAGACAACATACAAGCAAACAAAGGAGACAACTACAATACAAGATAAAACAACACACTAAACAGAGATCGGTGCTACAGTCAAGAGAACGCAAGAAACGAGGATAAAGAACTATCGTTACAAAGCAACAACTATCAGAGGCTTTACTATATTATAAAAGGAAACATGCATACTTGATTTATTTTTAATTGATTAAAACTATATGAAAGAGATTAACATCAGACTAGTTATAACATAAATTAAGATAGAAGCTCAATTGGAACTACTCATATCTCATTTATATACAACTCCACATAACTTAATCAAGTTAAACTTTATATTTGCAAGACAAGAGTATATCAAAAGCATCTAAACAAGTTTATCATACCTATAAACAATATGTCTAAACTAAAAAGGTATAACTAAGAGTATCTTTAAGTTAACAATTAATCATATTTTATCTTATAAACATTATCATAGAATTTATTGTAAGCGAGTTAATGTTTACTTAACAAATGAAACAATCATGTGAGGCCATCAACTCGGAATTATCATGCATATATAGACTAGGCAAAATTATAATTTGATAGCATATTAACATTAGCAATTAATCATATTAATATTTATATACAAAAGACCGGAGCATAAACACCTATTTAGATTTAGTATTGAACTAGTTGCAAACATATTTAATCAATTTTACATTTAATAATTATATATATATAATACCATGTGACATGAATCATATAAAATTAATATTTTAGAAGCATATAAAACATCAAAGTATAAAACCTATATTGATTTTAATTATTAAACTAGTTGCAAATATACTAATCAATTTAATATTTAATATACGAAAAAACTTATAACCGAATAATTATTACCACTAGCATATATACCATATCAACATGAATGAAACACAATTTAAACGGTGCGAAAAGGAATTAAACTCTATCTTGCTTTAAATTAATTGAAAAGCTATTGATTAAACATTAATTAAATTAATATTTAGATTAACAAAAAATTATAATTAAGCAACATAAAAAACATTAACGCTACTGTGTAGAGCGCAAAAGTACGAATCTAACGCAACTTGAACAGAGCGAAACGGAGTTACGATGATTAAACTGTGGAGATAACAAAATTGAGTGGCAAACTTGTAATGTCATCATCTTGTACCTTTGGCTCTCCTTGTTTTTGTCGATGTGCAGAACTGTTGTTGCTCGTACAAGGAAGGGAAGGGGGCCTCGGCTGCAAGTGCCGGGCTGGGCTGCGGCCAGAGAGAGGCAGCCGCCAGCCGGCTTGAACATGCCATGGTGCCAAGCACCGATGGTCACGCCTTCGTGACCACCTACTGCAGATGCACGCAGGTGCTGGACGGCAGCGTGCGGGTCCGACTGGGCTCCGGAGCGCAGGGGTCGGGCTGGCATGGCGGCGCAGATGTGGGACGTGGATAGATCCTGCCTGGTGTGCACGACCGAAGAACGAAGGACAGGTGTCATGGAGCTCCTTGCTGGCAAGTTCACCGGAAAAAGGAAAACGGAAGGGAAACGGTCAAACATTGATTGATTGGATGGAACGGATACACTACGACGAAGAGAAAAACGAGACGAACCTCGTGGTGGTCTTGGAATCGGCAGGGGACGTGTGGTTGGCCGGAAAAGCTCACCAGAGAGTTCGCTGGAATTTAGTAGATGCGAAACTTCGGCTTTAGATCACGGAGCTCATAGCGGCGGATAGGAAAACGGGTAATATTTTTGGAACCAGCGTGTCCAGACCTTCGCCGTCATATATATAGGGAGGAAGCCTCAACGCCTCAACATCAACTAGTGATATGATACTAATTGATGTTGCACCGCCGTGTATATTTACTAACGGGCTAAGTTAACCATCAAACCCATTAGTAAAAAAATATTTGGACATTTTAGAATTACTTGAAGTATATTGCACATGAGCTTTGAGGGCTGGTAGCAAATTGAGACATTTGTTATTTATTTTCGGAATAAATTATTTTTGTGAATAAAATAATTCTAGAAAAACCTAGAATTAATATTTAATCCACGAAAAATACTTCGAAAGCTCCAAACATTCGGGGAAAATTCTCGTAAATACTTTAGAATATGATGAACCCAAATAAATTATTTGGAGCTCACTAAAAGATATTTTGGAGCATCTAAATATTAGATTACGCTCACAGAATAATGGGAAAATATTCCGGAAAAAGCCAGAAAAATTCCCCGGAAGATTTTAGAGATATGTTGATGAGTGATGAACTCCAGGGGATGATTTGGATCAAGAGACAAAGGATCTTGGGAATGTCCAAAAGAAAGATTAAGATCGAGAGAGCCAGAATTGATTATAGAAGAAGATAGAGATGAGCCTGAGACCGATAAATGACTTACTAAACGTATTTTGAAAAGTTTATACACTCACATGCATCAAGACAAGCAACGAACAACCACCACAACAATCAAGCCTCTCATATTGATTTAGAAAATTTTATAAATTCACTTTTCCTATACTAAATTTGTGCAAACTCAAACTAACCTTGGAAAATTTTATACCAACATCGAAATCATTTATTTCATTTAGTATTTTCTAAGAACAATCCGAAATTGGAAATTTTGGAGTGTGACAAATCATATGTAAAATCTAGAAATATAGGGCTTTATCTAACAAATTCCACGAGTTTTGGTGTTTTACTATTTTTCAAGGACTATTCTAGAAAAGAACAATAAAGAGAATCAAATCAGAGAAGATATCGAATAAATCCCATGGAGAAACACCTGCCAAAATACTCACGGAGGATCCCACAGACACCGGAGCAAAGCGAGGCCCGAGACCCCATTGGGTGGGGCCGGCTGACACTAGGTGGGGTCGGACGGCACCTCCTGGGCCCACTAGGCCACCATCTTCTTGAAGCTTCCTCCACCGCCTTTGAGGATTAATCTGAGCCCTACGTTAAGTCGGTTTGATCCAAATGCTTTCGTTCATCCCTCCGGACTATAAATAGAGGCATGTACCCCCCCTCGTGGAGCCAAGCCAGATCAGAAGCTCAAAAGTTGAAACCCTAATTCCTATCTAGTAGATCTAGGCCAGTAATTCAAGAGAGATTAGATCTATGTAGATCTATCTCTATTTAGAGATTAGAGATTTAGAGTTGGAGAGTAGAGTTGTGGATGAGTTTCAGCCTATCGTTTCTTCTTCATCGCTATATTCTTTGGGATCAGATTCCTCTCGCCCAGAATCTGTATTCTAAGATACTCTGGTATTCGACTTCTGGTTTGATTAAGCATTCACTCTTATTGTTCTTTATGTTTGCAACTCTCCTTGAGTGCTTTGATCTTGATCATTACTTGATTGAAGTAGTAATTCGTAGTGTAGGCCTGGTGCCTAGGCTAAGTTTACTTGCATTTGTCCCCTGATTTTCTAGATAATTGTAGCTCGCGTAGGTGACTCTTATAGCTACGTTGATTCCTCTGTAGTTCATTTCCCGTAATAGGTTTGGCAGGCATATAGGTACTTAGTAGGAGAACTCTGTTTTCTACTCTTATTTAAGTCATCATCCTTAAAGATAATAAAAGATAAAGCTTACCTAGTGACTAGAACTAGAAAGTCCTTGGTTCTTTCTCCTCTTATCAATAGTTATCTATACTTGATTGTGAAATGGGTTAACTTAATATAGACTTAGTCATCCTCATACACCGTTCCTTTGGGTTCGATATTTAAAACTGGATTATCTCGGTGAAGTGCTACATTGTTGTTTATCTGTGTGCTTGCGGATAATTAATTTACTCGTGTGCTCTAAGAAACATCAACAAAACCTATGCCTTTGTTGCTTGGAAACACGACTCCCTCGGCCTCGGTGACTTTCTTAACCATGCTGAACGGCACAAAGAGCCAGACTTGCACGGGCTACTTGATGTCGTCTTCCCATTGCCTTGGGCTATCCTCGATCATCGACACTTCAGGCAGAGGCATGCTAGCCTATCAGAACATTTGGTTTCTTATCGCTACCATCTGCAGGTCGCTGCTCATGAAGGAGTCCTTTATCCCATGCCTAATCATCTGAGACACCCCTTCTTGGACGCCTTTGTGAAAGATGACATCCTTATACCTCTGCCTCGACTTGTACTTAGCATTGTCGGCTTGCCATGACTCCATTGCCATCCAGCTCATCTTTGATGACATGCCACGGATGCGACCTCGGTGCTCAGGGTTTCCCAGCACCTCGATTAGCAAATCGTGGCCCCTCATAACCTCAGAGCTCCTGCTTTCCTTCTTGGACATAGCTGCAGCGATGAGAGTCTTCTCCACATCCTCGAAATGAGGCTTGTTGTACTTGGTTCTGCCCTTCTTCAGCTTTTTCGGCCTGCAGGCATAGATGAAGTCCAGTCCCCTTTCTGGGAGCTCGGCTAATGAGCTAGGCGTACCAGCCGCAGTTGAGGCCGCTTCTTCCGCCCACCACTTGGGCTTATGC
Source organism: Microstegium vimineum (assembly GCA_022036555.1). Classification (NCBI taxonomy): domain Eukaryota; kingdom Viridiplantae; phylum Streptophyta; class Magnoliopsida; order Poales; family Poaceae; genus Microstegium; species Microstegium vimineum. Next base: position 44,236,871 of record CM039134.1, on the reverse strand, counting down.
TTGGCAAACCCAATCATGCCCAGGTGGTGGGGGTTCTTGTTCTTCTTTGCGAGCGCACTGAACTTCTCGCTCTTTGCCTTTGCTTCATCGATCATTCTCATTCTGACAAAATCTTCCTAGTGATGCGGCCTCACATTAGTGTATTTAGCACATGGTGACCTCCCTTTCTTCAAGTAATTTCTGGATAGATAGCTCTTAAAGTTTCGCATTGCTCTTCCTTCCACGTGAATGACCCACTCCCTGCACTTAGCCCGATTTACATCTTCAGGATATGTGAACTGCCGAAGCATCTCTCTCCAGACACATTCCTTATAGTCTTCTGGTATAGAGTGCCAGCCCTCCCAAGTGATCTCCACCTTCTCCTTCAGTAGACATGCGCACTGGTTGCTAAACTTGGCGAGGACCAAGTGTGGGCTCAATGGCTGTCCCTCTAGCCCCACCATCAGAATCACATGGATTGCGTCTAGTTTATGCACCTGGTGCCTCCCATGTTCACCTCGCTTCCGCTTCTCAGCATCAGATTTGCTCGACGAGATCACCGTCAAGGGAGCGAGTGGTGGTTCTACGTCCCTTTCTGGTTGTTCCTCCTCGAACTCCAAATGTCGAGGCACCATTGGTAACTCGAAAGCTTGCCTCAGAGACCCCTGTATCTTCTTCTGGCTAGTAGGTTGGATCATTATCCTCCTCTATATGTTGTTTCTTTGGCCTCTCAGGGGTCAAGAACACGCTGGACCATAAGCTAGTTGAAGATGAACTGGGCGTAGGGTCATGCCATTGCCTAGCTGGTTCTTCTGCAGCCAATGGAAAGCTATAAAGAATAGACCTTTAAGTAGGGTACAATAGTAAAGTAGTAAGATAGCATCTAGGTAGTAGTAGTAAAGTAGTAAGGTAGCATCAAGGAAGACATGTAACGATGTAAGTAAGAATGTTGGCTCAGATTTGCCCTATTGTCATCACATCACCTCTAAACTGGTGGCTTGATAAGCCATCCTAGTTTAGCAGGTTGCTTGACAAGCCATCCTAGTTTAGCAGGTTACAATTATGGGGACATGTTTATCATCATCGCCGCTGCCTCAGCTTAAAGTCTCACATCATTGCAAATGCCAAAAAAATAAATGACAAGTAGTTTCAGTAGCATATGCAACTAGGCATAGTAGCTGCAAGCACAAACAGCTAGGCAGTAGTAGCAGTAGGTAGTAGTAAATAGCTAGGCAAACAGCTAGGTAGTAGTAAAGCAGTTGGTAGTAGTAAACAAGTAGTAAAGCAGTAGGTAGTAGTAAAGCAGTTGTATAAGCACAAACATCTGTAAGCACAAGGCAATAGGCAGTAGTAGGTAGTAGTAGTAGTAAACAACTAGGTAGTAGTAGTAGTAGTAGTAAGCACAAACAGCTATAGGCAGTGGGTAGTAGTAGCAATAGGTAGTAGTAAGCACAAACAACTAGGTAGTAGTAAGCACAAATAGCTAGGCAAACAACTAGGTAGTAGTAGTAAACAAGTAGTAAGCAAAGGCAACAGTAGGTAGTAGTAACCACAAACACCTAGGTAGTAGGAGTAACAGTAGGTAGTAGTAAGCACAAATAGCTAGGCAGTAGTAGTAGGTAGTAGTAGTAACCACAAAAACAACTAGGCAAACATGTAGGTAGTAGTAGTAGTAAACAAGTTGTAAGCAAAGGCAGCTGTAAGCACAAGGCAGTAGGCAGTAGTCTAGGTAGTAGTAGTAAGCACAAGAGGTAGTAAACAAGTCTAGGTAGTAGTAGTAGTAGTAAGCACAAACAACACAAGTAGTAAGCACAACTAGGTAGTAAAGCAGTAGGTAGTATTAAACAAGTTGTAAGCACAAGCAGTAGTACTAGGTAGTAGTAAAGCAGTAGGGCGGGCGAGGGCGGCACTGAAGGAGCACTACACCGGCGAGGACGGGGCGACGATGCGCACGACACCAGAGGAGCACCGCCTGGCGATGGGCGGGGCACCGGAGGAGAACGAGGGCGAGGGCAGGGCGAGGGCGAGGTAGCACCGTCGGGCGAGGGCGAGGGAGCACCGGAGGAGGAGGAGCACCAAGGAGGGCGAGGGCGACGGAGCACCGGAGGAGCACCGCAGGGGATGAGGAAGAGGCGGAGGTCCGCGGGGGCGGGGGCCCGTGTGGAGCCGCACCGGAGGAAGAGGTGGCGTTAAGGAGGCACGAGGAACAGCGGCGATGATGGTGGCGGCGACGCTGGATTTTGACAGCCCTTCGGGGTCAAAATGAAACCGGCGAAGGACTTGGTGGTGGTGGCTTTCGAAATAGCCTATATAGGGCACCATTTACTGTGGCGAACAACCTAACATGGCCGCTCCGGTAAATGATTTACTGTGGCGGGCGCTTAAGACGACCGCTTCGGTAAATGATTTACCGAAGCAAGAATGTTAGGTTGCCCGCCGCGGTAAATGTATTCTGAAAACTGCAACTAAGAAGGTGCCTAACTAAAACTGAAACTGAGAAGTTGTAAAGAAGTAGGTATTAAGGTAGTAGTAGTAGTAAAGCAAAGTAGTAAGGTAGTAAAAGTAATAAAGTAGTAAGGTAGAATCTAGGTACTACTAGTAGTAGTAAGGTCTATGTAGTAGTAGTAGTAGTAAGCTAGCTGTAGTAAAGCAGTAAAGTAGTAGTAAGGAAGCAAACTAGTAAGGTAGTCATAGTAGTAAGCTAGCTGTAGTAAAGAAGGAAAGTAGTAGTAAGGAAGCAAAGTAGTAAGGTATAGTAGTAGTAAAGAGCTGAATACATCATGTAAATTTCAACATGAATCACTTAAAGTTTACAAAATTGTGGCAATTACATAATTGTTTGGCAACACAATCATTTTGGTGTAGGGCCTTTCACGGTCCGCTTCTCACCGTCTGGGCGGGCCCAGGGAATGATCTTAGTCTTGTTGAATTTGTCCTCGATGACCTTGATCTTCTTTGGATGATCGGTAAAAAGTTAGAACTCTGCGTAGTTGTTGTGTTGTTCAGGACTCTGAACCCCATTAGCTCCCACGATCCGCTGCTTTCCTGACACAAACATGCACCCTTTAGTGTCCTCTGGATAGATATAGTATGCCACTTCCGCGACATCAGTTGTTACTACCCATTGATCATCTTTGTAACCGATACTTTTGAGGTCCACGGTGGTTAGCCCAAAACTGTCAACTACGACCGGTTTAGGCTTGACCCACTGGCATTTAAAGACAGTTATGCTCAGGTCTCCGCCATAATCAAGTTCCCAGATTTCTTCAATTTGTCCATAGTATTGCCTCCTCTGGCTTGTGGACTCGTCTATGCCCTCGTATTGAACACCGCTGTTCTGAGCCGCTCTTTCTTGTCCTTCTCCTTTGTGTGGAACTTGTACCCGTTGATGTCATACCCCTACCACGTGGTGACCTAGCTGGACAGACATGACACAAGCCTCTTAACGGTCTCTGTATCTTCATCAGGGCATCCATCAAGTGGTACGTGTTGCTCTTTGAGCCAATCTACGAAACTTGTTTTGTGATGGTTCTTAACCCATTCCTTTGTTGGTTGCCCATCATGAGCAGCACGGATCTCTTCCAGGTGCTTTTCGACGTATTTCTCCATGATCACTAGCTGATGGAGGATGTTATAATGAGCTTGATCCACCATTTTATATGGTACATCGGTTCGTACTTTCCGGCCCATGCACCCCATATCCTAGGTTTTTCCTTCATGCTGATGGACTGGTAGCCCAATTGACCTCGCATCTCTTATGTACCTTATACAGCAGTTCACAGCCTCCTCAGACATGTACGCCTCAATCATAGAGCCATCTGGACGAGCACGGTTATGGACATATCTGTTGAGGGTGGACATGAACCGCTCGTATGTCCACATCTGGTGCAGATACATGGGGCCAAGTTGTTCGATCTGATCAACCATATGCATCATCAGGTGTGGCATAATATCAAAGAAAGACGGAGGTAAGCACATCTCAAGCTAGCAGAGGGTCTCCGTGATGAACTCCTTCTGGGTGATGCGATTAAAGAAGTATGACATTCGTGTGATCACCATCTTCATGTACTCTGGACAGATAACTCTGATTCACAATAGGAAGGAACACCGTCAGGATAACGTGGCAGTCGTGTGAGTTGTAGTCGGTCATTGTGAGGTCTTTCATGGAGACCAAGCTCTTGATGTTGGAAGAGAAATCAGTTGGCACCTTGATGCCCCTAATTAACTTGCAAATATTCATCCTCTCCTCTTTTGTTAGGTTGTAGGCTGCACCCAAGATGTCAACTTTACCATTTTGAGGCGGTTCTGGGTGAAGATCACACTGGATGCCCTCGTTGATAAGATCTGTCCGTGACTTGAGACCATTTTTCGTCTTGCCTGGGATGTCTAGCAAGACACCAATCACACTTTCGAAGACATTCTTCTCGAGGTGCATGCAGTCGATGGCATGGGGTGTATTTAGTGTTTTCTAGTACGATAAGTACTTGAAGAAAATTGACTTCTTTTTGAAAGGAACAGGGGGGACATCAGGTGTTGCTTCACCATACGCTGGCTTTCTCTTCCTTGTTTTCTTCTATGTTCCATCTTTATCTAGCTTCTTCTTTCCAAACTCGATCTAATCCATGTTCTTGACCATTTCATACACCTTTGGTCCCCAAGCATTTCGCATTGGTTCTTCAAGTTGCGGTTCATGCTCATTGTCAAAGTACTTATTCATGACACTTTTCGGTACCTTTGATTTCTGGCAATGAACCGTCTGTCTCGTGTAAACCGTCTTGTTTGATCCCTTAAGGTAGGTGTAGCATGTGTCATCGATGCAAACTACGCACCCGGTCTTCCCTTTGATCTGCCCTGACAGTAAGAGATGGTGACAAAGATGATAGCTCTTAGGGTGAACTTCTCCTCACGGGATGCATCCACCATATTGACCCCAACATCAAATAGTATCTTCATCTCCTCCATTAACGGCTCTAGAAACAAATCTATATCGTTGCCTGGCTACGTCAGTCTAGAAATGAGCATAGTCAGCATAAGGTACCGGCGCTTCTGACATAGATGTGGAGGTAGGTTGTACATGGTGAGGACGACTGGCCAAGTGTTGTAGGAGCTGCTAAGCTCACCAAATGGGTTCATCATGTCAGTACTCAGCACGAACCTAATGTTCCTAGACTCATTGCCAAACTCCGTGTGTTCTCTGTCGAAATCCTTCCACTGCTTGCCATCAGAGGGGTGCTGGAGCTTGCCATCATCCTTCACACGTTCAGCTAATGCATGCCACGACATAAGCTTGGCAACCTGTTGACGCCAAAAATGGGGCTTCTGGCGTCAGTACTGCGTAGGGCCTATAGAGACCGTGCAGCAGCAGAGCTTGATCTCCTAGACCCCTTAAGCGGCCCAAGACACTTCGATGATCGGTTCCAGGAGTGCCAGTCAATTTGACCTACAATTGACAAGGAGATGAAACGTCAAATTATGGAACCTATCGGTTGTTGCCAGACAGTTCCATGGGTGTGCTGCTCTCATATAGCCAATGGATGTAGGAGATTGACTAAAGAGTCAACTCCAAACAGTGTAAAGCATGGTAATGGTATACAAATGGCTGTCACAAGGTATTAAGCATAAGGTGCATGATTAGCTGATCATACGATGAGAATAAAGTAAAGATGCAATGCATGAAACATTATCGTCATCGAACTACCATATCTACTGAGTATACCCGATAAAGATTAACCATCAACAGAGGTGTGTTCCCATGCAGCCATGATGACAATTAACCTGATAACCTGACCAATCTACTAGCATTGGGGGTGTTTCCATGCAGCCATAAAAGTAAATGAATCAAGCCACGTCCAGTATACTTAATAGATCTAATAGATCGGAATGACAAAGCACACGCATCGTATGATTGAAGCATGACCAGATCAACTTTTAGCCGATATGGGGTCCATGAAGCTTGAACAAGATCCATGTATTCGACACCGGACGGATCTAAGCCTGAGTAGACATGACTCAACACATACGACATTGGGGTTCGTAAGATGCAGCTGTATCGTATATGTTGAGCCAGATCCAACCACGCTCAAATCAATCTAATGACCGAATACATGTCTCGAACCCGCAACACGTAACAATCACAACTAATGGATTAGCCGATATGATCTTAGATCTATCGCCTCTCTAAGTGTAACAGCAGATGCATCGGAGGCAATAGATCTAGATTGAAAGTAAGCGCAGGCCGATCCATTAGATGAGATTGGGCAAGATATTGTAACAATAGATTGAACAAAGTATAACAGACAATATCGATAACTTGATGAATCTATTAGATCGCCAATCTAATAGAGCCGATAACTAGCCTGACGCCATGATTCATCTGACATTGAAGCAATGTAGCCCCATGAACAATAGATTCAAACCGATAACTAGCTCATACCAAGCTTGCACAAGTTACACAATACAGCCGTACAAACGAGACATGAACCAAGGCTAGACTTACAAGCAAAACCAAAGGTCGATCTAGTTGATGCAGCCCAATCCGTCGAAGGTTCACCGAAATCTACTCTACTCCTACTCCTAGGGGTGGCCGAAGGCTGGAAACTAAGGACAAAGTTGTGTATTTGATTGATTGGATGTCTTTCTCGTTTCCTAACCTTTGCTATTTATAGACCACATAGCATAACCCTAGCGCAAATCCAGCCGTTGGCTGGAATAAGGAAACCTGGATGTCTTGGACCTCAATCATTAGCGCATCTGTTAACACTGGATTTTGGTACGCTTAGGAGAATGACAGGCGGGCCAGCAAGCAGTGGTGTTCGGAGCATTCGGCAAGTATCCATGTGGTCAGCTAGTTTCGGAGCAATTCGGCAAGTGTCTGTGTGGTCGGTTAATCTCCAAAGATTCGGCAAATGATCATGCGGTCAGCTATTCTGAGAAGGGGTGGTTTTCTGTTGAAGGAGCGACAAAAATGGAAAGTGAGAGCCGAATCAGGCAACAGACATCGCGACGATTAAGGAAATGAAGACTCCGAAGGAAAGACTAGGGTTAGAATTGTCGTGTTTTTCCTTTAATATTTGTAGTCGTATCCTTTTATGACTCATGTCATGTCTAGGGTATAAATATGAACCCTTGGCCATTGTAAAAACTGTTCACGACCAATACAATACAACCGGCCTCGTGCCAACTTCGAGTCCTTTGTCGTGTCGTCGAGTTCTTCAAGAGGAATCATCGATCCGTCGACCTCCGTAAGTCCGGCAACCTTGCTATCATGTCTAGTATCATGCGGTGGATTTAGATGTTGATGCAAGTAGTCTTGTTTGTTTTCAATGATCGTGCGGCGGATCTTTGCTTGACAATCAAGAAGTCTTCGCTGATGTTTCGTTTATCAGTACACACCGTGCGGCAGGTGCTTGCTCGATATGCTTAGCAAAAGCAAGATAGTTATCGGCTCTATTAGATTTGGCAAGATCTAGTAGATTCATCAAGTTACTACGTGTTGCATGTTTTATATTTGTTATATATTTGTTACCCTTTTTTGCCCAATCTAGATTGATATGGTTCGGCTTTATCTTTTCTTATAGATCTATTCTTGTTTTAATAGTTAATCATATTGTTCATACGAATAGATCTCATGGTCATAGTAGTCGAATTAGTTTAGATCTAGATTGTTACGTGTTGCGGGTTCATACATGTTAACCACGTTTAAGCTTTGATAATGTTGGGTGTCGTGCGGCAGACGCAGGCTTTAGATTAGTTTAATTGTGTTTTCTTATATGTTCCTTCATCATGGACCCCAACTCGGTTGGATTTGCCCGGCTTGGTTATGCTTTAACTCATAGTTAATTATGATTCGTCCATACGTACTTTTTCATGCAATGCACGTTCGGCTATCAACTTTTTCACATGCTTATTGTTTGTTTTAGCCGAATGATCTATAAAACTTGTTGGTAGATAGCTTCTATAGCTATATGTCATCGTAAGTGGCTTCAGGGCCATATATATGGAACTGTCTGGTCTCATCCGGCATGTTTCAGTTTTATATCTAATAATTTTCATCCCTTGTTAGTTTCAGGTCAAACTGACTGGCACGTTTTCAGACTCCGAAACACCCGGACGCCCGATTGAAGCTACGCTTTCCGGCTTACTGTGTGTTGGGCACAGTGTGTCACATTTTGTGTCAACACACTTTTTGGCACGCTCGGTGGGACTACACACTTTTTCAAGATGGTTGAATTCGATAACAGCCAGGTTCTGGATGTGACTATTGATGAGTTGCCAGAAGACCTGAGGAATACAGTCCAGCAAGCGTGTGATGAGTTTCAGCAGAAGTGCTTGTTGTCCTTTTCAAAGAATAAAAGCAACAAGGTTATTTCAGAATGGCAGCTTCCGAGAAACTCTCCTTCCACATCAAACTGATTACACCGAAGAAGAAGATGCTCAGAAGATGTCTGAGATGGTTTATAAAGCTATGAGTGAAACTCTGAGGAATCATCATACATTTTTCCTGAACACCTTTCGCTCAATCATGGTCAGTACTTTCGGTCCATCCGCCGATAAATGCTTTGAGGAAACCATTGGTCCAATGCAAGGGCCGACATTGTTCAATATGTCGAAACGCCAGGAAAAAATTGCTGAAGATGGCGAGACGTCTGGCATGAACCAAGGTGGGATGGCTCCTCACCAGAAACAACAACACCCCATGACTTATGGCCAGCTCACGTTCGGTGCAACGGGGAACGTCCCACAATCGGCTTTCAAGGTGTCTCCAGCTGCGAACAGGTTGCAAAAAAATATGTATGGAGACGGATATCAGGAATTTGCCAATTACAATGCTATTGACTCTTTCCCGAATCCAGGGTATAAGAACTCTGCAGGTTTGGCTTTTGAAGGGCAGACACAAGGAGCTCCAAACTCGAATATTGACCTTATCATGAAACGGATGGCAGATATGATGCAAAATCAGTTTGACCTAAAACCAAAGAGCCAGTCCTATGCATACAAGTCCCCTTATCCAGAGTGGTATAACCGAATTGCACTCCCTCCGAGAGTAAAACCTCCCACAGACCTGACCAAGTTTTCTGGGCAAGATGATACTAGCACCATAGAGCACATCAGCCGATACTTAATGCAGCTTGGAGAGGCATCCGCTGATGAAGCTTAGAGGATTCGGTATTTCCCGTTGTCTCTGACAGGGTTGGCTTTCACGTGGTTCATGTCTCTGCCAGCTAATTCAATTGGTACTTGGGCAGAATTGGAGCAGAAGTTTCATTCATATTTCTTTACAGGCACTAATGAGAAGAAGCTAGTTGACCTTATGAGCTTGAAGCAGAGAGCCAATGAAACACCCCAGGAGTATCTCCGCAGGTTCAGGGAGACTAAAAACCTCTGCTACTCCTTAAACCTATCAGATGACCAGTTGCCAGGGATGGCAATAGCGGGCATGCAACCGAATGTCAGGGAGAAGCTGTTCGGCATGGACTTTGATGACCTTGGTCAGCTGTCACAGCGATTAGCCATGATGAGCAATCAGGCTCAAGGGTCCAGAAGAGACAACTGTTTCCAGAAGGGTGATGTGGCTAATGAGATGTATCAAAGTTTCCTGGAGGAAGCAGTAGAGTACGATGATGAAGATGAAATAGCCACAACCGAATTGGTCTGGGGAAAGAACCAACTTAGGTCAGTCAACGCTGGTTGAGACAACAGAAGGGTATGTATGACTTTGATGTCTCCAAGTCAGACAAGCTGTTTGAGATGTTGCTCAAAGAAGGGCGTATCAAGTTGCCGGAAGGGCACCCCATGCTGCGCCCTGAAGGGGTGAGAGATAAAAAGTTTTGCGGCTACCACAATACCAATTCTCATTCCATCAATGATTGTCGAGTATTCAGAATGCGGATTCAGAAAGCTATTCAAGAAGGGCATTTGAAATTTGATGGTAAGATGAAAATTGATGCTAATCCTTTTGCACAGAACACAGTGTCCTTCTCCATGAACATGGTTGCTATAGAAAGCTCTAAAGACAAGGGCAAGGTGAAAGTGTTAACCTCAGACAGAGCTAAGAAAACTGGTGTTGTTGACCCTGATCGGCAAATTACAAATGAAGAATTTCGGCAACAGGCTCGGTTCCAGAACGGCCGAACCGAGAGAGGGGAACCTTCTAAGCCTAAAGTCACGACACAGATTCTTTTGAACAAATGGCGACGGGAGCAAGAATGGTATCGGAAGCGAAGGTATTACGAGGAACAAGGGTTGATGGAGGAATATCAGAGGTATGAGGAAGAGATGTACCAGAGGGAGCAAGAGTACAAGAGAGAGAAGGAGCAGTCTCATTGGGGATGTTCATTCTTTAAACATTGTTGGAATGAAGGCTTGAAGCTGCCTACTAAAGATAATTTCCCTGAATGCAGTGACTAATATTCAAAGTACAGGCAGTCTCGGGCCAACCGACGTCCAGTCCATGAAAGGCTTAGAGCACGTTTTACTGAGGACGATCGGCGTGTAAAAATGGATAGCTTTGAAAATCGGGGAAGCAAGAGATTTGCCGATCAAGGGTGGATCCTTATGAAGAAGGCGCTGAGGAAGAAGAGATCTGTGAGTACGTGTGGCAAAAACGACAATGGTGTCCACCAGGGCTGAGAAAGAGCCAGAAATGAAGGGTACAACGCTTGAGGAACAAAGAGTTGGCACAGACAGTTGCCGAAAAGAAACAAGTGTGGCGTCCTAAGGAAAAGCCTGACAAGCAAGACCAGTCGGCTGATGCGTATATGGCTTTCTTTATTCCATCAGAGTTCTTAGCTCCAGAAGACCAGGATATCCAAGAAGAAGTGTACTCAGATTTTGATGAGAGTGAGTATCATGATATGATGGCCCAACTTATCCTAACCGAACGGGCGGTTTTCGATAAGCCGACCAAACATCGACATTTGAAGCCACTTTATGTGAAGGGGTACGTCAATGGCAAACCTCTGACCAAGATGTTTGTTGATGGAGGAGCTGCCATCAATATCATGCCTTATACCACCTTTAGGAAGCTCGATATGACCAATGAGGAACTGCTAAAAACTGACATGGTACTCAGGGATTTTGCTGGCAATCCTTCTGACACCCGAGGAGCTATGCATGTTGAGTTGATGATTGGATCAAAAACTTTGATTACTACCTTCTTTGTCATCGATGGCAAGGGGGCATACAGTCTGCTCTTAGGGAGAGATTGGATCCATGCTAACTGCTGCATACCTTCAACCATGCATCAGGTTCTTATTCAGTGGATTGGAGATGGTGTTGAAGTTGTTCATGTTAATGATTCGGTAAGTGTTGCTGCTGCAGAGCCTACTTACTGGGAATATGATGGCGTTGATTGTTTCTCTAGAAGAGTATGGGAAGAAGGTCATGTGAATGTCTTCAACAAGGATCAACAGCCGATCCAAGCAGTCGGCTCTCAAAGCAATTTTTGATGGAGAACCCGATCGATGGCAACAAAGAAAAGTTGGGACGTGGCTTTATGTCGGCCGATAAGCTAGAGGAGATAAATGTTGGTGATGATATCAAACCAAGGCCGATGTATATCAGTGCAAATTTAGACCCAGAGTATAGATTGAAATTGATAAACCTTCTGAAAGAGTTCAAGGATTGTTTTGCTTGGGATTAAGCAGAGATGCTCGATTGGATCGTTCTATTGTTGAGCATCGATTGCCGATCAAGCCTGGGCATCGTCCTTATAAACAACCTCCTCGGAAAATTTTCAAAGAGGAGATATTGGCCGATGTGAAAAAAGAAGTTGAAAGATTATTAGAAGCAAATTTCATTCGGCCATGCAGGTATGCAGAGTGGATTTCAAGTATAGTACCAGTGTATAAAAAGAATGGAAATATGAGAGTCTGCATTGACTTTAGAGATCTCAATAAAGCCACTCCAATGGATGGTTACCCAATGCCGGTTGCCGATTTACTTGTTGATGCATCAGCTGGTTATGAAGTCATCAGCTTTATGGATGGTAATGCTGGCTATAACCAGATCTTTATGGCAATAAAGGATATTTCAAAGGCAGCTTTCAAATGTCCTGGTCATATTGGATTATTTGAGTGGGTTGTCATGACTTTTGGTTTAAAGAATGCCGATGCAACTTATCAGAGAGCCATGAACTTTATTTTCCACGAGTTGATCGGCAAAATTGTGGAGATCTATATTGATGATGTGGTGGTCAAATCCAGAAATCATGAAGGGCATTTAGCTGATCTAAGGAGGACTTTGGAGTGCATTAGGAAGCATGGTTTAAAGATGAACCCGAACAAGTGCGCCTTTGGAGTCTCAGCTGGTGAGTTTCTAGGATTTTTAGTCCACAAAGGAGGGATCGAAGTCGGTAAGAAAAGCATAGAAGCAATAGGCAAGGTTATCCCTCTAGCCAATCTCATAGAATTGCAATCACTGCTCGGCAAGATTAATTTTGTAAGAAGATTCATATCTAACTTGTCCGAAAGAGTTTTGCCTTTCTCTCCACTGTTCAAGCTTAAAAAGGATCAAGAATTTGTATGGGGTGACGTACAACAGAAGGCTTTTGATGAAATCAAAGAATACATGAAGGCGCCACCTGTATTGGTACCTCCACAGCTTGACAAGCCTTTTAAGTTGTACGTGGCGGCTGGCAGCCTAACAATAGGGTCGTCCCTTATGCAAGAGTTTGAAGGAAAAGAAAGAGTAAGAGCTTACCTTAGCCGAAAACTACTAGATCCCGAAACAAGGTATTCGGCTATGGAGAAACTTTGCTTGTGTGTATATTATTCATGTACCAAGTTTCGGCACTACCTGTTGAATGCTGAATGCGTGGTAGTTTCTGAATTTGATGTATTAAAACATATGTTATCAATGCTAATTCTAAATGGTAGGATTGGCAAGTGGATTTTGGCTTTATCAGAATTTGAATTGAAGTATGAATCGGCAAAGGCAGTGAAGGGTCAAATTATTGCCGATTTTGTTACCCATCATCGTGATCCTTCTGCCAACATGATAAGTATTGCACCTTGGACTTTGTTTTTTGATGGTTCATCTTGTAGCAGAGGTGGTGGTGCTGGTATTTTCTTGGTTTCTCCACGAGGGGTAATTTTTAAATATGCCATCCCTATTGAATTCCATGTTACTAACAATCAAGCCGAGTATGAAGCGTTACTTAGAGGGCTTCGGCTTCTTGTTGAAATAAAGGCTCTTGCTTTTGAGATCTTTGGATATTATGAGTTGGTAATTAACCAATTACTCGGCCAATATGAATGCAAGAATGATATATTAAGAGAATATTATGAAGAGTGCCGAGAGCTTTTAATGAATTTCCAGGTAGCAACCTTGCATCATATCCCTAGGGGGCATAATGAAGAAGCAAATAAACTGGCTCAAACTACTTCAGGATACCAAGAGGATCAAGAGATTAGCGCTTTGGATGAGAATCGGGTAATTGATGACTGGAGAAACGAAGTTACCGATTACTTAAAGAATCCATCGTAGAAAGTTTCCCGAAAGCTCAGATACAAAGCCCTCGCGTTTGTTCTCCTTGATGATCAGTTGTACTATAAATCTATAGATGGGGTACTCCTCAAGTGTTTGAGTAAAGGAGAGGCCAGAGAGCTGATGTATGAAGTACATGAGGGTGTGTGTGCTGCACATCAATCGGCTTACCGAATGAAGTGGATAATTAGAAGGACTGGTTACTTTTGGCCAACCATGCTTAAAGATTGCTTTGAATATTACAAGGGGTGTCAAGATTGTCAGAGATTTGGCAACATTCAGAGAGCTCAGCATCGGCTTTAAACCTAATTATCAAGCCTTAGCCATTTAGAGGATGGGGCATGGATTTAATTGGTCAGATTAATCCTCCTTCTAGCAAAGGACATAAGTTTGTGCTGTTAGCTACTGATTATTTTACAAAGTGGGTTGAAGCTATTCCTTTGAAGAAGGTTACATCGGAAAACATGATCAATTTTGTTAAGGAGCATATAATTCACAGGTTTGGAATTCCTCAGACTATAACGACAGATTAGGGAACTCAATTCACTTCATCTGAGTTTTGTGATTTTGCTGAAGACATGGGAATCAAATTATATAATTCTTCTCCTTATTATGCACAAGCTAATGGCCAAGCTGAGGCATCAAATAAAATCATGATTAAAATTATTCAGAAGAAGATCGATGAAAAACCGAAGAAGTGGCATTCGGTTCTTAATGAGACTTTATGGGCTTATCGAATGGCTTGTCATGGGTCTACTCGGGCGTCTCCCTACGAGTTGGTTTATGGGCATCATGCTGTGTTACCATGGGAGCTGCAGTCGGGTTCCAGGCGAGTTACATTGCAAAATGATTTGAAGAAAGAAGATTATAAAGATCTGATGATGGATGAATTGGAGGATTTACATTTGGTCCGTCTTAAAGCGTTGGAGAATATTGAGAAAAACAAATTACGTGTTGCCAAGTATTACAACAAAAAGGTCAAAGAGAAGCAATTTGCAGAGGGAGATTTAGTTTGAAAAACTATACTGCCGATTGGGACAAAGGGTAAAACGTTAGGCAAATGGTCTCCGAACTGGGAAGGACCTTTTTGGATAGTGAGGTGTGCACCTGGTAATGCGTATATCTTGAAGACTCTACTGGGAGAAGAATTTACTAGAGCTATTAATAGGAGATTTCTTAAGAAATTTCATCCCAGTATTGAGGTTGGTGCATGAACAGACTTAAGGAATTCTATGTGCAAAATAGCCGATGTTGAAACATCGCCTTTAGCCAAAAAAATACTCTAAGGACTTAGAGAATAGCCGACGCGATGTGTGTCGCCTTTAGAGCAAAAAAATTTTAAACACAATCAAGGCGGTGTCATACAGATTCAAGCAACAGTCGTCAGATTCATCATTCTCAAAAAGATCCATGACAAAAGAAACGAATGGAAACCACAGATTACATTTCACAAGACAGGTAGTTCTTTACAGGAAATCCCTAATTACAAACTACTCATCAAACAGCCTGTTGAGAACAGACTGGGCATCTGTGGCGTCGACGATGGCGGTAGCGTGGTCCTCGTAACTGTCCAAGAGATCATCGATGTCTTTGATCTCTTCTGGGGGCACGCCACCACGGAAGCCGGCTGGCATGAAGGAGAGATCTTCGTTGGTCTGGGTGGACATCGCTGCCAGCCCCAGAGCTGCGCCGTGACGCACGCCTTGGATGACGGCCTGATCTATATTGTCATCCGCGTCATCAAGACGGGCCTCGGCAGTTTCTCCCTGGGCGTTCACCTTGTCGGCAATCTTGTTCGCCGCAATCTTCAGGCGCTCGACCTCTGCAGAGAGTACTGAATAGAAGGATACCAATCGGGTGAATAGATGAATCGGAGAAAGGGAAATGAAGAAGAGTTATTTGCAAAACTACTTCCGCTGGTTCTCCCACTCGAGTTGGTCGATGTCGTATTGCTTGGAGATCTTATCCAGCTCTCCTCTAGCCTTGTCCCTTTCGCCCCTGAAGGTAACCGCCTCCGCGTGGGTATAAGGGACGTCCAAGGCACCCGAATCCAAATCCCAAGGTTGGGAATGGTAGGAGCTTGAAGACCCAGATGAACCCGAGGAGCCGGATGATGGAGTCCCTAGCTCGGCTGCTATCACCGAAGGGAAGGGGATGCTGTAACTGGAGGAGATCGACCTGATCCTGATAAGCAAGAATAGAGCCAGGGTTAGAGAAATGAACAGAAAACAAAACTGCAAGGGGGCAAGGAACCGACTCTCACCCACATTGCCGATTGCGCCATGCTCGGCTCCCTTCAGCTTCCCCAACGGTGGGGCGCTTGCCACGGTTGTCGCCGCCCGCCATTGCTACTATGTAGACTAGGGTTTCCTTCTGGATTGGTTTTGAGCAGAAGAAGAGGAGGAAACGGAGACAAAAAAATGTTTCACTGGAACTATTGACAGGGGTAGACGAAGGAAGGTTTATTTATAAGCCAAATGGAGATACCAAGCGACGGGTTAGGGTTTTCCCACTTGGATGGGCCATTATTAGACTGGGCCAGACTCGGGTAAGTCAAGATATTGGTCGGCTATTTCCTTAAGTCAAGAAGGCAGGGAACGATCGGTTATTTCTTTGGCTCGGAAGGCTAAATGTAATTGGCTATATTTTGATCAGGAGAATATAAAGCTGATTACATTATCATACAAACAAAAGTGTATAGGGGTAAAGACAGAAATAACCGATTGTTTGAAGAACAGAATATATCATGATTAGACTATTACAAATCCATGTTTTACTAACTCAGAAGCTGGTTGATGGCATCTAAAGCATCAGCTCTTATTCGGTTAACGTTCCTCAGCACCTTCTGATCTTCATCCTCAGAACTTTGAATGTCAGACAACTTAGCCTTGAGCAGCTGGTCTTCTTTGAGGACAGATGATATTTTTTATGAAGTTGCCTCTATGGATTTTGGCAAATCTGTCATCTTGGCTTCATAAGACTGAATTTTGGCATTTAGTTCAGTCAGTTGTGCTTCTAGTTTGATTTTCTCATCCCTCATTGCTTTCAGCTCAAGCTCCAAGGTTGCAAATGAATTCTTGGCAGTTTGGAGTTAGGAATGCAAGGCTTTGGCTTCTTGCTTCTTCAGAGACATGTTGTTCTGCAAAACAGTTCTAGAGGCTGTGTTTTTATTTTCCCTCTTCACCGCAGCAAAGTAGTCATCAAGTTTAGCTGCAGACTCTAGAGAAGCCTTGATGATAGGTGGAAGATCTTGATTGATGAGTTCAAGTAGATCTTTTATTTGATCTGAATCCTGAACCAAGATGTTGATGTCCTTGTTCAGCAGACTAGCTATATCCTCCAACCGGGCTTGGTTTTCCACTGACAAGGTCTGCTGAGAGGTGGCTTCTTCACCTTTTTCACTGATGAAGTCTTCAACAGTGAAGGAATAGCTAGTAGTCGGCTTAGCAATGTTCTAAAAGGAAAAAGTTAGCCGACTGGGTGAGTTTGCTAAAAATGGCTTAAGATAAGATGTTACCTGCTGTCTTGATTGACTCTCAGAATGGGTAGTGTCCTGCTCTGTTTGAGGGTTTGACTGAATGTTCAGAAGAGGTGAATCTGAAACTGGACCAGATGAGGCTTCCCCTGCTAAATCTTCTAGAATTTTATCTATTTCCAATAATGCAGATGATGAGAAATAAGAATAGGAAATAGATATCACATGAGAAGAGAGGTAATTAGTCGAATGATGTTACCAATATGTTCAGCAGCTTCACGAGCCTCTGTGCTTTCGGCTTCACAAGCTTTTGTGTCTCCAGTCTCTTGAGTCTCTATATCCTCAATAGGAGCTTGAGGAGGAATTTCCACTGTTGTTGAGACTTTACTTGATCCTGGAATGTCAACATGTGGCTGCTGTGGAAATGATAGATGGTCAGAGTTGTTGCTGAATGAGATTTATTGCTGGATAAAAGGTTCATACCTTGGGAGACCGTTTGACTATCTTAGATCTCACTCTTCTGAACACATTAACATTTTCAAGTGCTTTCCTTTTGCCCTCTCCCCCTGAAAGTGCAGTATCTAAGACTGCGGGAGTCTTCATGAAGATTGCCAGAGTTGGGGCATTAAAACCCAAAGCAGGTTTAGGCCCAGCTCGGTAGTATTGGAGTACTTTAGAAGGAGAAGTAGGTTCAAAATCCTGTGCAATGATTGAATTTAAAATAAGGGATAAAATCAAAAAGCAGGAGGTAACAAGTGCAGTGGAGTTACCTCACTATCAGAGGCAAATTGAGGTTGAAATCTTCGCATAAATAGTGCACTGGTACATTAAAGATGTGATTGTGCCATTCTTGCCACAAAGAAGTAAAAAGAGGATGAGCAACATCTACTAGCCCAAATGGGGAAGGTTCATATGTTGGCAAGTCACGTCCAAGTTCAAAAACTCTGTTAGCTTCCAGTGTACTAGTGATCGTCTCCCTGTATCTTATGATTGTTGAAAAGAAAGGTCTTGGGGGCAACTGTCCACATCCTAACTGTCTGGCTGCCATGTTTGGGTGATAGAATTCATAAGTAGAGTTCACTAGCCTCCCATGATGAAATTCGGCTGGCAGAGTGCAAGGTTTGATAAAGGAATTGAAAATTTCTGTGGCTATTTTGTTAGAACAGCTAGTTTCATAGCTGAATTTGCAAGGGAGAGTCAGACTGTCATCTTCTCTGTAAGGAAGCCAAAGCACATGGTTGAAAGCCTTGAAGAACAGCTTGAAGAGATGACTAATATCCATATCAATGCTGATGGAGGATGCTGCTTCTCCATAAGTTTGGCATTTCTTAACTTTTGCTGAGCTGCCTTCAACATAATTAACTGAGGGGAAATATAAACTTTGGAGGGGCACAGACATTATCTGGTGGATGTAAAGCTGCAACCACATCTGGATAAGCCACCAAGGGCCACTCACACAAGAAATGTCCTTGCCGTGGTACATCTGAACAGTAATTTGATGCATCATATGGTAAACAGATCCTAGGAGGTACTTACGCAGAGAAATTGTGCTGCCTGCAACTAAATCCTCGACCATTGTCATGTGATTCAGGGTTGTCTCATTAGATTTTCCACAAAAAATGAACCTGCACAGCCACATGTTCATAAAGGCTCTGTATTCTTTGTCAGAGACAGCACCAGATGCTTCCATATAGTTCTGGATGTATCCAACGCATCCACCTCCAGATTTGATAGTTTTCTGATTGCTTTTGCTCTTGTACTTGAGAGGGTGTACTGGAAGTAATACATTCAAACCGGTCATCATGAAAACATCGGCTAAAGTGAGAGTCATCATACCATGGCTGAAGACAAAAGCGTTGATGGCGTCAGACCAAAAATGAGAAGCTGCTATCAGAAGGGGTTCATTCCTGGGCATCTCTGACAAAGATAGTTCCAAGCAATGACTGATGTCCTGATTGTCCCAATGGCTGTTGTTCTTCTCCAGCATCCTCCGATACCAGTTTCGCCACCCGGCGATTGGGGGAAACAACCAAGTCTTGAAGGTGTTTGGCCATTGATTTGGCGGGCTAACTCCAGACTTGAAAGGAATTCTTGAAGTTTCCTTCTCAATGATCTCGGTTGGGTCAGGATTCCCCATCGAGCCAAGAAGATAGAAATCGGGATTTACAGCATAAGGGATCAGAATCTCGTTCTTGTATTCCTTCAAGGAAATCAGAAAAGAATGAATCGGGAAAGAAATAAAGGGATCAGCTAAGGATTACCGAATGCGTAGAGGTAAATGGAACTTACCTCTGGAATTTCATCCTGGGTCGCCAATGAAGAGTTGAAGTGAATTCAAGAGTGTGTTGGAGCTTAGATTTCTTGAGCGGCGGCTGTGGTGTTGAATAGTGTTGACCTAGAAAGAAGGGGGAAGCTTACAGTCAATTTCGGAATAAAATGTCTTTTATCCCAAAATTGAGGGGGCATGTGTTAACACTGGATTTTGGTACGCTTAGGAGAATGACAGGTGGGCCAGCAAGTAGTGGTGTTCGGATCATTCGGCAAGTATCCATGCGGTCGGCTAGTTTCGGAGCAATTCGGCAAGTGTCTGTGTGGTCGGTTAATCTCCAAAGATTCAGCAAATGATCGTGCGGTCGGCTATTCTGAGAAGGGGTGGTTTTCTGTTGAAGGAGCGACAAAAACGGCAAGTGAGAGCCAAATCAGGCAACAGACATCGCGACAATTAAGGAAATGAAGACTCCGAAGGAAAGACTAGGGTTAGAAGTGTCGTGTTTTTCCTTTAATATTTGTAGTCGTATCCTTTTATGACTCATGTCATGTCCAAGGTATAAATATGAACCCTTGGCCATTGTAAAAACTGTTCACAACCAATACAATACAACCGGCCCCGTGCCAACTTCGAGTCCTTTGTCGTGTCGTCGAGTTCTTCAAGAGGAATCATCGATCCGTCGACCTCCGTAAGTCCCGGCAACCTTGCTATCATATCTAGTATCATACGGTGGATTTAGATGTTGATGCAAGTAGTCTTGTTTGTTTTCAATGATCGTGCGGCGGATCTTTGCTTGACAATCAAGAAGTCTTCGCTGATGTTTCGTTTATCAGTACACACCGTGCGGCAGGTGCTTGCTCGATATGCTTAGCAAAAGCAAGATAGTTATCGGCTCTATTAGATTTGGCAAGATCTAGTAGATTCATCAAGTTACTACGTGTTGCATGTTTTATATTTGTTATATATTTGTTACCCTTTTTTGCCCAATCTAGATTGATATGGTTCGGCTTTATCTTTTCTTATAGATCTATTCTTGTTTTAATAGTTAATCATATTGTTAATACGAATAGATCTCATGGTCATAGTAGTCGAATTAGTTTAGATCTAGATTGTTACGTGTTGCGGGTTCATACATGTTAACCACGTTTAAGCTTTGATAATGTTGGGTGTCGTGCGGCAGACGTAGGCTTTAGATTAGTTTAATCGTGTTTAATTATATGTTCCTTCATCATGGACCCCAACTCGGTTGGATTTGCCGAGCGTGGTTATGCTTTAACTCATAGTTAATTATGATTCGTCCATACTACTTTTTCATGCAATGCACGTTCGGCTATCAACTTTTTCACATGCTGATTGTTTGTTTTAGCCGAAGGATCTATAAAACTTGTTGGCGGATAGCTTCTAGAGCTATATGTCGTCGTAAGTGGCTTCAGGGCCATATTATGGAACTGTCTGGTCTCATCCGACATGTTTCAGTTCTATATCTAATAATTTTTATCCCTTGTTAGTTTCAGGTCAAACTGACTGGCACGTTTCCGGACTCCGAAACACCCGGGCGCCCGATTGAAGCTACGCTTTCCAGCTTGCTGTGTGTTGGGCACAGTTCGTCACATTTTGTGTCAACAGCATCCCACCAAACGCATCTCAACAGTCGATACATGTTATCTCCTCCGAGTCGGTTACCTTAACCAGTCTTCTGGGTCCACCTGCGTGTAACACGTCTTCCGCCCTTGATCCTTACCCGTATCTATCTGATCACGCCAAAATATGGTGTTAACACATCCTCTAGGCTCCCAAATAGCGCAAGCAAGCGATCGATCACGGGCAAGTACCACACCGATAGCGCAGGACTTTTCCTCATCGTTTAGCCCTCTTCTTCCTCATCTTGTAGAGCCGAGATCCTCCTCTCCGCCGCACTGCTCTTCTTAGCCCCCTTCTTCTTCGGTCCACCTCGCGATGCTACCTTGTCGTCGTTCGCATCCACACGACAACCAGCATTCCTCTTATATCGACTCGTGCCGCAGTGCGGACAACTCGTCAAATTCTCGTCCTTGCCTCGATATAGGATGCAGTGGTTAGGGCAGGCATCAAACTTTATAAGTTTCATCGCCAATGGCCGAATCATCTTCTTCGCCCGATAGGTATTGGCGACCATGTTGTTAGCCGTTGGGTACGTGGTAGCAAGGATACTTAACAACTCGTTGAAGCTAGTGTTAGACCAACCATGCCGAGCCTTCAACATTAACATCTGGAGGTTAAAACAGAGGGTCGTGCACTCCTTCGGACAATTGCCACCATCTTTATAGAGAGGATCAACTGCCGCATGCTTCATCTCCTTGAAATTGTCCAACCATTTCAAGCTGCCGAACATAAGGTCATCTTCGTCGATGTGGTGGAGCAAGCCCTCAAAGAAATGTACATCCTTAGGTTCATTCAAAAGAGTCTCGTGACCATCCCCACCACTATCGTCATCGTCATTGTCCTGAATTATATCCTCCACCGTTATGTTGTCGGCTGGTGCTGAAGATGAGACAGGTGCTCCGACAGGATCTTGACTCACTATCGTCGTCGATGACGAGCTCACTCTAGATAAACCGCCACTCGCATCAAGTCTTTCACCGTGAAAAGTCCAGATGGTGTAGTCCTTGACAAAACCGTGCATAATCAAATGAGTTTGCACCGTGTTGTCTACGTAGCCTCTCAGATTCCGACAGTGCGAACATGGACATATGGTTGTTGTCCGTTTCAACCTCTCACGGTGAGCTTTCGCCACGACAATAAATTTCCTCAATCCATCCAAGTATCGCGGATCACTAACTCTATTCACCCGGTACATCCATTCGGACCTATCCATTGACTGAGGCCTGCAAATCGGCAATGAGTGAACGACATCACGAGTAAGAAACAAGAAGCATTACGAAAACAAAAACACTAGCTTTCTCTCTCTTCATTGAAATGGCTCAATAAAAGAGGGATGGGAGAGCCTTCATGTACCTCTTGTTGGGTTCTCTTCCTCCAAATCCAAGATCTAAACCACAATTCAAAGATTTGGTTAAATTTAAGGCTAATATGCCTGCTCCACAATTTAGAAGAGGAAGACCCGTGGGGAAGAAGATGGGAGGCTGCAGAAAGAAATAAGACACATTACAAAAGCAAAAACATAAGCTTTCTCTCTCTTCATTGAAATGGCTTCTAGATCTAGATCTAGATCTAGTTGCTAGAGGCACCAAAGATGAATAAAAGAGGGATGAGAGAGCCTCCATGTACCTCTTGTTGGGTCCTCTTCCTCTAAATCAAAGATCTAAACCTCAATTCAAAGATTTGGTTAAAATTTAGGGCAAAGCCTCCCCTTCACAATTTAGAAGAGTAAGACCTGTGGGGAAGAAGAGGGGCGGCTGTTGTGCTATTTATGGGCCAGGATTTACTGTGGCGGGCAACATAAGATGACCGCCACGGTAATCCAATGTTAACCGTGGCGGACGGCCTAACTTGCCCGCCGCGGTAAATCTATTTACAGAAGTGGGCGCCTTATACGGCCCACCGCGGTTAATCTTTTACGACAACGGGCGCCTGGGCGGCTGGCCTCCGGCCACCCAATTACTGTCACACACCGATTTTAAGAACAAAACCAGATATACCCTATATATGAGCCCAGGAAGTCAAATCTCACATATAGCCACAGAACAAGGTAATATCAAAAGACAACACTTAAATACATAACATATAAGGCCAAAGAATTAACCTTAAGAGAGCAAACAACGGAAAGACACTCGGATCATCAGGCGAAGACTCCACTCCACAGGGACCAACTGACCGGTTGACCACAAGCCTATCTTTTCCAACTCTTGCAATCTGGTACCCATCCGGGATTTTTATCCAAGTATTGAAAATAAAACAAGCGTAAGTACATGTCGTACTCAACAAGATAACATGGGGTTTATGAGGCTCAAAAGGATAGACACGGGTTTAACTGCATCAGCTTTTAAGTGAGTCATAGTTTTAGCAGTTGGGTAGCATCAAGTTCAACATAAACCCAAATAACCACATGATCAAGTAAACAAGATATAATGCTTATATGAAAGTCACAATAATCAATAACAAATAACAACTGAGGAGCCATGACATAAGGACATCACACAGTAAGGAGCCCAAGCTGCTCGTAACCGTGAGCACGGCTATTATAATAGTTTTTAACTCTACACAGAGGTGTACATCTTTACCCACAAGTCGTGAATTGCCCTTTCGCCCGAGGAGATCAGCCTCTTAACCCACTTCCAAGGAAGGTCGGCAGGGTTCACTACGAAACCGTTCACAGGTTCCACTAATAGGTAACAACCCGCTACAAGTTTTCTTTAACGAGATCGTAAGAACTCCCCTCCTAGAAGTCACCGCAGTGCGCTTTCCGGTAGGCCAAGTCCCCACTTTCTCAGAGCCCTTCTTGCGCCCTCTCGGGTAAGTTGCCGCAACTAGCAAAAGCCTAATACTGAGTCAAGCCAGAGCCCATTAGCTTATGGTAGTACTATTTTCTCGGGGTAATCTACTTACAGAAATATCCCTATGAGTGAGAACACAGGTGTGAGTTCCTGATGTTCCACTTATAGTCCACATTGCTAAAAGTCATCTTTTATCGTTATTGCATATATCATTAGTCAAGTTACAAGATCATAGTTATTATTTATGAGCACTAGCATAAGCTACCCATATGCAAACCCTCAAAGGTGACAAGGTACAGGATATCGAATCTAGGAAATCCTCACGGGAATCAAGGTAGACACATGCATATGAATTAAGTGACATTAAAGTGTATAGGTAACAAGGAAGATCCTATGCTATACTTGCCTTAAATGCTTATATCCTTTCTTCAACTGATTCTCAACTTCAGATGGCTTCTTCTCGATCTCCATGTAACACTCACCGATTAGACAAGATCATAAGCACCACACAAGCAGCTGGACAAACATACATAGCATACAATAGATCTAATTTAGAACAATACACCAATCAATGAAAAAGGTTTTAAAAGAAATCTAGGGATCTCTACGATCACACAGACGCGAAGAACACGCTAAACGGTGCTACGAAGATCGAGATACATCTATCGAAAGGTTTGCTTTTATAAAAGAGAACTATGAGATTTATTAGTTTTAACTATATAAAAGAATGTATACAGTATTTCAACGAAATACTTTGGTTAGATTAGGTCAAACTTGTATTTGTATTTCAAAAACGAGAATTGAAACTACCGATATTTTATGTATAAAACAAGTTGCATAGTTATTAATCAAGTTAGGAGTTAACCATAAAATTACAGAGCTATCAACATGGTATTAAAGATCACTAATGAAAAGTTTATGCCGATACGAAGCCAACACAACCTGAACGGGACGAATCGGATCTAAAACGGAGAAGATACGATTTAAACAAGATTTAGAGTTTAAACTTGAATTTTAAAAGACATTAAATAAATATTTATTTTCAAAGTTCATAAACAAATTTTATTATGGTTTTAACATGTAGATAAAAACTCTACGAATCTAACGCAACTCGAATGATCAAATCGGAGTCAAAAAGAATATTTTAAAAGCATTTGAAAATTGATGGCAAATCTGTAATTAGGGTTTTCTATTTAATTTTGAAATAAAACAGATCCAATAAAGAATACGTTTTCCAGAGTTGAAAACGTAGAGCGGGAATGCGCTTTAGGACTGCGGGTTATGACTTAAAAACAGCAGGGTCTCTTTTGCAAAAAGGAACGGCGAAGGGGTATGAGGCTCTGTGAGCCGTCTGACTCCAGATCAACGGACACGATTAGATCAGGGAGGGGCACGGTGGCGCGGCTGCCGGAGCAGAGTGGGAACACGGCGGCGCCATGGCCGGGATGCGGCGGCGCAGTGCAATCCGGCGATTCCGGGCATGATTCTCCGCGCTAAAAGGTTGGGGAGAGAGAGAGGGAAATGGTGAACGCGATGGAGGGGTCGATTGGAGCCGATTGGGCTCGAAAGGACAGGACCCGCGCGGAGGAGCGGCATGGTTCGGTCGGTAGACGCGGGACGGCGAAACAGAGGGGTTGGGGAGGGAGAGCGGGCTCCTGGGGCCCTTCTTACCTCAACGCGAAGCTCGGGGGCAGGAGAACGGAGCGAAGGAGGCTCGGCGTCGGAAGAACGACGGTGGCGGCTCTGTGCTCGGCGTGCGGCGGCGGTTGGGGGCTTGCGGTGCTATGAGAAGGCGAAGTGGGGGCGGGGGTGTGCGGGGGCTTGGCTTTTACAGCCCAAGGGCGTGCCGTAGGAAGGAAAGGGGATCACCCCGGCATCAATCGCGCTTGGCAGGGAAGGAAAGCACCGGCGCGGGGAAGGAAAGGGGAAGGAGGAAGAAGGGTGGGGTGGATGACACGTGGGTCAGGGCTGTCAGCGGCACAAAGCGAGGGGAAAGGGGAGGCGGTGGCGCTGCTGCTCAGCTGGGCCGGCCTGGTGCGGACTGGCTTGGCCCAAGGAGAGGGGAGAGGTTACTGGGCTGAGCCACTGGGCCTCAAAGCGGAGAGGGGAGAGGGAGGCCTGCGGGATGGGCTCCTCATACGGGCCAAAAGGAGTGTGAGAGGGAGGGAGAGAAAATAAATGTTTTTAACATTTTCCAGAAACAGTTTGCAAATGAATTTTCAAAACACCTTTTCAAATATCATTTTGAATTCAAATTTTTATTGCTTTGCTAACCCCACTCAACCAATAAAACACATGCAAAGGCATGAATGCACAAAAACGTTTCTAGCTCTCTAGTAAATTTTAAATTGATAAAAAGTTTATAATTCCCTACATTTTCATGAACATGAAATTCATAATTAAATTATTTTAAACCTATTTTTCACAAAAAAAAATTTAGGGTGTTACAATTACCATGGTAGGCAAATAGTGTGCCCGCCACAGACCCCAAAATAAGGTTGTTGCGCAAAATAATTTCTGTAGTAGTGGCAACGTGATGACTCGGATGGAGCCGGTAGCAACAGCAGCTCTGTTGTATGCTATCACTTGGTCTTTTCTGAACAAAGTCTAGTATGAGGTGCCACTTTGGCCGAGTATAGGCGGCAGACAGAAATCCCTAGAGTCGGAGGGAATAATGGGGCCTGCTAGGAGTTGTCTCGTCTCCCACCTTCCCGTGTCCGAAGTGAACATCCGAAGATCCAACCGCCCAGCTGGCTTCAGCCAATGCTTAGGGTGGTTGGCTAGGACCGCTTGGAAGCCCTTGGCGGCGGCACCGTCTTCTTCCCAGGTAGCCACCATCTGGTGCCCACAGGGGCGCTTGCAAACGGGCAACGGCACCTCCGGGAGGGCCACCCACTGCAAGGTCATGAGGTTGCAGACATAGTAGTGCAAGCTGCGGGTGCAACCTCCGGCCGCCAAGTGCACGATGGCGATGCCATGCTCCGGGTCACGGCCGACGTGTCGCAGGTAGGCCTTCTCCTCCGCGCTGGCCTCGGGCAGGAAGGCCAGGTCCACGCCGGGCACGTTGTTTTTGTCCGCGGCGAGAGCCCCGGGGTTTGGCGGGCTGGTCAGGAAGCACGGAGCGAACTCCACGGGCTTCTGCAGGGGCTGGAAGAAGACGCCGGTGCGCTGCCAGTAGCGGGCTGCGAAGTCGGGGCGGCGCGCGAGGGCGTTGTAGCGGCGGGACGTGGCGGCGAGGCGGAGGAGGCACCTGGGGAGCAGGCGCGGGAGGATCTCCTCCACCATCAGAGTGTCGCACACAGCATCCATGGACAACGACCAAGGGGAAGTCGTCGATCCAAGATGGATGAAAGACTTTGCCTTGGTATGGTGTCGCATCGATGGATTGAACAAAACACGTATATATAATAGAAGTTGTTTGTGGCCGACAGGAATTCTCTTCTTTGTGCCCGTCCATGATTTGAACAGAAGCTTGTTTAAAATTCCTTATTCTAGCCGAGAACTTCAAGTGCAGGTCGGACGGAAGACCCGCAACACACTGCTCGGTTCATGTTCGGAAGAGTGAATACTGAATAGTGTTTTCTTGGATGCCATATCAACGTAGGCCCTGTTTGGATCCAGGGACTAGAGTTAGTTTGAGCTTAACTAGCCAAAAGTATCTAAACATGAGAGTTAGATTGGGCTAGATGCAACTAGCTCACCCAAAAAACTATCCCCACCGAAAGGTCATTATTTGAGCTAGTTCTGCTAGGGACTGCTGAAATTTTCTTTTTTTGACTAGTTTTGGTAGGGTCCACGAGAATCTCAACCCAGAAAAGTGTCTTTATTCTCATTCTAACCCTCGTATTCAAACACGTTTTCGGCTAGAGCTAATTCAGAACTAATTTTGAACTAGAAACTAACTCTAATCTCTAGCCGAGTTAGAGTAGCTAGAGTATCCGAACAAGGCCAGTCCGGTCGTTCCACGTGTGGCAGGCCAATTGTGGAGCCCTGCACGGCTGCACCGTCTCGAATCTCGCCTCTATGTGTATCTAGCGCCACCATCACACGTCCGCACCTCAACAGAGGGACACGACGAGGGCAAGCCGAGGGCCCCGAGAGCAAGGGGGCGCGAGACACAGGAGCCGCCGGCGCAACGAGAGGCAGAGTGGTGGTCAAGGAGGGATGACTCACACTCACTATACCGACCAGAAACGTATATATGTCTTGCTCCTATCCCGTGTTGCTGGATCGCTATGCATTTTCCATTCTCCGATATCTATGCCAAAGTGTCTGCCGTCCAGTAAAGCATATCTTGCTTTCAGGAAAAATATTGCATCCCAGCAAGCTTATAATAGTTGGGAACTGCTCCGGTGCTCCCTCTTCTAAAAATGACACGGATCTTAAAGCTGCCAATTAAAGAAATTAATTATTTTTTATTTGATTTGTTGCCCGGGTTACGGTTGGGCTTAGCCTGATCAATTCAGCCCTGAGTCCAACCCGCCCGGTCTCCGTTAATTCGTCGGAGACGGCATCCGCGGCTGGCGGAGGCTCTCTACTCCTCCCCCTCCCATTACGTCATGCTGTGGCAAGGAGCTTTTTTGCGGCGGCGCCGTTGCCGTCGAGGAAGAAGAAGCCCCTGTGAGCCGTCCGGCCACAACATATCATGTAATGCAGGGAGCCATGAGTGCTAGTAGTTGTAGGAGTGGACTACAACTGTTACTCCATCTCCATGAGAGTATGAGACCATGATCCAGGCGAAGCTGTACTAATTTGCTCCATGATCCTCGCATCGCATCCGCCATCAGCCCATCACCCATCTCCTACAATAAAAGGGGAGGAGAGGAGATGTGCATCGCACTGTTGCTTACTGAAACGCTGGCAAGTTATGCCTTTGCTGCTTTGCTTTGCAGTGTGCAGGCATACGATGACTCGGCCATATCGGCTTATCGCTTCTACAGTAGTACGCCTGCAACCTGCGCAGCCTTCTTCCTCAACGGCGACGACGGCACGCTGATGCTCCTTGCAATAGCACGATGAATTGGGATTGGGGGAGGAGGTACTGCTGCTGCTCGTGATGCCTTCTCCAACGAATTAACAAAGCAGAGCAAGCGGGCTGGACTAGTGGCTGGATTGGATAGGCAAAGCCCAACCGTAATCCATTCAACAAATCAAATAGAAAATAATTTATTTCTTTAATTGGCTGCTTTGAGGTCTGTGTCATTTTTTAGAAGAGGGAGTACTGGAGCAATTCCCATAATAGTTGATCATCTCCATCTTAAGTTATATACACTGTTTTTATCAAATAATTGTCTACAGGAATTAGACACTATTGGACTTGGACCATCATGAAAATGCTCAACAGGACACACACATAACAAGCTATTTCAGGTTTCCCGAACTAATGCTCTTCTCACCATATCATACTATCAGTACAGAGCACAAAGACATGTAAATATTTTATTTCACTCATCTTCCTCCGAGATTGCAGTAAGCTCCGAGGAGAAATTGTATGAATCTGCAGCAGGCATCTGATCATCATCACAGAAGAATGGTCTAGAAGGCATTTGCAGGCCATCAGTGCCACACTCGGGCATCTCTATGACCTCACTCAGGGTTGGACGATCCTGTGGCTTCATTTGAATGCACTGTAGCCCAAAAATGCACAGCTTCCTCTCCAACCCATGCATGTCTGCAACAACAGATATCTCACCAACTTCTTGTTCGGCTAGACGGTCATAGACCCAGGTCGGGTAGTATGCTTGACTTGAGTTGGCTGCATTTTGGTCTGCGCTCCTTCGCCCTCCTGCCATCTCGAGCAATAGCATACCAAAACTATAAACATCATATTTGTTTGATATGGCGCCAAAGCTACGAGATACCATTTCAGGAGCTATGTACCCAATAGTTCCCCGCATGGCGCTCGCTGGCACGAAGCTCTTGTCTCTCGGGTACAACTTGGCAAGGCCAAAATCAGCAACTTTTGGGACAAAATTGATATCAAGCAGGATGTTGTGTGGCTTGATGTCAAAGTGAAGGATCTGCATATCGCACCCTAGGCGCAAGTAGTTGATTCCCCTTGCAATTCCCAAAGCAATCTCATTGAGCTTATCCCAAGAGAAGCTTCTCTCAGCTGAGAATATATACTTGTCAAGAGAACCATGAGGCATGTACTCATACACCAATTCCCTTCTCATTTCCTCTGCATAGAAGCCCACAAGACGAACCACATTGATGTGGTGGATCCTGCCGATGGTGGAGACCTCGCTGATGAACTCGTCCCCATTGCAGTTGGAGTTGGCCAACAATTTAACGGCTACATGCACGTTGCCTGGGAGTAGCACACCCTTGTACACGGATCCATATCCTCCTTGACCCAACTTGTCTCTGAAATGGCTAGTGATCGCAGTGATGTCAGTGTAGGCAAACCTAGTCGGACCAAGCATTTGTTGCATTTGGAGGAACTTCTCGACCCGCGTCGATGGTTATCCTTGTTTTCCAGTACTTGTGGGCAAGGAATGTGAACAGTACCAGTGCAGAGAGCAGGAGCCTGCATAGTACTAATCAAACAAGTTGCAAATATATAAAGTTAGACGACATGTAGTTTACGAAAAAAACTGTAGCTCATGGTGATTAGAAAGAAATAGGCACACCTCACATACCAAAATGTAACTTGGCCACACTTATAGCAGACACTATAGCTATCACAACCCTCTGGAACATATGATTTGGGGTATCGTAAGAGTTTACACATTGTGCGAAATATGATTCACTCAAGAAGAAAGTACGGGTCCAATTCAGGATGCTTCTGCCAAATAATTGCTCATGGAAGTAGCTGAAAGGAATTAAAGAAGGGATCATACAGTAGTTTTGGATAAATAAATGATATATATTCTAAAGGAAACGGGACAACATGATAATCAGTTTCATACTCGATGCGGAACACAGGCTCACCTGGCTGAATTATTTTGGCATGTTTTGAATATCCAAGAAGCATTCCATTTCCGTCCTGAATTATAATCCATAGGAAATCGAACAGAAAATCCCTTCCTTATATATTCTATGATATCTGTATAACTGGCATTCTCTAACCGGTACTCCGTAGGCCAGCTACCTCTATCAACAAAGGGGGTCATGGCCAAGTATCCACAAGAAGGTTCAAGGGAGCTGACTATACAACTATAACTAACCATAACATAAACAAAGTAATTGTTTGCACTCAGGCAATTCACGGGCTTGTACAAGCTACTATCACTACTAGAAAACTCCCCCTTAGCTACGTTGTATTTGTAACGTCATTAAAAGCGTATCTACGTTGGCACATAAAGACGTTATCTGGTACGATTTCAATAACGTATCTAAGTATCATGATATTTAACAAGCTTTCAACGTCAAGAGATATCTAGACACATTTTTTTACACGCTTTTCAAATCGTATTTAATTGACACGAAATTAGCCATGCTTTCAACCGTCAATAACATCTACGCACATTGTAAAGTGTATCTCAAAATCGTTGATAGGCACCTAGAAATGCTTTTTGACATGCAACTAAAAATGTATAAAGTTGACACATAATTAGACATGCTTTGAACCGTGAGTAGCATGAAGACACGTTGTAACGCGTCTCAAATAATCGTCCTTATGCGCGTAGAGATATTTTTATATGTGAAACTGTAATATCTCTAGTTGACATGAAATTAGATACGCTTTAACCATTACTAGCAAGTAGAGACGTTTTTTATGCGAAACTAAAACGTGTGGAAAAAATAAAAAAAATAGTAGGAAAAATAACAATAACAAATAATAAATATGGTAGGAATAAAATGCCAAAGTCGAGACTCAAACCAAGCACTTGAATCCTAAGGCCAACGTGCTTTACAATTGTGCCAATAGCTTAGTTGAGTTGAATGGGGATAATTTTTTTATTTGTTCATTATATTTGTGGCTTTTCCATAATAGCCCGACAAGATTCATAGGAGCCGTTTAAGAAAAAGATAAGAGGCGCAACAAAGTAGATGGTCCATAATAGCATACTTGGATTCAAATTTCATCATTTATCATGTTTAGATTCAAAGTGTGAAAACAAAGTCGAGGTGTAGAGCTGCTACTTATATATACTATTGCTGTTCATTGGCCAACACAAGCAAGCAACCGAAGCTAATATTAAAGCTGAAATAATTAGGCACGCATTACCAATTATCTAAAATTCAACACGGAATTGTCAGCACCATTAACTTATAACCAGAAAGCATCAAAGCAAGGAACAATTAAATAAGACATGTTACAGGTCTTATGGATCACGCTATTTAATCAAATAGTGTAATTTGTGCACCAAACAATAGTAACCCAACAAATTGACCTAAAGTAACACATATTAGTTTATTCTTATTTAGAGCAACAAAAAACCCAGAATATTCATCTATAACATCAGATGACTAGAAAAACCAAGCCTTATCTAACTTGGGTCATCTTCTGAGAGTTGTACGCCCATATCAAAATTATCTCGTGGGTTAACTCTCACCACAGTGTTCCATGGTTCAGCTTTTGGGTGCTGGACATAAAACACTTGTTGTACTTGTGACGAAAATACAAAAGGATCATCCTCTAGTTTATCGCCAGTTTGTATTTTCCTTGAAATATTGACATGACTATATCCAAATTCATCTTGTCGCAACCCAGCTTTATGATGAACATCATACCATTCACATTTGAACAGCACTACCTTGTAGTTTGCATATGACAATTCAACTATATCTGTTAATCTGTCATAATAATTTATCCCATCATCAGCAATGTTGACCACACCACTGTTTTGTGTCAACCTTGCAGCCTCACGACTCAAAGTGTGGAACCTAAAACCATTAATAATGTAACCACTATATGTCACACCACATCTATTCGGCTTTGCAGCCAAAGCTCGAATCTTTGTCGTGATGCATGTTCCATCACCCAAGATAACCTGTACATAAGGGATAAAAACTTATGTACATTGCTTCTATTTTATTCAATACTAAATTTGTGCAGCAGTTTAGATGTACCAACCTTTTGCTCCAACCAGTCATGAAAGTGTTGATCCATCAATTTCTGAATGCATGAAGGTGTCAAATTAGTTGAGGTACCCAATTTTTTTTCTCCTCATCCAAGAATTCTCTACAACAACAACATTAATTAGTGTCATGTCATAAAGTCATATTGCAGATTATTAGCATAGTTCAGGACATGCAAATTAGTAGCACAGTTCATATATATTGGCAAGGTCAAGTTTACTTCATATATTGGCAAGCTCAAGTTAAGTTCATATATTGGCAAGTTTAGTTCATATACATGGCAGACCAACTGATGGTACACTTTTTTTTTGGAAAATAACTTCAAAGCAATCCTAAAAGCCCATATCCTCTCAGACTGGTGAGATATACAAATAATATTGGAAAAAATGCTACACTATAATAGTCAACCCAAATTATAAACGCACCTGCAGAAATCATCAAGTTCATCACAATACCGCAACACGTATCGATGAGCTTGAACAAGAAGCTGCTTATCAAGGTTGACACCAGTACGCTTTCCAATAGGTTCACCAGTGTTGACACCGTTTTTCAGCACGTGTCAAATGAGCTAATGCTTGGCTGGTCAACGGCTGTTTTCTGTCGGCATCGGGAAATCATGAGTCAACATTGCCGATGAGAGTGCTGCGGGAAGACCAAGTGCGCTGCCGATGGAGGCTGGATAATTCTTGCCGACAAAAGTGAATCGGTGAAGTCTTGCTGATCTGATTGCTGATGAGGAGACATTGTCAATTGCCGATGAAGGGTCATTGTCGAATGCCGATGAAGAGTGGTTGCCGATTGTCGATAAGGACTGATTGGTGACAGTTATCAGTACAAGGTCGCCGATCGGGAAGTATTGCCGATGCCGATGGGTATGAGGTGCCGATGAATACATCATAACTTAGCGTTTGATGTCGACAGAAGGCTACTGGTGGTTAAAGAAGGAAGGCGCGGATTGAAGGGATCTGCCGCTGGAAAGTTTCCATCGAAGAAAAGTATAAGGAAACTGGTGTTTTATACCAGTATTATTATTATAGTAGTTTGAGTCCGACCCTTGCATGAGTCGTTTATTTTCCTTTAAAATAGGCGTGTTTGTTTAGGAGAATAAGCTCTTGCGCGAGTCAGTTTCCTTAAAATTAGGAGTTTATTTTAGGAAGGATACGTGTCGTGTCTTTGTACAACTCTCCAGGCGGGAGTATAAATACGTGCCCGAGGGCTACGGAAAAAATATATCAATCCAATATCAAACAAATCAATTTACTCTTATTCTATTTTTTATCGCAATCTACTTTTACTGCATTAGTTGTAGTTTATTAACAAGTTCTTCAAGCTTCGATGGGCTGCATCAGCTTGATCTCCGTCAAATCCTTGCAAGTTCCGCGTGGGAGTATCTCTGAGCCTTGGCATCCGGGCGCATCGATGTTGCCTCGTTCAGCTCTGCTCTAGTTATCCTGATCAAGCCTCAATCACAGCATCCGGGCACATCGCCGTTGTCTGGATTGAATCTTGTTCTAGTTATCGTCCTTGTCGATTAACTGGTCAAATCGACTGGCACGCCTCCGGAATACCGAGCTTTGGGTAATAGCCCGAGGTGTTCGCAGATCCTGACGCTTTTTGTGTCAACAACCAGTATCAAACAAGTACATATCTGCTATTTCATCATATGGTCCAGGATTTCTGGATGGCCTTGTAAAACGAGTAGTTCCATCTATAAATCTGGAACAAAACGAGTAGTTCATTGATTCTAAAGAGCTAACACAAATTTACTTGTAGGAAATGTAGTCACAAATTCATCACGTGATCCCATAATGCACAACATGGTATGTACATATTGTTCCAGCTAGAGTTGCAGGTCTACACCACCGTTCAGGCCTATATGTGCTGATTATTTTGGGAAATTTTTTGAACTATAGAGATGCTTTTAAACTAGGACACAGGAAGTAAGAATTTTCATGTGAAATAAATCTGCTGATAGTGTTGTTGTTCTTATACCTTTATCACAGTACATCCAGTTTCTTTTATTCAGCCTTTCTACCTGATTGCTAGCTTCATTAGTTTTGTTAGTGCTACCAGCTCTGTAGGTTTAGTAATCAGTTCCATCTTTTACCTTTCTTGTTAGCAACTCTCTAATCTTTATATTTTTCTTTTTCCATATTTACTAAGCTAAACTATGCCTGCAGGAGGCACAACTTGATTGCAATGTAGTCACAGATTTGTCATGTGATCCCATATTGCACAACATGGTATATCCAAGATGATAATGTAATATTATTTCATTGATATATAGTGGCTGAAACTGATTAAGTGACACTACATTTTGTTGTTTTGAATCATGTCTATTATAGAAAACTCGAAGAGTTAAAGCCTCTAGCATGAGCATACCAGAATCAGGCCCCTATGATGCACAACTCTGCGCCTGCTCCAACTGTACCAGTGCCATCAGATGATCTTCGAGTAATCCCTGAAGTACCTCTGATGTCATCATCGGCAAGCTCTGTGCCGATGCAACACATTATGACAGCTGACAGACTATCTCTGGTGGCAAATTCTCAAGCTGGAGCGCCAGTTCCCCAAGGTAATCTGGTGATTGATTGCTCCAGAATACAAGAACCACATGCTCCAGTCAGCTATCAGCCATCGGTAAGCCATATGCTGATGATTTATAACCCTGGATGGGTCAACCAGCCGCCAACTCAACAGCCTGGCATGTCGATGTATCATTATGAAGGCCCAACATACACTCAGAGCGGACCATCGGTACAGCAACCGATGAATGCGACGATTCAGCCTAATCCGCCAAGTGTACAAAACTATCCATCGGTAAGTCGACCGATGCATAGTGTTCAGATGACTGGTGCTGCGCCTGCGACTACTCCGCATCATCTTCAAGAGGCGCATCAGCTAGCTCCACCAGTCAAAAACCAGCCAATGAGTCGGCAAGAGTAGGATGCATATTGGGTCGGTAAAATTGCCGAAGTTATGAAAGAACAATTCGGCATCAAACCCAAGGTCAATACATACTCTTATCGGACTCCATATCCTCCTGCATATGACTTGATTCCTCTTCCAAATTGGTACAAAGTGCCTGATTTTACCAAGTTCTCCGTCCAAGACGACACATCAACAATGGAGCACATCAACCGCTTCATTATCCAGTGCGGAGAAGCTGCCAGTAGGGAGGAGTTAAGGGTGAGATTGTTCTCTTCGTCATTGTCTGGATCGGCATTCACATGGTTCATATCACTGCCTCCAAATTCTATAATCACGTGGGCCGATCTAGAGAGGCAATTTCACAAATACTTTTTCACTGGCATACATGAGAAGAAACTTACCGATTTGGTCAAAATGAGGCAACGCAATGATGAATCGGTAGAAAGTTTTGTTCAGAGGCTACGGGACGTGAAGAACAAGTGTTACAGTCTGGTGCTTGATGATCAGCAACTGGCAGATTTGGCCTTTCAAGGATTACTGCCACACATCAAGGACAAGTATGCGTCCCAAGAGTTTGAGAGCCTAAGTCACCTGGTGCAAAGGGTTGCCGACCAAGATATCAAAACCTTTGAACCCAGGAAGACTTGGAACAAGAAAGTGACCTTCATCGGGAAGGAAGAAGACTCTGGGTCCGATGAGGAGCTGAGTGTCGATGCGGCCGAATGGGTGAAGGACAAGAAGCTCGTGTCTTGTCCGTTCGACCAAAAAGAGACCGAAAGGTTCACCTTCGACATCACCAAGGCCGATAGGATGTTCGACTTATTGCTGCAAGAAGGGTGAATCAAGTTGGCGCCCAACCAAGTAATTCCATCGGCCGAAGAGCTCAGGAAGATTAGGTACTGCAAGTGGCATAATGCAACCTCACACAGCACCAATGACTGCAAAGTATTCAGGCAGCAGTTGCAGTCAGAGATTGAATCTGGGCGTATTAAGTTTGAAAATTCTAAAGTCCAGAAACCGATGAAGATAGATCAGCACCCGTTCCCAAACAATATGGTGGAAATCGGTGAAAAAACCAGAGTGCTGACATCGGAAGCTGCCAGGAAGAACTCATCGGTAGATCCTAACAACCAAGTACCTGAGCGCGACGCAAGAAGGTTTGCCAATAACAGGAAGGGTAAGAAGGTTGCCGATGAGGGTAGTAGTGCCAACAGGGTTCCTGGAGTCGTAATCACGCACAAGCAGCCAAGGCGACATCATCGGGAGCGGTATCGGCAAGAAGAGGAAGAGCATCGGGAATGGCTTCGGCATAA
Organism: Microstegium vimineum; assembly: GCA_022036555.1. NCBI lineage: Eukaryota > Viridiplantae > Streptophyta > Magnoliopsida > Poales > Poaceae > Microstegium > Microstegium vimineum. The sequence goes on along the minus strand of CM039134.1, from coordinate 44,199,959 downwards.
GGACCACTAGAAGTGTCCCTTCTTCGTTCACTGATGGGAAGAAGGCATCAAGCTGCCCACTGCCGATAATTGTCCAGAGTGCAATGGATATTACGCTGCCGATCGGTTAGGTAAGAGACCTTGTTTTGATGATCAGGCACCCAGGTACGTCAAGCCGCTGAGAGAGAACAGATCGGCACATGACCGATTGGGCGGCAGGCTCAGTGCCCATGACAGGCTTGGCAGACGTATTGATCAAGGGGAGCTGGAAGAGATGGCCAATGCAAGAGTACCTGACGAAGAGATATTCTCTAGAGACCCCAACATCGGAAGAAGCGTCGATGTAAGCGGTGGAAAGCAGCACCAGCCCATCTGGAAGACTAAGCTCCCTCCGTGGTGCCCTAAGGGTCTGACCAAGACCCAGAAGAGAAGGATTCAGTGCCAGCGCCGTGATGACTTGTACGACGATGTAGAACCTTCAAGGGAAAGGCAATGGAAGCCAAAGCGCAAGGACAGGGATCCATCGGTAGACGTAAACATGGTCGTCATGTTGCCGATGGAGTTCATGGCACCCGTCGGTGATGATGAAGAGACTGCCGATATGGCACAATTGGTGTTGGATCCAGTGACGGCTGTCTTCGAAAAGCCTGCTGATGATGAGAGGCAGCACTTAAGGGCTTTGTTTGTTAAGGGCAAAGTGGATGGTCAGCCGATGACCAAGATGCTGGTAGATGGTGGCGTGACGATCAATATAATGCCATATGTTGTGTTCAGAAAGCTTGGTAAAGGTGACCAGGACTTAGTCAAGACCGACATGAAGCTCAAAGACTTTGAGGGTAACGTATCGACAGCTATGGGGGCCGTATGTGTTGACTTAACCATCGGCAGTAAGACTTTGCCGACAATGTTCTTTGTGATTAGCGGCAAAGGCACTTACAACTTGCTCCTCGGAAGGGATTGGATCCATGCCAATTGTTGTATCCCTTCTACTATGCATCAAAGTCTGGTACAGTGGATCGGGGACAAAATTGAAGTCGTCTGCAGTGAAGCCCCATCTACTGTTGCATCGGCAGAATTGGGAACTTACGAACAGACCAGGTGCATATCCGGTGAAGCCTGGGACAAGGAATTCCTCAAAGTTGCCGATTACCGCATCAAGCCGATCCAAGCAATCGGTCCTGAAGAAGAATTTTAATGGATCGGTTCGCAGACGATGGAAAGCTGGGGCAGGGCTTCACGTCTACCGATGATTTACTCGAGGTCGACATCGGCGATGGTAGTAAACCTAGGCCTACTTTTATTAGTGCTAAGTTGGATTCCCAATGTAAACAGCAGTTAACCGATTTATTAATGGAGAATAAAGATTGTTTTGCTTGGGATTATACAGAGATGCCTGGTTTAGACCGATCGATAGTTGAACATCGGTTACCCATCAAGTCTGGTTTCCAACCACATCGGCAACCTGCACGCCGATGCAATCCTACTATTCTGCCCGACATCAAGGCTGAGATTACGAAGTTAATCGAAGCTGGATTTATTCGGCAATGCCGATATGCCGATTGGATTTCTAATGTGGTTCCTGTGTATAAAAAGAATGGAAAACTTTGTGTTTGTATTGATTTCAGGAACCTTAACAAGGTTATGCCGATGGATGGCTATCCGATGTTTGTTGCCGATCTACTGATTGATGCTGCTGCTGGACATCAGGTTATTAGCTTCATGGATGGTAATGCTGGGTATAATCAAATATTCATGGCAGAAGAAGACATATCCAAGACCGCTTTCCGATGTCCAGGACACGTTGGCTTATTTGAATGGGTAGTCATGACTTTTGGCTTGAAAAATGTTGGTGCTACTTATCAGAGAGCAATGAATTTCATTTTTCATAAGTACATCGGCACGATAGTTGAAATCTACATCGATGACGTGGTGGTTAAGTCTGGGGATTTCAAGAAGCATCTTGCCGATTTGCGAAAAATCTTGGAGTGCACAAGGGAGCATGGGTTGAAGATGAATCCCAACAAGTGCGCGTTTGGCGTATCGGCATGTCAGTTTATGGGCTTCATGGTGCATCAGAGAGGCATTGAAATTGGCAGAAAATCTATTGATGCAATTAATAAGGTGGTTGCTCCTACAAACAAGACCGAGTTGCAGTCTTTGATCGGCAAGATTAATTTCATTAGAAGGTTTATATCCAATCTATCTGGTAAGATTAAATCTTTTAGTCCATTATTGAAGCTGAAAGCCGATCAAGAGTTTACATGGAGAGAAGAGTAGCAGTCAGCCTTAGAGGAGATCAAGAAATATTTAGTAAATCCTCCAGTCTTAGTCCCACCACAACACAGGAAGCCTTTCAGGCTATATTTGTCTGCCGATGACGGTGTTATCGGGTCGGCTCTAATTCAGGAATTTGAAGGGACAGAACGTGTAATATATTACCTGTGCAGAAGGTTGGTGGATGCTGAAACCAGGTACTCGGCCATAGAGAGATTGTGTTTATGCTTGTATTTCTCTTGCATTAAATTGAGGCATTATTTGTTGTCGGCTGAATGCACTGTTATCTGCAAAGATGATGTGGTTAAATACATGATGTCGATGCCGATATTAAGTGGACGAATCGGTAAGTGGATTCTGGCACTTTCAGAGTTTGACCTAAGGTATGAATCGACTAAGGCTGTTAAGGGTCAGGTAATGGCCGATTTTGTTACTCAGCATTGTAATATGGTGAGCTCCGTTGAGATTGCTCCTTAGACTTTATTCTTTGATGGCTCTACATGCAAGGATGGAGCAGGTATCGATATTCTCTTGATTTCACCCCAAAGACAGAAGTATGAAATCTCATTGCCGATTGTTGCTACTTCAACAAACAATCAGGCTGAGTACCAGGCTCTACTTAAGGGGTTAGAATGGCTCAGGGAAGTGTGTGCCGATGCTGTTGAAGTCTTCGGTGATTCTATGTTGGTGATTAATCAATTGATCGGGACATATGAATGCCAAAGTGAAGTTTTGATTGCAGCCCATGAACGGTGTTTACAGTTGTTGAGAGAATTCAAAGAATATCGCCTTGAGCACATTCCTAGGTTGCATAATGAAGAGGCCAATCGGTTGGCACAGAATGCTTCGGGGTATCAACCGATTCAGAACGTCACGACATCGGTAACAGTTGCCGATGATTGGAAAAAGGGGATTGCCGATTACTTGAGGGATCCATCTAGGAGAGTTGAAAGGCGTCTGAGGTTCCAGGCTACTAAGTATGTGCTCCTCGACGATGAGTTGTATTATCGGACGATGGATGGAGTTTTGCTTAGATGTCTTAGCAGAGAGGAATCAAAAGAGTTGATGGGTGAAATCGATGAAGGTGTATGTGGAGCGCATCAATCGGCATTCAAAATGAAGTGGATGATTAGGCGGAATGGATATTATTGGCCGACAATCCTTGAAGATTGCTTTAACTATTTCAAGGGGTGCCAGGACTGTCAGAAGTTTGGCAATGTGCAAAGGGCGCCTGCATAGGCAATGAATCCTATAATCCAGCCTTGGCCGTTCAGAGGATGGGCTATTGATCTCATTGGCCAAATTTATCCGCCGTCGAGTAAAGGGCATAAGTTCATACTTGTTGCTACCGATTACTTCACCAAATGGGTTGAGGCAATTCCCTTGAAGAAGGTGACATCGGCAAACATGGTGGATTTCGTTAAAGAACACATTGTTTACCGATTCGGTATTCCTCAAACTATTACTACTGATCAAGGAACCATGTTCACATCAAGAGAGTTTGATGAGTTTGCTGCTAGCATGGGCTTCAAGGTGTTAAACTCTTCTCCTTATTATGCTCAAGCTAATGGTCAAGCTGAAACGACTAATAAAGGAGTCATTAAACTTATAAAGCGCAAGATTGAGGAAAACCCTAGAAGGTGGCACGTGGTGTTAAACGAGACCTTATGGTCATACCGGATGGCTTGTCATGGTGCAACCAAAGTATCGCCGTACCAGTTGGTCTATGGACACGATGCTGTCCTACCTTGGGAAATTAAAACTGGTTCTAGGCGATTATCTTTTCAAGATCAATTGACAACCGATGATTATGTTACTCTGATAAAAGATGAGTTAGAGGATTTGACAGGTCATCGGTTGAGGGCATTAATTAGCATTGAAGAGAATAAGAAGAGGGTTGCCCGATGGTATGACAAGAAAGTAAAGGTGAAGGAATTTGCCGATGGTGATTTGGTTTGGAAGTTGATTTTACCGATCGGGACTAAAAGCTCTAGATTTGGAAAGTGGTCTCCTAATTGGGAGGGTCCTTATCGGGTAAAGCAGTCTCCTCCTTGTAATGCTTACATTTTGGAAACTCTCGAAGGAGTTGCGTTCTCTAGAGCGATCAATGGCAAATACTTAAAGAGGTATTACCCTAGCATATGGCTAGACGCATAGCATGTTCGTTTGGATGCCGATGAAAGAGAAATTATAACGCATCAGTAAAAACGTGTAAGCATTATATTACAAGACCCAAAATCAAGTATCAGAGTTACATTCTTGCCGATACAACAAACAAATTACAGCAAGGAGTGGATGGCTGATATCGCACGCAGGCGAATTTGCTCTATTTCGTCCATCTCCTTAGCGTCGTGTCACACCCATTTTCAAGCACAAAAACAAGTGCATAAAAGGCTCATGTGCACCCCAGGAATAGTCGCACACATGAGTTGACAAATTATAGAAAGTACCATCACAGTGCTTATTACATAGCGAATAAATATTCATTACATAGTCTTAAACAAATAACTTCAACTAAACGACGATAACTGCGGAAGCTTCGAGGGACTGGTTGACTGGTTGACTCCAAGTCTAGTACTCATTGCGGTATTCATCAACCCAATCTTCATCTGTGGTGTTTGAATGCAAGGGTGAGCACATACGTACTCAACAAATATAACACGGGGTTTATGAAGCTCAAAAGGATATGCAGGGTTCATAGCGGTAAGCATTTTAAGTAGATCAAATTCATATTAATATCAACAATTGCAAAGGTAAATTGCATAAGCTCAAATATCCATGATCATAAAGTAAATGACAGAGATATACAATAAATAAATAACACATGCATAAGCCACATAGAAGTAAGAACCCAATAATTCTGTGAGTTTTCCGAGCCGCTCGTGTCCGTGAGCACGGCTATCATGATAGTTTATTAACTCTGATTAGAGGTGTACACTTTACCCACGAGTCGTGATTGCCCATATGCCCGGGTTCATGACTCCCAAAACACTACCGAGGTGAGCGGACAGGGTACACTATGAAGCCTTCCAAGGGTTCGTCTAACAAGTCAGGGCCGCAAGGCTCGTGGCAGGGGGATGTAGAGCCAACCTGTCTACGGTCACACTCCTTCGCGGCTGGCCCATAGATTAGGAACCACACTATACCCGTCTTGGTACGCTCCTATTTACGCCATAAAGGTAACCACTGACAAGCTAGAAAAGGTCCCCATACTTAGCTAAAACCAGAGCCATAATAGCCCTCGTGGTTGTACTGTATGTCCTAGCTTTTGCCGACAGATAAGCTCCTATAATCCATGTTGCTAAAAAGCAAGTTTTACCATTATTGCATATAGTCATTAATACATTAAGATCATGTACATCTGATATGAGCGCTAGCAATACTAATCATATGTGGTGGTTCAAATCATAGGTGTCAAGGTAATCAGGATAACAATCACTAGGATCAAACTATGGCAACAAGGAATCATGCATATGAGTTATATTAATGTTGAATAGGACAACAAGGAGGGAGGCGACGCCGTCCGGGAACAGAGCAGACGCGGCGGTCTACCATGGCCGGAGCGGCGGTGCTCGGCGGCGCAAATGGAACGGAGGCTACGGGCCATCAAACACCAAACCAGAGGTACCGGGAGAGAGAGAGGGAGACGGCGAGCTCACCAGAGGGTTTGGCGCCGCCGATTGAGGGGCAGAGACCGCTGGCAACACGACGGGGCAGACGCGGGCTCTGCTGGCTCAGTTGCGAGGCGTCGATGCTGTATAGACGGGAACCAGAGACGGGAAGGTGTGCGGGGCTACTTATATGGGTGTTGGGTTGATCAAAGGGGCAAGGAATCCTAGAGAATCGGATGGGAGGGAAGGAAATCGGAGGAGGAGTCGGTGCCTTGATCTGCTTTGATTCGGAGCAAGGAAGGTGAGGTGCTGTGACGTGTGGGTCCACGGTGACAGCAGCACAGGGAGGAGGGAAAGGGAGGTGCTCCCGCACGCTCTCGGCGGGGCCAAGGGGGCTGGCCTTGCGGCCGGCTTCTCTGCCTCGGCGCGGAGAAGAAAGGAAAGGGGGAGATGAGAGAGCTGACGGGTGGGGACAGGCTGTCAATGGCTCAAGGCAACAGAAGGTAAAGGGAGGGGAGAGGATGACACGCGGGCCCATCTCGTCGGTGTCACAAAGAGGAAAGGAGAAGGGTGAGAGAGGGCTGACTCGTGGGCCACTGCTGTCAGCGGAAAAAGGAGGGGTGCGGTTCACCGCACTAGGCCTTTGGCCGACGGCCTAGAGAGGAAAGGGGGAGAGGGGGAAGGCCACTGCGGGCTGGGCCTCTTGGCCGGTTGTCGGGCCGAGCAAGGGAAAGGAGGAAGTGGCCTTGGGCCAGATGGGTCATAAGAATAGGAGAGGGGAAAGAAATGCATTTGAATTTCCAGAAATGATTTTTCAAATGAATTTCCAAACACAATATCAAATTCATATTTGATTTATTTTCAAAAGTACACTCACACAAAAACAAAGATGCACCAGCGTGCATGCTCAACATGTATCTATATGACAAAATTTTAATATACCAAAACATTTATAGTTTAATTGAATTCAATGCATAGCAAGAAGTATAATTAAATCATTTTAATGCATTTCAAAAATGATGCAAAATTTTGGGTGTTACAAATCTACCCCCCTTAAAAGAATCTCGTCCTTGAGATTAGCTGGCTTACTCAAACAACTGCGGATATGACTTTCTCAACTCATCTTCTCTTTCCCAAGTTGCTTCTGCCTCGGAGTACCGATCCCAAAGCTCTACGTACACTATGCTAAAAATTTGAAGTGAACTGAGTACCTCTGTCAGACACAATCTTCTTTGGAACTCCATGCAAACATACTATCCGTTCCATATACAATTCTGCTAACTGAGCACCATTGTACTTTGTCTTGACTGGTAAAAAGTGAGCTACCTTAGTCAGACGATCAACTATTACCCAAATAGAGTCATAACCTCGCTGGGTACGGGGTAACCCAACAATGAAATCCATACCAACTTCTTCCCACTTCCATTCAGGTATCTTCATAGGTTGCAAAAAACCAGCGGGTCGCTGATGTTCGGCTTTAACCCTCTGACAAGTATCACACAAAGCTACATACTCAGCTACATCTCTTTTTAATCCAACCCACCAAAACTTCTCTTTCACATCCATATACATCTTAGTACTACCAGGATGAATGGAATAAGCAGACTCATGAGCTTCACGCAAACTCATCTGCCTTAAAGCTTTATCATCAGGTACACATAGACGATTACCAAACCACAAAGTTCCATTATCATCCATGCGGAACCTAGGTGACTTACCAATTACCAGATTCTCTGCTATCTCTTTTAGTTTCTCATCCCGCAGCTGACCTTCTCGGATCTCCTGTTCAAGTGTAGGTTCCCTCACCATCTCTGCTGCATTGACCATGAAACCCAAATTCAAGCGGTCAAACTCATCACACAACTCAGCTGACATGGCTGACAGAAGCAACTCATGAACTCCACTCTTCCTGCTGAGAGCATTTGCAACCACATTAGCTTTCCCCGGGTGATAATGCACATCTAGATCATAATCCTTGATCAGTTCTAACCATCTGCGTTGTCTCAAGTTCAGATCAGACTGGGTGAAGATATATTTCAAACTCTTATGATCAGTATATATGTCACACTTATGCCCAATCAGATAGTGTCTCCATATTTTCAACGCATGTACAACTGTAGCAAGTTCTAAATCATGAGTGGGATAATTCAATTCATGTTTCCTCAATTGCCTGGATGCATAAGCAACAACTCTTCCTTCTTGCATAAGAACACATCCCAAACCAGTACGAGAAGCATCACAATAGATAGAGAAACTTTTACTCAGATCTGGCAGTATCAACACAGGTGTTGTAGTCAACCTCTTCTTCAATTCTTCAAAGTTGACTTGGCATTGATCAGACCACACAAACTTGGCATTCTTCTCCAATAAGGCTGTCATAGGCTTTGCGAGTTTTGAAAAGCCTTCAATGAATCTTCTATAGTAACCAGCTAAACCAAGGAAACTGCGGATCTCAGTAACACTAGTTGGTGGTTTCCAATTCAGTACATCTCTCACCTTACTGGGATCAACAGAGATGCCTCCATTAGAGACAACATGACCAAGGAAAGAAACTTCCTTCAACCAGAACTCACACTTGCTTCGCTTAGCATACAGCTGGTGATCTCTAAGCTTTTGCAATACCAATCTCAGATGTTCTGCATGTTCTTCCTCAGTTTTAGAGAACACTAGTATATCATCAATGAACACAACCACAAACTTATCCAAATACTCCATAAACACCTTATTCATCATGTACATAAAGTACGCAGGAGCATTGGTTAATCCAAAAGACATAATGGTATACTCATACAGACCATACCTTGTGGTGAAAGCTGTCTTTGGAATATCACTAGCACGAATCTTCAATTGATGATATCCAGAACGAAGATCAATCTTTGAGAACACACAAGCACCTCTCAACTGATCAAACAAATCATCAATTCTGGGCAAAGGATATTTGTTCTTGATGGTAACCTCATTGAGCGATCTATAATCAACACACATCCTCTGACTACCATCTTTCTTATCAACAAAAATAACTGGTGCGCCCCATGGTGAAGAACTAGGACGAATGAAACCTTTTTCTTGCAATTCTTCTATTTGTTTCTTAAGTTCTTCTAGTTCTTTTACCCCCATTCTATATGGTCATTTAGCTATGGGTGCAGTACCAGGTAATAACTCAATAAGAAATTCAATGTCTCGGTCAGGTGGCATACCTGGCAGTTCATCTGGAAAGACATCCTGGAATTCATTCACCACTGGATCATCCTGATTAATTCCATCATCAATCTGATTCACAACGGCTGTCTCTGGCTGCTGCATAACCACATCCACACTGATCTGGTCGCCCTTTGGTGTAACAAGAGATACCGTCTTCTCTTTGCACTGGATCACTGCCTGATGTGCTTTCATCCAATCCATACCCACAATCACATCTATTCCAGAACTTCTCAGCACAACTGGACTAATCTCAAAGTCTACCCCCCTTAGGGTTAGATTAACCGAGAGGCATTTATGAGCAACTTGTATAGGTCCTCTGGGTGAACTTACTAACATATGGTTCTTCATAGCTATCATGGGTATGCTATGTATGGTAACAAATGCTTGAGAAATAAAAGTATGCAATGCTCCAGAATCAAAAAGAACAGATGCAGGGATGGAGTTGATGTCAAACGTACCCAACATGACTTCTGGGGCCTCCTGAGCTGAAGCGACAGATACATGATTCACCCTTCCTGAGTTAGGAGTCCCTTGAGGTCTTCCTCTGCTACCACTGTTATTATTTTGGTTCTGCTTCGTTGGACAGCTATGAGCATAGTGTCCAAGATCTCCACATCAGTAGCATACTCTTGGAGTGCTGGGCTGAGGTGCACTATTCTTAGCAGGAGTGGAGTTAGGGGTACCTTGATGAGGAGTACGAGTTCCACTCTGAAACTGATAAGGTGAGCGTTGCTGGTTCTGTGTATTCCCCTGCTGATACTGAGGCCTCTGCTGTCCTGGATTGCGATTCCACTGGCTAACAGGACCTTGGTACCTCTGCTGAGAGCCTGCATGAGAGTTGAAGCGAAGGCGAGTGTTGCTCCCAGATGATTGTGCTCTCATCTTTCTCTTCTTGTCCATGTCCTTGCGCTCATTGTCAAGCACAATGGTACGGTTTACCAGTGTCTGAAAATTTGGGTACAGATTACCCTTCAACTGCAGTCTAAGATCATAGTATATTCCTTCAGGAAGTGGCGTTGCTTATCTGCATCATCTCGCACTTCATTAGGAGCATAGCGAGCCAGCTGAGAGAATTGATCATGATACTCACTGACTGACATTTGCCCCATCCTGAGGTTACGGAATTCTTCTTGCTTGAGCTTGATAATTCCTTCTGGGATATGACGAGCCTTGAAGTCTCTGGAGAATTCGTCCCAAGTGACAGAAGGAGCATTGACAGGACGTGCAGCTTGGTAAGATTCCCACCAAGTCTGAGCTGCACCTTGCAACTGACCTGAAGCATGCAGGACCTTCTCTCGGCCATTACACTGAGCAATGTTGAGTTGTTTCTCCACTGCTCGAAGCCAATCATCAGCTTCCAAGGGATCAGCAGTGTGAGAGAACACTGGGGGATGACCTTGTAGGAACTCTCGGCGTTTGTTGACAGGAGCTGCAGCTTGGTTAGGCGGGTTCTGCACAAATTACATCATAGCTTGCATGAGTTGCCCCTGCATTGCCATCAGTTCTTCCGTGGTCATGGGTGCCTGAGGAGGTGGTGGCGGTGGATTCCTGTTGGAACGAGGCATCTGTGCTCCAAAACACAAATGATTATGTTTAGAACATTGCTTACACCATCAAAACCATATTATAAGCAAATCTGAAATTTTCTGGATAAGAGATTCTTACAACACCGCAGTAAACGGTCATAAACCAAGTTACAGATATCTTATGGAGTTGGTTCTGGATTTTCTAGGAAGATCTCGAGGTGTAACAGAACACTGCAGACTGCTCCGGAATCTGGAAGGACGGAGACAGGACAAAACCCAACCCAACTATATGTATGGCATTACCTATTTATTTAACCTTTGGAAACTTGTAGTTAAAACCACAAGGTTCCAGCAAGCAATACAAAGATCCAAATCACACATTCACATAATGACAATTAATTCAAGCACACAGGTTTCACACTACACCAAAGACTCGATTACTAGACCCAACTGCGATACTATTCGCACTTCTGCTCAATTGGTGGACATCCTAGGAAAGGGAAGACAAGAAAAGAAGGGCCATAAAGATTTTGAACAAGATGAGTTTAGAAACTTTAGTAAAACTAAGAGAAACAAAATATACAAGGTGTTAAGAAATAGTAGCTCAAAGGAAGCTACCAAGCAGATGAAAATCAGACAAGGATAGAGAAATACTCAATTCAAGGACAAGGTTGAAGAAAATAGTTTTTGTAGCAAACTAAACTTTATATAGAGACCAAAACTACTAGGCTTGCATCCTACAGTCAACACATGCTTTGATACCAATTTGTCACACCCGTTTTCAAGAACAAAAACAAGTGCATAAAAGGCTCATGTGCACCCCAGGAATAGTCGCACACATGAGTTGACAAATTATAGAAAGTACCATCACAATGCTTATTACATAGCGAATAAATATTCATTACATAGTCTTAAACAAATAACTTCAACTAAACGACGATAACTGCGGAAGCTTCGAGGGACTGGTTGACTGGTTGACTCCAAGTCTAGTACTCATTGCGGTATTCATCAACCCAATCTTCATCTGTGGTGTTTGAATGCAAGGATGAGCACATACGTACTCAACAAATATAACACGGGGTTTATGAAGCTCAAAAGGATATGCAGGGTTCATAGCGGTAAGCATTTTAAGTAGATCAAATTCATATTAATATCAACAATTGCCAAGGTAAATTGCATAAGCTCAAATATCCATGATCATAAAGTAAATGAAAGAGATATACAATAAATAAATAACACATGCATAAGCCACATAGAAGTAAGAACCCAATAATACTGTGAGTTTTCCGAGCCGCTCGTGTCCGTGAGCACGGCTATCATGATAGTTTATTAACTCTGATCAGAGGTGTACACTTTACCCACGAGTCATGATTGCCCATATGCCCGGGTTCATGACTCCCAAAACACTACCGAGGTGAGCGGGCAGGGTACACTATGAAGCCTTCCAAGGGTTCGTCTAACAAGTCAGGGCCGCAAGGCTCGTGGCAGGGGGATGTAGAGCCAACCTGTCTACGGTCACACTCCTTCGCGGCTAGCCCGTAGATTAGGAACCACACTATACCCGTCTTGGCACGCTCCTATTTACGCCATAAAGGTAACCACTGACAAGCTAGAAAAGGTCCCCATACTTAGCTAAAGCCAGAGCCATAATAGCCCTCGTGGTTGTACTGTATGTCCCAGCTCTTGCCGACAGATAAGCTCCTATAATCCATGTTGCTAAAAAGCAAGTTTTACCATTATTGCATATAGTCATTAATACATTAAGATCATGTACATCTGATATGAGCGCTAGCAAAACTAATCATATGTGGTGGTTCAAATCATAGGTGTCAAGGTAATCAGGATAACAATCACTAGGATCAAACTATGGCAACAAGGAATCATGCATATGAGTTATATTAATGGTGAATAGGACAACAAGGATAATCCCATGTTATACTTGCCTTCTTCGAAGAACTCTTGCTGATCTTGATCAAGAAGAAACTCTGACTCTTCAATGGATTGCTCAACGTCTATTCCGAGCAACAATCAACACCATTCAATCAACGGGCAATCATACACGAAGCAAACAAAACTAAGATTAGAACAGTACACCAACATTAATAAAACAAGATGAAAAGTTTATAAAACTAATCTACGTAACACTACGATCACATCGATGTTTTGTTCACGCAAAACGGAGCTAGAACGACGGAGTTAGGAAATAAACGGGTTTTTCCTATACAGAGATATTAAATTAAATCTAAACACAAAAATAAACTTTTTCAAATCTAACTAACATAGGTTTTAACATAAAGAGAATTTTACTACGAACCTAACGCAATTTGAACGGGTCAAAAAGGATTTAAAATCAGGGAGTTATAGACATTTGAATAGGAGTGGCAATTTTGTAAATAGAAATTTTAATTTATTTTCGAATTAAAAGAAATCCCGACAGAGTTCACGCTTTCCAGAGGCAAAGGCGTATCCTCTGAAGGCGCCTTGTACTGCGGGTTGACACTTGAAAACAGCCAGGGGCTCTTTAGCAAATCTGCAGAGCGAAGGGGTATCAAGGGTTGTGGGTCGTTGGATCGCGGATGGATGGATTAGATTAGATCGGAGTGGCCGAAAGGGTATCTGGCGATCTAGATCGTCGGATCTAAAGAGGACGGCCAGGATTAGAAAGAAGAGAGGAGGGAGGCGACGCCGGCCGGGAACGGAGCAGACGCGGCGGTCCGCCATGGCCGGAGCGGCGGAGCTCGGCGGCGCAAACGGAACGGAGGCTACGGGCCATCAAACACTGAACCAGAGGTACCGGGAGAGAGAGAGGGAGACGGCGAGCTCACCAGAGGGTTTGGCGTGGCCGATTGAGGGGCAGAGACGGCTGGCGACACGACGGGGCAGACGCGGGCTCTGCTTGCTCGGTTGCGAGGCGTCGATGCTGTATAGACGGGAACCAGAGACGGGAAGGTGTGCGGGGCTACTTATATGGGTGTTGTGTTGATCAAAGGGGCAAGGAATCCTAGAGAATCGGATGGGAGGGAAGGAAATCGGAGGAGGAGTCGGTGCCTTGATCTACTTCGATTCGGAGCAAGGAAGGTGAGGTGCTCTGACGTGTGGGTCCACGGTGACAGCAGCACAGGGAGGAGGGAAAGGGAGGTGCTCCCGCACGCTCTCGGCGGGGCCAAGGGGGCTGGCCTTGCGGCCGGCTTCTCTGCGTCGACGCGGAGAAGAAAGGAAAGGGGGAGATGAGAGAGCTGACGGGTGGGGACAGGCTGTCAACGACTCAAGGCAACAGAAGGTAAAGGGAGGGGAGAGGATGACACGCGGGTCCATCTCGTCGGTGTCACAAAGAGGAAAGGAGAAGGGTGAGAGAGGGCTGACTCGTGGGCCACTGCTGTCAGCGGAAAGAGGAGGGGTGCGGTTCACCACACTGTGCCTTTGGCCGACGGCCCAGAGAGGAAAGGGGGACAGGGGGAAGGCCATTGCGGGCTGGGCCTCTTGGCCGGTTGTCGGGCCGAGCAAGGGAAAGGAGGAAGTGGCCTTGGGCCAGATGGGTCATAAGAATAGGAGAGGGGAAAGAAATGCATTTGAATTTCCAGAAATGATTTTTCAAATGAATTTCCAAACACAATATCAAATTCAGATTTGATTTAGTTTCAAAAGTACACTCACACAAAAACAAAGATGCACCAGCGTGCATGCTCAACATGTATTTATATGACAAAATTTTAATATACCAAAACATTTATAGTTTAATTGAATTCAATGCATAGCAAGAAGCATAATTAAATCATTTTAATGCATTTCAAAAATGATGCAAAATTTTGGGTGTTACAAATCTACCCCCCTTAAAAGAATCTCGTCCTCGAGATTAGCTGGCTTACTCAAACAACTGCGGATATGACTTTCTCAACTCATCTTCTCTTTCCCAAGTTGCTTCTGCCTCGGAGTACCGATTCCACTGAACCTTACACATCTTAATTACTCTTCTTCTGGTTACTCTTTCTGCTGTCTCAAGAATCTTAACTTGATACTCTTTATAAGTCAAATCATCAGCAGCATTAAGATCATCCAAATGTATTTGCTCTTCTGGTACTCTCAAACACTTCTTAAGTTGTGACACATGAAAGACATCATGGACTCCAGATAAATTCTCAGGTAGTTCCAACTGATAAGCAACTTCACCATGTCTGGCTAACACTTTGAATGGTCCCACATACCTTGGTGCTAGCTTGCCTTTCATGTTAAACCTTTTTACACTTCTCATTGGTGATACTTTGAGATATACGTAATCACCGATAGCTGGGAGATTTCTTTATCAAGGCTGTTGAGGGAGACTTCTGTTTGGCCGATGCCCTTGTGCTTTGCATCGGCAATGGTTTTGAACTTAAGCTTTTCTTCCTCGCTCTTGGATTGGGCAGCCCTATCGGCAATGCGACGGGAAAGCCGCTGGTATTGGATCCGTTTGCTATCTAGGAAGGTTGCCTGGAACAGAATTTCTTCCATATCAGCAGGGAGGTGACCTTGGATATCCATAAGGGAAATCCTTGCTGCAGATGAATCCTGAATGAGTTGAGGTGTATCTTGCAGCAGCAAGGAAAGCAGTGCTTCAAGCTTAATCTTGATTTCTGCCGATAGAGCTGGGACAGAGCTCTCTTCTTCCTCATCGTCATCGGGGATGTCGACTGCGAAGGAGAACAAGTTGTCTGCTTGAATGAGGCCTTGGCGTTCGTCTTCATTCTGGGGATTAAGGCTGAAAGAGAAGAGGTTGTCCGGAGAGTCCTAGGCCTGAAAACAGAGGAGTTAAAATATTTCGATTGTAAAATTATACTGTGAACTTTAGGGTGATTGACTCACCATCTTGAAGCGGATCTCCTACCTAGGACTTGGCATGCTGGATGGTCCGACTTCATCTTGGACATCGGCAGCGGATGCCGATGACTGGGCCTCTGCTGGGGAAGCAGCCGACGCCGCTGGTGCTGGTGGTGATGTTGCCGGCGTTGCTTCCGATGTGGTGGCTGGTTCTTGTGGCGGCAACGCCACTCTCTCATCGGGAACTTCGGCCGATGGTGCCGATGCCGATGCTGCCTCCGCTGCTACGGCGGGTGGAGTTGTCTCCTCATTAGGGAGTTCGGCCGATGGTGCCGATGCCGACGCCGCCTCTGCTGCTGCGGTGGATGGAGCTGTCTCCTGATCAGGGACGTCATCCATCGGCTGATCAGCGATAGGAGCCGATGGAGTTTCTATCGATAACGCGCCGACAGTTGGTGGTGCAACTTGAGCCGGTGGTGAAGGAGAAGCCAGCCTCAGGCGCCTCTTTTTCATTGATGCAGCGGCAGGGGAGCCGCCCCGTTTTGATGACGACCGGGGGGCATCGGCAATCGAGCTTGGAGGTGCTTGTCTGCTGGAAGCAGATGCCGATGACCACAATGCCTGAAAATACAAAGCAAGTTATACAAAGTAGAATGTTGCCGATAAAATAGTATGTAATCGATACGGGTAAAGATGGATTTACTGCATGAACCCACGTCAGGGCAACAGCAGCGGCCGATGTAGCCTTGGCTTTTGTAGGTGTTGGCGTGAGTACCTGTTGAGGCGTGAAGGCAGCCAACGTCGGGGCTTTGGTGCCAATGATTGATATGGGGCCCATTATCCGAAGATTGAAGGGCCTGCCACTGTTGCTCGTTGTGGGGATAGGATCATCGGCCTGTCAAGCGCAAAGGAGTTAAGTGCCGATGAAGAAAGTAAAGTAATAAAGAATGCATCGGATAGAAGACTTACTGCGTCATCAGGGATGATGTGATCGGTGTCAATCAGGTGCCGATAGTAGTGCGATGACTTGGCGAATAGCTGGCACCTCCACTCTTGCCACCAAGACTTGTACTCGTTCGTGATGAAGGAGGTTGGTGACCAGGAGGACAAGTCAATATCTAACGTATCGGCATCGGCAGAGAGATTGACGACCTTGTTCTAGTCTAGAGCACTGGATATTGTCTGCCTGGGCTTCACTACTTTGGAGTAGCAGAGTTTGATCGACAGTTGGCCAAATGCCAGTTGTCTCGCCGCTACCGATGGGTAGTAGAACTCATAAGATGGAGGGGCATTCTTCCCAGTTCCAAAGATGTTTACTGGAATGGCTCGGGGAGTGATGCTGGCCTTCATGATTGCTCAGTTCTCGGGCAGGTTCCCATCGGTCAGGTTGAACAGCAGCGGGAACTGATTGTGCTCATCGATATATGGCCACCAGGTCCGTTCCGTGGAGGGGAGTCCATTGTAGAACTTCTGGAAAAAGTAGCCAAAATGCTCTGTATCGGCATCGGTACCTAGCAGCACTATAATAGCCTCTCCAAAATTAAGTGGAGGGCGAGTTGCTGATTCATCATCCCCATATTGGTAATCTTCCGATATGTCCCTCGGGAATTGTTGGGCAAAGAGATCAAACTGGAGGGCCCTGTGCATGTGTGCGTTCAGCCACATATTGACAAACCACCAGGGGCCTCCAAGATTGCCGATGGGTTCTCCTAGCAGTAGCTTCTGGGATACTTGATGTAGCAAACGGTATACTGATCCGAGAAGGTACCTGCCTAAGGGAAGCCTTGTTCCATCGGCAAGTAGCTCAGCCGCTGGGAGGTGCATGGTGGTCGGGCCGACGGTTTTGCCGCAGAAAATGAACTTCTCCAACCACATGTTCAGGAAAATGGCGTGCTCCCGTTGGTTTACCGATCCGGTTTTCTGGGATTCAGTGATGTAGCCTGTCCAACCGCCGATGTTCCGGGTGTTAACCTTGTACTCAGCCTTTCTATTGAAAAGGGTGAAGGTATCGGTAGAGGTGATGTCCAAGCCGGTCAACATATGAACATCGGCAAGAGTTGGGGTGGCTGGTCCATGCCTAAAGAGGAAGGCATTCATGCTATCGGATCAGAAGTATGAGGCTACCATCAACAGGTTCTCATTCTTTTCCATATCAGCAATTGAAAGCCTGATACACTGATCCAGGTTGCGTTCTTGCCAGTAAACTTGTTGTGCCCTAGCTACTCTGAGGTACCAATTCTTCCAACCCTTGGTAGGCTTGGGCCATGAGTGGAAGGCGTCCTTCCACAGTCCTAGACCGAAACACTCGGATCTGAATGGTACCCGGTTGGTTTCTGCATTGATGATGAAGGTGGGATCTGGATTGCCCATGGGGCCTAAGCAGCTTAAGTTGGAATCAGCAAGTGGGATCACTATCTTGTTGTACAGTTCCTAGGGTTCGAAGAAAAGAATGGGACGAATCAGAAAAGAATGGGGATAAATCCAAGTTTATGCGAGAAAAATGACCAGCAGAAGGTTGGATTAGGAGGAGAATAAGTCTTACCTTTGGGATGTCGACTTGGATCGCCATTGGAGTTGAAGGGTGCTTGCAGTTCGTCCTTGGATTGCGGAAGGGTACTGTTGCTCGAGCTTGTGTTCTTCAGAACGGCTGGAGGTTGAAGACAAAGGCAAGGAGGTGAAAGTGAAAATGGACTCGGGGTAAAAAGTAGTGTGGATCCTGGTAACTTTTATAAGCTTACCCAGGGGCATTTTGGGGTTCCGTTTCACACTGTGCAGGAATGTGGAGAGGTCCGCGGTAGATACGCACGGTGATCGAGGTGGTCTGCAACTGTTCGTGCTACAATCGAGGGATTTTATTATTAAATTGCAGTTCCACACACGGAGATCGAGGAAACTGTGCATCTATCTCGGAGGTAACGGCTACAACAACGGCTACAGTGGAGAGAATTTCGGCACGTAAAGTATTATACATTCCGAAATTGGGGGGCATGTGTTGACACCGTTTTTCAGCACGTGTCAAATGAGCTAATGCTTGACTGGTCAACGGCTGTTTTCTGTCGGCATCGGGAAATCATGAGTCAACATTGCCGATGAGAGTGCTGCGGGAAGACCAAGTGCGCTGCCGATGGAGGCTGGATGATTCTTGCCGACAAAAGTGAATCGGTGAAGTTCTGCTGATCTGATTGCTGATGAGGAGACATTGTCGATTGCCGATGAAGGGTCATTGTCGAATGCCGATGAAGAGTGGTTGCCGATTGCCGATAAGGACTGATTGGTGACAGTTACCAGTACAAGGTCGCCGATCGGGAAGTATTGCCGATGCCGATGGGTATGAGGTGCCGATGAATACATCATAACTTAGCGTTTGATGTCGACAGAAGGCTACTGGTGGTTAAAGAAGGAAGGCGCGGATTGAAGGGATCTGCCGCTGGAAAGTTTCCATCGAAGAAAAGTATAAGGAAACTGGTGTTTTATACCAGTATTATTATTATAGTAGTTTGAGTCCGACCCTTGCATGAGTCGTTTATTTTCCTTTAAAATAGGCGTGTTTGTTTAGGAGAATAAGCTCTTGCGCGAGTCAGTTTCCTTAAAATTAGGAGTTTGTTTTAGGAAGGATACGTGTCGTGTCTTTGTACAACTCTCCAGGCGGGAGTATAAATACGTGCCCGAGGGCTACGGAAAAAATATATCAATCCAATATCAAACAAATCAATTTAATCTTATTCTACTTTTTATCGCAATCTACTTTTACTACATTAGTTGTAGTTTATTAACGAGTTCTTCAAGCTTCGACGGGCTGCATCAGCTTGATCTCCGTCAAATCCTTGAAGGTTCCGCATGGGAGTATCTCTGAGCCTTGGCATCCGGGCGCATCGCTGTTGCCTCGTTCAGCTCTGCTCTAGTTACCCTGATCAAGCCTCAATCCCAGCATCCGGGCGCATCGCCGTTGTCTGGATTGAATCTTGTTCTAGTTATCGTCCTTGTCGATTAACTGGTCAAATCGACTAGCACGCCTCCGGAATACCGAGCTTTGGGTAATAGCCCGAGGTGTTCGCAGATCCTGACGCTTTTTGTGTCAACAACCAGCAGTATCAAACAAGTACATATCTGCTATTTCATCAGATGGTCCAGGATTTCTGGATGGCCTTGTAAAACGAGTAGTTCCGTCTATAAATCTGGAACAAAACGAGTAGTTCATTGATTCTAAAGAGCTAACACAAATTTACTTGTAGGAAATGTAGTCACAAATTCATCACGTGATCCCATAATGCACAACATGGTATGTACATATTGTTCCAGCTAGAGTTGCAGGTCTACACCACCGTTCAGGCCTATATGTGCTGATTATTTTGGGAAATTTTTTGAACTATAGAGATGCTTTTAAACTAGGACGCAGGAAGTAAGAATTTTCATGTGAAATAAATCTGCTGATAGTGTTGTTGTTCTTATACCTTTATCACAGTACATCCAGTTTCTTTTATTCAGCCTTTCTACCTGATTGCTAGCTTCATTAGTTTTGTTAGTGCTACCAGCTCTGTAGGTTTAGTAATCAGTTCCATCTTTTACCTTTCTTGTTAGCAACTCTCTAATCTTTATATTTTTCTTTTTCCATATTTACTAAGCTAAACTATGCCTGCAGGAGGCACAACTTGATGGCAATGTAGTCACAGATTTGTCATGTGATCCCATATTGCACAACATGGTATATCCAAGATGATAATGTAATATTATTTCATTGATATATAGTGGCTGAAACTGATTAAGTGACACTACATTTTGTTGTTTTGAATCATGTCTATTATAGAAAACTCGAAGAGTTAAAGCCTCTAGCATGAGCATACCAGAATCAGTATGTGGTTTTATTTACCTAATTTCTTTTGAATTCATGTTAGTTATCACTTCGAAGATCACATATTAATGTTTTGTAATTTGTAGAGACAAGAGGAAGTCTATCTTATTTCACTGATAAACAAAGGCAGAGTTGTTGCCAAAGGGAAGTTAGTGACTACTGATAGCTAGAGAGAGATTTTGGGAGCAAAGCTTGAAGCAGAATATTGTGGGGTTTATGTTCAAAGACTTGAAAATGTTGAACTTGGCAATATTGGAGATGAGGACGTACCTAGACTATTTGATCAGATTCGTACATTAATTGATGTTGTTGGCTGTGTTATTGCTTGGCCAATTACACATGTAAGTTTGATTTTTTTTTCATTTAAAATAATACATGTGTTTGTATCATCTTCAGAATGAGTTATTCATCTAACACATGCTCCATTATAGGTAAACAAAGCTAGAAGTTCATCTCGTACCCGCAACAAGGTGGTACCTACCACACGTGGACAAAGCTAGATGGAAGCAAAGTACAATTTACAAAATGAACAGTATAGGCTTTAGTCGTTAAAAAAATATTAAGTAATATTAGTGTGATATTGGCACATTTTTCTATGCTTCTTGTGAACACAATTATCTGTTAAGTAATGGACATGTTGGCTATTGAGTTAGATTCTTCATATTGTCAAGGCTGAATGTAATATATTCATGGTTTACTTTTTGATATAAATCATATTCAAGATTCTACATTCATCTTCAAGCACTATATTTATATATAAAATGAAAATAAATAGTATTTGTTGTTGGGACGTATTAAAGCGTTACAATATAACGTGTGTAATCAACTACATACAACATATTGATGTATGAACAAAATCGTTTCAACGGGTATTAATACACATTATGACATTACTATAAACGTATCGTTATGTGTAGACACACAATAAAGATGTGACTACCAACGTATCGCTATGTGTAGACACGCACTGAGGATGTGAGTACAGACGTATCGCTATGTGTAGACACGAAATAAAGATGTGACTACAGTGTTGTTTCTACTTTTGTTAAAACGTTTTAGGTGTTACTATAAAACGTGTCATCTGCCACGTCACCTGTCCACGTCAGCTTCCACGTCACCTCTCCACGTCACCTGTCACATCACCTATCCATGTCATGTGTCACGTCACCTTTCCACGTCACCTACTACATCGTCTCTATACTCCTTAATGCATAATATTGCGTTACTACTAAACATTACTATAATAGTGGATACGAATTGTGAATGTATGTACAATATTGTCTCTACATTTTTTCACACGTTTTGAACCGTTATTATACGACGTAACAAAACTAGTAGACACGTGTTATATACACATCTATAAAAGTGTATCAATGTGTTTAGACATGCATGTCACGTGTCTAGGAAACGTCTATTCATCTAATATGCACGCTTACAAAAAAACGTTTCTACGGAGCCTGACACGGTCCATACGAAGACGTTTATAACACGTTTTCATAAAACATGCCTACATTTCTATAGAGACGAATTAAAGCGTGTCTACTGTAAAAAAAACGTAGCTACAGGGGGTTTCTAGTAGTATATCTGTTATTGATTGTGAACAATTAATGAAGCATGCCCATCTATCGGCTGGATTAATGGCTAAATCAGAATGGACATGCAAACCACTTCTCCACTCAGATCCCTCAGAGGAGTAAGGAAACTGATCCGAACGAGGAAGAGGGCAACTGCTGTGCTGTGCATATCCAAATTGGCATCCACAACCAAGAAGGAACCCCTAGAATCCATGTAAGAAACCTGATCGGTATAGTTGATGCTTGGGACAAAATATGTTCCCGTGTTGATGCGAATGGTAGCATTGCTGCGGCTACAGGCCAGCTCGTATGCTTTCACACCACACTCAGGTGGGTCACCTGGCCTACGCAAAGGGGGCAAGATGTTGTGAAGATGACCACAGGAGAAAGGAGGACACTGACCTTGGCCCCCAGCATCCGCAGCAAGAACTGCAGTCACAGAAATAAAGACAAGTAAAGCTTGGCAGGCAGCAGAAGGGTGAAGTAATGCTGCACACAAGTTCGCCATGAGGGATTTCCGGATGAAGGAATGCTAGCTACGGAGTTTGATAATGGACAAGCCGAGAAAGACGCTTAGTTATTTGAGTTGAGAACAACAGGCCTGTCATGACTGGGATGTCTTTTTTACGTGGACCAAATACTCTCCAAGTCAAATAATAACATGCACCACCGCACTTTTTGAATTATTATGGTCTTCTTTCCACTTATCGACTTTGCATTTACTTGAGCTCAGCAGGAAGTTTCATAGAAACTTGGAATTTCTCCTCAGCCATACAAAGACTTAGTTAAAAACTTCCTCGTCTTCCTCTTTTTTCTCAGTTACTATTGACATGGAAGCTTGAGTGGATTTCTTATCATACCTCAGCTGCTGTGTGTCCGCCATGTCTGTTCAGCAAACATGGCCCAGAGATCTGGTACCCTTTCAGATAGAGAACGACGATAATAATGTGGATGAGTAGACGATGATGACAATTTTCTGATAAATAAAGAAAATCTAAATGGCAAAGAATCTGACACGGCAGAGCATGAATCTAACATATAGTTCGCCCACCAGGCCACCAGCTGTGATCTGCAGTCACGGACATAAAGTCAAGAAGAAGCTTTAGTTAGTTACTTAACCACAGCAGGCCCGGCATGATTTGATATGCCTTTTGACTTGGACAAAACTTCTTTCTTTCCAAGTCTTCAACAAAGACAAGACTTAGCAGCGTTGACTCTAAGTCAACTTGAGCACATGGAAGTTTCATGAAAACCTAGAGCATCTTATTTGCTTCCTTCTCTTAGTTACTACAGTTATGAGTTTGAGTTGGACGTCCTCCACTCCATATCGACATAACCACAATTAATAACACTACTCCACAACTTCCTCCCGCCTGCTCTTGTTTCATAGCTCCGCTGAAAAAAGAAACAAATAAAAAAGAGAGATCATAGACTTTCAGTTTCAGAGCTTTAGTCCTGGCCATTTTTAGCACCAGGACTAAAGAGAGTATTAGTCTTGGTTGGAACCACCAACCGGGACAATAGTACCCTACCGAACGACTCTAGTGGCAGCTTTTACAGGGGGCTTTAGTCCCGACTGGTGGATGGAACCGGGACTAAAGGTCCAGCTTTAGTCCCGTATTCAGCCACCAGCTGGGACTAAATCTTTTAATCCTGGTTCGTGGCTTCAATCGGGACCTCTAGTCCCAGTGACAGCCACGAACTAAGATTAAATATACCCATTTATATTTATCATGCTTCTTCCTCACCAACCCGAGTCATTTCAAGCTCTCTGATCTTACTTGTTGACAACTATGTGTGAAGTCCTCCTAGACTTCGGCCATCTCAAAATTTCTTTGACTCTTTATTCATTCTTTGTTCTAAAGGTTATCAACTTCATCCTCTCATGTTTCAATATCAACCTTTCTCTCATTTCGTGGTCTAGAATAGAGAAATTTATGGTTTTTTTAGAATTTGGATAATGGTTCATTTTTCTTATTTTTAGTTATTTTAGCTAAAAATCATTTGATAGTTTGCGTATGTGGACGAAGGAAGCTTATAGTATTCATCAAAACTAGTAATCACCTTTCATGTATATTATTCATCAAAACCAGTATTCACCTATCATGAATCAAAACTACTATTCAAAACTAGTATTCATTTGGATGAATGTATACATTCATGCTCATTTAATGGTTTAGAGAAATAGGGATATTTAGGTTTTTTTTATAATGCTCATTTTAACTTTAATATAGTTTAGAAAATGAGAAATTTATATTAGTTTATAAAAATTAGAATAGAGAGTAGATGATGTTCGTAGCTTCCGGGTCCTCATTCCTCTCATCAGGTTCCAAAGCGACTCAGGTCAGCCCTCTCTCTTATTGAGTGCGGCGAGTGTAAGTAAAAGATTGTGTTGGAGTGCCAAGTGAGGAAGGAGGGTCCCAACAATGATTATATTTTCTAGAAGTGTCCATATCGCAATATGAGTTATTTTGACGCATTTTTTTTAATGATTTTTAGTCATTTTTCTTTATGATTTTGATTGAATCACTGTGGTCTTCTTTCCGCTTCTTGACTTTGCGTTTACTTAGAATTTCGCCATACAATTGTGTTTACTAGTTTAACTACAGACTTATTAAAAACTTCCTTGTCTTCCTCTGTTTATCGGTTACTATTGATATGGAAGCTAGAGTGGATTTCTTATCAGCAATCATGTCTGTTCAGCAAACATGGTCCAGAGATCAGGTACCCTTTTATATTGAGAACGATAAAAATGATAGCAATTTTCTGATAAATAAAGAAGATCTAAAAATGGCAATGAATCGGACTTGCATACTTCTTGTCTCTTTTTACGTGTGGTTCTCTAGCGACAGATAAAAAAGATAGAGGGAGTATACACTGTTCGGCCCACCGGCTGTGATCTACAGTCACGGGAATAAAGTCAAGAAAAAACTTTAGTCAGGCCCTACTAACCTTGGGCAAAATACTCGATACCCATTATCCGAACCCGAATTATCCGAAATCGGACCCGAATTACCCCCGAGGCACCCGATCCGTGATATTGATTATCCGAAATTAGTTTGGGTAATTCGGGTAATATCTCCCAGTATCCAAACTACCCGAACTACCCAAAGTTTTGTATGTGTTTGTATGTGCCTTTATATTTATCATGTATTGTTAGTTGAACACTTTAACTTATCACTTTATTAAAAATAATAATTCTCTCTTATTTAACAAATGACTATAATATATATTCTCTAGAAAATGTTGTTGAAATTCTATATATTTGGTGCTGAAATTATGTATAAATTGCTAGTAATTTTTTGTCAAGTTTATTGATTTATGTAAATTCGAGTATATCGGGTAATACCCGAACCCGAATTATCGGGTATCCGAAATTACGATAGTGTTTTTCAGGACTAATATCGTGTAATAATTTTCATTACCCGAACTTTGAATTATCCGAATTACTCGACTCGAAAAAATCGGGTAACCGAACCCCACGCTGAGGCCCTACATGATTTGAAATGCCTTTTGACTTCTTTCTTTCCAAGTCTTCACCGAAGACAGGACTGAGCAGGGTTGACTCTAAGTTAACTTGAGCACACGGAAGATTCATGGAAACTTATAGAGCATCTCATTTGCTTCCACCTCCTCGACCTCTTCTTCCTTATCTCAGTTACTACAATTATGAGTTTGAGCTGGACGTCCTCCACTCCATATCGACATAACCACAATTAATAACACTACTCCACAACTTTCTCAGATCCTCTTCCGCCTGCTCTTGTTTCATAGCTCTGCTGGAAAAAAAAAACAAACAAAAAAAGAGATGACTGGATTTCTTGTCATAGCTCTGCTGTTGTGTCTTCTCATAGATGGAGGATACAGGGCCATGGCGTGGGAAGATGCCGACTTCTTCAGCAACTGCCCACCATCTCGGTGCAGCAAACATGGTCCAGAGATCAGGTACCCTTTCCGGCTCGAATCCAGCAATACCTCATCACTATGCGGAGCACCGTGTATGAAGCTAGGATGCTCCAGCGACGACACCATTCTGGTTCTCCCAGCAGCCGTTATATCATACAAAGTGACCGCCATAGATTACAAGAGTGGTACCCTGACGTCACCCCGCGTGTGGATGACTCGTTTCCCTCCTGCAAGCAGAAGCTCATGTCTGTGTCCCTACCTCGCAGCATTATCAAATGTGAGGAGACGGAGCCCTGCTCACAGTGGCTATGCTATCTTGAATATGCAACGATAGTAAGCTGCCTAAGAGAGTTCACACCAAGTAATGTTGCTGCTAATTACATCTTCGGCTCAATCTCTTGCCTTAGTAGCGCGTCCCAGTTCTCCTATTTAGTGGATGGTTCTGCATCCATGTCTGTGCTTCCATTAGATTGCAAGGTTGAGCCGGATAGCTACTTTCCAAAGCCCATTTTCCATGACGGTAAAACATTCAAGGAGCAAGCAGAAACAATACTCGATTTCTCAGGGTCGACAGAGATCGATTGGTGTCAATATAGTTATATAAGTGGTGACGGCCTCATCTACCTGATGGGCGATGCATATAACTGCAGACAGTGTGAACAAGGTGGGAGACGCTGTGGGTTCAGCCCAGACAGGAATCAAACCTTCTGCATCAATCACGGTATTATCTCTAACTGGACAAAACCATACAGCCACATGGCCTTTCTTTTTTTTAAGGAGCTCCACATAGCCCTATCAAATCTTACATTACAACTCTTTACATGATTCATGTCTATTCAAATGCTACAGTCTATGCGATTCTTTGAAATTTTTTCGTAGATAATGTCAGTTTATTTTGCAGCGTAGTACTGCAGCTCATTTGTTGGAAGCCTCACCCAAGCAAACTAATGTCAACACCAATCTAATCAAAATCACAAAAAGACATAAATTATAAACATGCACTTCATATACAAAGTAGTCACACCCATTTTTACAAGCATTTTAAGCTTTTAACATACTAACAAAAAACTCACCATAGCTAAATGGTAGTTACACTTGTGACATTATCCTTAATGGCAATTAACAGGGTCACCTCATCTTCCCTTCCACTGCCCGTAAGCTCAACAAGTGTGGAAGCTTTTTTCGAACCGGGATCAATTCAGTACAGCCCAACAGATTTTACAATAAAATTTTACACCATAGCTAAATGGTGGTAAGCTATGGTGAGGACCATACCCAAAGACCAAAATCGCACTTGTAACACTTGGTGTAACGTCTGGAAAAAGTGAAACATAAGAATTTTCAACAATGAGCTCCAAACAGAACAATAGGTTAAGGGGATTTTGCGTTGAGATTTGATAAGGAGAACATTTGCTTGGACTTTGCAGAGGCCTTATTATATCTGCTTCTTGGTACTCTGTCTTCTTGTGTTCTGGCAGGCTGGGTAGCCTGTCAGGTACCCCAGCAGCAGCAGTCTAGCCTGAAACCAAAATAGCTGCAAATTTCAATAATGTGTGCTCCTCAAAAAGGCAATAAATTTGAAGAGGTAATTTGTCTGAAGAAACAAAATAAATAGAAACACTTAAGAAGAGAAAACAAATTGATGTACATACTGCTCTGAAACTGAATACAGCGAAAGCACAAAGTGGTATGCTAGCAAGATAATAACTGCCTGAGGTTGGCAATGAAAGGGATAATAGCAGAAAAAGAACAACACTGCATAAAGCGAATGAATAAAGAACCAATATGAAATTGGTTGTCAGTAGCAAACCAGGTAGTTCCGAAAGAGAGATTGCATGCTGGATGAAGCTTACAGTTGCGTGGGGCAAAACGATGCATACTAGCAGGGACTACAACCTGGTTAATCACCAGAGATAACACCACAAACTTGCCTCTGATATTTGCATTTTCTGTTAAGGAACCTTGCTTGTGACCAAATATGCTTAAAAATATATAAGGTCCATTACTCTTTTACATTTATCTTCATGCAAATACACGCGGAGGGCTGGACCTCATCATGCAGCTAATTGTATTGAAATATTGGGTTTTACATTTTCTTTCTCCACAAGTCACTTTTTCATACTCAACCATCATTATGCTTATTTTGTTCTTTGGTGTTTGCAGGTTCACACGTCAGAATAATTGCAGGTAATGCTGCTAATTAAAGATACCTTGTATCCAAAATAAAAAAGGATATTTATTACGCACAAAATCTTATTCTTTTTTTTTGAGAATTACACAGTACAACGCAGACACTCAAACACGCACGCACACTCATCCCTAGGAATACACGTACGCAAACCCTACCCCTATGAGTACCTCCGAAGAACTGAGCCGGCATATATCTCGAACTTCACGAAGTCACCACAGGCGCCTCGCTAGAAAATCCTGAAATAAATCCAAGAAACCACAGTCTGAAATTCGCTCCCACGGGGAATCGAACTCAGGACCTGTGGGTGCCGCTCGAGTGACTTAGCCAACCAAACTAAGCACCCTTTGGCTTATCTCTCTAGCATAGTAGAGAATTATCTCTCTAGTTCTCTACTATGACCCAACATTATCTTATCCCCACCAACAACATCAAGTGGCGCCTTCCTGTCCAGACAAAGTATAATGATTTCCTGTTTTCTGCTTGTCAGCTACATCATCAGTGGCCACAATACTGTTGCTTTTGTTGATGGTGGCCACCGGACTCTATCTTTCACTTAAGACAAGATATAATGAGGAGATACACTTGAAGGTCGAAATGTTTCTCAAGGCTTATGGAACCTCAAAACCCACAAGGTACAGTTTCGCTGAAGTGAAGAAGATAACAAGGAGATTCAAGGAAAAAGTAGGCCAGGGTGGATTTGGAAGAGTATACAAAGGTGAGCTACCAAATGGAGTGCCCGTGGCAGTCAAAATGCTGGAGAACTCTGTTGGAGAGGGAGAAGAATTCATTAATGAAGTTACAACCATAGGACAAATCCACCATACAAATATTGTGCGCCTCTTGGGATTTTGCTCTGAAGGAACAAGGCGTGCCCTTATTTACGAATACATGCCAAATGAATCATTGGAGAAATTATTTTCTCATGTTATTCAAATACCTCTCAAGAACTCATTGTACCAAACAAAATGTAGATGTTGCTTTAGGCATTGCCCGAGGTATGGAATACCTGCATCAAGGATGCAGCAAGCGCATCCTCCACTTTGACATCAAGCCTCACAACATCTTACTAGATTTTAACTTCAATCCGAAGATCTCAGACTTTGGCCTTGCAAAATTATGTGCAAGGGATCAAAGCATTGTTACATTGACAGCAGCGAGAGACACTATGGGGTATATTGCGCCGGAGCTATATTCTCGTAATTTTGGGGGCGTATCCCATAAGTCAGATGTTTATAGTTTTGGCATGCTGGTGTTAGAAATGGTAAGTGGAAGGAGGAACTCAGACCCAAGTGTTGACAGCCAAAATGAAGCTTACCTCCCAGAGTGGATCTTTGAGAAAGTTGTCACTGAGCAGGATTTGGTACTTTCTAGGGAAATGACTGGAGCAGAGAAAGAAAAGGTGAGACAGCTAGCCATGGTGGCCCTGTGGTGCATTCAGTGGAACCCAAGAAATCGACCCTCGATGACAAAAGTGGTGAACATGTTAACAGGGAGGTTGGAGAATCTGGAGATACCCCCGAAGCCTTTCGTCTAATCTGAATTCTAAAAGTCATCGAGTGTTATAAAAAATGGAGAATACATCGTCTCTATGTACTGAATATTTGAGAGATAAAATTAGCTCCTCCTGTGTAGCAGAGTAGTCTATAGTGATAACATGAGAACGTATTTAGATCTTTCCACCATATCTATATCTGATGCATTAATAGTATCTTGTCGGCCTGTCGCCTTGTAGTGCTACTTATCTGCAATGGATCATACGTAAAGTGGACTTGGCTTGTGTGTAATAGTTTAAAGAGTCCTTTTGCTTCAATTCCTAATGATCTTACCATCAGTTAGTTCCATCCTATTCTGCCCCTTTCTGTAGTACATGTTCTTTTTACAGCTCAATCAATGATGCAAAATTTAGAATTAAAAGGTGGAGAACTCACAGTCAGGAGCATTCTATTCCCAGACATTGCAGATCTACAATGCGAATGAGTGGGCATGGGTCTGAGCACAACTGTTACTTGGTATTTTTGCAAAGCAATAACAAGAAAAAGATGATAGTGCCATTGCCCGCTTTGTGACCAAGAGGAAGAAACTATCCAGCACCTCCTCACTTCATGTGTGTTTGCACGGGAACTATGGTTCAAAATCTTATCTCCCTTGGGTCTGCAAGCAGCCATACCAAGGAGAAGGGAAATGTCCTTTGCGGAATGGTGGCGCAAGATAATCAAGCTAGTGCCGAAGGAGAAAAAGAAAGGCACAAATACAGTTATCATCCTAACTGCCTGGGTGCTTTGAAAGCATAGGAATTCTTGTGTTTTTGATAGCGCAAGACCAAGCATTGCAGCAGCCCTTCATGCTTTTACCGAGGAGCATCAGCTATGGTGCCTCGCAGGAGCTCGTGGATTGCGTGCACTTGGTTTAGGTCATGTTGGTGGACTAGGTTAGTCTAGTCAAGTTAGTGGCGTGTTAGGTCTGGTCTCACCACCTAGGTGTTTTTTCTTTAGTTACAAAACTTTGTTTTGTTTACAACCCCTCACAGCTTGGCCAGGAGTGAGGCGGTGGTGTTTTGTAAGGGGTCATATTTCTCTATCTCTTAATGCAATGATATACAGCTCTCCTGCGTATTCAAGAAAAAGAAAAAGATGATAGTTTTTTTTTAATGTCAATGGGGAGGAGGCGTTCCCCACCTGAAAATATATTATGCCCCAAAGGCTGGTGAGTGATGAACTGAGTTACAGGGTTACAGGGGCTAAGTAAGCGCCCAAAGGAGTGGTTGTTCTCCCAGATTGAAACAAAGAGAAAGAGAAAGTGTTACAAAACATGAGTAAGGTGGTAAGCAGGATGCCTGACTATTTTATCCTTGCCCTTCTCTGGCTAACACCAAGAAGGAGCACCACTGATCAACAATTGGCTTCTGTCGACGAGGGAAGCGGTAGCGCCATAATTCTGCAGTGGCTTTGCATAGGTGTAGAACATGTAGGGCGGTGATGGGTTCATTCCTGAAAACTTTCGCATTTCTAGCCTTCCAAATCTGCCAACAGATCAGAGCCAAGAAGGTCGGGAACTATTGAGAAGGGATACCTGAAGGGGGGTTGATGCTGTAAAGGTGATCAATGGTCGAGTTGTCCGGGATGGTGATGCCGAGGTGTTCCTAGATAAGAGCCCCAAGGCCGCATCCCCACAAGATATGCTCAGTCGATTCTACCTCCGCATGGCAGATTTCGCAGGATGGGGAGTCGACGATGTGCTTTTTGAAAAGGAGAGCTCAGCTCTGAATTCTGTTCTATAGAAGCAGCCATAGAAAAAGCTGCCCTCTCGGTGGTGCCGAATTCCCCCAGACGAAGGTGGCCTTAGCATCTTGTGCTTGACCTTTGGCTTTCAACAGGCGGTAGATGGCTCCGCTTTCAAGGCTATAGTCGGGTCTCCCAAATGGTGATGTTCGTTGATCAGGTGATTGCAAAAGCACTTGACTGACGAGCTCCAGATGGATCGAGGCCAGGTCCACACGTGCCGCTTGAGTAAGCCTGGGCACCAAGGAATTCTGAATTCCCAGCGAAAGCAACTCCTGGACCGACGCGTTCTTGAGCGTGCAGTGGCTATGGAGAGCTGGGTAGGACTCTTCCAATGCGTCGTCCCCCAGCCAGACATCATACCAGAAGGAGCACGACCGGCCATCCCCGATGATCACCGAA
The DNA here is from genome assembly GCA_022036555.1 of Microstegium vimineum. Taxonomy (NCBI): domain Eukaryota; kingdom Viridiplantae; phylum Streptophyta; class Magnoliopsida; order Poales; family Poaceae; genus Microstegium; species Microstegium vimineum. The sequence goes on along the minus strand of CM039134.1, from coordinate 44,168,374 downwards.
GTGATAGCACGGTACAGGGGCAGGAGGGAGCGAAGGGTGTTCCAGTGTTCTCCGTGGAGATCACCAGAGAGGGTTACCAGGGATGCCCTAGACCGGACCCATGCAGCCCAAGCCGACGTGTTGGGACAGTGCAGCTTATGAAGCAACTTGAGCAAGAGGCAGATGTTTTGTAGACCCAGATCCTTGACCCCCAAACCTCCTAAGTCCTTCGGAGAGCAGACATTGACCCACGCAACCAAGCAGGAAGAGGCTGAGGTGGTACCCGAGGTGTTGCCTGACCAGAGGAAAGCACGACGACGCCTGTCCATCTGCTGAATGACTTTGGGCGGCAGCTGAAGAGAGCTCATGAGGTACACTAGAAGAGAGTCAAGGACCGAATTCACCATTACTGTTCTCCCCATGGGGTTTAGGAGACCTGCTTGCCAAGACCCAAGGTACCTATCTGCTTTCTGAATGTACGAGGTGAAGGCCGAAAGGGCGAGCTTATTGATTGAAAGAGGCAGACCGAGGTATTTCTGCGGGAAACCTTCCAATTAGCATCCAAGTGTGTTGACACAGGATTGGACCATCTGCGCATCTGCATGAATTGGAACCAGTGTGCTTTTGGTGAAGTTGATACAAAGACCCATGCAATCAGCAAAACTATCCAGGATCCGACGGAGTTCTGTAGCCCCAACTGAGCAAGCCCTGAAGACGATGAACGTATCGTCCGCATACTGAAGAACTGCGCAAGGCAAGCATGCATCGGTGGGGTGCCTGAGCTGGGCACAGCCTGTGATCATTGCCTGCGGTGCATCCGCCACCAGGAGGAACAGGTAGGGCGAGATGGGGTCCCCTTGTCTGAGGCCCCGTTTGCAGGAGATCCACGGGCCGAGGTAGCCGTTAACCAAGACCGCTCTGCGAGATGAATGGAGGATGTCTCGCATCCACGTTACCCAACGATCAGAGAAACCCCGCACCTGAAGGACTCTGAACATGCCATCCCAGTTAACCGTGTCGAAAGCCTTTGCAAAGTCCAACTTCAGAACAATGGTTGGTGTCTTCCTCTTGTGACAGACCTGCACAAGCTCAAGAGCATAGATGAAAGTGTCTGCTATTGATCGCCCCTTGATAAACCCAGTCTGGTGGATGTCAATTAGCTTTGGGATTTCCTTTTGCAATCTGGTAGTGAGCACTTTGGACAAGATTTTTAAGCAGCAGTTTTGGAGACATATAGGCCTGAAGCAGTCGACTTCCACCGCAGGTTGAGATTTAGGGATAAGCACCATATGTGATATGTTTAGCCTTTCAAGTTCTGCCTCCCCTCTGAAGAAGGCACTCATGAGCTGCATGACTTGGGGTTTTATAGACGGCACGCTGCCCGATAAAAAGCCGGGTCAAAGCTATCCGGGCCTGGGGCGCTGGTAGTCTTCATGGATAGCATTGCAGTCTTCGTTTCAGCTTCAGTGAACGGGCTCTCAAGCAGGGAGCTTGGATTGGGTCTGCCATGGAAGAAGATAATGAAATCAACCGGCGTTGAGCTGCCAGTGACTCCAATGATCGACTTGAAGTAGTTTGTTAGAGCCTCAGTCTTGCTGGAGTGGCTTACAATGTCCTCCTGATTGACCCGGATTGTGCGGATATAGTTGCGCCGCATGCGCTGGGTGGCATTGCCGTGATGATATGCCGTGTTGGCATCTCCTTCCTTGATGGCTTTTTGCTTACTTCGCTGCTTCTAGTAAGCAGCTTTGGCCCTTATGCTTTCCTATAGAGTGTCTTGAGCCAATCTCCGCACCTAAAACTCTTCAGCAGAAAGGGTACGGGTTTCTTCAAACTAATCAAAGAGCTGAATTATGAATTGGCAATTTTTGTGGAGTGAGGGTGGTGCCCTGTAACACCTAGACCAAACCTTTGCTGATGCACGCGCGGCCTTGACACAGGCGACCAGCTGTCCAGCCGCCTCTGCACAAGTCGGTGCCTGATCCCATCTCGCGAGAACCGTCTGGAGGAAGGATAGATGTCGGAGCCAATGGTTCTCGAGTCTAAAAGTGTTGTACTTGGGGAGGGAGGTGGAGAGGGATAGGAGTAGCGGGGTGTGATCCGAGGTTGGTCTCGGCAAGAAGGAGAGGTTGGCAAGTGGGAAAGTAAGATCAAGTTCGTTATTGGTGAAAGCCCGATCAAGCTTTGCAAGGATCGGGAAGGCCTGCATGTTAGACCAAGTGAACAGGCGGTCGGAAAGGGGCACCTCAGCGACGCTGAGAGCCAGCAGAGTCTCATTGAATGCAGTGGCCAGGGGGAGACTGAACTGGCCATTGTTCTTGTCCTCAGCGCGGCGGACCAGGTTGAAGTCCCCGATCAACAACCAGGGGTCGTTAACAAGGGTGCCGAGGTCACAGAGTTGGTGGAGGAAAGGGAGGGAGTTGGAATGGTCGGCCGGACCATAGACATTGGTCATAGTGAGGTCGGAGTCAGTGGCATTGCACACAAAGGAGGTGGTGAGGGTGTACAGGTCGTCACTGTGGTTGGTGAGCGTGAAAAGGGAAGGATCCCAGGCAGTGATCATGCCACCTCTGGAGCCATTGGCGGCAACGTAAATGAAGGAGGAGGCGAAGGGGCTTGGTAGGAAGGTTTTGACCTTGAAACTGTCGATGTGCCCCAGTTTTGATTCTTGGATGCAGATGATGGAAGGTTTAACATCGAAGAACACAGTGCGCACAGTGTTACATTTGTCCGAGTCGCCAAGACCGCGTACATTCCACGAAACAACATTAAAGCAGCGTGAGTTCGAATTCATTTGATCCTGGTACAACACCTAGACGACTTGAATAAGAAGAAAGAGGGACAGAGAGGGAAGGAGGAAACATAATGGAAAGAACAACACTAAGTTAAGTAAGGACTAATAGAAGCGCAACCCCAAAGCTTGTCCCAGCGACCGTTGGGCGGGTAGCGCCAGCCGCCGAGAAGGATGACGCAGTGCTGTGGGATCATTCTCCCCCAGCCGTCACCCCGTCCGCCATGTCAACAAATATGAGCACTCTTGCAAGTTAGCTTCGCGGCGTGCACCAGCTTGCGAAGGTCCACCCCGCCGATAGGGAGGAGGTTGCGGGATAGGATGTTCCTTTTGTTGACATGCTTCATGAGAGTCTTGAAGCATCCAGAGAGAGTGTTGAGGAGAGCCTTCCGCTGGACAGCCTGCGTGGTCATGTCCATGAAGTTGGTGAACGCCCTGGCGGCGATGCGAGAGTTGGAGCGAGATGGCGCCGCTGGGCGAGTGTGGGAGGTTGCGTGAGGGCGCAGGCGACGATGGTGGTAAGTGATGAGCGTGGGGATTGGGGCACATTGCGGCGAAGCCACGGCGTCAGACGAGGCCAACGAGACCAGCGAGACCGGTGAGGGAGGTGGTGCAGGCACTGGGGTGGAGCTGTACTCGGGGCGAAGTAGACGCGCGAAAGAGAAAGCAAGGGCCAGAGTTGCAACGGGGGTTAAGCTAGCCGGTGGAGGCGAGGAGCTTTGTGCAACAAGGGAGGAGTCGAGGGGGTGAAAGGCGAGATGCTGATTGTGGGGGGGAGCAGGCGCCTGGTGAGGCGAGAACATGCTGCTGTAGAAGTGGGGTGGGGGCGAGACTGCTGCTGCTGGTTGAACGACCCCAGGGGGCCAAGACTTGGGCCGCCAGCAGGAGGCGCTGGGGGGCCGAAGAAGGTAGCGAGGTTGCCGCGACTGTCGAGCTGGAACTCGCGTGGCCAGATACGGATAAGCAGGATTTTGTCCACCGCTCCAAAGCGGTCGGCTCCAAGTCTGCCGGCAATGCAAAGCTCAAGGGGGAGCTCAAGACGATCATTGAGCTCCAGGAGCAGCCGCAGGGGGTGAAGTTGTCCCTGGTGAGACTCTCCGGGTCGATCTCCACGACCTCGCTGAACCCCCTGAAGCAGGCCCTGATGTTCTCAGGGAACCAATGCTCGTTGGGGAAGTCTACAACCGCGACGAAGCCGAGCCAGGAAGGTGTGCGGGAGAACCTATTGGAGGTCTCCTCTGGCTTTTGAAGGTGAAGCATGGAGTCCTCCCAGGGGATCGGCCCCAGGAGTTGGAGAGCGTCCCGGTCGGCCAGAGAGGCGCAGCATAGCAGCATGGCACCCTTGGACGAAGGAAGGAGGTCGACAGAAAGGTGCGGTACCGCCGAGCGCAAGGCGGACCGGATGAACGGGCTGACCTCCACCATAGGTGCGGGCGGCTCAATGAACGGAAAAAGGAGGCGCTCGTTGAGGCCGAACCGGCCAGGGGGTGCCCAGACGTCGAGGTGGCGAGGAAGTCCCTCTTGCCAGGACGAGCCATCGGAGCTGCTGTCAGCGCCGTCAGGCTCGCCCGAGGCATACTCATCACCAGAGCTGCCAAAGGCGTCGATGTCGGTGGAGACGTCGCGGACATCCGCGAGAGGCGCAGCGCGGGGCGAGGCAACCTCTGAGGACGACAGGTCGGCCGGGCGGTTGACGCTGGCCACCAGGACGAGCTTATCCACGCAAGGCGCAGAATCCGGCGTAGACGTACCGGTGGTCGCGTGGGGGATCCCCACAGGCGCACCAAGCGGCGGTGCAGACGAGCTTGAGGGAACCATGAACGCCGGTTCATAAGCAGACAGGGGTGGGAAGGTAAACGTCTCCGCAGGGAGTTCCTGGGAGGATTCGGATATGGGGAGCATAGGTGGAGCTGAGCTAGCGCGTGATGTGCGGGAGGCGGCGGGGGTGCGAAGGCGGCGAGACGCGGCGCGGAACAGGCGTTTGAGTGACATGGAGCACTCGAAGCTGCAGTGGCCAGAGGAGTGGCCGGTGCGGCAGCGGACGGGGTCCCGGCAGGCTTCCACCAGATGGTCAGTAGCAAGGCAGCGGAAAAAGCCCTTGGCGGGGGAGAGGGGTTTTAGGATTTTGAAAGAGATGGGCAACGGGGCGGGAGGGGTGAGGGCGACCTCAAGAAAGGACCTGGGTGGTTGGGTGGTGAATGCGCGTATGGGCGGCACGGCAGGAGAGGCTACCGCGGCCGGGGCGACAAGACGAGGCGCCACGCCCCTCGCAGACGATAGGACAGCAGGATTGGAGTAAAGCAGTGGTGGTATAGTCAGGAGATCAAGGGGTACAGACCCAAGCGAGATATGCCTTGGGAGAGGCGAAGACGCAGGGATGGCGCAGGCGGCTGTGGTAGGAGCATTAAACGTCGCGGGTTGTTGCCAGCCAGGCGTACGAACGTCGAGCGAACTCGCCGGTACGACGGGGGGCAGGCGATCGAACGCACGGCGAGCGACGGCGAGGGAGGGGTGGAAGGAGAGGTGGACCGAGGCTACGCACACCGCCCTAGAAACAACTAGGATGTTCACAATGTTCTGAGATGAGACGAGGACCTCGAACACGCCGTCGGCGACCAGCGACACGGACAGGCGACCCGGACAAGGGACTAACACATGGCGCAGAGCGTTCTTGACGAAAAACACATTGAAACAGGGTTCGCGGGAGGGGGTTACCCAAGTCGGAGCAGGGGCCGGCGACGGAGCCAGCAAGCCGGGGACGACGGTGTTGAAGTGTTCGGCGAGCAGACGGTTCTGAAGAGCGAAACGAGCTGGGTCCAGCGGCACGACGAGGCATCGGGGCGGACGGTCAGGTCATGAGCGTCATGGCGGCGAAGAGCGGACGACTCCGGGATGGTCGGTGACGGGGGTGGTGGAGGTGGTGGTGGGGCGGTGGCGGTGGTGGAGGAGGCAGCGACAGCGGCGGCGGTGGCGGGCAGAGGTCGCCCACGCGGTCGCTGCCGCAGTCGCCAGTGCGGGGGCTCTCGTGAGAGGCAAGACCCATCGCCCACATCGGACTTCACCGAGTACAAAAGATGATAGTGACTTGTTACCTTAACCATTGCCATGGAGGATTGTGGATCTCGAATGCACTGAGCTGCCGCGAGCGGCCGTCTCTCGTAGGAGCAGAGAGGCCAGCAAACGAGCTAGGGCATCTCGTTTAGAGTCCTATAATAGCTATTTTCTCATCTCAGTGGAGAATGGGATGGAGACAACAACGGCGCAAGGAAATACATGGAGCTTCCTAGTGAAAGCTCGCTGAACTCTTTGATCGTTGGTTGACTGCACGGGATATCGAGATCACCGTTGGATGACGGCCGCTGCCGCCTGCCAGAGCACCACTGGCAGGGAGATGAATTAAAAAGAAGATTGGGTTTCCGTTTCTGCCAAAGTGATTGGGTTTGGGCCAGATATGATGAGCTAGCCCAGCAAAAAAGAAAGATCCAGTCCATGTTGCTCCCATCAAAGATTGCAGGTCTGTCAGAGGCCTAGAACCAAATGGAGGATTCCTGACTGGTTAGGGAAAAAACTGACAACATATTGCATATGCCTACCAAAGAACCAAGTTGATTTGCTAGGGTTCTGACCATACATAAACTACATAAAACTATAATAAAAATTAAGAACGATGTTACCTATAATTAATTAACTCAGTCTAATTGTTGGTAAGAGCAAAATTGTGTTGTCACCATTCAGTCGATGTGATTCATCGTAACAATCAGGCGCATTTGATTTAGTGGTACAGTGTTGCCAACTACAAGTAAAACAAAGACTTTTGTCCAGGTAACCAAGGCGATTTTTTTCATTAGGCAAAAGACTTTAAGCTCTCACAATAGGGAAAATTGACAATAGAAAAGTTCCTCACGCTTACAGAGTCCCAAATATTTCAGGTTAACAGGGACACACACAACAACACAATAATTCAGGTTTCACAATCTAATGCTCTGCTCACCTTATCATACTACCAGTACCGAGTACAAAGACATGTAAATATTTCCCTCATCTTCCTCCGAGATTGCAGTAAGCTCCAAGGAGAAATGGTATGAATCTGCAGCAAGCATCTGATCATCATCACAGAAGAATGGCCTAGAAGGCATTTGCAGGCCATCAGTGCCACACTCGAGCATCTCTATGACCTCACTCATGGTCGGACGATCTTGCGGCTTCATCTGAATGCACCGTAGCCCAAAAATGCACAGCTTCCTCTCCAACTCATGCATGTCTGCAACAACAGAGACCTCACCAACTTCTTGTTCAGCTAGACGGTCATAGACCTAGGCCGGGTAGTATGCTTGACTTGAGTTGGCTGCATTTTGGTCTGCGTTCCTTCGCCCTCCAGCCATCTCTAATAGTAGCATACCGAAACTATAAACATCAGATTTTGCTTGATATGACACCAAAGCTACGAGATACCATTTCAGGAGCTATGTACCCAATAGTTCCCCGCATGGCGCTCGCTGGCACGAAGCTCTTGTCTCTCGGTACAACTTGGCGAGGCCAAAATCAGCAAGTTTTGGGACAAAATTGATATGAAGCAGGATGTTGTGTGGCTTGATGTCAAAGTGAAGGATTTTCATATCACACCCTAGGTGCAAGTAGTTGATTCCCCTTGCAATGCCCAAAGCAATCTCATTGAGCTTATCCCAAGAAAACCTTCTCTCGGCCGAGAATATGTACTTTTCAAGAGAACCATTGGACATGTACTCATAGACCAGTGCCCTCCTCATTTCCTCTACACAGAAACCCACGAGACGAACCACATTAATGTGGTGGATCCTACGAATGGTGGAGACATCACTGATGAACTCGTCCCCGTTGCAGTTGGAGTTGCCTAACATCTTGACAGCTACATGCTCATTGCCTGGGAGTAGCACACCTTTGTACACAGAGCCATATCCTCCCTGACCCAGCTTGTCTCTAAAATGGCTAGTGATGGCAGTGATGTTCGTGTAGGCAAACCTCATCGGACCAATCATTTGTTGCATCTGGAGGAACTTCTCGTATCCTCGTTTTCCAGTACTTGTAGGCAAGGAATGTGAATACTACCAGTGCAGGGAGTACAAACCTGCATAATACTACCCAAACAAGTTGAAGATATATGAAGTTAGACGAGATAAATAGGTTACTAAAACCATAGCTAATATGATTTGAAAGAAGTAGGCACACCCCACGCACCAAAAAGAAACTTGGCCACACTTAGGCTGTCTCCAACAGATGATACCCAAACATCATACCTATTTTCTGGTTTAGGTCATCCACAGTAAATACGTCCAGCCCCCAAATTCATCCTTCTCCAGCAGAGAAGGCAAAAACAAAAAAAGACGTCGTGTTGTCCGCCGTCCCATTCGGCCACCATCCCCTTTCCCTTCCACCTCGCCGTAGGAGGTCCCTGCGGAGAAGACCAAGACATGGCGCCGCGCTTGCTCTCTCCGGCGCGAGCTCAAGCGGCGCCCTGCCCCACCACGGACGCGGCCTCACTTCGCCGAGCTCCTCCGCGCTGCCGTCCCTCGCCTCGCCGTCACGTCCGCGGGGTGCGGGTCACCCCTCGCCTCGCCATCGCGTCCGCGGGCCCCTCCGTCGCGAGCGCACAGCTCCGCCGCGGCCGCCTCGAGCGCGCGCGCGGGAGCTCCGCCGCGGCCGCCTCGCCCCGCCTCGGTGCCCCCACCTCTCACCGCGGTCCCGCCCTGGCCCTGCCTCCTTCACGCCATCGCGCCGTAGAGGTATGGGTTGAGGAGAGAGAACGACGCATTTTTACGTCTCCTCGCGGCTGCTACCGAAAATGGATGTTGGGTTTGGGTCGTCTGTTGGAGGCTAGTTTCGGTAGGCAAACGTACGGTGTGAGACTTATTTTGGGGTTTGGGTTCTCCGTTGGAGATAGTCTCATAGCAGATAGTATGGCTATCACAACCCCGTGGAACATATGATTTGGGGTATCATAAGAGTTCACACATTGTATGAAATGTGATTCACTCCAGAAGAAAGCACGAGTCCATTCCAGGATGCTTGTGCCAAATAATTGCCCATGGAAGTAGCTGCAAGACACAGTTGTAAAGAAAGGTCTTAACGAAGGAAGTATGCAGCTTTGGATATTATATGATAAACAACAAATTCCAAAGGCAAACGGATGACAAGATAATTATATTGGCTTCATACTCAATGTGGAACACAGACTCACCTGGCTGAATTATTTCGGCATGTTTCGAATATCCAAGAAGCATTCCAGCCTGAATAATCATCCTTAGGAAACCGAACAGAAAATCCCTTCCTTACATATTCTATGATATCTGTATAACTGGCATTCTTTGATGGGTACTTAAACGGGTCAGGAGCATTCTATTCCTCACAGTCAGGAGCATTCTATTCCCAGACATTGCAGATCTACAATGCGAATGAGTGGGCATGGGTCTGAGGCTCTGAGCACAACTGTTACTTGGTAGTATTTTGCAAAGCAATAACAAGAAAAAGATGATAATGACTTGTTACCTTAGACATTGCCATGGGGGATTGTAGATCTCAAATGCACTGAGCTGCCGTGAGCGGTCGTCTCTCGTAGGAGCAGGGAGGCGCAGGGAGGCCAGCGAACGAGCCAGGGCATCTCAGTGTAGAATGGCATGGAGATAACGACGGCGCAAGGAAATACATGGAACTTCCTAGTGAAAACTCGCTGAACTCTTTGATCGTTGGTTGACTGCACGGGATATCGAGATCGCCGCTGGATGACGGCCGCTACCGCCTGCCGGAGCACCACTGCCAGGGAGATGAGTTAAAAAGAAGATGGGCATGTTCGGTTCCCGTTTCTGCCAAAGTGGTGCTCAGATATGATGAGCTAGCCCAACAAAAAAGAAAGATCCAGTCCATGTTGATCCCATCAAAGATTGCAGGTCTATGTGGATTCCTGACTGGTTAGGGAAAAAACAAACTGACAACAGATTGCATATGCCTACCAAAGAATCGAGTTGATTTTCTAGGGTTGTGACCATACATAATCTACAGAAAAAATATAAATAAAAATTAACAACGATGTTACCTATAATTAATTAACTCAGTCTAACATAAGACCAAAATTGAGTTGTCACCATTTAGTCGATGTGATTCATCATAACAATCAGGCGCATTTGATTTAGTGGTACAGTGTTGCCAACTACAAGTAAAACAAAGACTTTTGTCCAGGTAGCCAAGGCGATTTTTTTCATTAGGCAAAAGACTTTAAACTCTCACAATAGGGCAAATTGACAATAGAAAAGTTTCTCACGCTTACAGAGTCCCAAATATTTCAGGTTAACAGGGGACACACACAACAACACAATAATTCAGGTTTCACAATCTAATGCTCTGCTCACCTTATCATACTACCAGTACCGAGCACAAAGACATGTAAATATTTCACTCATCTTCCTCCGAGATTGCAGTAAGCTCCGAGGAGAAATGGTATGAATCTGCAGCAGGCATCTGATCATCATCACAGAAGAATGGCCTAGAAGGCATTTGTAGGCCATCAGTGCCACACTCGAGCATCTCTATGACCTCACTCATGGTCGGACGATCTTGCGGCTTCATCTGAATGCACCGTAGCCCAACAATGCACAGCTTCCTCTCTAACTCATGCATGTCTACAACAACAGAGATCTCACCAACTTCTTGTTCAGCTAGACGGTCATAAACCCAGGCCGGGTAGTATGCTCGACTTGAGTTGGCTACATTTTGGTCTGCGTTCCTTCGCCCTCCTGCCATTTCAAGCAGTAGCATACCAAAACTGTAAACATCAGATTTGCTTGATATGGCACCAAAGCTACGAGATACCATTTCAGGAGCTATGTACCCAATAGTTCCCCGCATGGCGCTCGCTGGCACGAAGCTCTTGTCTCTCGGGTACAACTTGGCGAGGCCAAAATCAGCAACTTTTGGGACAAAATTGATATCGAGTAGGATGTTGTGTGGCTTGATATCAAAGTGAAGGATCTGCATATCGCACCCTAGGTGCAAGTAGTTGATTCCCCTTGCAATGCCCAAAGCAATCTCATTGAGCTTATCCCAAGAGAAACTTCTCTCGGCTGAGAATATGTACTTGTCAAGAGAACCATGAGGCATGTACTCATACACCAATGCCCTCCTCATTTCCTCTGCACAGAAGCCCACAAGACGAACCACATTGATGTGGTGGATCCTACCGATCGTGGAGACCTCACTGATGAACTCGTCCCCATTGCAGTTGGAGTTGCCTAGCATCTTGACAGCAACTTGCACATTGCCTGGGAGTAGCACACCCTTATACAGAGCCGTATCCTCCTTGGCCCAACTTGTCTCTAAAATGGCTAGTGATTGCAGTGATGTCAGTGTAGGCAAACCTAGTCGGACCAAGCATTTGTTGCATTTGGAGGAACTTCTCGACCGCATCGATGGTTATCCTTCTTTTCCAGTATTTGTGGGCAAGGAATGTGAATAGTACCAGTGCAGAGAGCAGGAGCCTGCATAGTACTAATCAAACAATATGCAAATATATAAAGTTAGACGACATGTGATTTACTAAAAAACTGTAGCTCATGGTGATTAGAAAGAAGTAGGCACGCCTCACATACCAAAATGTAACTTGGCCACACTTATAGCAGACACTATAGCTATCACAACCCTCTGGAACATATGATTTGGGGTATCGTAAGAGTTTACACATCGTGCGAAATGTGATTCACTCCAGAAGAAAGCACGGGTCCAATTCAGGATGCTTGTGCCAAATAATTGCTCATGGAAGTAGCTGAAAGGAATTAAAGAAGGGATCATACAGCAGTTTTGGATAAATATATGATATACGGAGTATATTCTAACGGAAACGGGACAACAAGATAATCAGTTTCATACTCGATGCGAAACACAGGCTCACCTGGCTGAATTATTGCGGCATGTTTCGAATATCCAGGAAGCATTCCATTTCAGGCCTGAATAATAATCGATAGGAAATCGAACAGAAAATCCCTTCCTTATATATTCTATGATATCTGTATAACTGGGATTCTCTAAATCTGGGCTGTCGATACTCCAGTTACCAACAAAGGGGGTCATGGCCAAGTATCCACAAGAAGGTTCAAGGGAGCTGACTATACAACTATAACTAACCATAACATAAACAAAGTAATTGTTTGCACTCAGGCAATTCACGGGCTTGTACAAGCTACTATCTGTTATTGATTGTGAACAATTAATGAAGCATGCCCAATTATCAGTGTGATCAGTGGCTAAATCAGAATGGAAGTGCAAACCACTTTGCAAACCACTTCTCCAGTAAGATTCCTCAAAAGAGTAAGGAAACTGATCCGAACGAGGAAGAGGGCAACTGCTGTTCATATCCAAGTTGGCATCCACAACCAAGAAGGATCCCCTAGAATCCAAATCCTGATCGGTGTAGTTGATGCTTGTGACAAAATATGTCCCCGTGTTGATGCGAATGGTAGCCTTGCTGCGGCTACATGCCAGCTCGTATGCTTTCACACCACACTCAGGTGGGTCACCTGGCCTACGGAAAGGGGGCAAGACGTTGTGAAGATCACCACAAGAGAAAGGAGGACACTGACCTTGCCCCCCCCCCCCCCCCCCCCCCCCCCCCCCCCCCATCCGCAGCAAGAACTGCAGTCGCAGAAATAAACACAAGTAAAGCTTGCCAGGTAGCAGAAGGATGAAGTAATGCTGCACACGAGTTCGCCATGAGAGATTATGTCTAGATGAAGGAATGCTAGCTCCCACTCGGTGTTGATTATGGACAAGCCGAGAAAGACATTTAGTTATTTGAGAACAGCAAGCAGACCTGTCATGACTGGGATGCGTTTTTGACTTGACCAAATACTGTCCAAGTCAACTAGTAACATGCACCACCGCACTTTTTGAATTATTGTGGTCTTCTTTCCACTTTTTGACTTTGCGTTTACTTGATGACAGCAGGAAGTTTCATGGAAGCTTGGGATTTCTCCTCAGCCATACAGAGACTTATTTAAAAACTTACTCGTCTTCCTCTTTTTCTCACATGGGCTTGAGTGGATTTCTTATCATACCTCTGCTGCTGTGTGTGTCCGCCATGTCTGTTCAGCAAACATGGCCCAGAGATGAGGTAACCTTTCATATGGAGAACGATAATAATGTGGCTGAGCAGACGATGATGACAATTTCCTGATAAATAAAAAAATCTAAATGACAATTTCCTGACAATTATTCATTTCTACAGTCTACTCAGATACTACTATGCGATTCTTTGAAATTTCATAGATAATTGTCAGCTCATTTGGCAAAGTAGTACTGGATCTCATTTTGTTGGGAAGCCTTACCCAGGCAAACCACTGCCAACAATCTAATCATAATCACAAGAGATAAATTATAAACATCCACTTGATTAGCAGTTGTCAGACCCATTTTTTCAAACATTTGAACAGCCCAGACCTACAGCACGTATAGAAAGTTGGGCACTACTACCAAAAATACCAAGAAAATGATGCTTCAACTAATTAACGGAAAATATAGAGAAATTAGGAACTACATTGATACAACTGAAGGTAAAATAAATACAGAATTCTGCATGATAATTATGGCAATGCAGTTTCAAATACAGATGACCACTTGATAGAGGATAATGGCAAAAAAATTTGAAGTGAAGGATAATGGCAATTCACATGATCACTTTTAAGCAATTGGTGACCAAAACTTTTACACGCAAAATTAGAGCAGAAAGAGAACACTGCATAAAGCGAGTGAACAAACACTAATGTGGTTGTCAGTAGAAAACCAGGTAGTTCTTAGAGGTTGGGACTCAGACTGCAGCGTACAGTTGACTGGGGCAAAATGACACACTAGTAAGTAGTAGGGACTACAACCTGGTTAATCACCACTTCACCAGAGATAGCACCACAAAGTTGCCTCTGATATTTGGATTTTCTGTTAAGGAACCTTGCTTGTGACCAAATATGCTTAAAAATATGTAAGGTCCATTACTCTTTTGCATTTATCTTCATGCACATACAGTATATTCGTTCTTAAAAAAATATAGAACTTTATTGTACACACTGGGGGATGGGTCACATCATGTAGCTAATTGTACTGAAATACTGGTTTTTCACATTTTCTTTCTCCACAAGTCACCTTTTCATACTTTCATACTCAACCATCAATATTCTTATTTTGTTCTTTGGTGTTTGCAGGTTCACACGTCAAAGTAATTGCAGGTAATGCTGCTAATTAAACATTCCTTGTATCCAAACTAAAAAAGGATATTTGTTACGCACAAAATCTTATCTCTCTACTATGACCCAACATTATTTTATCCCCACTAACAACATCAAGTGGTGCCTTACTGTCCAGACGAAGTATAATGTTTTCCCGTTCTCTGCTTGCCAGCTACATCATCAGTGGCCGCAATACTGGTGCTTTTGTTGATGGTGGCCACTGGACTGTATCTTTCACTTAAGACAAGATATAATGAGGAGATACACTTGAAGGTCGAAATGTTTCTCAAGACTTATGGAACCTCAAAACCCACAAGGTACAGTTTCGCTGAAGTTAAGAAGATAACAAGGAGATTCAAGGAAAAAGTAGGCCAGGGTGGATTCGGAAGTGTATACAAAGGTGAGCTACCAAATGGAGTGCCCGTGGCAGTCAAAATGCTGGAGAACTCTGTTGGAGAGGGAGAAGAATTCATTAATGAAGTTGCAACCATAGGACTAATCCACCATACAAATATTGTGCGCCTCTTGGGCTTTTGCTCTGAAGGAACAAGGCGTGCCCTTATTTACGAATACATGCCAAATGAATCATTGGAGAAATATATTTTCTCATGTTATTCAAATACCTCTCAAGAACTCATAGTACCAAACAAAATGGTAGATGTTTCTTTAGGCATTGCCCGAGGTATGGAATACCTACATCAAGGATGCAACAGGCGCATCCTCCACTTTGACATCAAGCCTCACAACATCTTGCTAGATTTTAACTTCAATCCGAAGATCTCAGACTTTGGCCTTGCAAAATTATGTGCAAGGGATCAAAGCATTGTTACATTGACAGCAGCAAGAGGCACTATGGGGTATATTGCGCCGGAGCTATATTCTCGTAATTTTGGGGGCGTATCCCACAAGTCAGATGTTTATAGTTTTGGCATGTTGGTGTTAGAAATGGTAAGTGGAAGGAGGAACTCAGATCCAAGTGCTGACAGCCAAAATGAAGTTTACCTCCCAGAGTGGATCTTTGAGAGAGTAATCATTGAGCAGGACTTGGTACTTTCTAGGGAAATGACTGGAGCAGAGAAAGAAAAGGTGAGACAGCTAGCCATAGTGGCCCTATGGTGCATTCAGTGGAACCCAAGAAATCGACCCTCAATGACAAAAGTGGTGAACATGTTAACAGGGAGGTTGGAGAATCTGGAGATACCCCCAAAGCCTTTCGTCTAATCTGGATTCTGAAAGTCATCCAGTGTCAAAAAATGGAGAATACATCATCTTTATTTACTGAATATTCGAGACAAAAATTAGCCCCTGTGTTGCAGAGTAGTCCATATTGCCAGCATGAGAACGTATTTAGATCTTTCCACCATATCTATATCTGATGCACTAATAGTATCTTGTCGGCTTGTCGCCATGTAGGGCTACTTATCTGCAATGGATCAGATGTAAAGTGGACTTGGCTTGTGTGTAATAGTTTAAAGAGTCCTTTTGCTTCAATTCCTAATGATCTTGTCATTAGTTAGTTCCATCCTATTCGGCCCCTTTCTGTAGTACATGTTCCTTTTACAGCTCAATCAATGAGGCAAAATTTAGAATTAAAAGGTGGAGAGTCAGGAGCTTTCTATTCCCAGGCATTGCAGATCTACAATGCAAATGAGTGGGCATGGGTCTGAGCAGGGGCGTAGCTAGAGGGTGGTCCGTGTGGGCCCCGGATCACCCTAGAATTTTCAGCAAAGTATATAAATATTTAGATTTTAAGTAATTTTTTTATTTTTAAAATACCTGTAAGACTTTTAAAATATATTTATCTTATGTTTCATTAAATTATATTTTTGCATGATATATTTAGACCTTATTTGATAGATCTTTGTTCGTCTTTCATGTCAACTCCTTCGTATACTTGAATAAAAAGCTATTTTTTTCTTAAAATGAATCAGGATTCATCAAAATCACTATTTTTTGTTTCATTGGTTCTAGCTTCTTTGTGTGTTGTAGCAAAAAAAAAATCGAAGATATTTGTTAATATATTAACGAAACTATATTATTAAAAAAAATATTTAACTGGATCACCATATATTAAAATCCTGGCTACGCCACTGGGTCTGAGCAGAACTGTTACTTGGTATTTTGCAAAGCAATAACAAGAAAAAGATGATAATGACTTGTTACCTTAGACATTGCCATGGGGGATTGTGGATCTCGAATGCGCTGAGCTGCCGCGAGCGGTCGTCTCTCGTAGGAGCAGAGAGGCCAGCGTCAGCGAACGAGGCAGGGGCGTCTCGATGTAGAATGGCATGGAGACAACAACGGCGCAAGGAAATACATGGAACTTCCTAGCGAAAGCGAGCTGAACTCTTTGGTCGTTGGTTGACTGCACGGGATATCGAGATCGCCGCTGGATGACGGCCGCTGCCGCCTGCCGGAGAACCACTGGCAGGGAGATGAGTTAAAAAAGAAGATGGGCATGTTCGGTTCCCGTTTCTGACAAAGTGGATTGGGTTTGGGCCAGATATGATGAGCTGGCCCAGCAAAAAAGAAAGATCCAGTCCATGTTGATCCCATCAAAGATTGCAGGTCTGTCAGAGGCCTAGAACCAAATGGAGGATTCCTGACTGGTTAGGAAAAAGAAAACTGACAACAGAGCATATGCCTACCAAAGAATCGAGTTGATTTGCTAGGGTTGTGACCATACATAAACTACAGAAAAATATAAATAAAAATTAACAACGATGTTACCTATAATTAATTAACTCAGTCTAATTGTTGGTAAGACCAAAATTGTGTTGTGACCATTCAGTCGATGTGATTCATTGTAACAATCAGGCGCATTTGATCTAGTGGTACAGTGTTGCCAACTACAAGTTAAACAAAGACTTTTGTCCAGGTAGCCAAGGCGATTTTTTTCATTAGGCAAAAGACTTTAAGCTCTCGCAATAGAGCGAATTGACAATAGAAAAGTTTCTCATGCTTACGGAGTCCCAAATATGTTTAAAAGCTACGTTGGCTCCCAGGCACGTCTTCGATTTGTTCACACTGTTGTCACTAGTCCAGCAAGCGAGTGCTGAAGGACAAGGTTTCTGGACGACATAGGAATCTTCACATGTAGCTGAGCCCGCCGGTAGTGTTGACAGCACCTGTGAAATGGCGAGCGTCTGCTGTCCAGAGAAGCAATCTTGCTTTCAGGCCGAAAATATAAATCTAGCATGATTATAACTGTTGCTAATCTACATCTTAAGGTATACATGTTTTGACAACGTAAATATTTACAGGAATGAGGAACTCATGTACCCATAAAACTTATGAGACTATCACGAAAATGCTTAACAGGGGACAAACACAACACAATATTTCTGGTTTCACAATCTAATGCTCTGCTCACCTTATCATACTACCAGTACCGAGCACAAAGACATGTAAATATTTCACTCATCTTCCTCCGAGATTACAGTAAACTCCGAAGAGAAATGGTATAAATCTGTAGCAGGCATCTGATCATCATCGCAGAAGAATGACCTAGAAGGCATTTGCAGGCCATCAGTGACACACTCAAGCATCTCTACGACCTCACTCATGGTTGGATGATCTTGCGGCTTCATCTGAATGCACCGTAGCCCAACAATGCACAGCTTCCTCTCCAAATCATGCATGTCTGCAACAACAGATATCTCACCAACTTCTTGTTCGGCTAGACGGTCATAGACCCAGGCCGGGTAGTATGCTTGACTTGAGTTGGCTGCATTTTGGTCTGCGTTCCTTTGCCCTCTTGCCATCTCGAGCAATAGCATACCAAAACTATAAACATCGGATTTGCTTGATATGGCACCAAAGCTACGAGATACCATTTCAGGAGCTATGTACCCAATAGTTCCCCGCATGGCACTCGCTGGCACGAAGCTCTTGTCTCTCGGGTACAACTTGGCGAGGCCAAAATCAGCAACTTTTGGGACAAAATTGATATCAAGCAGGATGTTGTGTGGCTTGATGTCAAAGTGAAGGATCTGCATATCGCACCCTAGGTGTAAGTAGTTGATTCCCCTTGCAATGCCCAAAGAAATCTCATTGAGCTTATCCCAAGAGAAACTTCTCTCGACCGAAAATATGTACTTGTCAAGAGAACCATGAGGCATGTACTCATACACCAATGCCCTTCTCATTTCCTCTGCACAGAAGCCCACAAGACGAACCACATTGATGTGGTGGATCCTATCGATGGTGGAGACTTCGCTGATGAACTCGTCCCCGTTGCAATTGGAGTTGCCTAGCATTTTGATGGCTACATGCACGTTGCCTGGGAGTAGCACACCCTTGTACACGGATCCATATCCTCCTTGACCCAACTTGTCCCTAAAATGGCTGGTGATCGCAGTGATGTTTGTGTAGGCAAACCTAACCGGACCAAGCATTTGTTGCATCCGGAGGAACTTCTCAACTGCATCGATTGTTATCCTTGTTCTCCAATACTTGTGGGCAAGGAATGTGAACATTACCAGTGCGCACAGTACGAGCCTGCATAGTACTAACCAAGCAATTTGCAAATATATAAAGTTAGACGACATAAGCATGTTATTGAAAACTTTTGATAGCGATGATTAGAAAGAAGTAGCTAGGCACACACCCACGTACCAAAATGTAACTTGTCCACACTTATAGCAGATACTATGGCTATCACGACCCTCTGAAACATATGATTTGGGGTATAGTGAAAGTTCACACATTGTGCGAAATGTGATTCGCTCTAGAAGAAAGCACGGGTCCAATTCAGGATGCTTGTGCTAAATAATTGATCACGGAAGTAGCTGCGAGACACCGTTATAAATAAAGAAAGGAATTAAAGAAGACAGTTTTGGATAACTATATGATATAAACAAATTCAAAAGGAAACGAGATGAAAAGACAATCGGTTTCATACTCGATGCGGAACACAGGCTCACCTGGTTGAATTATCTCGGCATGTTTTGAATATCCAAGAAGCATTCGGGGCTGAATAACCCCAAGGAAATAGAACAGAAAATCCCTTCCTTATATATTCTATGATATCTGTATAACTGGCATTCTCTAACGGGTACTCCTTACGCCAGCTACCTCTATCAACAAAGGGGATCATGGCCAAGTATCCACAAGAAGGTTCAAGAGATTTGACTTTACAACCATTGTAATAATTGTTAACCGTGACATAAACAAAGGAATTGTTCGCACTCAGGCAATTGGCGGGCTTATACAGGCTACTGTTTGTTATTGCTTGTGAACAATTGATGAAGCATGCCCAACTATCGTCATAACTCATGCCTAAATCATAATGGTAATGCAAACCACTTCTTGAGAAAGAACCCCTAGAATCAAAGTAAGGAAACTGATCCGAACGAGGAAGAGGGCAACTGCTGTGCATATCCAAGTTGGCATCCACAGCCAAGAAGGAACCCCTAGAGTAAGCAGACTGATCGGCCGTGTAGTTGATGCTGGTGACAAAATATGTCCCCGTGTTGATGCGAATGGTAGCCTTGCTGGGGCTACAGGCCAGCTCGTATGCTTTCAGACCACACTCAGGTGGGTCATCTGGCCTACGGAATGGGGGCAAGATGTTTTGAAGATGGCCACAGGAGAAAGGAGGACACTGACCTTGGCCTCCAACATCCTGATAGATAAGTCTTGGCTTTTAGTGTACTTTAGTTTGTTACACTTTAGTTGTTAGTCTTTTCAGTCCTTTTCAGTTTTTGGACATTTGTAGCAGTTTGCTTTTGCTTTAGACTAGCTTTACTTATACTGCATTAGGAATATGCTCTTGGAGCAAACTTGTATCCAACGAAAGCTCTGTTGAGCTCCTGTTTATATAAAGGGATACAAAGACTAGAGGCATGTGAGACCCTACCAGAACAATCCTGAGTCCTACTTTACTAACAATTGGTATCAGAGTTCTGGTTGCTAGAGAGCCAAGAACACCACCCTTCCACTCTCTCAGCCATGTCTTCCTCAGCAGAGCGCGCTGCTGCGGCCGCCGTCAAGGCCAAGGCCGTGGCCATCGAGAATGGTGCATCTGTCACCGGTGAGGGGGCGCAGGGCGGCTCCAACACCCGGGCCGCGGCGACTGCTGGCTGCAGAGGCGGCAGCGGCGGCGGCGATCCAAGCGGCGAGGCAGGCGGCGCAGCAGCAGCAGAGCAGGCGGCGAGGACCGCGCAGGCGCTGCGAGCGGAGATCGCTGCAGAGGAGGAGGAGCAGGTGGAGAAGGATACCAGGCGCTCTGAGAGCCCGCACGATCGGAGGGATCGGCGCCGCTCTCAGTCCCCGCGCGACCGCAGGCGAGGCCACGGCGGCGGGCGCCATGACTTGCGGGACAGGGTGGTCTACAGCGACTCCGGCAGCAGCACGGCGTGGCCGATGCTGGACAAGACCAATTACCATGAGTGGTCGCAGCTCATGAAGTTGCGGATGCAGGCGCGCGACATGTGGGAGGCCGTCGAGGGAGGTCCGGTCCAGTACCGCGACGATCGGCGGGCGCTCGAGGTGATCGTGGCTGCTGTGCCCAAGGAGATGGGCATACCGCTCATGGACAAGGCATCGGCAAAGGAGGCGTGGGACGCTATCGCTGCAGCAAGGATCAGCGTGGACAGGGTCCGACGGGCGACGCTGCAGCGACTTCGCCGAGACTGGGAGAACATCGGCATCCAGCCTGATGAGCAAGTTGATGACTTTGCCATCCGGCTGTCGACTCTGCATCAGCATCTCGTCATCCACGGCGATCGGGACATCACCGAGGAGCGTGTGGTGGAGAAGTACCTTCGATCGGTACTGGCGAAGTACGCGCAGATTGTCGTCGCCATCGAGCAGTTCCTCGACTTTGAGGCGCTCACACTCGAGGAGGTGATCGGGAGGCTCAAGGCGGTGGATGATCTCGAGGCGCAAGCACCGATCGGGCCGATGGCTGTTGGAGGGAAGCTAATGTACACTGAGGAGCAGTGGAGAGAGCGTTGGAGGAAGGAAAAGAAGGGCGCTGCCGATGCCGATGGCTCTGCCGATACCGATGGATCGACTCCCAGGCAGCAGCGAGGTCGTGGAGGAAGGAACCAACGGGGCTGTGGCGGCGCGCGTGGCCGAGGGCGCGGCGTTGGCCGCAGAGATGGCGGCGGTGTTCGCGGCCCCCCGGGTGACAACTGTGGGTCGAACACCTGCCTCAACTGTGGCTTGGAGGGCCACTGGGCCCGCGATTGTCGATTGCCACGACGAGAGCGCGGCGGAGGCCGCGGCGGTGGAGGTGACCGCGGCGGCCGTGGAGGTGATCGTGGCGGCCGAGGAGGCGATCGAGGTGGAGGCCACGGTGGCGGTGCTAGTGGATACGCTGGGCGTGCCCAGTACGCCGAGTGCGAAGAAGACGGCGGGTTGTTCATGGCGCACGCGTTCGTCGAGCTGGACAAGGGTGCATCGGCATCCTCTCTGGCCGCGTAAGAAGTCACTCTGGAGGAGCCAAGGGCTCGAGCTTTCCTCGGTACCGATGAAGAAGAAGAAGATAAGATGGGAGGCTGGTACCTTGACAGCGGAGCAACGCACCACATGACGGGGCGCCGCGAGCTCTTTGCCGATCTGAATACCGATGTCCGCGGCACTGTGCGTTTTGGGGATGCGTCCAAGGTGGACATCCGCGGCATCGGCACCATCGTGTTCCAAGACTGGCGAGCATCGGATGCTGCAAGACGTGTACTTCATCCCTGCCCTCAAGAATTCGATCATGAGCCTCGGGCAGTTGGAAGAAGGAGGTTCCAAGGTGGAGATTACCGATGGCGTGCTGCGCATTTGGGATCGCACTCGCCACCTGCTTGCCAAGGTACATCGGCAGCCTAACCGCCTCTACATTTTTCACTTGGAAGCTGTGCAGCCTTGTTGTCTCACCATGCGCAAGGACGACAGGCGTGGCAGTGGCACGAGAGGCTCGGCCATTTGCACTTTGATGCACTACGACGCCTAAGCAGAGGAGAGATGGCCCGTGGGATCCCCAAGATCGACCATGCAGAGCAGAAGCGGCGATCTTTCCCATCGGCATCGGCATACCGTGCCCAGGAGCACTTGGAGTTGGTGCACGACGACCTCTACGGTCCTGTGACACCACCGACATCGGCAGGAAACCGATACATTCTCCTATTGGTGGACGACGCCACCCGATTCATGTGGGCGACGCTACTGCCGACCAAGGATGCTGCTGGGGAGGCAATCAAGCGCATCAAGGCTGCAGCTGAGGTGGAGAGTGACTGCCAGCTCAAGGTCTTGCGTACCGACAACGGCGGCGAGTTCACCGTCGCCGAGTTCAGCTCCTACTGCGCCGATCAAGGTATCAAAAGGCACTTCAGTGCCCCTCACTCCCCTCAGCAGAACAGAGTTGTTGATCGCATGAATCAGACGGTGGTGGCCATGGCGCGAGCTCTGCTCAAGCAGCGCGGTCTACCGGTAAGATTTTGGGGGGAAGCAGTGATGACAGCAGTGCACCTCCTGAACCGTGCCCCGACACGTGCACTGGAGGGCATCACCCCCTACGAGGCATGGCATGGCCGATCGCCGACGCTGGGCCACCTCAAGGTGTTTGGCTGCGTCGCCTACACCAGGCGCCTGACTCAGCTTCGCAAGTTGGATGACCGCGGCTAGGCCGGCGTGTTCATCTGCTATGCGGAGGGCGCAAAGGCATACAAGGTCTACGATCTAGTGTCCCAGCGCGTGCGCATCAGCCGCGACGTCGTGTTCGACGAGGGCCGCGGCTGGGACTGGACATCGACATCGGCAAGCACATCGGCAGAAGGGAGCAGCGACTTCACCGTCGAGTACCCCTGGGAAGAGGTGGTGCCTGGATCGGCATCACCATCGCCATCGGCACCACGCTTCACTACACCGGAGCCATCACAAGGTACCGCGCCATCGGCAACCGCTCCATTGGCAGCGGCTCCATCGGCAACCGCTCCATCGGCAATGGCGCCATCGGCAGCGACGCCATCGGCAAGTGGCTCTAGTCCTCGGGTCGAGTACGTGACTCCCCCGGAGGACGATGAAGAAAGGGTGGACGCCTACCATGGCAGTGAGCCACCACGCTACCGACGCATCACTGACCTCATCGGGGATGAGGCCACCCCGCCGCTGGCTCAAAGGCTGTTCGCCGAGTTGAACCTCTCCCGCTCGGGCGAGCCGACTACCTACGATGAAGCTGCCGATGATCCAACTTGGCAAGCTGCGATGAAGGAAGAGCTGGGCACTATTGAGCGTAACGGCACCTGGGAACTGGTGCCACCTCGAGCCGGTCATCGGCCGATCACCCTGAAGTGGGTGTTCAAGCTGAAGAAGAGTGCCGATGGAGATGTGATCAAGCACAAGGCAAGGCTTGTGGCTCGGGGTTTTGTGCAGCAAGAAGGGATCGACTATGAGGATGCTTTTGCCCCTGTGGCAAGGATGAAGTCAGTCAGGTTGCTGCTGGCCTTGGCTCTCAAGAAGGATGGAGGGTCCATCACATGGATGTCAAATCGGCATTCCTCAATGGAGAGCTCAAGGAGGAGGTCTATGTACGGCAGCCACCTGGGTTTGCTGTCCAAGGAGAAGAAGACAAGGTCTATCGGCTCCACAAGGCACTGTATGGGCGGAGGCAGGCACCCAGGGCATGGAATGCAAAGCGGAACTCAACCTTGAAAAATATGGGGTTCGTTCAGAGCAAGCATGAAGCTGCCATCTACAGAAGAGGCTCAGATGACTCTGTTCTACTAGTCAGAGTCTATGTGGATGACCTGATCATCACTGGAGTCAAGGAAGAGGAAGTGAGGGCTTTCAAGATGGAGATGCAGTCCATCTTTGAGATGAGTGACCTTGGGTTACTTAGCTTCTACCTTGGAGTGGAAGTGCAGCAAGGCAGTAGTGGGATCACTCTGAGACAGAGCCACTATGCCAAGAGGATTGTGGAGTTGGGGAGCATGGCCGATTGCAACCCTGCTACCACACCGATGGAGGAAAGGTTGAGGCTGAGCAAGGAGAGCACAGCAGAAGAAGTGGATCCGACGTAACACAGGAGATTGGTTGGAAGCTTGAGGTACTTGGTCCACACTAGACCAGACCTGGCTTTTTCAGTAGGATTTGTGAGCAGATTCTTGGAGAGACCGACCACTGAACATCAAATGACAGTCAAGAGAATTCTCAGGTACTTGGCTGGTACCCTTGACTATGGCCTCCACTTCAGCAAGGCACCCTCATCGGCAAGCCCTTCATCGGTAAGTCTTTCATCGACAAGTTTTTCATCGGCAAGTTTTTCATCGGTAAGATTTTTGGACTATTGTGACTCAGATCTGGCTGGAGACATTGATTCCAGCAAGAGCACAACTGACTGTCTTTTCTTCCTAGGCAACAGCTTGATCAGCTGGCAATCGGTCAAGCAGAAGGTAGTGACACTCTCTAGCTGTGAAGCTGAGTACGTGGCCATGACTACAGCAGCAACTCAGGCGCTATGGCTATCAAGGTTGCTTGCCGATCTGCTAGGAAGGAAAGTGGAAACTGTGGAGTTGAAGGTGGACAACAAATCGACACTTGCACTTGCCAAGAACCCAGTGTTCCATGACAGGAGCAAGCACATAAGGACCAAGTTCCACTTCATCAGAGACTGCGTGGAAGAAGGGAGCATCAAGTCCGATCACATCGGCACAAATGAGCAACTTGCCGATATCCTCATCAAGTCACTTGGAAGAACCAAGTTTGAAACCATGAGAAGCAAGATCGGGCTCAAGAAGATCACCAAGACTGGCTGAAGCAAGGCTTAGGGGGAGAACTGATAGATAAGCCTTGATTTCTAGTGTACTTTAGTTTGTTACATTTTGGTTGTTAGTCTTTTCAGTCCTTTTCAGTTTTTGGACATTTGTAGCAGTTTGCTTTTTATTTAGACTAGCTTTACTTATACTACATTAGGAATATGCTCTTGTAGCAAACTTGTATCCAACGAAAGCTCTGTTGAACTCCTGTTTATATAAAGGGATACAAAGACTAGAGACATGTGAGGCCCTAGCAGAACAATCCTGAGTCCTACTTTACTAACACATCCGCAGCACCAACTGCAGTCACAGAAATAAAGATAAGTAAAGCTTGCCAGGCAGCAGAAGGACGAAGTAATGCTGCACACGAGTTCGCCATGAAAGAGTTCCAGTGCAGGATGCAGCAAGTTAGGAGTTACTAGACTAGCTAGAGGTTGGCCCTGCATGATTGTGATGCTGCTTGACTTGGACCAAAATATTTTCCAAGTCAAACAAATAATCCTTTTCCAAAGGGAAGCACTTCTTTTTCTCCAGAGTGATTTAATGTTGAATTGTTGATGAGACAGGACTGGCTTGTGTTAACTCTAAAGTCGCACTCGACTCCCTAGAGCACGGCAAGCTTGCTAGCCAGCCAAACTATGGAGAAGCCAAATACCCGAGACTTGGACCAAAATATTTTCCAAGACGCGTAAGGATTCACAGGGCTTGATTGCGTTAACTCTGCAATCACACTTAATTCAAAGACAGAGTTGGACGTCCTTATTTTGCAGCAGCATCTTTATCTTATTTTCTTCCTCCGACCCTCTTCCGTCCGCTGTTGTTTCATAGCTCTGCTGTTAGTTACTAGCCAAAAGAAAAAAGAAAAAGAGATGACTGAATTTCATGTAATAGCCCTGCTGTTGTGTCTTGTCATAGATGGAGTGTACGGGGCCATGGCTTGGGCTGATGCCGACTTCTTCAGCAACTGCAAGCCATCTTGGTGCGGCGAACATGGTCCGGAGATCAGGTACCCTTTCCGGCTCGAATCCAGCAATACCTCGTCATTATGCGGAGCACCATGTATGACGCTACGATGCTCCGGCGACGACACCATTCTGGTTCTCCCAGGAGCCGTTATGTCATCATACAAAGTGACCGCCATAGACTACAAGGGTGGTAGGCTCACGATCGCCCCGCGTGTGGATGACTCGTCTCCCTCCTGCAAGCAGAAGCTCATGTCCGCGTCTCTACCTAGCAGCATTATCAAATATGAGGACCCGGACCCTGCTCACTGCGGCTAATCAATCAAGGATTTGCAACGATAGTAAGCTGCTTAAAAGAGTTCACACCAAGTAATCTTGCTGCTGACTACATCTTCGGCCCAATCTCCTGCCTTAGCACAGAGTCCCAGTCCTCCTATTTGGTGAATAGTTATGCATCCATGTCTGTGCTTCCATTAGATTGCAAGGTTGTGCCTCATATCTACTTTCTGATGATGGACGCTCGCAACGACGATTCAACATTCAAGGAACGAGCAGAAACAACACTGAATTTCTCAGGGTCGACATCAATCTCTTGGTATTATTATAACAGAAGTATGGGTGGCAGTGGCATCATAAGCAACTGCACATTATTGTGTGAACAAGGTGGGCGACGCTGTGGGTTCAGCCCAGACAGGAATCAAACCTTCTGCATCAATCACGGTATTATCTCTAACCGGGCAATTCCATACAGCCACATGTTTCTATCATATATTTCTTACACTGCAAATCCTGACATTATTCATTTCTACAGTCTAGTCGAATACTACTATGTGATTCTTTGAAATTTCGTAGATAATTGTCAGCTTATTTTGCAAAGTACTGCAGCTCATTTTGTTGGGAAGCCTTATTCAAGCAAACTACTGCCAACCAATCTAATCATAATCACAAAAGAGATAAATTATAACAACCAATTGATTAGCAGTTGTCAGACCCATTTTTCAAGCATTTGAACAGTCCAGACCTACAGCACGTATAGAAAGTTGGGCACTACTACCAAAAATACCCAGGAAATGATGCTTCAACTAATTAAGGGAATAGGTATAGAAATTAGGAACTAAATTGGTACAACTGAAGGTAAAATAAATACAGAACACCGTTGTTAAGAATTCTGCATGATAATTATGACAATGCAGTTTCAAATACAGATGACCACTTGATAGAGGATAATGGCAAAAAAAAATGAAGTGAAGGATAATGGCAATTCACATGATCACTTTTAAGCAATTGGTGACCAAAACTTTTACATGCAAAATTTACTGCACTACAACTGAACATTTTCGTAAGGATCACAAAATGCATAACTAAGACAAATTAAAAAGCAAAGCAACTCTTTGAATGTAACATATTTACTTTTGACATTACTAGATAAATGAAATTTATTAAGGTTGGGACTCAGAACACAAGTTAGTTGGCAACTGAGCTAGGATTGTTTGGGTGTATCAGCTTTCCTTTACCATCTCGACACTGAGATTATTAAGGTTGCATCGTCCTAGGTCCTAGCAAGAAACCTTTCGTTGTCCTTATGCTATAATAGCATTAGTAGAGCCTGCAACCAAAGTAGCTGCAAAAGTCAATCATGTGTGCTCCTGGAAAAGGGAAATAAATTTGTGGGCTAATTTGTCTGAATAAAGGAAATAGATAAAAACACTTAAGAAGTGAAAACAGGAAACAAATTGATGTACAATACCGTGAAAGTGAATACAAAGAGAGTGTACAATACCGTGAAAACAGGAAACACATTGATGTACCACCTATTAGAGCAGAAAGAGAACACTGAACAAACACTAATGTTGAATTGGTTGTCAGTAGAAAACCAGGTAGTTCTGAGAGGTTGGGACTCAGAGACTGCAGCGTACAGTTGACTGGGGCAAAATGACACACTATTAGGTAGTAGGGACTACAACCTGGTTAATCACCAGAGATAGCACCGAAAACTTGCCTCTGATATTTGGATTTTCTGCTAAGGAACCTTGCTTTTGACCAAATATGCTTAAAAATATGTAAGGTCCATTACTCTTTTACATTTATCTTCATGCACATACAGCATATTCGTTCTTAAAAAAATAGTACTTTATTGTACATGCTGGGG
Source organism: Microstegium vimineum (assembly GCA_022036555.1). Lineage (NCBI taxonomy): Eukaryota > Viridiplantae > Streptophyta > Magnoliopsida > Poales > Poaceae > Microstegium > Microstegium vimineum. Next base: position 44,140,508 of record CM039134.1, on the reverse strand, counting down.
GCTGGATCACATCATGTAGCTAATTGTACTAAAATATTGGGTTTCACATTTTCTTTCTCCACAAGTCACCTTTTCATACTTTCATACTCAACCATCAATATTCTTATTTTGTTCTTTGGTGTTTGCAGGTTCACACGTCAAACTAATTGCAGGTAATGCTGCTACTTAAACATTCTTTGTATCGCACAAAATCTTATCTCTCTACCATGACCCAACATTATCTTATCCCCACTAACAACATCAAGTTGCGCCTTCCTGTCCAGACAAAGTATAATGTTTTCTTGTTCCCTACTTGCCAGCTACATTATCAGTGGCTGCAATACTGGTGCTTTTGTTGATGGTGGCCACTGGACTGTATCTTTCACTTAAGACAAGATATAATGAGGAGATACACTTGAAGGTCGAAATGTTTCTCAAGACTTATGGAACCTCAAAACCCACAAGGTACAGTTTCGCTGAAGTTGAGAAGATAACAAGGAGATTCAAGGAAAAAGTAGGCCAGGGTGGATTTGGAAGTGTATACAAAGGTGAGCTACCAAATGGAGTGCCCGTGGCAGTCAAAATGCTGGAGAACTCTGTTGGAGAGGGAGAAGAATTCATTAATGAAGTTGCAACCATAGGACTAATCCACCATACAAATATTGTGCGCCTCTTGGGCTTTTGCTCCGAAGGAACAAGGCGTGCCCTTATTTACGAATACATGCCTAATGAATCATTGGAGAAATATATTTTCTCTTGTTATTCAAATACCTCTCAAGAACTTATAGTACCAAACAAAATGGTGGATATTGCTTTAGGCATTTCCCGAGGTATGGAATACCTACATCAAGGATGCAACAAGCGCATCCTCCACTTTGACATCAAGCCTCACAACATCTTGTTGGACTTTAACTTCAACCCAAAGATCTCAGACTTTGGCCTTGCAAAATTATGTGCAAGGGATCAAAGCATTGTTACGTTGACAGCAGCAAGAGGCACTATGGGGTATATTGCACTAGAGCTATATTCTCGTAATTTTGGGGGTGTATCCCATAAATTAGATGTTTATAGTTTTGGCATGCTGGTGTTAGAAATGGTCAGTGGAAGGAGGAACTCAGACCCAAGTGTTGACAGCCAAAGTGAAGTTTACCTCCCAGAGTGGATCTTTGAGAGAGTTGTCACTTAGGAGCACTTGGTACTTTCTAGGGAAATGACTGGAGCAGAGAAAGAAAAGGTGAGACAGCTAGCCATGGTGGCCCTATGGTGCATTCAGTGGAACCCAAGAAATCGACCCTCAATGACAAAAGTGGTGAACATGTTAACAGGGAGGTTGGAGAATCTGGAGATACCCCCAAAGCCTTTCGTCTAATCTGAATTCTGAAAGTCATCCAGTGTCAAAAAATACAGAATACATCATCTCTATTTACTGAATATTCGAGACAAAAATTAGCCCAGGCCCTGTGTTGCGGAGTAGTCCATATTGCCAGCATGAGAACGTATTTATATCTTTCCACCATATCTATATCTGATGCACTAATAGTATCTTGTCGGCTTGTCGCCTTGTAGTGCTACTTATCTGCAATGGATCAGATGTAAAGTGGACTTGGCTTGTGTGTAATAGTTTAAAGAGTCCTTTTGCTTCAATTCCTAATGATCTTGCCATTAGTTAGTTCCATCCTATACTGCCCCTTTCTGTAGTACATGTTCTTTTTACAGCTCAATCAATGAGGCAAAATTTAGAATTAAAAGGTGGAGAAGTCACAGTCAGGAGCATCCTATTACCAAACATTGCAGATCTACAATGTGAATGAGTGGGCATGGGTCTGAGCACAACTGTTACTTGGTATTTTGCAAAGCAATAACAAGAAAAAGATGATAGTGACTTGTTACCTTAGACATTGCCATGGGTGATTGTGGATCTCAAATGCACTGAGCTGCCGCGAGCGGTCATCTTTCGTAGGAGCAGGGAGGCCAGCGAACGAGCCAGGGCGTCTCAGTGTATAATGGCATGGAGACAACAACGGCGCAAGGAAATACATGGAACTTCCTAGTGAAAGCTCGCTGAACTCTTTGATCATTGGTTGACTGCACGGGATATCGAGATCGCCGCTGGATGACGGCCGCTGCCGCCTGCCGGAGCACCACTGGCAGGGAGATGAGTTAAAAAGAAGTTGGGCATGTTTGGTTCCCGTTTCTGACAAAGTGGATTGGGTTTGGGCCAGATATGATGAGCTAGCCCAACAAAAAAGAAAGATCCAGTCCATGTTGATCCCATCAAAGATTGCAGGTCCAAATGGTGGATTCCTGACTGGTTAGGAAAAAAAAAACAAACTGACAACAGATTGCATATGCCTACCAAAGAATCGAGTTGATTTTCTAGGGTTGTGACCATACATAATCTACAGAAAAAATATAAATAAAAATTAACAACTGTTGGAATATAAGTGAATTGTCCACCTCTCCCCATCAGCTTAAGCTTTTGGGTTGAACTGGTCGGTGCATGCAACTCAATATAGTATCGGAGCCATTACGATATATGAATACTGAAGTATCAGACTTTGCCTCAACAAAACCAAGAGAGATAAGGTAAGAGGCAAACCGATGGTGCCAGGCGCGGGGAGCTTGTTTCAATCCATACAGGGACTTGTTCAGGCGGCATACAAGGTCAGGTCTAGAGGTGTCAGCAAAACCAGTCGGCTGTGCACAGTAGACAGTCTCATTCAAGGTGCCATGGAGGAATGCATTCTTCACATCGAGCTGGTGAATAGGCCATGAATGAGAGAGTGCCAGAGTGAGAACGGCCCAAACTGTTGCTGGCTTGACCACATGACTGAAAGTTTCATCATAGTCAATGCCCGGACGCTGTGTGAAACCACGAATGACCCATCGAGCCTTATAGCGGTAAAGAGAACCGTCTGACTTGAACTTGTGACGAAAAATCCACTTGCCTGTAACAAGGTTGACACCAGGAGGCCGAGGAACTAGGGACCAAGTGTCATTTGCTTGCAGGGCATCAAACTCCTCCTGCATAGCTGCGCGCCACGCCGGATCCGCAAGTGCAGAGCGAACCAAAGATGGCACTGGTGATAGCGTAACTGCCTGAAGATTCAGGCGATCAACAGGTTGTCGTATGCCGACCTTGCCACGTGTGCGCATACCATGCGCATTGGTGACAGGAATAATCGCCTGGGGCACCGTAGCGGTGGTGCGGCCGGAGAGACGGTCGGCGCCGTTGGCAACGCCCTGGGACGGGGCGTCCACAGGGGCAGCAGTGCCGACCGGCCCGGTAGAAGGCGCGCTGTCAGGGGCAGTCGTGGCCGGCGTGGGAGAGGGCGCGGCCGAGGCCACAGCCGGTGGGGGGCTGTGTGCCGGCGCGCCACTGCTTTCGCCGAGGCTGCCAGGGGTGGCATCTATGCCGTCAGGAAGGCGTGAACCTGCATACACAGCTCTTGACCCATAGGGAAAAGAGGAATCATCAGCGCTGTCTAAAAAATCAAGTGTGGTGGGATCCTGAGGCGAGGTGGACATATCGGCGAAGGGAAACACCGCTTCATCGAAGACGACATGTCTAGAGATGATAATGCGGTTAGAATGGAGGTAAGATACCGATAGCCCTTGTGATCGGAGGAGTACCCCAGGAAGATACACATGGAGGAGCGTGGTGAGAGCTTATGTGGAGCTGTGGATGACAAGTTAGGATAGCAAGCACAGCCAAAAACACGAAGGTGAGTGTAAGAGGGCTGTGTGCCATGGAGGGCGAGGTAGGGTGTTCGGCCGTCTAGGGTTTTTGTGGGGTGGCAGTTAAGGAGGTAGGTGGCAGTGTGGAGTGAGTCCGCCCAATAAATCGGGAGTAGACTGGCCTGAAACAGGAGTGAGCGCACAATGTTGTTAATGGTGCGTAGAATGTGCTCAGCCCACCCATTCTGCTGGGAGGTGTATGGGCACGAAAGGCGAAGAATGACCCCATGAGAGAGGAAGAACGTGCGGGCCGAGGAATGGTCGAATTCACGGCCATTGTCGCACTGAACTGCCTTGATGGAGGAGTCGAACTGCGTGCGCACATACGAGAAGAAATTAGTGATAGTAGTGAAAGTGTCAGATTTGAGGCGTAAAGGAAAAGTCCAGCTGAAGTGAGTGCAATCATCAAGGATGACAAGATAATATTTATAGCCAGAAACACTAACAACTGGAGATGTCCAAAGATCACAGTGTATTAAATCAAAGGGGCGAGGTGCACGGGAATTTGACATGCGAAAAGGAAGACGCACATGGCGGCCTAGCTGACAGGCATGACAAATATGAGTGTCATCGCGCTTATTACATGAAATAGCATGTGAACTAATGAGCTTGGACAAGGCCTCATGACCGACGTGACCGAGACGGCGATGCCATAGGGTGGTGGAGCCGGCGGTAGCAGTGAGGGCGGTGGTGCTAGTGGATGCTGGCGAGAAGAACGGGTAGAGATCTCCCGTGCTATTGCACCTGGCGATCACGCTCCATGTCTGGAGGTCCTTCATAGAAAGGCCGAAAGGATCAAACTCGATGGAACATTTGTTATCAGTGGTAAACCGACGAACGGAAATTAAATTCTTAATAATGCTAGGGGAAACTAGAACATTAGAAAGAATTAAAGGACGTTGCGGTGTGATAAAAGAGTGAGATCCTACGGAGGTAACGGGAAGCATAGCTCCATTATCGACAATGATAGATGAAGGACTTGATGGCAAGGGAGGGTGAGAGGAGGAAATTATACCAGCATTGTTGATCATGTGGGCACCAGCACCAGAGTTAACATACCAATCGTCTCGAGTTCGAATCCTGGTTAGCGCAATTAAATAAAATAATTGTTGCTCGCTCCTATTCCACTTCTGAGGCCTGAGGGAGCCTTCACGTGAGGGGGAGTGTTAGAATATAAGTGAATTGCCCACCTCTCCCCATCAGTTTAAGCTTTTGGGTTGAACTGGTCGGTGCATGCAACTCAATAACAACGATGTTACCTATAATTAATTAACTCAGTCTAACATAAGACCAAAATTGAGTTGTCACCATTCAGTCGATGTGATTCATCATAACAATCAGGCGCATTTGATTTAGTGGTACAGTGTTGCCAACTACAAGTAAAACAAAGACTTTTGTCCAGGTAGCCAAGGCGATTTTTTTCATTAGGCAAAAGACTTTAAGCTCTCACAATAGGGCAAATTGACAATAGAAAAGTTTCTCACGCTTAAAGAGTCCCAAATATTTTAGGTTAACAGGGGACACACACAACAACACAATAATTTAGGTTTCACAATCTAATGCTCTGCTCACCTTATCATACTACCAGTACCGAGCACAAAGACATGTAAATATTTCACTCATCTTCCTCCGAGATTGCAGTAATGTCACACCCGATTTTCAAGACAAAACGGGATGCATAAACCTTATGTGTGCCCAGAGATCAGTCACGCACATAAGCCGACAAATTATCAAAAATGTACCATTACAGGTGTTTATTGCATAGCGAATAAATATATAATTAAAGTCTATTACATAACAACGGAAATAAAAGATAACTCTCGCGAAGCTCCATCGCACAGGGACATCAACTGGTTGACCCCAAACCTAGTAATCCTCAGGATACTCCTCATAACTCTGATAATCTGGTACCCATCCGGGATTTTTATCCAAATAAGAAAATAAACAAGCGTAAGTACTTCTAGTACTCAACAAGTAAACATGGGGTTCATGAGGCTCAAAAAGTATGACACTGGTTAAACTGTATCAGCTTTTATGTGGTCACAGTTTTAGCATAAGGATAGCATCAATAATGTTAACAGCCCAATAACCGTATGATCAAGTAAACATGTATAATGAATAGCAAACGAGTAAGTGGTAGATTAAAGTCATTCTGTTCCATAAGAATTCCAGGCCACTCGTATCCGTGAGCATGGCTAATATATCAGTTTTTAACACTCTGCAGAGGTTGTACACTTTACCCATGAGTCGTGTTACCCATATGCCCGGGTTTATAACTCCCAAAACACTGCCGAGGTGAGCGGGCAGGGTACACTATGAAGTCTTTCACAGGGGCTCGTTGACATACAACAGACAGTACGGATCCACGGGCAAGGGGTATACGGGGACCCCTCGATGGTACACACGTGCAGCGGTAGCCACTCCGACCGTACCCCGCAACCGCTCGACAATGGCAACTTTCGTGAACTGCCACATGCGAGAGAGTGACCCTAGTACTGAACTAAAGCCAGAGCCATGTAGCTCTTATGGTTGCACTGTAAATCCCAAGTAATCCCTTACAGAGATTTTAGAGCATCTCAAAAACTGTGCTCTAGATCACCTTAATCCATGTTGCTAAAAAGCATATTTTACTGTTGTTGCATAAGTCATTAGTCAAGGTTACATGATCATAGTTATTTTTCAAGAGCACTAGCTTGATCTACCCAATGCATAAATCCCAGGGTAACAAGGTATAAGGTACAAATCTATGGTAAAACTATATAGGATGTCAAGGAAACGCATGCATAACATGAATTAATGGTTAATGTGATTAGGACAACAAGGATGATCCCATGAATACTTGCCTTGCTCAAAAGGTTCCTGCTGCTCTTGCTCAAAGAAAACCTCCTGGTCACCCACGTACTGCTCCACCGTCTATACTCGATCACCACATCACATACAATCATATCGAGGCATAACATGCAAATAAACAAAGGCTATAGATTAGAACAGTACACCAACCATAATAAAACAAGATTAAAAGTTTATAAAACTAATCTACGTCTCACTACGATCACATTGACGTTTGAATCACGAAAAACGGAGCTATAACGAAGAAGATATGACCTAATCAAGTTCTATACTTTAAACTAGAGATTAAAAGAGATTAAGTGATTAAATATATTTAACAGTTGTCTAACATGAACTATGACCTAACTAACACGTAGATTACGTCGATACGAATCTAACGCAATTTGAATGGATGAAAAAGGAGTTAAAATGAACATTTTATGAGCAAAAGAAAATGAGTGGCAATTCTGTAAATAGGGTTTTCTATTTATTTTCGAAATAAAACAAAACCGAAAGGAAAATACGTCTTCCAGAACTGAAAACGTAAAGAGGGAATGCGCCTTAGGACTGCGGGTTCATACTTTAAAAACAGCAGGGTCTCTTTTGCAAAACGGAATGACGAAGGGGTATGGGGCTCTGTGAGCCGTCCAACTCCAGATGAGCGGACGAGATTAGATCAGGGAGCAGAGCGGTGGCGCGCGGTGGCCGGAAACAGAGGTGGCGGCGGCGCCATTGCCGGACTTGGGTGGCGCTAGTCGATCTGTCGATTCAGTGCACGATTCTCCGCGCAAAAAGGACGGGAAGAGAGAGGGAGAGACGGCGAACTCAACGGCGAGGTTGGTTGAAGCCGCAAGGGCGCAGTCGCAGCTGTACTCGCGACGGAGCGGCTCTGTGACGCCGACGGACGCAGAGAGGGTTCACACGGGCGAGACCGAGGGAAAGGAGGGGGATGGCGAGCTCCTGGGAGCCCTCTTACCACGACACAGAGCTCGGAAGAACGACGGACGGTGCGGAGGGGCTCGGCAACGCAGAGGCGGCAGCGGCGGCTCTGCTCGATCTGCGGCGGCTCTGGGGGCTCTGCAGTGCTCCGAGAGGGCGGGGTGGAGGCGAAGGAGGTGCGGGGCTCTGCTTAAATAGCTCGGAGGTGTGCCGTAGGAAGGAAAGGGAATCAATCCCGCTCCAATTCGCGCTCGGCGAGGAAGGAAGGTGCCGACGCACTGGAAAAGGAAAGGGGAAGGAGGAAGAAGGAAAGGGGATCGGTGGGGCTGACGCGTGGGGCCTTCCTGACAGCGGGGGAAAGTGTGGTTCGGTGCGGGAGAGGCTGGGCTGGCGTGCTTGGGCCGGGGCAAAGCCCACGCGGCAAAAGAGAGGAGGGGGTTGCTGGACTGGGCCGGGGAGGGAGTGAAAGAGGGCCGAGGGAGAAGAGGGCCTCGGGCCAGAAAGGAGAAAGGGAGGGAGAGAGAAAGGGAATTGTTTTTTTTTCTTTTAAATTTTTCAAGAATTTCAAACCAATTTCAAAACACAAATTGAATTCTATTTTGAAATTGACAAATCCAGACAAACAAAAATACCATACAGCAGCATGTATGCAACAAAGTGTTTCTAACATTATGATAAATTTTATTTTCTGAAATCTTAATTATTTTTTCTAGGTTTTAATGTCCACCAAAAATGCATTTAAATTGCTTTTTAATTCTATTTTTAAGGAATGCAATTTTTTTAGGGTGTTACAAGTAAGCTCCGAGGAGAAATGGTATGAATCTGCAGCAAGCATCTGATCATCATCACAGAAGAATGGCCTAGAAGGCATTTGCAGGTCATCAGTGCCACACTCGAGCATCTCTATGACCTCACTCATGGTCGGACGATCTTGCAGCTTCATCTGAATGCACCGTAGCCCAACAATGCAAAGCTTCCTCTCCAACTCATGCATGTCTATAACAACAGAGATCTCACCAACTTCTTGTTCAGCTAGACGGTCATAGACCCAGGCCGAGTGGTATGCTCGACTTGAGTTAGCTGCATTTTGGTCTGGGTTCCTTCGCCCTCCTGCCATCTTGAGCAATAGCATACCAAAACTATAAACATCAGATTTGCTTGATATGGCACCAAAGCTACGAGATACCATTTCAGGAGCTATGTACCCAATAGTTCCCCGCATGGCGCTCGCTGGCACGAAGCTCTTGTCTCTCGGGTACAACATGGCGAGGCCAAAATGAGCAACTTTTGGGACAAAATTGATATCAAGCAGGATGTTATGTGGCTTAATGTCAAAATGAAGGATCTGCATATCGCACCCTAGGTGCAAGTAGTTGATTCCCCTTGCAATGCCCAAAGAAATCTCATTGAGCTTATCCCAAGAGAAACTTCTCTCGGCTGAGAATATGTACTTTTCAAGAGAACCATGAGGCATGTACTCATACACCAATGCCCTTCTCATTTCCTCTGCATAGAAGCCCACAAGACGAACCACATTGATGTGGTGGATCCTGCCTATGGTGGAGACCTCGCTGATGAACTCGTCCCCGTTGCAGTTGGAGTTGCCCAGCATTTTGACGGCTACATGCACATTGCCTGGGAGTAGCACACCCTTATACACGGATCCATATCCTCCTTGACTCAACTTGTCCCTAAAATGGCTAGTGATCGCAGTGATGTCTGTGTAGGCAAACCTAACCGGACCAAGAATTTGTTGCATCTGGAGGAACTTCTCAACTGCATCGATTGTTATCCTTGTTCTCCAATACTTGTGGGCAAGGAATGTGAACACTACCAGTGCGCATAGTACGAGCCTGCATAGTACTAACCAAGTAATTTGCAAATATATAAAGTTAGACGACGTAAACATGTTATTGAATTTTTTGATAGCGATTATTAGAAAGAAGTAGGCACACACTCACGTACCAAAATGTAACTTGGCCACACTTATAGCAGATACTATGGCTATCACGATCCTCTGAAACCACTAGTACAGAAAACATTTTTACCGCCTGTACTGGGTGGGGTCAGTACTAATCGGCCCACAGTACAGGCGGCGGGCTGTGAGCCGTCTGTGAAAAAAGGGTTTTCACAGGCAGCTCACTTTGTCAGCCGCCTGTGAAAACCATTTTTTCACAGGCGGCTCACTCTGTGTGCCGCCTGTGTAATTATTTTTTTTTATTTCAAATTTTAATATTTGCCTCCACACTGTACTATATTTGTCATATATATATATATATATATATATATATATATATATATATATATATAAGATATGCAAACATGAACCATAAAATTGCATCATACATACAACACATATAAATATTACAGATGTGTCCACACGAAATCAAACATGAAGCATAAAATTACATATAATACACGTCATTTCAAGTTATGAGTTCAACCATTTGGTGTTTACATGTCATTTCGTTTCAAGTTTAGACCTGCTAGGTCTGTCAGCGCTCTAAATCCTTCACTTGCTAAATCACCGGCTTCATCAAAATATGCTCCGGTACTTGGAATTATTTCTCTCATAATAAAACCGCACAAGTCTGCTACTATATTTTCCATAGTTTTTGGAGTGAATGACCTCTAGGACTATGTTGTAATCTGGCGGGATGAATGATTTTCGTCCCATCCTCCCTCATCCACCAAGCCTTCCCTCATGTCGCAACGGAGGCAAACTAATTGGTACCTGGTCTTTTAGGAGATTATTACATAATGGTCCTCCAGACTCAATGGCCTCTTCTGTAGTGTATGCCTCTATCATGGAACCCTCCGGATGAGCACGATTTGTCATATAGCCATTCAATATTGACATGAAACGCTCATACGTCCATATTTCATGGAAATACATGGGGCCCAATGCCTCAATTTGAGGCACCAAATGAACAATAAGGTGTACCATGATATCAAAGAACGATGGGGGAAAGCACATCTTCAACTGGCTCAATGTCTCTACAGCAAATTTCTGTAGGAACTCTAACTCATCACAGATAATTACATTCTCAGATATCTTATTGAAGAAGTAGCACAACCGTGTGATTCCCATCTTTAAAAACACTGGATTTATAGCCCTGATGGCAATAGGAAGAAAAGTGGTCAGCATTACATGACAATCATGTGAGTTATAGTTGGTGAGTGTTAAGGTCTTTCATCGAAACAAGACTCCTTATGTTGGAGCAGAAACCAGATTAAACTTTTAAATTCTTCAACCACACACACATTGCATGTTTCTCATCTCTGTTCAGGTTATAGCTTGCTGCCGGTAGATGGTACTTCCCATTCTCTAGGAGTACAGGGTGAAGTTCTTTTCTGATCTTTAAATGTTGCATGTCCAAACGTGAATTGAGACCTTCCTTTGTCTTGCTCTTTATGTCTAGCAAAGTTCCAACTACGCTGTCAAACACATTCTTCTGAACATGCATACCATCGATCGCATGTCGTACGTCTAAGTCTTTCCAATATGATAAGTACTTAAAGAAAATAGACTTCTTCTTAAATGTGTCCCCCTCATTTGCCTTCACAACCTTTCTTGGTTTCCCATCTTTGGTCTTTTTTCCAAACACAAACTTGACATTCTCAACTATCTTATACACTTTATGCCCTTTACTATAACCTGATGGAGCAGTAGATTTTGATTCATCCATATTGTCAAAGTACTTATTCATCTTTTGTAAGCGGTACTTATGGCCTGCCGGTAGCCACCTCCTATGCCTCATGTACACTATCTTGTTAGATGAAGGAAAAGACACGTGTCATGTTCCATCTATGCACTCTACACAACCAACCTTTCCCTTGAACTGGACTGATAATGAGAAGAGAGCAGGATAATCATTAATTGTGACAATAATAATTGCTCTCAGTGTGAATGTCTCTTTGCGGAACGCATCGATCATTTTGACACCCACTTCCCATAGTATTTGCATCTCTTGCATTAAGGGCTCTAGGAATACATCCATATCAACTCCAAGTTGTGTAGGTCCAGAAATAAGAATGGTTAGCAAAAGATATTTTCTTTTTTGACACAACCATGAAGGAAGGTTGTATATTGTCATGATCACTGGCCATGTGCTGTGCGTGCTGCTCCTCTCGGCAAATGGATTCATTCCATCAGTACTCAGAGCAAACCTTACATTTCGTGGGTCCTCAGCAAAGTCTGGATATTTCTTATCGAATTCTTGCCATTGCTTTGCATCGGCTAGATGTCGTAACTTTCCATCATCTTTCCTTTCATCAGAAGCATGCCAGGTCATAAGTTCCGCATCATCACGGTTTGCAAACAAACACCTCAAACGATCAACCACAGGGAGATACCATATCACCAATGCAGGAATTCTTCTCAACGCATAATAGTCCACTTCGATATTGCTAGTGGGCTTTGAACGTTTGTCTTGTTGAGTCTTTGTTTGCGTCTTCTTTCGCTTCCTCCCTGAAGAAACAGAGGCTGCATTCTCTTCCTCTTGATAATCTTTATTCGTCTTGTACCTACTAGCACCGCAGTTTGGACAACTGTCTAAGTCTTTATACTGATCACCCCGATATAGGATACAATGATTTCTACATGCGTGGATCTTCTCAACACCCATCGTAAGTGGACTGACTAGCTTCTTTGCATAGTACGTGTTAGCAGGCACTCTGTTCTCCTTAGGAAGAAGATCTCCAAGTACACGCAATAAATCATTGAAACTAGCATCGGACCAACCATATCTAGCCTTAATCGTCAAAAACTGAAGAACAGTCCGTAGTGTCGACCACTCTTTGGTGCAACCTTTCGACTCGTCGTACAAAGGCTCTTCTACTGCCTTCTTCAAGGCTTCCATTCGGTTCATGAAGAATATTGATGGATCCGCACAACGGTTCATTATTGCCTCTAAGAAATCTGCATCTTCAATGGCATCAGTGTTAACATGCTGAGTTTCATTAACATCGGACGTAGAATTATGAGTTTGATTGACATCTGGCATAACATGATGGGTTTCATTGATATCTGGCATAGCATCACATTCATTGAGATATGGCATTGGACCCTCCACATTGATGTTACTTGCAGTGTTGTCAGTTGTCCGCATATAAGGTGTAGAACTACCCTCACCATGTTTTGTCCAAATCAAGTAGTCCTCCACAAATCCTCTGGAAACCAGATGAGAAGTGATTGCTTCCACATTGTCAAATACCACAATATTTTTACAGTCTGCGCATGGACAACATATGTGCTTCGCCTTTGTTCTCTGAGCATGTATCTTCACGGCATCAATAAATTTCTGGACCTCCACTACATAAGATGGGTCTAATCTTGATAAGTTGTACATCCATAATGACCTCTCCATATTTATCTGTAATTAGTTAGGAAAATATTGTATGTCACTCTAAAAACAAAACGAAAATAATCCCTCATAACTAAGATTCTATCCTCCATTAATTAAATAGATATGAAAACCTACCTCTTACAAAATTTACAAAATAAAAAATTTAAATAATTATTTAAACTCATTTTTATAATTATAAGAATTAATTAAACAGAGATTGCATCTTGATTAACAAACCCTAAGTATAAGCAAAAATAACAAACCCTAATTAACAAACCCTAAGTACATGAAATACTAACTAACCCTAATTAATAAGCCATTAATTACTAACTAAATTAATTAACTAACTCTAAGTACATGAAATATCTAACCCTAAATAATAAACCATCAATTACTAACAAAAATTATTGAAAAACCTAAGCTACATGAAATAATAACTAACCCTATTTAACAAACCCTAAGTATAGACAATAATAACTAACCCTAATTAATAAAACATTAACTACTAAATTAATTCATAAACCCTAAGTATTCTATTACATAGATCTACTCACAAGAATTCTAAAAAGTATTTATTTTCTATAATCCGAGCAAGATACAATTTACTATGAATTTACAAAAAAAAAATAGCTAAAACTCTCTCTCTTTCCCTAGCTATGAACCCTAACCCTAGATTTAGAGCACCTCCAATACAAGAATTGAACCAAAGAATCACTAAAAAAATGGCGGCAACGACACTAACTAACCTTTTGGAAGTTTCTCACCAAAGAAATGAAGTTCAAAACATCCCCCTTGGAATCGCCACCTCTGTGTCGGCCACTGTGCATACACGGGAGTAACTGTTCTTGTCTGGAGGTGGAAGAAGGGAATTTATTATAGAATTAACACAGTCGGTTGGTAAGGAGGACCGCCTGTGTAAATGTTATTTACACAGACGGTTGTCATTGTAAACCGCCTGTGTAAATACAGGTATTTACACAGGCGGTAGAGATAGGAGAGCCGCCTGTGTAAATTGTTTTACACAGGCGGTTCTCTTGCTAGGCCCACCCTATTTTTTGTACTGACGTCATGAAGTTGTGAACCGCCTGTGAAAAAAATACAACGTGGCAGCAAAAATGATTTTTGTAGTAGTGAACGTATGATTTGGGGTATCGTAAAAGTTCACACATTGTGCGAAATGTGATTCGCTCCAGAAGAAAGCACGGGTCCAATTCAGGATGCTTGTGCTAAATAATTGCTCACGGAAGTAGCTGCGAGACACCAATATAAAGAAAGGAATTAAAGAAGGAAGCATACAGTTTTGGATAATTATATGATATAAACAAATTCAAAAGGAAACGAGATGACAAGACAATCGGTTTCATACTCAATGTGGAACACAGACTCACCTGGCTGAATTATTTCGGCATGTTTCGAATATCCAAGAAGCATTCCAGCCTGAATACTCATCCTTAGGAAACCGAACAGAAAATCCCTTCCTTACATATTCTATGATATCTGTATAACTGGCATTCTTTGATGCGTACTCAAATGGGTACACCGTACGCAGCATATCAACAAAGGGGATCATGGCCAAGTATCCACAAGAAGGTTCAAGAGAGCTGACTATACAACCATAGGAATAATAACTAACTGTGACATAAACAAAGGAATTGTTTGCACTCAGGCAATTGACTGGCTTTTGTACCAACTACTATTTGTTATTGCTTGTGAACAATTAATGAAGCATGCCCAATTATCAGTATCATCAGTGGATAAATCAGAATGGAAATGATGGAAAGCAGTTCTCCAGTGGTACGATCCGGGATAAGTGTAATAAGGAAACTGATCCGAACGAGGATGAGGGCAACTGCTGTGCATATCCAAGTTGGCATCCACAACCAAGAAGGAACCCCTAGAGTAAAAAGACTGATCGGTGTTGTTGATGCTTGTGACAAAATATGTCCCCGTGTTGATGCGAATGGTAGCCTTGCTGGGGCTACAGGCCAGCTCGTATGCTTTCACACCACACTCAGGTAGGTCGACTGGTCTACGGAAAGGGTACGAGATGTTGTGAAGATCACCACAGGAGAAATGAGGACACTGACCTTGGCCTCCAACATCGTGATAGATAAGTCTTTGCACCAGCATCTTATCTTATTTGCTTCCTCTGATCCTCTTCCATCATCTGTTGTTTCATAGCTCTGCAAAGATGACTGGATTTCATGTCATAGCTCTGTTGTTGTGTCTTCTCATAGATGGAGCGTACAAGGCCACGGCGTGGGCTGATGCCGACTTCTTCAGCAACTGCCCACCATCTCGGTGCAGCAAACATGGTCCAGAGATCAGGTACCCTTTCCGGCTCGAATCCAGCAATACCTCATCATTATGCGGAGCACCGTGTCTGAAGCTAGGATGCTACGGCGACGACACCATTCTGGTTCTCCCAGCTGCCGCTATATCATACAAAGTGAACTCCATAGACTACAAGAGTGGTACCCTCACGATCGTCCCGCGTATGGACGACTCGTCTCCCTCCTGCAAGCAGAAGCTCATGTCCGTGTCCCTACCTCGCAGCATTATCAAATGTGAGGAGACGGACCACTGCACACTGCTATGCGACTTTGGATATGCAACGACAGTAAGCTGCTTAAGAGAGTTAACACCCAGTAATCTTGCTGCTGACTATATCTTCGGCCCAATCTCGTGCCTTAATTAGCACAGAGTCCCAGTTCTCCTATTTGGTGGATAGTTATGCATCCATGTCTGTGCTTCCATTAGATTGCAAGGTCGTGCCTGATAGCTACTTTGTGATGATGGACGCTCGCAATGACGATTCAACATTCAAGGAGCAAGCAGAAATAATACTGGATTTCTCAGGGTCGAGAAAGATCCATTGGTATCATTATTATTATTATGCAAGTGGTGATGACGGTAGCATCATGAACAACTGCACACACTGTGTGAGCGAGGTGGGCGACGCTGTGTGGGTTCAGCCAAGACAGGAATCAAACCTTCTGCATCAATCACGGTATTATATTATCTCTAACTGGTCCGGTCCTGTTATACATTACACGTCTTTACAGTATTCGTTTTACGTCTACTCAGATGCTACCATTCGATTCCTTCAAATTTCCTAGATAATTGTCAGCCTATCTTGCTTGCAAAGTAGTACTATAGCTCATTTTGTTGGGACGCCTTAACAAGCACATTAAGGCAGAGAACATGTGCATACTTAAAGTCCAACTATTTTAATTTTAATCAACTTTACAGAAAAGAATAACATAGTCTATGACCATAAATAAGTATATTATAAAAATATATTTCATGATGTTTCTAATGGTAGTCCCTTTGTTGTTCTTTTATCTTTGTCTGGTTTATGTTTTTTCCTATTTTAATAATAGTCAACATCTCTCCTGTCTAGTATTTTTTTTAAGTGATACTTCCTCCGTTCCTACATAAATCAATTTCTAGTATAGTTAATTTTTTAAAATTTAACTGAGCTTATATAAGAGAGGACATAGATTTATAAAATTAAATTAAATTAGTATTATTAGATACGTAAAAAAATATATTTTTATAATATGCTCACGTGGTTTCATGAAAATCCGTGCTCTTTTTCTATCCAGCATTTGTGGATATTTGTCCTTTAACTCCGTACACATCAGTATTCTATCCAGCTTTTCAAAAGTTTGTTTCGTCAAATTATTAGCCCAAGTATATTGTCTGGTTGATGATTCTATTCCTCTGAAACTAAAAGCATCTATATTGCATTAAACAAAAACAGTCATCTATCATTATAATTGGCATTACTCTTTTCCCCTGGTCCACGTATTATGTTGAAGTCCCCACCTTTCATGATAGGTACTAGCCACTGCTGCCCGCGCTTCGCTGCGGGTGATTTGCTTCGCATAGGAAATCATGAAAATATGACAAGGGAAGATAATATTGTTTGAAGATAATCATATCTTAATTATTTGTGTTTCTATTGTTGTCTAGAGTAGGTGGATTCCATATTTCTGTGGCTCGGTGTCATGCTCCTCATATTCACAACCTTCAAATTCAGGGCGGTCTTAGATTCCATGTATCCGCATGGTGGCGTATAGAAGCTTTCTGCCATTTTTGTTGGTCGTGGGAGGAATCGACCGTGGTGGTTTGTAGGGGAAAAGCTAATGGCTGCAATTGTTTTTGTGAGGGGATTAGGGTTTTGGCTCAAGACGGAAGAAGGCTATCTGTGAGATAGCTTAGTGGGCACAGGGTGGTGAAAAGGATTGGTCTGGCCTTCTGTAGAGGGTCAGGGTGAGGCATGTTCGAGAAGCTTGACCAATCTTTGACTGGGCCTCAAGGTCTCTTCAAGAAGGAAGTGGATTAGGTCCCAATGTAGGGTGACATTATTATGGCAGGGTGATGGGATGTGGTGAACATGGGGTTATGTGGCTTGGATGACCGTGCGGTCGGTGGTATTTATTGTGTTGGGGATTCTACAAATCCAGGAAAAGGGGTGAGGTGAGAGGCGTGTTTCTTTATTTTGTAATAGGGATGGTACCATTTAATATTGGTTTCTTTTTATGAGGAATTGAGCCGAGAAAATATGAAAAAAATCTCTACCGCGAACAAAGGTCGTAGGATTTTTATTCCATTCTTCCTAATTTCATTTATAGCTCAGGGCTTCCCATAGAGTAGCGGCCGTGATACAAGGATATACAATAATACTGAAGCTACTAGAAAAGGGAATAGGATAGCAAATATGGTGACTGCAAGCTCTTCTTCATCCAGACACATCTTGAGGAGCAACTTGTTGTTTCTGACAGTGTACTTCTAGCTTCGTACTAGTATTTTCTTCAATAATCTTCAGGTTGTGGCACTTGGAACTCTTGAACCAGATTAGCACTTGAATGGGTGTTTATGTGGGACTTTAGTGGTGGCAGTGGGGTGTTTGGAGATGTTGTTGGGAGGTAAAGAAACATTTCATGGGGATTTTCAGGTTGTGGCACTTGAACTCTTGAACCGGATTGGCACTTGAATGGGGATTTATGTGGGTCTTTAGTGGTGATAGTGGGATGTTTGGAGGTGTTTTTGTGAGGTAAAGAAGCAGCTCAGGGGGGATTTTATAGCCGCTCGACGCCGGGGCGAGGGAATTGGGTGTGCGCCATCACGGGCGGCACTGGTGTGTACAGCAGCGACGACCTCGTGGTGCATGGTGACAGGTCGAGCGGCGTGGTGAGGCGGTTAGGGCATGATGGTGGGGCATGTAGTGGTTGGCGAGGCAGCGACACGGTTTTGAGAGGACGGAAGAAGCATATGAGAAATGGCGCGTGATGACCGCGACTTTTACATGTGGCCAACTGTGCACTTTTCCAGTTCACATAAGATAAAAATAAAAACAGAAAAAACGGGAAGAAAACATAATTTGGACAGAGAGGCAGCTTACCCATGGGGCTTGTACTAAAAATCTAAAAAGCAAACCAATGAAGAAAGGAGAGAGAGCTTGGAGGTGGGTCCCATGGTGCAAACGACACGGCGAGGTGGTGGTGGTCTGGGCGTGGGTGCGCTGCGACGGCGGTGGTGGCGCAGTCGGTGCATGCGTCGTGCGCAGATGCTGTCGGGCGAGGCGAGCGGAGAGAAGGAGAAGGAGAGGTGGGGACGGCTGGTGATATTTGTGCCATGCTGCGCGGGACATAATTTGGGACAAGGGGATAGAGTGTGTACGAACTGGAATTAGGTAGGAATGAGATTTTAGGTAGAGCTCATACGAGTTTAGTTTTCAAAATAGATTTTGAAAATATTTTTAAGCGAGTGATTTTAGGAGTTGAAAACCGCTAGGATGGATACACTCGAGTATATCCAATATATTTTAAATAAAATTTAGCACGTGATGTTCTAGACCTAAGTTTGATACGGAAAGGAAAGGCAGCGCGTGTTTTTCATTAAAATGTTGTAAAGGATCATAACACTTGGTTGCTATTACATGATGCCTATTCTAGGCCATCAAATCAAAACCATGTTAGTGTAAAGAAGTGTTTGATCGATCTGACAAGCAACTAACACACTTAGATTCATAGGACAACATTGAGTGGAGTTACATTATAGATGGATCGAGTACAAATTGTTGCACAACTACATGTCCCGAGGCAAGGGCTTACAAAAGAGTGATATAGGATTCACTCCCCTTAGGCAAATTGACAGGTACATAAAACTATTAAAGTGCGAGGCTGAAACAACTAATAGCACTACAGCCAAAACATTACATTGTGTGGAATAACATATTAGGTGGAAAATATAAGCATTACAATACGGGTAAATATCCTCCTACGCGGCTCTATCTTTGGACCGTATCAGCTTCATTCCATGAGGAGGTGATGTGTCCACTTAGATCTTTCTACATAGCTTGAGTAATCTTTGGGGAGGATGGTATGAGAGAAGGCATCATCCCCTGCCAGTGGCTGGGTGAGTGGGAGGATTTCTTCTCCAGCAACTGACCCTGTCTCAGAATTTCCATGGGAGGCATTTGTTGGGGGAGGTGCGGGGGGCACATCCATAATGGTGGCATGGATTTTTTCAATGGGTGCAATTGGGATCCCATCTAGTATGGGGCACTCCCTCTCTTCCAAATTGAGGTTCCTTCTCTTGGCTCTAGTGACAAGGTAGGCATCCTTCAGTTGCTGAGTGTGCCGGTCTTCGGCTTGTTTGAAGGCTTCAATTGTTATAGCCTCATGGCTCTCGGCTCTAGTTGCTTGTGCCTTAGCCTCTGCAAGCTGCACTTCGAGGCTATTGATCTGCTTCTTGGCCTCCTCTGCTCTACGAATACACTTCCTCAAATCGGTGGACTGCCTATCATATTGCTTATCTAGGGAATGCAAGTAGTTAGACATGAACACCGTAGTTGGGTCACCTTCTCGTAATTCAACCCCTTGGAGGGTCCTCATCCGAGCTACCCATATAGGGCTGCTCCTTACCAAGGGGGGGGCAAGAATCTCATGGGTGTACGACATATCTGCCTTTCATAAATCTGGCATAGGTACCTCAAAGCCTTGCGAGCAGCAACTTGGTAAGTGTCCTCAAACCTAAATCCTGTGGTGGACACCACCCATGGTATTGTGTCAGGAAAATCCTTACTTGCACTAACATAGACGATCACCTCACTCCGTTGTGTGCCATACTCTTCATATTCCCTACCAACATATTCTGGGTGGTCCAAAATACCTAGCCTTGTCATGGTTGCATATAGAAGCTTCGAAAAATCATTCATGTCCAAGCAGTAGCTAGTGGTCCAACCTTCATCTACCATCTGCGAGGAAAAGAAGGGCATGTCATGTTCCGAACATGTAGAAACGGGTAAGATCTATGTAAAGATGTTTATACCTCGATCAGTCACCTTGATAAGGCCAACAATGAAGAGGAAGGGGTGTATTGGGTGGATTCCTTTATGGAAGTAGACAAAGGTGGGAAGAATGATGTGGCTCAATGGAAAGGTAGTTTAGTTAGGTCATGCCTTGGAGCTTGAGGATCCATCTCTAGCCACCACATTTTATAGATGCATGAATGACACTTTGGCAAGTAACTCAATGGGCTTATTTAATGTGTGGGGCTATTGCTCAATGTGGGTGGGTCCTAAAGTGGGATGGGCGGTGGTGAGGTGACATTGTTTGCTGGGGGCCTAAGGGACACGCTCCATCAATCACAGGCATGCGCAAGCCTTTGTCTGGGCATTTAAGGGGCTCTTCATTTACTTATTTCGATGCATGAGAGGTAAGGCTAGGTGTTGTAGGACCCTATTATAAGGGACCACCATTGTTGTGTTGTAACATCATTGTTGGCCCGAACACTAAAGGTGTGGCCATGAACTATGCACCACGCCTAGGGTCAGGAGCTAACACATACATACCTAGGTTGCCAACCCTTTTGATTTGGCATGGCCTACTACTTCGAAAATTAAGACACTCTTGAACTAAATACAAGTGTTAAGGGCAGCCCTAACAAAGTTAGGTCATGCCTTGGAGCTTGAGGAATCCATCTCTAGCCACCACATTTTATAGGTGCATGAATGCCACTTTGGCAAGTAACTCAATGGGCTTATTTAATGTGTGGGGCTATTGCTCAATGCGGATGGGTCCTAAAGTGGGATGGGCAGTGGTGAGGTGACATTTGTGGCAGTGTTTGCTGGGCGGCTAAGGGATACACTCCATCAATCACAGGCATGCGCAAGCATTTGTCTGGGCATTTAAGGGGCTTTTCATTTCCTTATTTCGATGCAGGAGAGGTAAAGCTAGGTGTTGTAGGACCCTATTATAAGGGACCACCATTGTTGTGTTGTCACATTATTGTTGGCCCAAACACTAAAGGTGTGGCCACAAACTATGCACCTTTTGAGTTGGCCTGGCCTACTACTTCGACAATTAAGGCACTCTTGAACTAAATACATGTGTTAAGCGCAGCCCTAACAAAAGCATAAAAAATCACTGGCCTCAATAAAATCTGTCTTCCATGTAAAAATAATGAGGGTAGATCACATGTCTCCACAAAGTAAGGTACTATTGTATGTGTCATGGTCCACACCAGGCTCATGTTATGGTTACTAAGAAAAAATCTGCTCGATTTGACTTTGATGCATTGGGGAGGGCCTAAGCATGCCTATAGTGAAGACATTGTCTATGTGGGGTATTAAGAGGGACTCGTATGCTGATGGTCGCCCTATCTAGGGCAGGCATGATCGATGCTTTGTGGGCACACCTTTTGTTGCCTTGTTGGCTAAGAGGCGACGACGCACGTCTTGTGGTCCATGGTTGCACCTTTAGTGGACCGGGCGACAATCAGGTAGAAACATGGTGATGGTGGTCTTGTAGATGGCCATATTGTCACACCCGGTTTTAAGGACAAAACCAGATGTTCACCATATGTGAGCCCAGGAAGTCAATTCTCACATATAGCCATAGAAGAAGGTAATATCAAAAGACAATACTTAAATACATAACATATAAGGTCAAAGAAATAACCTTAAGAGAGCAAATAGCGGAAAGACACTCCGATCTTCAGGTGAAGACTCCACTCCACAGGGACCAACTGACTGGTTGATCACAAGCCTAACTGCTCGAAACTCTTGCAATCTGGTACCCATCCGGGATTTTTATCCAAATATTGAAAAGTAAAGCAAGCGTAAGTACTTTCATACTCAACAATTATATATGGGGTTCATGAGGCTCAAAAGGTTGACAGGGTTTACTGCGGTAGGCATTTTTAGTTATCTCAATTTTAGCATAGGATAGCATCAATATAATCAAAAAGCCCATTAACCATATGATCAAGTGAACAGGATGTAATGCTTATATGAACAAGTAACAATAATAAATAACAAATAACAACTGATGGGCCATGACATAAGGACATCACACAGTAAGGAGCCCAAGCCACTCTTGACCGTGAGCATGGCTATTATAATAGTTTTACACTCTACAGAGGTCGTACATCTTTACCCACAAGTCGTGATCCCCATATGCCATCACCTCTACCAAGGAAGTGGAGCAGGGTACACTACGAGACCGTTCACAGGTTCCACTGGTAGGTAACAACCCGCTATACGTTTCCTCAATGGTTAGTGCTACCCCTCTTACGAGGGCACTAAGGTGAGCCCGTCTTGCGCCCTTTTGGGTAAGTTGCCACAAACCAGTAGAAGTCTAATACTGAGTCAAGCCAGAGCCCATTAGCTTATGGTAGTACTGTTTTCTCGGGGTAATCTCTTACAGAAATATCCCTATGAGTAAGAACACAAGTGTGAGTTCCTAATGTTCCACCTATAGTCCACGTTGCTAAAAAGTCATCTTTTATTGTCATTTCATATATCATTAATCAAGTTTACATGATCATAGTTATTCTTAAAGAGCACTAGCTTGATCTACCCAAATGCATAAATTCCCAGGGTGACAAGGTATAAGGTGCAATACTAGGATAACCTTATAGGGTAACAAGGAAACTCATGCATAGGACAACGAGGATAATCCCATGTAATACTTGACTTAAAAGCTTAGATCCTTTGCTCAACTGGTTCTCAACTTCAGACGACTTCTTCTTGATCACCAACGCAAAACTCACCGATTGGACAATAATTAATAAATCACCACACAAGCATCTGATCATACAAAGCATACAAACATGGCTAAATTATAACAGTACACCAATCAATGAAAATGTTTTAAAAAGAAATCTACGCATCTCTACGATCACATAGTCGCGAAGAACACACTAATCGGAGCTACGATTAGAAAGATACATCTATCGAAAGGTTTGCTTATATAACAAAGAATTATGAGCTTTATTAGTTTTAACTATATAAAAGAATGTATACAGTATTTCAACGAAATACTTTGGTTAGATTATGTCAAACTTGTATTTGTATTTCGAAAACGAGAATTGAAACTACCGATATTTTATGTATAAAACAAGTTGCATAGTTATTAATCAAGTTAGGAGTTAACCATAAAATTACAGAGCTATTAACATGGTATTAAAGATCACTAATGAAAAGTTTATGCCGATACGAAGCCAACGCAACTTGAACGGGACGAATCGGATCTAAAACGGAGAAGATACTATTTAAACAAGATTTAGGGATTAAACTTGAAATTGAAAAGCATTAAATAAATATTTATTTTCAAGGTCTGCAAAACAGATTGATTATGGTTTTAACATGTAGATAAAAACCTTACGAATCTAATGCAACTCGAATGGATCAAATCGGAGTTAAAATGAATATTTTAAAAGCATTTGAAAATTGATGGCAAATCTGTAATTAGGGTTTTCTATTTAATTTTGAAATAAAACAGATCCGATAAGGAATACGTTTTCCAGAGCTGAAAACGTAGAGCGAGAATGCGCTTAAGGACTGCGGGTTATGACTTAAAAACAACAGGGTCTCTTTTGCAAAAACTGCAACCGAAGGGGTATGGGGGCTTGTGAACCGTTGGTTTGGATCTGGATGCACCAGATTAGAAGTAGAGGAGGGAGAGAGAGCGGTGGTCGTCCGGTTGCCACGCGTCGTGCGGTGGCTGGTCCATGACGGTACACCCGCCGACGCGGTCGTGGACTCGGTGCGGTGGACTCTGTCCACGCTATGTTGTGGACCGAACCGGTATCCACTAAAGGGATCTAATCTAAGCCGTAGATTCGCGGATGGACGGTTCAGAACAGAAGGAAGAGGGAGGGGGGACGCCGGAACAGAGAGCTTGCGGAGGCTCCATGTCCGGAGACAACAGAGGCCCGCCGGCGAATGTCGAAACGACGTTTTCGGGCACCATAGGACACGGAGAGAGCTCAGGGAGCTAGATAAAGGCAAGGCAAACTCAATCTAGGGTTCGGTACAGGCCTAAATGGCACAGGGGCGGAGCTACGCTTGTCCGAGCGGCTCGGCATGGCTAGCGGTGTCGCAGAGAGCGAGAGAGGGGGGAAAAGGCACCTGGGGCCTTTCTTACCACGATGCGAAACTCGACAATGTCTCGGAGACGGCGAGGATGCACTGCAGCGGCAGAGCAGAGAGGGACGGCGGCGCTAGGGTCGCGGCTCGCGGCGGCGACGCTCTGGGGCACTGTTGCGGGTGCTAGGGCTCGAGGACAGGGCGGCGGCGTCGGGGCTTCGGCTTTTATAGCCCCGGGGCAGAGCTAAAGAAAGGAAGGGAGGGATTGGATGGAGGATTCGGCCCTGGCGGAGATGGAAGGCGGCGGTGCTTTCCTTCAGGAGGAGGAAGACGACGACGGGGTCGCTGACGAGGCGGGTCCACCCGTCGGTGAGAGGAGGGAAACGTCCCCGTGGGTCAGGGACAGAGAGGGAGAGGATGTTGGGCTTCCCATCGGGCTGGGTTGTGCACTGGGCCTGCGGGAGAGGGAGCTGGGCCTTGCGGGAGAAAAAGGAGAGGCCGGCCGAATGGGCCTCTCGGGATGGAAAGGAGAAAGTGAAGGGGAGGGAAGAAAGAATTCTTTTTTCTTTTTCTGAAATTCATTTCAAAAGCATTTTCCAAATATATTTAAAAGTTTCCTTTTTGAGTTTTATTTGAACAAAACCAATCAATACAATAAATACAAATGCAAAGGCATGAGTGCACATACAAGTTGCTAAACCCTAGCCAAATTTTAATTTGGTGAAAATGTTTTTACTCTCATATGTTTTCATGAGCACAAAATTAAGAATTAAATCAATTTAACTCTGTTTTCTAGAAAGCAAATTTTAGGGTGTTACACATATACCATTTAGTTGTCCTCCAATCATGCTATTACATATGTGTATTCTATGTCCGTCTATGAAGCATAGTAGATATGAAGACATGTGCGTGTATACGATGCCTAGTTTGGCAACGCTAAATATTACATATACAAAGGAGGATCAAGTCGAGCGAATGAAGGGCACATGTACAATTCCATCGGCCTGTAATACTGAACTAAAGTTCAGAGAAACTACACTCTAAACATCTTTCAATGCTACTATGCATGGTGGGAGTATTACTGAATATTTTTTCCACAGGCTAGTACTTAAACCATATATATGGCTATACTAAAGCATTTGTATGGTTAGACACATATTAGCACCATGTCCTCCCATACTCGTCTTCGAAGGATGGTACACTCATGGATTTATTCAAATAAATGTTCTATAATAAATAGGGTTACTTGGAACGGTGCCATTACAACTTTTTCACGGGCTCCCGTGCATTTAGAAGCTCACCTAGGAGCAGCTTGGCGAAGGGGCCGGATGGGGACGAGGACCCCCACGGAGAAGCCGTACCCGCCAAGCGCCGAGGAAGGCCACTCTGTCGGTTGTCGCGGATAGAGAGGAGCTCGGCCATCGGAAATGTGTGTCACACACCCTCACTCACACTCTGTGCACCACGCCACAACCATGGTCTCGTGCGTCGCTCCCGACCTCTCGCATAGCGGCCCAGCCGCCATGCCAAGAATGCCTCCGTCACCGAGCAGCACATCTGCGCTCGACAATCTAGGACGACCGAGCTCGCCGTGCGACCACCCAAGTTAGAATTCCGGCGCACGTAGGTGACCGAGCTCTCGCATTCACAAACGCTGAGCCAGCAGACCAGTGACCAAGCAAGACGCCGCTCGTGCAATCTAAGCTTCTTGCCGTCTTTGCACTCCATCAAGAGGTGCACTTTCGCCTCCACCTCGCCGGCGGCGCTAGTGAATGCCCTTTCCATCGGACAGAATGCTTGCCTATTAAGATGCACGAGCATGAATTTCATATATACACGTACATACACCACGTCCAGGTGCATTGCATTAATATTCTATATTCTATGCCATGACTGTCGTTAAAGGCACAAATCGGAGGCTGCCGCTTTAGGTAACGAGTCTTTTTAAACCCTACATGTCATTAAGATGGAAGGAGAGTACAGGGTTATTTTAGAGCATGCAGAAGTATAGACATTTGCAGGTGGGCCATGGGTAACTGGAAACATATAAAATGATATTTCTCATGTTCGACACAAATTATAACTGCATGTTTACAATATTATGAATAGCAATGGTATTTATGCAAACGTGTATAACTGTAATGACGCCCTTCACATTAATTCTGGTACATACTAATTTTAATTTACACATCTTAATATTTCTTTTAATCATTTGCTCAGAGTTTACATTTTTTTGCTCTATAGAGGTCTTGGAATCTAATTATTCAACACCATAAGGAGTATTAAAAAATGTGATTATAATTTCTACTATTATTATTTTCGTACGTGCTGAACACATTAAGCACGGAAGGAAGGGACGCTGGGAGTATTTCTTAACAAAAAGGAAACTACAAATCCAAGGGATGCCCCCTCTTAAAACAGTCGTTCATTGCCTAGCCACCTAAAAATAGACTTTTGCACCTAAAAATAGACTTTTGAGCAAACACTTAAGCGCGTAACCATCCATGGCATCCTAGCGCGGAGCGCAAAATAGAGGAGGCCTTTAGTCCCATGACCAACCCAAATCATTTGGCCTGCATGAGAGCAGACGCTCAATAGTGGCCATCAGGCCATGGAGTCTCCATCCACATTCTTGTTGTTCCCATGATGATCTCGGGTGAGGGTGGTTTCCTCAAGGCTAGCGATGGCAGCATCACCAACAGCAGTACCCACCATCGTCGCCATCAGAGGTGGTGCCGACAGTGCCGCTGATCCTGCACGGTACACGAGCGGTGCGAGGAAGGCAGCACACCTTTAGCCGTAGTCTGTAGCGATGGCCTTGATGGTGGCTATGTTGAAGTGGATGCGAAGGTGGTCAGGGATGGCAGGATGCTGGACTGTGGGGAAGTTGAACCTGCGTTGTCTTGGGAGGCGTTCACCATAGAGGCAGAGCATGGCGGCATCATAGGCCAGCGCTGCTTGAAGGGCATCCTGAAACCTGCCGATCCACAGCCTGGATCTAGTGCGTGGGATCCGGATCTCTGTAGCACACCCGCCCCAACACCGCTCTCGCACTCCCGTCCAGCCTAGGGCCTTCCGTGGGCGACGGCGAGTAGACAGTGCTCGCATAGTAGCCGGGCACCCACTACGTTGCTGCTGGGAACATCTCCTCCCTTCTGATGCTATGGTGCTGGTTGGTGCGGCTGCCGCGGGCATAGCTAATCATCAGGAATGTGCAAAAAAACATGAGCGAGCTGGACAGGGCGGTGGTGCTGAGTGGAGAGGAGCGGGATAGAGGGTGTGGTTTTAAATGTGCGGCCAGATCTAGACATGGGGGTTGGGGACTTTTTAATGGGTATGGAGGTAGTACACCTACCATTTCATAAATTCTCTAGACTAGTTTACCTGCTAGGCTACCATAGTTTTATTGACCTTTTTCTTAGTCCAATGCTTGTCAGTTGGTAGACATTCAGGCATGCACCTCTTACACCACACTGTTGAGGCCCATGCAAGGGAAGCGACTTTCTAGTAAATAACTCATACAACACGTTGTTTAATAACACACAAAGGAAGTGACGATCTGGTAAATGTTTGAAGTGTGGATGTTCCAAGTGTGTTTTATTTTAACATCAATTCAGCTGCATGGTTTCGTGTGTGTGTGTGTATATATATATATACACTTAAATAGCTGTTTAGGTCACTACCAAAATGTCCTGCCACTATACAGAATGCGTCCTCTTTGACATGCCATTAAGCAACTAACCTGGATTAGAGAACGTTTATACAGGTCCAACATAGGAAACATGCATGTACTCACAAACACTGACCATATATTTTTATTTAAAAGCATCAAACAGTAACATCGAGCAGCACATAGGCGAGGCTACACACAGCTAAAGGTACTTAATAATGGCCATGCTAGAATGGCAGAGGATCATAACGTTGGTAAATAAGATATCGGAGAACGTGTCCGTACTACGTAGTTGGACGGAATAACTACTGGGATTCTAGTTACACATGCACACTGTATGATACATATTACTGTGCCCTAGCTTACAACATCCTCAAGGAGATTGCTAGCATACCATACGACGGACAGAGAGCAGAATACCACCTCTGCACTTTCTAGTGGCCTTTGGTGGCTGTGTCTCTGCCAAGGAGTGCATAAGCACAAGTTAGTGAGTTTTTTGGAATAGGGTAACAGTGGTTAACTCGTAACACGAACCAAGAGCATGCATGCATACCTTTAAAGGCTCCCAGGAGGGATGTACGTAGGGACATTCTCTAGTACAATGCTGAATAGTTGTTCGACAAGCTGTATATAGCGTGGGTCTGTGATAGTAACTGAACTCGGCTTTGATCCAATAATGGACGTGAGAGGAGTTGCTAAGGAAAGGACATCACCATAGCTTGCACAGATGGAGCCAAGGCGGTCCAAAAGTTTTTTATGGGTCTTTAATAGGCTGTTCGTCTGCATGCGCAGCGTATCATACCTGCTCTCAACAAGCTGGGACCAGCACATGAAGTGGTTAAGTTGCTTATAGGTTTCCTTGAAGGCAGGATAAGTTAGATCGTTGATGCAAAGATTCATCCTTGCTATAAAATAACAAATTGCTTGCTCAGAAACACTTTCTTGTGCATCATAGTAGGTCATGCAAGGGATGCTCTGGAAAGTTTCAATTTCCGGCATGCCCTTGTTGCCCTCTTTGGAACGAACTTCAATGCTAAGCCAGGCAATCGTTTTGTTATCTTCCACCTTAAATGCTCCCTCAGTGCGAATAACCGCGCCTATCTTGGGAAGGATTTGTCGTAGCATGCTTTTACGTGATATGTCAAGTAAAACCGGATCCTACACCAAAGGAACGCAAATGTAAATAGTCAACCTTAGGAATTAGATAGCTAGCACCTGAACTCATATACGGACGGGAGTGGTTGTAGCGCAATTAATCTTGGTTGACAAACATCAACGTGAATATGTTATGGTGCAAATAATGATACTAAATGGCAGTAGCTAATAATCAAATACCATCGTTCCTGATTCCAAGCAAACTAAACAAAGTAATACCTGCGGCACGGAAACAGCGGCAGGTAAACCATCCACAGGAAGTGGCGGCAAGGAGACCTGATCATCCAAAAGATCAGATGGAAGTGGCGGCGCTGGTTCCTCGACGACGCTCTTACCCTTCTCCACGTTGCTGTCGACGCTCTTACCAATGTCCATGTTCCTGCTAGATGAGGGACCATTTACTGTAAGATAAATAATATACATAGGGACACACATAGGACACATACCTTTTAGATTTAAATCAAAGGAACAAAATAGTTATGACTTAATGCCAGTGATGACACCTCGAATACGACACCCAAACTATAATTATATATGTTGTAGAAAAGAACTAATTTTGATCCGCATGCAAGGCTATAAAAGGAGACCAACGCAGGTGCTAAAGATAGCATTAATGATTTGGCAGTGCATGTCTGTGTAATTAAATTTTTTGGACCACCCCATATCGAATGTGAGTGTTGTTTCCCTACATAAACCAGGAACCCCTCTTACAAGAACTTTGCTGCTGACCTATATGCTTCTCGTAGACTGTCGGTGCAGTCCTAGAACTGGAACCTGCTATATAAATAGATCGGCTGCGCAGATAGAGTATGTGTCGGTGGATATGAACCCACTAGGAACGTGACTACTAAATGCATGAGAGGTGGATATGAACCCACTAGCAAGGATGGAGGGGCCAAATAAATGCTACTACAGGCAATAGTACAATCCTTGTTTGTAGTGCACGTCTGGGACATGGCCAATCTTATAGTGCATTGCAGGTGTATGCGTGCTCAAGTATACAACCTATATCTTGGCCTTTTCTAGTTCCCTTCGAAACTCTAAAATTTTACAAGGTTATCCGGGCAAAAAACAAATATAGACGTATGCATAAAATATTAAATATAGGGGAAAATAAGTAATTGAACAGGTTACATGTCGTCTGTGAGACGAAACCTTCGAGCCTAATTACTCCATGGCTGTACAATAATTGTCAAATACAAACAAAAATGGTAGTGCCATTTTTAGTACTATATAAAATACGACCACCATTTGTATCTACAAATAAATTTATTAAATCTAATTCACTCTGTAGAAAGTACGAACAACATTTATATCTCCAAATAAATTTATGAGAAACTAGATTTAAAAATCTTTCTAATGCTACCAATTGTATAACATAATAGTTTATATTTTTAAATATATATTTCGTTCCAGTTATTTAATTGGAAGCAGAAGTAGGGACGGAGGGAGCACTTATTAACCGCGCGCTCATCCAGTGCTAGTGCCACACCTGCATGCATGGGCTTGCATCGGACAGAAGGGCATTCAATGTAGCTGCTCCTGAGCCAAAGGGCATTCAATGTAGCTGCTACTGAGCCAAAATGTCGTTCTTTTTGCAAAAGACTTGACCGGCCCAGGACGTTGTTTATATAGGGAGTACACCTAATGTCCACTAGTAGGCCATCCTAGATGGCAACCCTATCATACTTGCTCTATCGGTCACTAAATAAATGTCGTCTGCGTGCATCACAAATTTAAGTCAGATTCTTAAAAATGTTTGAAATATTTGTATACCTGAAAAAATTTGTTAAGGACCAATTTAAATATGTTTTCAGAGATTCTAATGATGCATTATACATATCGGTGTATCGGAATATGTGTTTAGTCAAACAATGGTCCCAACCAAAGCAATGTGTTGTGCACGCTCGAATGGCTATGACAGTACACATACACATGCATGTTCCTCGAAGCTAGAGCTTTTTTGATGAGATGCATGGTGTCGAAAATGTACCATTTTACCTGGTAAAAAAATATAGGTACGGATGCATGATATAGTAAATGAACCATTTTACCTGGTAAAAACATAAAGGTAAGGATGCATGGTGTAGAAATTGTACCATTTTACCTAGTAGAAGTAAAAACTAAACTACTAGAAACCCATGACACAGTCCATGGTAAATTTGGATGGTAAGAACACTTATAATTTTTATACAACCTCTTTGCTGCGATGTAAAAAAAATTAACTGAAGGCACACAAATGGTAGCATGCATGGTGTAAAAGTGGTACTATTTTACCTTAAAAAGGTAAAACATAAACTATTAGAAGCTACGGTGCACTTTTTATGGTAAACCAAAATTTTTGAACCTTGACCCAATTTTTTTGGAACACATATTAAAATCTATGGTACCAAACCAATATCATTAACTTTATTATAGATCATATATTCACGGTTGCTTATTTTAAGTCATAGATGTTATTTTCCTTTATAAAGTTACTTAAAGATGACAAATTATGAA
Source organism: Microstegium vimineum (assembly GCA_022036555.1). NCBI lineage: Eukaryota > Viridiplantae > Streptophyta > Magnoliopsida > Poales > Poaceae > Microstegium > Microstegium vimineum. The sequence continues at coordinate 44,108,968 of CM039134.1, read as the reverse complement.
ATAGGACAAAGCATTGTTGGGAAGACGGTGCACGTGATGTAAATGCATGGTGTTGCAGTAACTTTTCAAAATGTTAAGGGCACCTGCAACTTTTGTGTTGTGCTGGTATGGATCCTCATTTAATGTTATATCCACTTCACTCAATTTATGCACATGCTTCAGCTACCCATGTGGAGATAGCTGAACATATAATAGGAGTATGCACATTTATGATGGGATGGTACAAGTTGTCCGGTGTAGCAACCTAGAGGAACCGAGCTTCATTAAATATTGAACTGCATTCTATGGCCTCTCCCCACACAATAAGTGCTGAGGGGATGGTAGCGCTCCTTGCCAACCAATTCTGCCATCCATGCCCACTCCAACACAGACCGTGTAGCTACTTCTGCGTGGATTGCCAAGGACTGCATCAAGAAGCTCTGTGTCGATATTGCCGAGCACGCCATGCATCCCACCGTATTGTACAGGTTCTAGGATTCGCTCTTTACAAACAACACAACATCTCATTGTGTATTTGCTCCTAAGTAGCCATCGATTAATTTAATGACTGCGCAAAATACCGTTCAGGTGATGAAGAAATCAACGAGGGATGTGGTTCGTGTAGAAGATGTATCTAGCCTCATTGATGTATCTGGGGTTCGACAGTACGTCTCCAACGGGTTTAAGGTGGTCCACCTCAATAGATGGTCTGTTAACAAAGGCAGCTTGTCAAGGTCCAAGCTTCGGTACCCCACGACACTTGCATGTGTGGCCTGCAAACGGAAACTAAATTCGAGTGCATACAACTTTTGTTCCATCGGGTGCATAGTACGTATGACGATTTAACTTTAACCCTATAACAACTATAAGGCTATCCATCCGTGTGAATCATTCTTAAACTTGATGAATAATTTTTGGAATCAATGCTATGCAGGTGGAGGTTGGATCTCTCACGGTACAGGATGACGCGCTGCCTAAGCGCTCATTCATGGTAAAGGATGGCACTCAATCTACCTACGTCGTCGATAGGGCGGCAAGGCGAGCGAGGACCTCATGCAAGGGGCGGCCGATACGTGCACCATTCTACTGATTCATAGGCACTGGGAAAACAAGTGTGTGCATATAAATACCATACTAAGCATGAGTAGTCTATCTAGCTATGTGGGCCTCATGACTACTACACTTGTAGTGCATGCAACAATTTAGATTCAGCTTCAGACATGGATCGATCTACTAGATATATATATATTGCATGAAGTGGCTGGCGCGTGCACTGCTGGCACGCTATCCACCATGCATGTACTTGTTTAAACCACATAAATAACGAATGAGTAAAATGTGTTTTATTAGTTATATAAACAAGCAAGCAGGGGTTCGCGTTGCACTGAAAAAAAAAGATACACACTCTATGTGGGGATCGGGTCGCCATGCAAATGCAAGGGGTTTCGTTTTAATTAGGATCCGGGCTCGTATGCATACTATGCAGAGCGCTGCACCCGGTGTGTCCTATCATGATGTAGAAGGTCATCCTCGCGAGTCGCCACTCTGGGGCATGTCCTATAGCCTTTGTCGTTCTCCTGTCTCAATCCCATAGTCTGGTTTCCGACCCGGCTTGTCCTAAATCGGCGCTCGGCAGGCTCAACCCTAGCCAGCAAAGGACCTGCGTCTAGTTCTAGGGAGATAGTGAAGGCAGTGGCGGATCCACAAATGGACAAAGAGGGGGACTAAATCACATAGGTTAATTTTTTTCTCTTATTGAAGATAGTATACTAATAGATATAGCTACAATTGATAATTTGATATTGATTAGAAACATCTTTCTTAGCAAAATATTTTCCCATTCTACAAATTAAAATCAATCGATTTTGGATCACTAACTGAGTGATGAAACGAAAAATAAAAATATAAAAAAATTAAAAGAGGAGAGAAAGAGGGGATATTAGTTCTTAGTTCTCACCCTTCACACCTTCCCCGCCTGGGCGCTCGACGGCTTGACAGTCGACGCTAGCCGGGGGCTGGGGCCTGTGGCGGCCTTGTCCTTGGGCTGCGGGCTGCGGCGGCCAACCGGGGCTCCGACGGTCCGGCCTCCGGGCTCCCGGGCTGTCTCGATGCACGGAGAGCGGGATGCCAGGAAGTGCCGAACTACCGAAGGCCGGAGCAGAAGACAGGAGGGGCGGCGCCGCCATTCATCGGCGTGGCGGCGACCAGGCTTCGGGGTAGGCGAGCCGTGAGCAGCCGAGGCGCCGAGCAGTCGCGGCGGGCGGCGGCTGGGCGCGATGCGGAGAGGAGATGCCGCGCTCCGTGAGATTTTTTATTTTTTTTACGAAGCAATGTGCGTGTGCGGTGTGCGGCATGTGCCTGATGGTCAGTTGCTGGTGGGCTACTGGGCTATGCATGTGCTGGGCTGAAAAAATGTTCCGTTTTTTTTCAGCCCAGGATCCCCCAGCCCTCCTCGTACATCGGCCAATGAGTGAAGGCGCGGACGAACGACAGTACGAAGCGGTCGGCCGCCGGCCGGCCAGCCCTTCAGGGTGGCAGCGCCCAGCCCGTAGGGGTGCATTCGCATGGCTGCTACCTGTAGGTGTCCTCCGCTGGGAGGATGCAGGGGACAACGGCGCGGTCAGGCCAGGGCCGGCAGCAAGGCACCCCGCCTGGGCACCATGCTGGGGTAGTTGGCTCTTCACGATAGGACCCGACAACCTGGTAGCTGGTCACACAGGCAGCAGAGGCTGGCCAAGCCGCTAGCTAGCTAGCAGCTGAGGTTGTAGTGCCTGATGGGGCCGCCGGCTGCCTGACTAAGCAATTTACTTTCATATATAAATTTTCAATTTTTTTTGTTAACTATATGTGGTTTCTAGGAAAGTTAATTTGTGTGAAGAATAACGACACATCAAGGAAGCTAAGGATACTTTTCATTGTCACACAAGTTCCAGGCATTAAATCGATTTATTAGAAGAACAAATTAAATTTGTCTCTCAAATAAATCTATTTTAAAACAAGTCTAAATATCTGTCAAACTATACTAATTCTTACTATAAATCTTATTATCCTATAAATATATGTTTACTCCCTACCTTGTTAACTGTCGCATTTGATTTTCGTTTCACAACCTTGATTACATTTATATAAAATATATGCAACATTATGTCTTTAAATAAATTTATTAAAAAAATTAGATCAAAAGTTCTATCTAATGATATCAATTTGCACCATAAATATTAGTAGTTTGTATATAAATTTAGCCACAGTTACTCCTTTAGGGATGGGGAGTATGGAGTGAACATAGTTTTTTGAGAAGAGAACAAAACGACCCACATTTAGGAGGGAGTCCAAGCTAAATGCCGGCGGGGGACTAATTGGAACATGCAATTAGCTTTGCAATGGCAGAATTAGCTTGATGTCTGGCACATCTTTGTACAGAGAGATAGATACCCGTCGGATCGTCTCATGGAGGTGTTTCTGTCTAGGTCCTTCAAGAAAACTTTAATCGCAAATCTTTCCAACACAGTCCTTTTCCAATTTCTTTGCGGCCCTTCTCCTCATCCCCTGCCGGCCGCCGCCGCCGCCCTCAGAACGCACACCACCACCCGCCAACAGCGTCGGCGTCGCCCCGCGCGGCCGCGCCGAGGAGGCCATCAGCACGTCTCAGACGCGTCCCTCATCGAGCTGGCCTCCGCCTCCGCCTCCGCCTCCACATCTCTGCTGGAGCCTCCCGCTTCCCCTACAGCCATTGGCGGACGCAGCCCGTGGGCTGAAACTCTTTAACAGGTTTCAATTTTCCAGCCCAGCCCACGTACCAAAAAGGCAGCAGGACGCTTCCCTCCTAAAAAAAAGAAAAACGCAGCAGCGCCGTATTCCTCTTCCTCGCGCGAGTAGCGACCGCATCTCGCCGTGCCGCTCGCCCGCGACTGCTCGTGCTCGGCTGCCTCGCCCACGCCGGTGAGCGGCGGCGCCGTCCCTCCTACCTGCCTTCGGCCCTTCCTCCCCTTCGCCCCTCTGGTCCACCGCTCTTGGCGCATCGGACAACTGGACGCCCGGACAGGGAGCCCGGAGGCGGGAGGCCAGATCGCCGGAGCCGGAGGCCGGAGCCCTAGCCGGCCAGCCCCACTGCCCCAGCAGGGCGCCGTAGCCTCGGGACAAGGACGCCGGCACGCCGCAGCCCCAGCACAGCAAACGCCCAGGCCGGCAGTAGGGACCTAGGGTTCAGGGTGAGAAGTCATCCCCTCTTTCATTCCTCTTTTAATTTTTTTTCTTTTCATTATTAGATTCAGAGTTTCATCAATTTAGTCATTGATCCGAAATTGATTGGTTTAAATTTGTAGAATAGAAAAATATTTTGCTAAGGAATAGTTGTGAGATAGTTGTAGGATTAATTTCAGAGGGAGTATTTAATTTTCATACACCTAAAGCAATGCCTACTACTGACACTATTAACAGGTTAGAATACAGTTCAAGTATTTTCTTGATTACAGACAGTACGATCAATCTCAAATTACGCAATAGTGTACGATACAAAAATACAATGACAATTAGGAAAATGTGACTGCGAAATTAGTTGTACAAGGTACTTATATGTTTAGGTGTCTAATCATTGTTTTAAGGGTCAAATATCGTATTACCACAACTGCGCTGTTTGCAGCTATGAGACACCGGCTGGTTTTGTTTGAAACACAATCCTTAACTGACAGTAGAATTACAGTTTTTCTTGTACATCCTAATCAAACTTATAGTTTGTAGAACCTGTTATTTGAATTTACAATACAAATTTGTGCACGTTCCTACTATTTTGATACCCAACCTTCATACATGTTTTTTTTTGTTTCACCTTCAGGTCAAATGGCTTGACAAACAAGAGGTAATACAACTCTTTTTGTTCCTTTAGAAGGCTTTATGGGGCAACACAGAATTTAGGATGAAGCCACTTCCATGTTAAGAAGCAGCTAGATCTGATGACTAATTGTCCACCACCAGAGTGGCACCCTTTGGACTCTACCACTCCATGTTCGTATCCCAGTTCGGTAAGCCAATAGTAATCCAACAATTTCTGTAAGCCGCCACTGCGATGCGCACATTCTTTTGCCATTCTTATATCTATATGTCAATCAATTACTGGTAAACATAGACATGCACCACATTTACGTATACAAACATATTTGCTATCAATGTTTCTTCATTATGCAAACAATACACACCGTGCTAAAGTATTTCTGGCAATGTAACCAATAGGTTTTACTGGTACCATTATTACATATTAACTGACAAATATACTAATGGATCATCTCCTTTGATGCCACACAGCCACTTTGTCTCTAGATATGTTCCATGTATCTGGTATAAACAGAAATAAGTTTCATAAAGTTATTTCCCGTGTGGAATTAATAGTAATGTAATTTCATTTCGTATTTGTACTTTCGTATTCAATAAACTAATGCTACTTGATAATTAATGCCTGCAGGGTACCCTAAACGCACATCAACATAGGAAATTTAAGTACACAAGGAAGTTTAATATTGGCAAAGAAAGCTTGGATACACTCTCTCATTAAACAAAGCTTGGCTACATCTTCACCACCTGCAATGTCCTAAAAAACATCTTCATATAGGAATTTCCTGAATAGCATGGTCAACAAAGCTCTTCCCAACTGAAAGATTTTTTCTGGAAAGCTCTGATAGCTGCTGAAAGTTTTGGTTTTCACATTATGCAATGATAGCAACTGTACAAATAGAAGAGATTCGTAAGACTTCAACGATGATCAAGAGGTGATTCAGATAAACTCATTTTCCCCCTTTATGCCACAGCCAACAAATTTCAAAATATAATAACCATACTTAAACACATGACACACTTGAGTAAACTAAGCCATCCTAGGCATGACTGAAAGGCAATTAGCAAAATTACTCAAAACTATTAGATGCTTCACTCTCATGCTAACCAAATTCTGGCGTGACTCGTGCAGGGCCTGCCATTGGGGGCAATATATTTATGCCCGGAACACAACAGGTATCCAAGGAGGGGCCATTGGTTGGTGCAGAATGCTGAACGGGAAAACCAACAATGGAATCAGGTGAGGGCCCATGACTGCAAATCCACCGTACTGCTTTCCACAGTTTTTTTCGTGGGAGAAGTCCCTCGTGTTGCATTTTTTCTATCCTCCAACCAGACTCTACACAGACAGGAGGGTGTACACCATTAAGGGGAACCAAATCACATGAGACCATTAGCAACGTAAATAGCAACATAGATAGGCAAGACGGGAGTGGACGCATCACATAGATAGCAGATAGCAACGTAGGATCCAGGGCAATGGATATGGGGACACGGCAGGAAAGTAGACACAGTACTATAATCGAGCAGAGGCAATAGCAGTGTAGCACACACGAAGGGAAAACAAACAAGAAGGAAACACTTTCCATGGGCTCAATATGCTGCCATGAAAGGAAGGTAGAAAAATCAATTTAATTGAACTATGGCAAAAGTACACCACACAAAAACAGAAACAGAAATAGAAGACTACACTTAAGGTGAAGACTTAAATATCCTTATCTAGTAAGGTGGCATAAGAGCCTATACATACATGAGGCCAGGGACCTCCAAAGGTGAACACAAGGACTCACTGGCAAAAGATATAGCACAACGGTGCATGACTGGCTAGTTGGCACACTTAAGTCTGAAGAACTGATTATGGCACCACCATGTGGGGGCATAGAACAGCATCAGATTTATTGCATGGACCTGTGTAGCGATAGGTAGTTGTAGATCCCCCAGATGCAGGCTCACTCATCGCTGCAAGTTGGAAATATCTTGTCACCCAACCGATTAAATCAAACAACAAAATAGCACCAAAATATGAAGAGGTACCTTGCCCCATCTTTCTTTGCGGCAAATAGTTCCCTGCGAGCAGACCTTGGTCGCTTGCCTAGAATAGTTCTGGCAACACAAATGTATAAGCAAACCACCTATATATGCCCCGTACTCCACCCGATAAAGTGGCAGCAACCACGTATAAGGATCAATGTTGGAAGAATTTGACGCAGTATCCTATAAACTAATTTTGTACGGTGAGAAGAGTACACTATGTAGGTATGGTAAACGATATAGATACTTAGGACGCAAAAGTACATACCCATGGTCCTCATGAACAGTCCCGGGTACCTCCTTCCCCTTGCTAGATGAGGATTTGGCCGCAACAGGTGTAGCAAGCTCAGGAGGAGGGGTTGAGCCCCCATCTGAATGACTAGGCGCTTCGGAAATAGCAAGAACCTGTGTTTGGCCTTTTGTGGAAGCAACACTTGATGGGCCAATCACATTCATAGCTTTGGGATCCCTAGAATCATGTGGCGGACGTCCAGTAGAACCACGAGCCTCGGCAGTCGCTGGATCAGGGAACACCCTCCTAGCTTGGAAGCAGAGTTGCCCAGTTCTAAAGGTTTGCTCACTGATAACTGCCTGGAACACGTACCTTCGGCCAACAAGGCCGCGAAGAGGTGCAGGAAGTAAAATCTGATTGGCTGAGCTTTCTTCAACAAGTTCAGCGGCAGTCCGCCGAACAACCTGTTCAGCCACTCCTCCAAAGAGAAATATTTTCACTCGGCCAGTGGTGTCCTCGATGATCGCGCTTAGCTTATAGCTTGTATGAGAAAGAAGAAGACCCATCATGAACAAGTTAGGAACCTGTGAGGGAAACTGTTTTGAGTAAAAATTACCTAGACATAACCACTGGTTTAGCTTCATCACAGTTGGTGCATTCGAAGCCATCGAAAGTAGCCTTCAGCCCCCGCTTGCATGTATTGCAACCTTTATACCACCAACCATTTGAAACATCTATTTCTCTTACGGTTGCGGCACAGGTAAAACGAACACCCTACATAAAGAACACGCCAAATTTCAGCAACATGCCTTGAGCAATTATATAGGGAATTGCTATGAAGGAGGTTATACATTGTTGTCATGGGGATCCAATGCCAGAAGCTCGGCTATAGTTTTCCTATTTGCGCCTGCTTCATCAACAACACCCCTTCTGCATCACCATCACCTGGAAGGAACACAACTTTGGATCCTCTGCCCTGTAAACTGAGGATAAGGCCATCGGCCAGTTATACACCTTGCAAATCGGCAGGCTGAACAACACAAGCATCAAATTACCTAACACGAAAAGCATTCATTTCTGCAAGATCAATGTTCATGTACCATTTGGTGCCATCACCGCTCGCACATGTTGTGGCACCTACATTAGAAATGGATTCAACATGTTATAGTAGAACTTTGTATAATGTAGAGGGTACATGGAAACGGTACGACAAATATAATGCACCTAAGTATTGCTTCACTTGCACCCCAGCGAAAACAATCACAACGGGTTCATCTTTACCAACGGTGTCAATAAGGACTTGTTCCTCAAAAGACGTTGCATGGTCGCCCCACAAAGTTATCTATAAGACCTGATCACTGCAAGATTGTGCATAATAAGTCTATGCTAAGCCAGGAAGAACATAAATTATTAGGGGGCCAACCTTAGATCACGCAGCTCGACTACCTTCCGCACGGACACACCATTTAGCCCGCTAGATCGCAACACCGGATGAACTACGGTAAGTTGCCCGATAACATCTATTGGAAAGCAAAACAACATGACACCTGATAAGTAAATCCAGGAACACAGCAAATGGGAGCGTGGATAGGCAACGCAAGTGTAGTACATACCTACTAAGCCATGTTGGTCCTTCCGTCTGTGGCATAAGTCCTCAAAGTCCACAAAATTAAAAACATGGAGGGGGAAGCTGGATGGATATCTCTTTAGGTATCTCTTCTACGATAGTCCATGGGGTAAAATAGATTGTTTGTGGGTTCGGCACAGGGTTGTACTTCCTTGATTGGCTACTCACTTGGAATTTTTTAATCATATATGAGCGGCCTTCCACCAAAGAATTGGAAAATTTGCCAAGGTCTTTATGCCCGATGCAAGCTGTAATACCCAAACCCTGATGTAGAAAGTTTGAGGTTATACAACCATATATGAGGGGGAATAACATATAGCGGCATCCAGCAAGGGACATACCTCTTCATCAACTAGAACAAGTTCCATAGCAGTTATACCCTTCCCACTAGGAGTCCAAGATAGTTTCCACATCCTAGCAACCCTAACCTTGATGCTCCAGTTGTGCCTTGATGGATTAATCTGTGATACCAAGCTGTACTCCATCTTGTGGTGGCCCATCAACAGAAAGGAAAAAGGGCATCAAATAGAGCAATATAATGTACTTCAGTTAGGAGACCATAGTCTGCAAACATGGGAGCCCAATATATATAGACAAAAATAAACACGTACCATAGAGAACGAAGGACTTCTTTGTAAACAATGTTTTCAGTGAGGTTGGAGCCCAGGTCTGTGCCATCGTCAATCAAAACTTTTAGGTCATCTCTAGATGTAACACGTGATATAGCAACATAGAGCTGACCATGAGAAAAAATTGGTCGTGGCAAGTATAGGCCAACATTATGTAAAGTTTGCCCTTGACTCTTATTTATAGTCATTGCATAGCACAATCTTACTGGAAATTGGCGTCTGCTAAGAACAAATGGCCATTTAGCGCTTCAGACGTGTAAAGAAATTCGAGGGAGAAAGACTTTGTCGCCAATGTGAGAACCAGTTATTATCTGGGCCTCCAGGACGCGATCTCCTAATTGTGTTATTATAAGGCATGTACCATTGCAGAGTCCAGCGCTCTGGTTTAAATTGCGCAGCAGCATTACGGGGGACCCAACCTTAAGCATTAGTTTATGAGAAGGGATTCCCTTGAACGGCAGGGAGTTCAGGAATTCAACAGGATAAAGTAGGTCTGAGTTACCATGTTCCCTCGAGGTCTCAACCAAGGAATCAGAGCTAAGGTATACCATGTCATGACCTAGGACTAAAGAAAGGACCCGGTTATTAATCTCATCGATGGTATCATTTTTGGGGGCAACGATAGCCCGTTCCCTTAGGTAATCTGGGTCTGAGTAGGATGTTTCCAAGTTGGGATAAGTAGATCTTATGATATTATCAATAGGGGAACCGAGCCGTGGAGCTAAGATGTCATTAGGTATCTCAACCAACTCAGAGTCTCCATCATCATTATGAGTAGCACCCGTAGCAGTGCCATCCCCAATACTCAATACCCAATCATTAAATGCTTTCATTTGATCAGTTGGCAGACCATTGCGAGACATCCCAAGTAAGCGCATATTGACTGTTAGCTTTAGAATCTGAACATGCTTCCACAGGTAAGAGTTAGTTATGGATGCATCAATGGTGTCTAGCCTGCTGCCGTCCTCAACCACAGGCAATACCTGGCGGAAATCTCCGCCGAGCACCACGGTCTTGCCACCGAACAACCTGTTAAAACACGAAGAGTCTGCCTCCCCAAGGATGTCACACATGCTACGATCTAAAGACTCAAAGCAATGTCGGTGGGTCATAGGCGCCTCATCCCATATGATCAAAGAGCTATGACCTATTAAGTCAGCAAGAAAAGTTCCCCTTTTAATATTGCACATGGACGACCCGTCAATGACGATAGGAATTTTAAATCGGGAATGCGCAGTACGACCTCCAGGTAGTAATAGGGAAGCAACTCCGGATGAGGCTACAGCAAGGACGATAAGCTTCTCGGATCGCGAGCATGAAATAATTGTATTCCAAAGGGATGTCTTGCCAGTGCCACCGCATCCATACACAAAAAAGCAATGGCCTGACTCCTCATAGACGGATTGTGTGACAACATCATAGATATTCTTTTGTTCAAGGTTCAACTGGCTAACGAGGGTACCATGAATATGCACTAGACTCTCACAGTCATAGGCCAATTCCTCAGCTAGCAGCCTATTTTTTATTTTGTTACATATGCTTCGATCAGGCTCTGGTAACCCATACTCAGTCATTGAACCACCATTTTTGACAAATAAATTATCTAGTTCGAGCAAAACATAATTTCTAAGGTGATCCTCTAGAACCTTATAGGAAGGCAGCTGCACCATTTTTCTGATGTTGTAAAGTATGTCATCAGTAAAATATTGGAAGAATTCATTGAGAAGGGAGGATGTGTCGCAGACACAACAAAAAAGGACTATAGTAACAAGCAGCTGCCGCATCTGAGCCGCTGATCCCCACATAGATGCTTCCCTAAGGGCCTCACGCCACTCACTATCATCTCCAAGAAGACCCATAGCCTGGCATGCATCCTTAAATGTTGGATGTAGAACACCACTAATAGTTCTGAGGTCTCCGTATGAAGTAGCACCCTTGGCAACGTTGAGGAGCATATGGAGATAATAAAGCTCACCACAACTAGGATTGATATATATAGCTCTACCAAGTTTTTTAGCCCCCTTGCGCGGGTGCCACTCCTTAAATTTCTTATTCCAAACCCACTTTGTCGGGAAATCTATGTACGTTAACTCTCTAGCGCATGGGAAATTCCTATTAGCAGAAAACCATTCGGTGAGTGTTGTCTGCATGTAGCGATGGTCATGTACAATAGCAGACAAGGGTTGATTAGCTGGGTACACAACGCTATTCATGAAAGGGAGGTGCACAGCCAGCCTCTCGACGGCAAGGGTCCTATAGTGAATATCAAATTCAAACAAGCGCCAGGTAGCCTCATGGGAAGATAGATAGCGACAATCAATGTACTCACAGACCTCATCCACATCCTCAGGCTGCCTTTGGGAATCTAGTGGCTGGGCACCAAGGACGGTACTACGAACCTCAGGCTGTGAATTGGCCCCAGTAACGTCAGATGAACATGTTTCAATGACAGCCCTCGCACGGTCTGGACCTTTCGTAATGTACTTGAATAGGTACTTGATAAGATGTGTTTTATTACACCACTCAACGTTTATGTGTGCTCTAAACATTTTTAGCAATGTCATATTGTATGGGACGATCCATTTGTTATCAAGTTTAACACCATATCGCTCGACAAAGTGCCCAGTGTCAGGACGACGCCTATACTGCACAAAGCCATCCTCACCAACAGTTGTGTTTGGCTCAATGGCCTTTGGAAAGAACTTCGAGCACTTGCTGCTTTTCATGCATGGGCAATTTTGGTTCAGCTGACCACAAGGGTCATGCACCATAAATTCATCGACAAGATTATAACCTAGTAGGTCTGACGATTTATCTGGTACCTCTGCACATATTAATGAATCAATAAAAGAAGGACGAGGATCTTTAGTGTTACCTTCAAGCCAGACCAGAATATGAACGTGCGGCAGTCCACGCTTTTGAAACTCGGTGTAGAGGACTGAAAAGAAAAAATGGGGATACCAGTATTAGTAAGTGGTGGCAGGTAAACAAATAAGATGATAGCGCATTGTTACCATGCACGTCCCAACTGGACTGCAAGGACTAATACAAGGGACCTAGCAGGAAGGTAAAAAAAATAGACATTCCATGGCGCATTGTTACCATGCACACGTCCCAACTATATTGCAAGTACTAAATACAAGGGACCAAACCTATACAAACTAACTTTTATTGTGGTGAAACTCGTTATGCAATTAATTATTAGGAGACACTAGATGTCTAAGGACAACTATTTTCCAAATAAGCATAGTGAGAGAGTGGAAATAGTTGGTGGTACCTGCATGTGCCTTCCCAAAATAAGTTCCTTTCTTTAACCCAGTAACAAACTCGTCGACCTTTAACTTGAAGACTTGACTAACTATATCAGGTCTAGTATCAGGCTTTTGCCCTGGAACAAATGTAAGGGCATCAGCTATTTCCTGCCACTTTGGATTACATGTAAAAGTAATAAACATATCTGGAGGTCCATATGATCGTCAAATGGCCATTGCATCTTGATAATTCTGAACCATGTACCGCTTGCTCCCTGTAAAGCTAGCAGGAAAAATAACCTTTTTACCAATGCCACTGCCATCAACATCGCCCTTACGAAGGGCATCCTCGAGGCCCTTGTAAACCTCAGACCTCAAATTTTTATTGTTTTTAACTATAAACCTAAGTCTATTCTCCTCCACAGATGCAAAGGCGTCAACAATATATTGCTGGAATAATCGGTCGCCACGTATCAATGTCGTTGCCTCACATCTACGTTGTTGTAATCTATAAGCATAGTATTCAAGCATTGTGACCTCACCTCTAGCTCCAACCCTCAAGGTTGATGACCTACTGTATTTAATTCCAATTTTGAAACCTTGCTCCCCATAAGGGAACAAGATGGGGTATTGTAAGGACATATAGTTTGCATGTAGGTTGCTAATTCGTTTAAGGCTACCACCTCTATCCTGAATTATTATATCTGGACTTTTCTTTTCCTCAGAGAAGTCCCCCACTATCAAAGCAGCTATCTCGGATCCTGCTGGTGCACTATACTGGGGCATGCTCTTGGACCTATTGTGTAATAGCCTAAGGCGTAAAGGCTGACAACTGCTCTGTGCCAGCAAGTCCCTAGCCACCCTAAATGATTTTACCAGCTCGTTTGATTCATCAAACATTTTTATCAAACCTTCAACTATTTGTTTGTCAACATCGTGGCCATTGTCTGGTTCCTTATGTCTATCAAAAATCGATATTCGATTTTGAACTTCGTTTTCAGTGTCAAAAATATAAAGTTGGGCATAAACTGGGGCTACACCTTCGTCCGACAGCAAAGATCCAATTCTATGATGGACCTGTCCATTAATCTTAAATACGTATGGACCAGGCCCCTTGTTTACACCCATGTCAATCTTAGCACCAAGGGAGGTGAATGCAAACATAGAATTGTAAGAACGAACAGATTTAATAAAATATTTAGAAAGCACACCACCAGCTGGATTCAACAGCCCATCTAGAAATGGAGGAGGGTCTTTTTGGAAAGGCAAACTGACCTTCCCTCCCTTGCATCAAAGATGGAAACGAATAGCGCCTTTGTCACCTGGATATGACCTTTTCACACGCTCTTGGTACCAAAACTACGCACCGCAGTGCTGGCACTCGTGTGCCTGAGACCCGTAATATGAAACTTCAGCTGGAAGACAATCTGCACACGACGCAAGGCATCAGAGAACTTAGGAATATATTTTTTCAATAGTACTGTCGCCGGCCGTAACGTGACAATCAAGGTAACTCATATTTGGTTGGAATTATATTAAAAAGTTTTACCATGAAGGCCACTAAATAGCAGTAGTATGGAAATATACTCTATGGCTAATCTGTTGATATTACTTTCATGTCACGCCTATTAGTGGTTTGTCATATTTTTTTCATTGACTTCTTAAAATGAGGCATTTGTTGAAAACAGAGGAAGTACATAGGACATATATTGGCACATGTTTTTTTACCGAGACCCACCACAATCTGTTGTTGACAGAATCAGAACCTACATTTGAACCTCTAGGGAAAGGCACGCAACACCTACGCACAAACATATACATACGAGAAGGTACACGAGAGAAACAAAAGTACACAACTAACCTTCCCTCTTTAGCTGCCTTTTAGATCTCCGATGCTGCTGTCTCTCACGTATTGTCCCCTCACCTATAGCTAGAGGCGACGGCCAAAAGTAACAAAGCGAAGACAACAAGATGGAGGAATGTCTAATTAGGGATGCAAACAACATAACTGAAATTGAAATGGTCAACAACAAAAAGGAGACATCATGGGCTCTTTATAGGAGGCAGAAAACATGCCAATATGATATATGAAACAACAAAAGTGTTAGGAGCATGCGGCGGCACCTGGAACTGAAGGTGTACCCTTCCCACACTGCCTCTTCCGGGGTTGGCTAGACGAAGCGCCTTCCATGTGCCATCAATGTGGTCCTGTAAATGATCATAAGACCACAAATATTTTACATATAAAAAGGAGGGACAAGCAGGGTGAACGGAGCGCGAGAGAGGGGAGTAACGATGCGAACAAAATAAAACAAAAAATCATGAAGACGAATATATAGCCGCAACAACAGAAACAAGTAAGGCTACAGGTGGCACTTCCTAAAACAAAATCAAGAGGTAACAATGGAATCACATGTCCATCCATGATCAGAACACGTGTACGCACACACAATGTGCCTGTTAAGGTCGTACATGCACGCGCTAACTAAGAAACCCAAAGCTAATATTTATCCGACCACTGGCAACAACTCGCTAAGTCCATAATTAGATGTCTATTCTATAAAATCTTTCCCTGCAGCAAGTTCTCAGGTTACACCTACCGTGTCCTATGTAATATGTTCTTATTACTCCATTACTCATGCCTAGGAAACACCATCATAGATGGACGGGTGGTTTTAGTGTAAAATAGGCTAGGGGCAAGAACAGAAGGGACTACGGGGATGAACTATATGAATTACACGAGGAGAACTGCATGCAATACGAGGAGGGCGATGAAGCAACCGGGTGGTAGACCACATGTTTATATAGGCAAGAGATGTATGGTGTCCAAAATGTACCATTGCACCTCATAAAAAAATATAGGTACGGATGCATGATGTAGTAAATGTACAATTTTACCTGGTAAAAACATAAAGGTAGGGATGCATGGTGTAGAAAATGTACCATTTTACCTAGTAGAAATAAAAAATAAACTACTGGGAACCCATGACACACAGTCCATGGTAAATTTGGATGGTAAGAACACTTATAATTTTTATACATCCTAGGGAGCACTCGTGCATGCATGCATGGTTTGATCTAGCTACGGTGATGTAAATTTGAGGTGACTAATAAATTGATTGTAGGTAAAGACCACGTTGGTCAGTCTCAGCTGGGGTTGCTTGGTTCCATGTAAAAGTTTGGTGGTGAACTATGTAAAAGGAGAAGGTATTGTTAGGTGTGATATAAATTATTGCTGGCCGTACCAGCACCTAGAATTTTCAGCACTCCTGTGTGCATGCATGCATGGATTAATGTAGTTGCCGCGATGGAAATTTGTACTGCTTCACAATTTAACTCTAGGTAAAAACGTCATTGTTACCACCTCACCTAAGATGGCTTCCTTGCATGTAAAAGCTTGGTGGCAGTAAGTCCTTTCACGTAAAAGGCAAAGGTATTGTTACATGCGGTGCACATTGTGGTTGCACATAGTAATTTTTTCGCATGCAAGAGCCTCCATGCAAAGCCACAGTTGTTGATTGTGTTGGTATGTATGCTTGCATGATTCAATTTTCTAGCTCCTTCACTGAATGGAGCCACTTGAATGTAAGGATGTCAGGCTCATTCAATGCATCCAGTTGGTCTAGGATACAAGAACACGCATAGAAGGATGACGACTCTCAAACTACTTCATCTGAGCCGTAGATTTTCTATCTAACAGACAAACGCAATTAAACATACGTGGACACCCTAGGAGGCCGCCTAGACGGCGTGGCCTCATATCTTAAATGGTTTCCTTTGAACATAACTGGACTAACTCAGTGAGAAAATTCGTTTTCAACTCTTCTTGTGCTGCCCCATAAACAAAAACGAAATTAAAAAAAATATATCTTCTTTATTCCTAATTTTAAAACGAACAAAAAAATCTGTCTTCAATTTCGCCTACATCAAAAACCAAAAGATTCACCTCAACCCGTATGCCACCTGAACATCCCCTAGGAGGTTTTACATGCCACAGAAAATCTCTACAAGCACAAAAAATATTTAGTATCGATTGTGTAAATGAATCCCTCCCTGTCTTAGATAAGGCAATAAAATCAATAATTTGTTCCTTTGTTAAGTACGACAAGAAATGATGTTTCTTTAAGTCTCCAAGCCCATTATAATTCCAAAAAATTCCTTTCATTGATAACTTATTTTTTCTTTTTCTTCCCTAGACCCCTTTTTAATTGTCGGTGATATGGAGAATTGTATATTGAGATCACAATCTCCATCACCAACACAATACGTGAGGTCGTTACTCTGTAAGTCGATGTCACCATCGACAATGACCTCATCCTCTTGAATAAGGTGTTGCTCCATCTGTACAAGTTCATGCAGCCTAACTTTTTCTACCGACACAGGTTCCTTATTGATTTGTTCACTTAAACTACCCAGTGAAACTCCTAAGTTAATTACTTTATACTGTAAAACTGAATCTTCAAAATTTATAAAAGAAGAAACTGAAGAAAGGTTACCTTTGTTTGGAATACCATTGAGATTCTTTTTTGCCTTTAGCATGGTAGCCTTCTTCAGGGTGTCTTGATCAGAAAGTTCAGTCGATCTCTTACTAACCCTTAAAGAAGTGGCATAAGTGGTCACGTATCGGGGCAAATTGGATCCCTTTGGAACTTGCAGCTGGCATCACTTCAGCTCGCCATTGAGCTGTAGGAGCAGCAGCTCCAGTCGACGTTAAGGCCATTACTGTTTCACTAGGGTGGACACCCCCTCCTTGCATGTAACAAGAGGGCAGCAGCCCCCTTCTGACCAGGTGGCGCCTGCTTAGCAATACTAGAAGGGGCGGCAGCCACCCTTTTTATTTTTACCTGAGCCATGTGTTCACTATAATGTATGTGGTGCACAAACTTGACGTGCACACCAAAAAGAGACCAGGCCACTTAATCGTTCCTATGTAATCACAGAGGGAAAAGTCCCTCACTTCTTTTGTTATTCAGGTGATTAGGGGATTTTAGAATATTTTCTTTTTTCTTAGATTATTTATTTAATGCAGTCATTCATAAAGCTAATACATCAATGACTCTAATTGCTTTGAACTATTACCTCCTAGTATAAGATAATGGGAGTATCATAGCATGGCCCATAAATAATCTATGTGGCATTGCTTGTTAATAAAATCAGGTAGTTGCCATGTGTTTAGGGTTTAGGGTAGATCAGTTGGATGGGAAGTCCTTGACTTGGCACAGGTCTAGGATTTAACGGCGCTATGTTTTCAGTGGTAAGCGACGTCTCCGTTGACGTCGACGTCGAGGCGTCTGTGGTGACTTCGTGAATCTCAAGATCAGCAGGCTTAATCCTTCAGAGGTGCTCGTGCGAGTAGGGTTTGCATACGTACGTACATATTATAGTCATCTACGTTGTACTGTCTTGTATAAGGTAGTTTTCATGCGTTGGGACAATGGGACTCGAGAGTGGAGACAACAACAAACATTTGGCTATGGAAAAAAGAAGCACAATAGTAGGAAAACTATGACCCATTAATTACCAGAGATATATAGCACCAACATGCCTGGAAACCGGGACTGAAGGTGGGACATTTAGTCCTGAATCCTTAGTCCCGGCTCCAAGACTAAAGGCCCAAATAGACCGGGGTTAAAAGTCACTCTTGTACCAGTGAAAGAAGCTTGCATGTTAGGATATATGTTCAAAATATGTAAGGAGCATTGCTCTTTTACATTTATATTAATGCAATTACAGCATAGCCATTCGTAAAAGAATAGAACTGTTCTATACACTGGGAGCTGAGGCCACATCATGTAGCTACATGTACTACAATATTGCATTTTACCTTTTCTTTCTCAACAATTCACCTTTATTTATACTATAAATCATCAATATTCTTATTTTCTTCTTTGGTATTTGCAGGTTCACATGTCAAAATAATTGCAGGTACTTCTGCTAATCAAGCATTCCTTATATAAAAAATAAAAGGTTTATCAATTACCAGCCAATTCTTAGTTTGGTCTACTAATGGCACTTATATTATCTTATCACTATTATCGACACCAAGTGGCCGGTACCCTTCTACCCAGACACAGTATAATGATTTCTTGTTCTCTACTTGACAGGTACAACATCGGCAGCTGCATTATTGGTTCTTTCGTTGATGGTGGCCACTGCACTCTATTTTTCACTTAAGTCAAGATATAATGAGGAGATACATTTGAAGGTTGAAATGTTTCTTAAGACATATGGCACCTCAAAACCCACAAGGTACAGTTTCGCTGAAGTTAAGAAGATAACAAGAAGATTCAAGGAAAAAGTAGGCCAGGGTGGATTTGGAAGTGTATACAAAGGTGAGCTACCAAATGGAGTGCCCGTGGCAGTAAAAATGCTGGAGAACTCTGTTGGAGAGGGAGAAGAATTCATTAATGAAGTTGTAACTATAGGACTAGTCCACCATACAAATATTGTGCGCCTTTTGGGATTTTGCTCCGAAGGAACAAGGCGTGCCCTTATTTACGAATACATGCCTAATGAATCATTGGAGAAATATATTTTCTCATGTCATTCAAATACCTCTCAAGAACTCATTGTACCAAACAAAATGGTAGATGTTGCTTTAGGCATTGCCCGAGGTATGGAATACCTTCATCAAGGATGCAACAAGCGCATCCTCCACTTTGACATCAAGCCTCACAACATCTTGCTAGATTTTAACTTCAATCCGAAGATCTCAGACTTTGGGCTTGCAAAATTATGTGCAAGAGATCAAAGCATTGTTACATTGACAGCAGCAAGAGGCACTATGGGGTATATTGCGCCGGAGCTATATTCTCGTAATTTTGGGGGCGTATCCCACAAATCAGATGTTTATAGTTTTGGCATGCTGGTGTTAGAAATGGTAAGTGGAAGGAGGAACTCAGACCCAAGTGCTGACAGCCAAATTGAAGTTTACCTCCCAGAGTGGATCTTTGAGAGAGTAATCACTGAACAAGACTTGGTACTTTCTAGGGAAATGACTGGAGCAGACAAAGAAAAGGTGAGACAGCTAGCCATGGTGGCCCTATGGTGCATTCAGTGGAACCCAAGAAATCGACCCTCAATGACAAAAGTGGTGAACATGTTAACAGGAAGATTGGAGAATCTGGAGATACCCCAAAGGCTTTCGTCTAATCTGAATTCTAAAAGTCATCCAGTGTTATAAAATGGAGAATACACCGTCTCTATGTACTGAATATTCGAGAGATAAAATTAGCTCCTCCTGTGTTGCAGAGTAGTCCATATTGTCAGCATGAGAACGTATTTAGATCTTTCCACCATATCTATATCTGATGCACTAATAGTATCTTGTCGACTTGTCGCCATGTAGTGCTACTTATCTGCAATGGATCAGATGTAAAGTGGACTTGGCTTGTGTGTAATATTTTACAGAATCATTTTGCTTCAATTCCTAATGATCCTACCACTAGTTAGTTTCATCCTATTCTGCCCCTTTCTGTACTACATGTTCTTTTTACAGCTCAATCAATGAGGCAAAATTTAGAATTAAAACGGGCATGGGTCTCAGCACAACTGTTACTTGGTATTTTGAAAAGCAATAACAAGAAAAAGATGATAGTGACTTGTTACCTTAGTCATTGCCATGGCTGATTGTGGATCTCGAATGCACCGAGCTGCCGCGAGCGGTCGTCTCTTGTAGGAGCAGAGAGGCCAGCGAATGAGCCTGGGCGTCTCAGTGTAGAATGGCATGGAGACAACAACGGCGCAAGCAAATACATGGAACTTCCTCGTTAGACGACGGACATGTCCCGTGGCCCGAGGCGGAATAGACGAGCACGGCGCCGTTGTACGGCGTCGTCTCCGAGAGTCGACCGCAAGCTCGGATCCGGCGCGGGCGCCAGCCGATTTGGGCGCGCGCAGCAGCAGTCGATTTGGGCACCGCGGGATTTCTTCGCGCCAAAACCATCTCCACCTCTATCGGTGTGTTCGCTTGGCAAGATTATGTACTGTTCTGACAGAATTATGCACTACTGACTGATTTTTTATGAGAGAAAAACACTGTTCTGGCTGGATTAAGGATGGCAACGGGTCCGGTTCGGATCGGGTGGAGTCTCCGTGCACTCGAACCCGAAACCCGAAGTCAAAACCCGAACCCGAAACCAATTCGGGTGGAAATTCATCACCAAAACCAAACCCGCGGATACCCGAAACCTGAACGGATACCCGAAACCCGAATAAATACCCGAAACCCGTGGATATATATACACATATTCACACATATATATACACATATTCACATATATATATACACATATTCACATATATATATATATACACATATTCATATATTCACATATATATACACCTATTTCGGATATCTATTGGATATCCACGGGTAAAAAACCGAACCCGAAACCGAACACGATAGGTTTCGGGTATCCGAACCCAAAAACCATGGGTGAAAAATCATTCCCAAACCCAAACCCACGGGACCCGAAACCCGCGGATACCCGCCCCGAATCCGACCCGCTGCCATCCTTAAGCTGGATCTAAGCCGGTGTATATCTCCCGCTCCTGCGTCGGCGTGTTCTCACTTCACCAAATCCATCTCCACCTCTATATCTCCATGCGCCGGCGCCAAATCCATCTCTTCCTCGCTCTCGCCTCGTCTCCAATTTGGGTGCGCCCGAGATGTCCACGCCGGCAACAACCAGGAAGAAGAAGGGCTCATCAACGTCGCAGTTGGCTGCGGCTGCTGCGGCCCGAGTCCACACCCTAGGTCGCGGTGGCTGCTTGGCGCCGACAGCTCTTCCCCGAGGTCGTGGTGGCGGCTCAGCATCGACGGCCCACTCTCTCAGACTAGGTGGCAGATCAGCAGATGCCGCAACCGGCCCAATCACCGGTGGTGTTGGCAAGGGTGCAGCGACGACACCATCCTCCATCGATGGATGCAGCGGAGGTGGCTTCCCCAACTCTTCTCCGTCTATTTTAGTGAGCAGAACTATTTCTGTTACTGTTACCTGTATGCTAGTAGTTGTTATCTGAATGTTGCAGCAACTTCATCCTATCTAGAAATTTTATCCTATGTGCTATTGAACAGTACTGTGCTGTCATTGCTAGCTATACCATGTTATCTGAATGTGAACCTGACATTTTTTTTTCTGTACAGTTAAATTTTAGTTATGTTTCAGTGCTCCTTTATGCAAGTTTCAGTGCTCATTTCAGTCAAATAATGGAGGGCGTTCGTCTTTGTAATGGAAGCATATCAAAAAATCGAATTTTGTTATCTTCTTGTTTGAAACTGATGAGAGGTTTGTTTTCCACATACTGTTCTACAGATTTATAGTTTTACTAGTGACTTGTCTTGTTGGATCCAATTCTACATGCTTGTGTCTACAATTCTGCATGCTAAGTGAATGTCTGATGTCCTGAAGACTGTTGCCGAGGATCCAATTCTACATGCTTGTGTCTACAATTCTGCATGCTTATGTCTTAGTGGATCCAATTAGCTTGTTATCTGTTTCAGAGCTCGTCAATTTCTGTTGTTTTGTTGACCTGTAGGCTGTAGATATGTTTTTCCTAGTTGGGTGCATGCTGATGCCGTGAAGACTGTTGCCGTAGAGACTGAAATTATCTGTTTGTCACGAAGACTGAAGTTATATGTTATGTACTTACCTTTCTAGCTTATTTTGTCTAAAAAACTGAAGTTATATATGGTAACTATAGTACCGTTCCAGGCTACACTCAGTAGTACTCAGCATGACTCATCACCCTGATAAATCAGCATGCATGGGCTCATCACCAACTGTGAATGTCTTAATTTTCAGTTCTGCAGGAACTGTGGATGTTTCTGAATTTTCCAATTATTGTGAATGTTTCTGATTTCTTAGTTCTACAAGAAAACCTCCACTCAATTAAGTACTCGACTAAATGCCAGAGTTAGTGTTTAGCTGCTGTAAGTTAGCTTGTTGTGACCATCCTAGCATGGGTTTGCTAGGTACAAACTGTTATCTAGTGTTGTAACCCTTATGCATTTCACTGTGTTAGTTGCACTTTTATGAATTGTGATGCTTGCTCCCAGCTTATGCTTTGAGGAATGCAATATTACGGAGACTTTCATAGCTCATCCTGAACATTCTGATTTCTAAATGAGATAGTGTACCATGCACGTATATATTTAGAACATGCTATCTCATTACATTTTCAGCTTGCAAACATAGAAAAAATTAAGATTCTGATTTTTTTGTATAGAAATTCAAATAGCAACACAACGGTACACAAAATGTCATTTATAATTGATCTTAGTTACATGCAAAGCATTAAACAGTCTGTCTGTGGGTTGTACGCCCGGTCTTTTTTCGTTGTCTGTACGTCATATTTGAGGCTCTTGCAAACACGATCACCGTCTATGGGTTGTACATGCCCTAAGTTTGGTCAAACTTGAGATACTTTGACTCTCCAATATTCTTCTAATACCTTGTAATTTGGGATGAAAGGAGTATTATCCAAATTACTTATATTCTGAGGCAGAACCATCCGAAGTATTTTTTTGGTAAAAGTTGCTGAAAAAACTTCTCATTCGGGTTTAAAGACTTAAAGCACCACCATCTACTCTATCTCATCGCTACTGTCAATTTGCACCACCATCTAATCAAATAATCAAATGAGCGTGAATAAGTTTACAATACATGATCAATAAAGTATTCAGAATAATAACTCATCAATTGCTATTAGCCTACAATGTACTCCCTCCGTCCCAAATTATAAGACATTCAATAAATCTTGGAGAGTCAAAACATCTCAAGTTTGACCAATAATTATAGAGAGAACTATAAAGATTTATAATATCAAATAAGTATACTATGAAAATATAATTGATAGCGAATCAATAATACTTAGTTGATATCATAAATGTTATTATATTATCATATAAGTTTGGTCACACTTGAGATATTTTTGACTCTCCAAGATTCTTGTGATATCTTATAATTTGGGATGGAGGGAGTACTATATATGAGCATACAGCCCGAGGCACAGTGGCACGGCCCGAAGCCCACCTTTTTGGCCTGACACGAGCACAGCCTAGGCCCATTGCTGAGCGGGCCCAGGCTGACACGGCCTAGAGGAGTAGGCCATGCCTGGGCCACACCCCAAGTACGACACGACCCGAAATTTAGTGGAGACCCGATGTCGACCCATTGCCGGCTTTGGCATGCTAAAGGGAGTAAAGGCCCACGCTCCCACTCCCAAGTCCCAACTATCTCCGTGACCTCGTCTCCCTCCCGGCATCCCCTGCGCCGCACTTGCCTGTGCGGTCTTCCCACTCGCCTCTCGCCCGTCTCGACTCCTCTGCACTTCCGCGTGCAACTCATGCACGCAGAGCTGCAACCTCCAGCTTCGAGCACGTCGGTAGCTAGCCTCCTCCACGGCGCTTCCCTCGAGCGGCCGTCTGTTGGTATATTTTATCCACACTCAAGTTATCCGCAAGTGCATAGATAAGATACCGATTTAGCACTTCACCAAGATAACCCAGTTTTAATATTGAACTCAAAGGAATGATCGGATTACTTAAGTCTAATAGCTAATCCCTGAGTCGCCAATATGCCTGAGAAGTTAAAAGAAAGGAGGGATCACTTAAAGCTTTCTGGTTCTGTTTTATATTAATGTATTTATTAAAGTTCAACTTGTGGAATTATCTAGAAGGGTTGCAAACATAGCATGCCACAACTAGGTAACTATCTAACCTGCGAAGTCCTATAAATGAGAGGTAGACTATAGAAGATTCAACAGAGCTATAAGAGTCATATCTGCGAGCTACCACCGAGTCCGGAAAATAGGGCACATCTATGAGATAATAAGCCTAAGCACCACGCTTACACTATAAAAGCTAATTTACTCCTAGAGCGACTAGAAATAAAGTACTCAAAGGAGAGTCATAGACCAGATGGAACAATAATGAATAGCGGAAACTTACGCGTAAACAGAAGTTGATCACCAGAGCGAATCTTAGACAAAAGATCAGGGTTAGCGATCCTTAATCCGCAGGTACAAGGCGTAGAAGCAGCACCGACAGGCCAGAACGTCCTCGAAGTCTCTCCCTTACCTTCTCTCTTCTAATTCTAATACAAGACTAGAATCTAAACCTAATACTAGAGGGGGATCTAGTCTTATTTTTGATAGCTGGCCCTAAAGAGGTTATCCATTTGAAGGACACATCTGATCCTAACTGGAGATCTAAATTATGAATTGTAGGATGTGTAGACATCAAAGGTGGCAAACGGATAAAAGACCGCAAGCGTACGGTTGTCAAGTGTAGCTTTCACCGGGAGTATTTCAAGTATCGTATTTTCCACAGGGAACGAGAAGTGAGTTAACTAGGATTATGGATATGTCCTATGATGAATCAAGGGAGACTATGATAACTGGGTTGAGAGGTTCGATATAGCAAAGATATCTAACAAGGTACAACTGGTTATACTGGCTTTATCAGCCCTTCTCTTGCAGCAGGCGATGGGGTAGATCAGAAAGAGGACAAAACTCTAACCGGACCGCGCCATCATGTTGTATTGAGGTCCTACCTTTTAAGAACTTATTTTACACACATGGTGGAATACAAGGACTAGATAGGGCTGTCACCTCCTACTAGCTACTACAAACAATCCGTGCGATAAGCGGTTTACAAAGGCAAGATCTAGTCTAGACACCACGTCTACACTATTCTTACTACTTTAACCCAATGTTTAAGGCTAAAGCACTCTACTTAAAGTAAAGCGATGAACAAGCGCGAAAAGATGTATAACAGCTATGCCAGAAGTAGAGTATTAAATGCTATAAATAACTCGGAAGAATCACTTACAAGTGCTCAACTTACAAGAGAATCGCATCCGCTGAGGTACAACTCGGAGAAGACGCCAGACAGGCACAACTCTCCTCCAGGCTCTCCTCACTCTCTTCCAACTAGCATAGCACTACTGTAGAGCTACGCTAAGCTAAGTAGTTTCTCTAATGAGGCATGAGTTGAGAGTGAAGTCCTAAGGGGTATTTATAGCAGGAGGTGGAGTAGGGGCTACTCCGGTGCCACATCAGCGATCCGCGCCTCCTCCATTAGCCACCGTAGGATCAAACCGTCATTGTAACCGCCTTAGATCAATGGTGGAGATGAAGTTGATGCATGGAGGCATGCAGGAAGGCGGTGGGAGCCTTGGGGAACCTGTCTCTTCCTTCTAGAAGCTGACCCACCACTCAGGGGGGTCTGTGGGTGGCCTCTGGGCCCATACATGAGCTCGGCTGACCTCAAGTTGAGGCTTCTGGCTTCCTCCTTTCGTGTGGAGCATGGCCCACATGTCATTGGCACCTTGGTAAAGTTTGGTATTTTTTAGAGATAGTTTGTGGGCCCATGTATCCTCGTGCTTTGATCTAGAGCTGTTGAGAAGAAGTACAAAGGAGATCCAAGGGTGAATCTTCACTCTAGGAGGTCTCTTACGGATCACGGATACATGGGAGGCCTTTGTGGCACCTTAGTGGGGTCGGCCGACCCCCTAGGTGGCCCACAAGCTCCCAATTGTCCCTATTTGTTAATTCCTACATAAAACATACTCAAGGTACATGTGGAACCAGTTATTGATAAAATATGCTCTAGCTATGTTATTTTACTCTTGAATTCAAGGTTGTTGATGGTATTTTGGGTATGTAAAAGTATGTTATTCTTATCATCAACAAGATTCCCCATACTTACCTCTTTGCTCGTCCTCGAGTAAAGGATAAAAGTAAACATAACTATGCTATTCAAAGTATAAAGCAAGCATAAAGATTTACTCAAGACATTTTGTCATACAAGTGGGATATGTGGTATTGCCTAACATATATCCTTGAGAGGTTGATAAATGGAATAGTTCTCAAGGCAAAGTCATCTTCCCAAAATCATATTTTAGTACTTAGTTTTTGATAAGTTTTTCAAAAGAAAGCACATAAGTCAACTTACTCCTCATATAGCACTCTAGATCACTCAGAAGGTGTATGATTCCTTACCAAGGCATAACATGAGATTGTTGTCTTTGTATCTTCCTACTTCTAAATGGCTTATGTGGAGCTTAGGTAGGGATAAACAATGTAGCATACTTGCATTACTTATATTGTAAAGTCAAAACAAGGATCCAAAGAGAAAAATGTCATAATCCTAGATCAAGATGTGCATGTGTATGGAATATGATAGTGGACTTTATTATACTCTTTAACTATGTATGATCTCTCTAACTTAATGATTGTTTGAGATATGGCTATTTTTTTTGCTGAGCTTTTGCTCATCATCATTTTTTATAGTCATATCTCTTTAGAAGAATTTGAGAGAGATCATAACATATTTCTGGAATATTTATTGGATGATCATGGAACAAGTAAATGAAAGGCATGTTTTGCGTACTTCTAGTGTAGAAGCAGCGTTATGTGTGGTGTGTACGTGATCTTGATCTTTGAACTATGACAAAATTCTCAACAAGGGTCAACAAGATTTGACCAAACTCAAAGTAAATATAAGCATATGAGGAAGGTTTTTGATCATGTATAGACATATATGGCTTTGGTAGGAATTTTCTCACTATAGAGGAGTAGTGACATTATGGTTTTATGACATTTTCAAAAAATAATCTCCATGTACTTTAAATAGACAAGGTATGAATCATGAGTCGAGAACGTATATCTTATTGATCAAGAACTTAGTCATAGATCATGTCACTTTTCAAATTTTAGTTTCAAATGCGATCTTTTTGTTTTTATTCAATATTAAAAGGGAAATAAACTAAGCAATTAATTTCATGAAGAAATAAAATTTTATTTTTATTTTTATTTTTATAAGGGAAATGAGTTAAGCAAATAAAAACATAAAAGAAAAAGGAAAGAGATGTGGCAAACCAGACAGGAAGTATGTTGAGGTTGAGTAGATGCTGGCTGGTGGGCCCGAAGGTTCTTGATGAGGTCGGCTGACCTCACTTCGGAGCCGTTTGGCCACTTCGGTCTCTGAAATAGATCCCTTACCTTCTGAATGTTCTTCTGCTCTGTCAGTTCTGCTATTTGGCCTCTAAGGTGCATCGGTCGTTGCTGAAAAGTGGTCGTTGAGGTCCAATTTTTCCGTGGGACATGCTATGACCGTGTACACCATGATTCAGTGGCCGATCTCGTGAAATGGTATGTTGGGGTGTCGACCGATACCCCCCCATACTTGTTTCACTACATACTGTAACGTGGGACAGAGAGAGATCAAATGCAAGGGTTCTGCTGGGGTAAGATACCAGCAGAACCAAGAGTTTCATTTGTCATGGATAGCTTAGGCATAAGTTCTTTGATTCATGAGTGATAGACTATCATGCCTAAGTATCTTGTTGCTATAAAGGGCTAAGGTATGCCAAGGTAGAAGATGGAGAGAGAAGATTTTATTTTTGACATGGCCTTAGCATAAGGGGTGACAAACATCTTGTCATGCTCTCTTCTATCAGAGCCATGATGTAGGTTGTGTTGATGGCTCTAGAGGATGACTAAGGAGAGGGAGAGGTAAGGAGATCCTCTCTCTTAATGGCTTTGGATAAGCGCTTGAGCTTTACATTAGTGATAATGTGAAGATCATTAAAGCTATCTTCAAGACCTAGACGCGCCATTCTCTCCTCAGAAACCCTTTCTTCTAAGTTGGTAATGCTCTCTTTAGCAACAACACGTAGGAGCTTTTCCATATCGCTCTTTTGATCTTCTTCTTGGTGGAGCCATGGTGAGGTCAAGGAAGGTGAGAAGGGAAACAAGAGGAGATGGAATTTCTACTGGTGGTGAAGAAGAACAAGGTAAGAGGAGGAAGAAGGAGAGGGAGAGGTTAAGAAGAGAGAATCCAACGTCCTTCGCCTCTATTTTCACTTGGATCGTGCCGGAAACAGGAGAGAACTGTTGGTCCAATGTTCAGGAGCAACGGGCATGGTTGAAGGGGCAAAACCCTGGTCGGCCAACCTCTTTTTGGAAGGTTTGGCTCGACTGAGCCTGGATTGAAGGTCCCACGGGTCAGGTTAGGCAGGTCGTGCAACGTCGGGCTGAGAAACCTCAAGATGAGGTCGGGCGACCTCCTATGGGGGCCAAATGGGCCCAAATTTTGTGTGGGAATTGACAAGGCTAGGTATATGCTAATTCTAGGGTCAAACACGAAAAATGAACAAAAATTAAAACATGTAGGTTTTAGTTCTTAGTTGGATTATGGACAAAATCTATCATGTCAATTTCATGCTCAGGTGATTCATGTTCATGAAAACTTTAAGACATTGACCATTTACCTTTAAAGGTGTCGCAGCCATAATCTTGCAGCGTGATGATTCCATGTGTCACGACATTGATGATGATGAATGGTCTTTCTCCTGTGAATCATTGTGTTGTACTCAGACCCTTTTCTCCATTCATTGCTTCTCTCCTGCGAAGGATTAGTGGACAACGCATATCCGAAGGAATGCACAAATATTTTGAAGAAAGGGCAATGTTGTCATAGAAATGAAGGGCATCTTCTATGTTATAGAAAAGTTGGCTTTCATAATTTTAGCACAGAAAGAGATGTTCCATCATTGTTCACCAATTCTTTAAAAGTTAAGCAAGGTTGAGGCAAAGATGTGCAAGATTATTTCATTACTACCTCAACCCTTTATTTGTCTCTTATGAATGATCTCATGAATTACCCACCAAAATTTGGAAGTTATCTTACATGGGTTAATCCAAAAGTAAAACCAAATTCCATATAAGTATACTTTAGGTTCATTAATCAAACTTGACACCATGTCTAATTTGATTAAAGAAGGCTATTTAACCTAAGCACCATGCTTAATTTAAAGAGCCTTTGGAAGCACAATTTCTACTCCCAAACCAAAGCATACTCATAAAAGAATCAGGAATCATGAAAGAATAAAGAGATTTATTTAAAGAGACAAGAGCATGGATGGTGAACCAGATGAGCATTTGCATTTTTTTAGTTTTCATTATTTCTATGACTTAGCAAGATGAGCAAGGTATAAAGAGAAAGCAAGATAAAGACAACCAAACAAAATTAAACAATGAAGCAAGACATGAATTTCCTAAAGAAATCCACTCCCCCACACTTGGATTTTGCAACATTTGATAATGAGCAAATCCAAGTCTAGGATGTGAAATTTTCTTTTAAATGGTCTTCATTATTGAAGGATGTTTGGTTGGACATACCTTGTGTTTTGCTCGATCATTTTTTTGTTCAAACCTGAAATGGTTAGTGACAAAAATACCCGAAGGAACAATTTCACAAATATTCCCTTAATCTCATTTTACAAAGTCATTTTATTTATTTTAGAATTTTTGGGAAACTAAAAAGAAATATTTTTTTATTTTGTTTTATATTTTTTTTAACAAGCAAACTTTTAATAGAAAATAAGAAGGCTTGGGTTATCTCCCGAAAGTGCTTATTTTTAAGACACAAGCTTGTCTTTGGGAAACCTTCAAGTGCATCTCATGTTGGTGAAGCAGTTTCCCCTTCAACTCCAACATTTGCAAACCTATCCTCAAGACCAAACCCACTACGAGATTTGCAAAATTTATGGTAGACAAACACATCTACAACCAACCTTGCAAAGATGTTGGAAACAAGAAGTATGAAGGGGTTGTAGATCATGTGTGTAGTTATGGTCGAGGGAAGGATTGATTTGGAAGATTTCTCACTTGAGCATGGATTTGATGGGAAGATCGGGGCATAACTTCCATGCTCATTGGTAGAGTCTTCCGTTTGTAGGAATGGGTTAACACTTTCATTCTCATGACCTTTCAAGTCATCCTCAAGGCTTGAATGAGTCATGGCTATTAGCGAGATTGGCATAAGCTCACCCCTTGGATCAAGAACTGGTTTGGATTCTAACCCTTTGATGAGAGGTCGGGAAGACCAAACAGGTAGATAATCTTCACCTATTCTATGACCAAGCTTCTCATTTCCTAAAGTGTTCTCCAAGATTCTCATGATTGGCCTTCCGATAAAGGTGAGATGAAAGGAAAGTCCAGGAAGGTCAAAGATATGGAAATCTAGGAAGATCTTGAGATCATCAACGACCACAAGAACATCATGGAGGACTCCTAAACAATCAAGGATTTGACCATTAAGGAGTCTAAGGTGTTTTTGTGATTGGGATAGATGATCCTTTGATGATGTTGGAACATGGAAATGAGGAATGATGTTGATCCCGAGGCTAGGATCGTAGCAGATTTCACCATCAATGCCCAACACTTGACAAGATATTCTCCTCACATGTGTGGATATTTTAGTGACTTCCTTTGAGGATTCGGCCTCATCTAACCATTCTTGACTTACAACGCTAGATAGATGTTCTAACCGTTGTCTTTGCTCCTCCTAGTCAGATTTATGGCCCTCATGGCTTCCATGCCTCGGGTGTCTTAATGATTTCCTAGAGTCATTAAGTGGGTCATCATAAGACTTGAATGAAGGAACACGTGGGGGGTCATCAGGATCAAGGATGAGTTCGTAAGATAAGTCAGATGTGGGAATAGAGAAGGAGAGGATATATTTGGCTTCTAACCATCTTGGTTTTCCTTCTATAAGCTCACTCGACGTTTCATTATCAGGAATCCCAAGCTTTTCCTGATGTGCCATGTGGGAAGTCGTGGCGCAAGATGATGTTGCTTCGGGAGGTTTCCGAAGAGATTCCTTCATGAGGGGTCTAGAAAGATGTTTCTTAGAAGGTCTCTTTTGGAACAGATAATTTTGGGCATTCCCAAAACCAACAAGATCAGATGAGAGGTTGGCCTCGAACTCGAAGGAATGGTTTATATGTCTAGTTTCTTATTCCTTCGAGATTTGTGGTATTTGTGGTTCAGGATTGATGGAAGAATCTTGGGATAGGAGTGGTGGTGATTCAGCTATCGAGGTTTCTTTTCTAGGGGCTAGTTTTTGTTCTTCCTCGGGTCCTTCATTATAAACGTTAGTAGAGGGAGTGTTTTCAAGAATCTTCGTGAGAAGATTCTTCCCTGCACTAATGGGTAAACACAGGAAGGCTCCCCCGGAAGTTATATCAAGAAGTTGTGTGGAATCTTTGCTAAGATCGACATAAAAGTGTTGTAATAATGTTGGCTCGGTTATAGCAAGATCAGGGCCAGATGATGCTAGATCTAAAAGACGGGCCCATGCCGCACTTAGAGGTTCTTTCTCCTTCTGTGAAAAGTTGATGACCTCTTTTCGAAGACGAATCACACGAGAAATGGGAAAGAAAGTTAGGCAAAATTTGGATTGTAACTTTTCCCATTCTCCGTTTACACTATCTACATTGCGAAAGTACCATCGTTTGGCTATTCTCGTCAAAGAAAACGGAAATAGCTTCCACTTAAGGGTACCTCGCCTCATCCCTTGGATGTTGACACATGAACACAATTATTCAAAGTCACGTAGGTGAGTGTAAGGATTTTCATCTTCAACCCCAGAAAAAGATTGTTCCCGAACTTTGGCTATGAAGCTAGGGCAAAACTCATAGCTAGGTGAAAGGATGGGTTGTGATGATGGTGGTGGCTCCAAACTATGGCCCTTTGGAGATGTAAGATAAGAGATGGATGATTGGTTCATGGTGTGAAAAGGATAAAATGAAAAGAAAGATAAAACATGGATCAATAGGACCAAAGGGTTCTAGTTAAAATATCTACCATTCCCCGGCAATGGCGCCAGAAAGCTTGTTGACACCAAAGGTGGCAAACAGATAAAAGACCGCAAGCGTACGGTTGTCAAGTGTAGCTTTCACCGGGAGTATTCCAGGTATCATATTTTCCACATGGAACGAAAAGTGAGTTAACTAGGATTATGGATATGTCCTATGATGAATCAAGGGAGACTATGATAACTGGGTTGAGAGGTTCGATATAGCAAAGATATCTAACAAGGTACAGCTGGTTATACTGGCTTTATGAGCCCTTCTCTTGCAGGAGGCGATGGGATAGATCAGAAAGAGGACAAAACTCTAACCAGACCGTGCCATCATGTTGTATTGAGGCCCTACCTTTTAAGAACTTATCTTACACACGTGGTGGAATACAAGGACTAGATAGGGTTGTCACCTCCTACTAGCTACCACAAACAATCCATGCGATAAGCGGTTTACAAAGGAAAGATGTAGTTTAGACACCACATCTACACTATTTTTACTACTTTAACCCAACGTTTAAGGCTAAAGCACTCTACTTAAAGTAAAGCGATGAACAAGTGCGAAAAAGATGTATAATAGCTATGCCATAAGTAGAGTATTAAATGCTATAAAGAACTCAGAAGAATCACTTACAAGTGCTGAACTTACAAGAGAATCGCATCCGCTGAGGTACAACTCGGAGAAGACGCCAGACAGGCCTGGCTCTCCTCCTGGCTCTCCTCACTCTCTTCCAACTAGCATAGCACTACTGCAGAGCTACGCTAAGCTAAGTAGTTTCTTCAATGAGGCATGAGTTGAGAGTGAAGGCCTAGGGGGGTATTTATAGCAGGAGGTGGAGTAGGGGCTACTCCGGTGCCACATCAGCGATCCGCGCCTCCTCCATCAGCCACCGTAGGATCAAACCGTCATTGTAACCGCCTTAGATCAATGGTGGAGATGAAGTTGATGAATGGAATCTTTTGGGGACCTGGGGGAGGTCGACCGACCTGCCTATGGCAGGTGGGACCTGCCTCTTCCTTCTAGAAGCTGACCCACCACTCAGGGGGTCTGTGGGTGGCCTCTGGGCCCATACATGAGGTCGGCTGACCTCAATTTGAGGCTTCTGGCTTCCTCCTTTTGTGTGGAGCATGGCCCACATGTCATTGGCACCTTGGCCAAGTTTGGTATTTTTCTGAGATAGTTTGTGGGCCCATGTATCCTCGTGCTTTGATCTAGAGTCGTTGAGAAGAAGCACAGAGGAGATCCAAGGGTGAATCTTCATTCTAGGAGGTCTCTTATGGATCATGGATACATGGGAGGCCTTTGTGGCACCTTAGTGGGGTCGGCCGACCCCCTAGGTGGGCCCACAAGCTCCCAATTGTCCCTATTTGTTAATTCCTGCATAAAACATACTCAAGGTACATGTGGAACCAGTTATTGATAAAATATGCTCTAGCTATGTTATTCTACTCTTGAATCCAAGGTTGTTGATGGTATTTTGAGTATGTAAAAGTATGTCATTCTTACTGTCAGCAGGATGCCTCTAGGGGGAGGGTCTGCCCTCTATTTATACCCTGTGGGATCAATCGCAACCCTTGGATCAAATTGACCTTGAACAACGGTGTAGATTGCATCTAAAGGCTGGTTAGGCACCACCATATGAAGCGTAGAAGGTTAGGACTCTGTGCCAGGCAGGCCATCCTAGGGTAGGGGTCGCCCGACCCCCCTTGGGCCCACCTCATCCTCTGCTTCGTTCTAGTGCCTTATAGAGTATTCTAGTGCGGGAGCCCCATCGGATTACGAAATGTGACGTGTTGGATAGGGATTCTTCTCTCTATTAATTCCTATTTTCCTGTTTAATCCTTGTAAAATTACAATTCACCAAAACTAGTGAAATAATATAAGTTTAAACCCTATTCTATGGTGGTGATTCCTTTTACACCCTTTTCATGGTTTAATTGATGGTATATAATAAGAGTTAATTACCATAAACTCCACCACCGCCTCCACGTCCCGCACGGCCGCATCGTAGGCGCCGACATCGAGCATGGCGGTGTTGGGTGTGAATTTTGAGTTCTGATCGGATGGCCACCTCCTCCATGTCCCCACGCAACCACATCACGGACGCCAGTCACCTATATGCCTCCTCCTCGCCACCAGTGCGCCTTGCGATCGCGGATTTGCTTGTTGTCTGCTCTCCTGGCCTCCACTTCCCTTCTCTTAATGGGCTTTGGGCCGGCATGGCCTGCTAAAAAATCTAGGCTCATCGGGCCGGGCCGACACGAAAAAGCTCAGCAAGTTGTGCCTGGGCTGAAGGTTAGGCCCGCGACCCTTAGAGGCACGGGCCGATCCTGCCGTGCCAGGCCAGGCCGGGCTGGCCCGTTGCCCATTTATACAATGTCTTTCTAGTGTCATTTTTATTCCATCCAAGCTACTTTGTATGATGAATTTGCAAAATGTGAATCGATGGACACGGGTTTGACCATAATGTATACTTCGAGATTCTGCAAAGGGGAAAAACAGTGGAATGCAGAGGAAAAGGAGGATCTCAAATGAATCGAGCGAGAAGCAGAGACGCCAGCGGGCAAGCAATGAAGTCCAGCGGTTTAGCCAATTAGCCGTTGAGGTGTAGCATGGTGGGGCAAATAGCGGCGCTAGGGTATAGGGAAATACGTGCATGAGGCTTCCCTAACCGGCAGTGGAATGTTGAATCAAGCTCAACGAATTTGGGCAGTGCCTGCACGAGATGGCCGTCACGGCGGGTGGCGAGCACCTCGGCTGCGATCGCAACATCTGAGGTGGAAGCGCAACCGTGCAGGTGCGGTGACGAAGAAGGGCCCGTCAGTTTTCCCGTTCCAAAAAGGTGGGTTGGGCTTTTGCGCAGTACGACGGGCTCCATTTGTCCAACGAGTCAGCCCACCAACAAAGAAGCATCCTGGATGTGTAGAGAGCCAAAGGACAAAGGTCAAATCTGGCGAGTGGGCACTTTGTGTTACCTCTGCAGCTTGGTAGGATTTCTAGTCGTCCCGAACTTTTTTTTTATCATCTTTGCATCCATGCACATATATTGTATATAAAAAATTGTTAAAAAAGTAAGTATATATAACAATACTAATGAAAATATCAGCAGCACTCAGGATCTGTTTGGCACGGCTCCTGTTGAGAGGCTTCTCCAATCGGAGCCGTTTTGGAGGAGCCGCAAATAACTCTGACTCCTTTATTTTCTAACTATGCTGAAAAATGATGCCTCTGAAGACCAGCTCGGCAGTGCTCCTCCAAAAGAACCAGAGTCAAAGCAAAGAAGAAGTCCTACCAAATAGCTAGCCCCCATTCATAAGCAGTGTCAAGTATTACATTTACGAGTACAATCGAACTATTCTAAAGTCAAGAAAACGAGGAACAAAATGAAGTATACTCACCGGAGGCTGAGGAATTAAGACTAAACCACGCGCGCACTGTATCAAGTACAAGTAGTAATTTTAATTTGTATATGTATAAGTAATAGTATGATATTGGATTGTTCTTTTTCTAGTGGCACGTAAATATTAGAGGGCTCATCAGTGATAAATTTAAATTGGACCTTCACGGATCGAGACGAAAGGCCGTCATCGCCTAAACTCCTCGGGGCCCGGCGTGTGATCCAATGGCAGCTGACTTGGATATGCACGTGCGGTATACACATCACGTAGCAGTACGTATACCCTTTTGATGGATATGACCGGTTTACATAGTACTAGTACGATTATAATTGGATAAGACGGGATAAGGCTCTCTAGTAGTAACCCTTCTTAACAAACCTCTATAAATTCCTACTGGATCCCTTCGCTCCACCGGCGGCTACTTCTACTTTCCTTTCATTCCGAGATCTGATCCGATCCGATCTTCTCGGCTGGTTCGATCATGGCGGGCGGCAGCTTCACCGAGAAGGGCAAGCAGTATCCGGGAAGATGACGGTGTTCGTCTTCCTCGCCTGCCTCGTCGCCTCCTCCGGCGGCCTCATCTTCGGATACGACATTGGAATCTCAGGTACTGTACCGTCTAATCGATCGATCGATCTGTTCATCTCCGTCGTCCAGATCGACTACCATTATTCATCGTCGATCGACGAACGAACTCCACATTTCATTGCATTGCATGCGTGCAGGCGGCGTGACGTCCATGGACCCGTTCCTGAAGCGCTTCTTCCCGTCGGTGTACGCCAAGGAGCAGGAGGTGGTGGAGACCAACCAGTACTGCAAGTTCGACAGCGTGCTGCTGACGCTCTTCACCTCGTCGCTCTACCTCGCCGCGCTCGTCGCCTCCCTCTTCGCCGGCTACATCACCAGCAAGTGCGGCCGCAGGGTGTCCATGCTTGGCGGCGGCGTCATCTTCCTCCTCGGCGCCGTCCTCAACGGCTTCGCCCAGAACGTCGCCATGCTCATCATCGGCAGGATCTTCCTCGGCATCGGTGTAGGGTTCAGCAATCAGGTGATCATCACCCGCACTTAATTTTAGTTTTAAGTCTTTTATTAATTAGAGATCTATTTGTTTTTATTTTTTCCACGTGTGATAATTCTATTAATTATTTTTCTTACGTGCATGCATCCATGCATTCGTAACGGCCGGTTTAGTTCATGCATGTGTACACGTCAACCGGATAAGATCCACCTGCGTCGCGCAAAATTAGTAGCGAGCATCCGATATTTTGTATATAATACAGACACACACGGAAAAATTGGATCGATCGATCAGAATGTTGATCCGTATGAAAGCCATGCATTATATGTATGTATTCATGTGTTCCCGTACGCACGCGTGTGTGCACTGTGCAGTCCGTGCCGCTGTACCTGTCGGAGATGGCGCCGGCGAAGATGCGCGGCATGCTCAACATCAGCTTCCAGCTCATGATCACCGTCGGCATCCTCATCGCCAACCTCATCAACTACTTCACGGCCAAGATCGCCGGCGGCTGGGGCTGGCGTATCGGCCTCGGCCTGGCGGCGGTCCCGGCCGTCATCATGGTCGGCGGCTCCATCTTCCTCCCGGACACGCCCAACTCCCTGGTCGCCCGGGGCAAGGTGGAGCACGCACGCGCCATGCTCCGGCGCATCCGCGGCACCGACGACGTCTCGCTGGAGTTCGACGACCTCCTGGCGGCCAGCGAGGCCACCAGGGCCATCGAGAACCCGTGGCGGACGCTCCTGCAGCGCCGGTACCGGCCGCAGCTGGCGATGGCGCTCCTCATCCCGACGCTGCAGCAGCTCACAGGGATCAACGTCGTCATGTTCTACGCCCCCGTGCTCTTCAAGACCATCGGCTTCGGCGGCACCGCCTCGCTCATGTCCGCCGTCATCACGGGCCTCGTCAACATGTTCGCTACCTTCGTCTCCATCGCCACCGTCGACCGCCTCGGCCGCCGCAAGCTGCTCCTTCAGGGAGGCATCCAAATGATCCTTGCCCAGGTATGTACGCAACACATGCACAGATAGATCAATCCACAGCCAACAGTCTTTATTTTCTTGTCCAAATATATCTTTGGCAATTGATAGAAAATAACAACATGCATGCTGATCCATGGGCAGTTCGTGCTTGGCACGCTGATCGCCGTCAAGTTCGGGACGACGGGCGTGGCGGAGATCTCACGGCCGTACGCGATCGGGGTGGTGTTCTGCATCTGCATGTTCGTGTCGGCGTTCGCCTGGTCGTGGGGGCCGCTGGGGTGGCTGGTGCCCAGCGAGATCTTCCCGCTGGAGATCCGGTCGGCGGCGCAGAGCGCGGTGGTCGTCTTCAACATGATCTTCACGTTCGTCATCGCACAGATCTTCCTCATGCTGCTCTGCCACCTCAAGTTTGGCCTCTTCTACTTCTTCGGCGCCTGGGAGATCGCCATGACGTTCTTCGTCTACTTCTTCCTGCCGGAGACCAAGGGGATCCCCATCGAGGAGATGGACAGGATCTGGGCCAACCACTGGTGCTGGAACCGCTTCGTCGATGGCGGCCGGAAGGTCGAGCTCACATCCACCGCCGTATAACACGCATCATCTTAGCCACTAGTTCGTGCTACTTTTTTTATCTCGAGGGGAATTGGCATCCCTATTTTTTTTATCTTATTAGTCGACGGAAATTGTCGTCCTTAGCGAGACTTATTTTTTGTTTATTACTGTTGGAGACTGTTCACGTAAAAAAAATTGAACATCCTGGTTGTGTCATATATGCTCCCCTGATTCCAAACATATATAGCAAGGTCGATTATATGCAAAATGATTTTTTAGCTTTGGTCACCGATCTTGTAGACTTAATTTACTACTACTAATTGGGAATCATCCATATAGCGGCCTTCATGTTAATCTCGACGAGGTACTCTATATACACAAAAAAAAAAAAAAGTTCTAACGAAAATAATGATGATTTGAACAAGGGTAAAAGTGATGTGAATAATCCTTCATTTCGATCCGCTCCGAATTCGAATTTTAAAGATATGGAGAAGTATTTTTCAAATCTGCGTGGATACGGATAATCCGAATCCTACTATATGCGGATGTGATATAAGATATGTGATTGATGAAGCCCAAGTACAAGTCAGTCCAACCCACAATACTAGCATTATTATATTATAGTACATATGCATAGTTATTAATTTACTCCCTCTATTTCAAATTGTAAATCATTCTAAGAACCTTAGAGAGTCAAAGCATTTTAAGTTTGACCAAAGATTATAGAGAGAAACATAAAGATTTATGACATCAAATAATTATAGTATGAAAATATAACTAATAAAGAATCTAATGATACTTAGTTGGTATCAAATATGTTATTATCATATTATAAATGTTTGGTCAAACTTTATAAACTTTGACTCTCTAAGATTATTGGAATGACTTACAATTTGGGATGAAGGGAGTATTTTTTTATTTTATTTTAAGCATAAATGACATCTAATGAATTATTTCTCATCATAAAAAAACATGTAAGCACATATTATCCGACTTAGAAAAGTCCGCTTCCACTCCGAAAACCAGTCCGAATCTATACTATTTTCGACATCCTAAAAAGTCTGTTTTTATATTCGAAACCGTATAACATCTGATCTGATCCAAATCCGATAAAAAAAACAGGATTAGGATACGGGGAAGCTGTTATTCACTCCGATCACATCCGTTTTCATCCCTAGATTTGACCATCAAGAGTCTTGTTTATATTTTTGTGTAATATGTGTGATTCGACCGAGATTAACTCGTACAAACTGAACCCGAACAAGTCAAGTGAGCAACTTTAACTCTAGGAGTAAATGGAAATTTGGACCTCTAATCAGCTCTCTACAACAGAATCCCTAAAATCAAGCCCTCTATTTTTTTAAAGTTGCCACGTCAGCAAATTGAGCTACATTTCTTAGTATTAGAACAACTCATAAAATTATATGCTAAATTGTGAGATTTAGCCATTATATAAAATCGAAAGCTCATTTAAAATATAGAGTTACAACAGCCTAACTTAATTGAAAAATACATTATGAATCGCTAGTAAAAATATAGCATCCATCAGCGAAAATCATGTGTGTACTAGTGGAGATACCCAAACATATCAAAGAAAGTATATGCATGCGGTTTGTTTGCGCTTTTCCATATGGCAACGATTGAACGAAGGCGATCATATCTTACTTGATGAAGCAAACTTAGTATCTACTTGACCTACTATATTTGGATGTGACGATGATTCATTTGCATGGGTCTTTTACCTCACCGTGAGGAGTGAAGGTGACTTCTTTGATCTACCTAAATAAATCAATTTTGAAAACTATTTTAAGTCAAACCTTTTTACGTCTACTTTGAAAAAATACAAATATGTATTATACCAAATAAACATATTATGAAAAGTATAGTTTATGGTGTTTCTAATGATATTAATTTAGAAAAGTTGGTATTTTTTTATAAATTCAGTAAAATCCAAAAAAGGTTGATTTAAAATTTATATTTTATATCACTTTTCCTATAGTTCTTCTTGAAATTTAAAAAGATTTCAGGCAACATTAATATACCACCAACTAGTTGTTAATTTTGTATTTTATTATTTATCTTTGTGTTATAACATATTAAATTTATGTCCTAGTCCTTCTATAGAAATAATTGTAATTGTTAAATTATCTTTGTGCCAACATATATAAGATTTTGTCATGTTTGTAGTTTTGTTTAACATGGTTTTTATTTCTGAAAACAAAAATTACAGACTATGTCTATATAAATTACAACGAACTAAAACTGTAATTTTAGTATAATATATATGCAATAACCGTCGCCGGAAAGAAAACTAAAATCCATACACCTGAAATTTAGCAAATCTCATTTTATATATATTCAAGGATTGATGTAGTACGTGATAAGGCCGTGACAACGCCTTGTTAGTCATGCTTGAATTGGGAGAGGTACATCAAACGCTGCAGATCCTCCTCTCGGCGAAAATTCAACAATATGGTTTTCACCGCCTTGATATGAAACCTGCGAAGAGATTGGAGGAACCAAACCAACAGGTAGCTCATGCCGAATACGTGGACTCTGCTGGCACCTTGGCTGCTTGGCAGTGACGAAGTCACGTTGATTGATCCGAGTGTACAGACACCAGAATAAAATAAAAAAATAATTAATAGATAGTAAATTTTATTTTTTATGCACCACTCTAGCCTAAGCATATGCACCACCGTGACGGTATGCACTCGAGTCCTTGATACTCTAGCTTCGCCACTGCTGTCTGGCAACCCAACCGAATCTGTCTGCGCATAATACTATGCTATCCGCGTCAGCTGGCCGACCATTTCCGTGTAACAATAACAATCAATCAACCCTAATTCGCCGGCACCACATGTGTAACCTACGAGAAGATACCAATGACCGTCTGGCGCCGAAGCAATTTGTCATGTCCCGCTTCAATTAAATTAAATCAAGTCAGGCCACCACATCATCATCAACCATTAAGATACAGCCGGCGCCTCCTCTAGTCTAGAGTATTTATTTAAAAAACAGAGCCCTTCTTTTCTTCTAATAACCAGAATTCATCAAAAGCAGAACAAGGGGGGAAAAAATCTAGGGTTCTTTGAGCAAAAACCCGTACGTCAACTGGCGATAATTTCAACACAAGACAGTTGACAAAACCGCGCGCTTGGATACTGCTTTCCGGGTTCCAATCCAATCGAGTGGAGGTGGAGCACATATTCTCAACTACCGCAGCTTCCACCTCCAGACCATTCATCCTCTGCTTCGTCCCAACCCAACCATCACCATCATCCATCGCTAAGCTATTACTAATCGCCGTGTGCTCGTGGTCATCGTCTCCCTCTCCTCTGCCTCGACCGCCAGGAGCAAGAGCAAGAGCCCCACCCATAGCCTGCCTGATAGCCATGGACCGGTCCAAGTCGTACGCGGGCGGGCGCATGCAGATCGAGCCGTACTACGGCGGCGCACGGCCGGACTTCCGGTCCTACTCCTACAGCGCCGGCGGAAGCGGCGGGGGCGGGATGGGGCCGTCGTCCTACTCCTACTCGTACCAGTACGAGTTCGGCGGCGGCCCTGGGGTGGGGGCGGGGGAGGAGGTGAAGCGGAGCAAGTCGAAGCGGCGGTGGTTGGCGCTGGCGGACCCGGACATGGACCGCAAGCGCCGTGTGGCGGCGTACAAGGCGTACGGCGTGGAGGGCAAGGTGAAGGGCTCCTTCCGCAAGAGCTTCAAGTGGATCAAGGACCGCTACCTCAACCTCGTCTACGGATGGTCCTGATACTCTATGCTTTAATTTTGGCTCTGCCTCCTCGATCTGTCTGTCCTCTCTCTTCTCCATGCTTGCAGCTTGCACAGCTTGCTTCATATGTCATCACATCATGGATGGATTCATGGTGAGTACATACAGCATATATATACATTATATATACATATATAAGAGAGCAAATGTTTCCATTTTTCCTTCAGCTTG
This sequence comes from Microstegium vimineum, assembly GCA_022036555.1. Lineage (NCBI taxonomy): Eukaryota > Viridiplantae > Streptophyta > Magnoliopsida > Poales > Poaceae > Microstegium > Microstegium vimineum. Next base: position 44,066,830 of record CM039134.1, on the reverse strand, counting down.
TTTGGCTTTGGTAGATGCATGATGTTGTTCTTGGTGATCTGATTCCAGTCAGTCCAAGTGTTCTGATGAGATGTAACTCAAGGGGTTGTTTCAAATCAAATTGGTAGAAATGAATCCGTCGATCAAGAGTGATCAACGGCTCTGCCTACGTGGTTGCTGTTATCTATCGTTTGATTCTTTCTCAGCTCTACACTACATGGCTGTGTTTATTTTTAGATGTATATAAGCTTTTGCTTAGTTTTAATTTTTCTGGTCAATTACTGGGCGCTGATGCAATTTTTTAGCTTGCGTGTGTGGATTTAGTCATAGAGTTGGCGTGCGTGGAAGCGACGTGGAAACTTTGCCTTTTCACTGATCTATTTCCATTGGTTGGCGATGACATAGGCGATCATGTTTCTCCTCTGTTTTTTTGACCACTTCTTGCTACAAGTCTTTAACATTACTCTATCTGTATGCCTCTGTCATAAATTATAAATTATTCTAACCTCTTTAAGAATCAATTATCTTAAATTTAACTAATTTATATAATATAATAATAACATTTATAGTATTAAATAAGTAAAATATAATTAATTAATACCACGTATGAGCATTGTCAACTATAGTAGTAATACGTATGGTTTGTATCTTAATTTATTTTCTATGTCCACAGACACAAGCTGGTGAACACGTAATATATAGTCGTGCTTAAGCGACCAATATTTTTTTTGGTAAAGGACAAAATTGACTTGTAAAAATTTATAATGGTTTGTAGAGTGTCACCCTACCTTTCGTCCGTGTAAAATGGACTGCTTAGCCATCGGAGCTTAATAAATTTTTCTAGTAGATTGAGTCATTAGGGTTAAATTTTTTATGTCAAAGTTTTTGGTATTGGACTTTTATCTCCTTCTTCTCCTCTTCTCCGACAATGGTGAAGGAGAATGGTCGAATCCTCTTATCTATGACGGCTTCGTTGAAGACGAGGATGATAACTTTGGTGTCACCTTCTTCATCGATATGATGATATGGAGATTTTTGTTTCCAGGCAGCGGTAAAGGCGAAGATGATATCGTCTCCATAGAATAATTTTCTCCAGTCTTTTTTTGTTTTGTTGTGGTTAGATCTGGCCATGATGTAAGACTAAGGAGAATAGTTTTCAGCTCAGTCTTTCTCATTCTTCGGTGGCAGAAAGAAGAAAAAAAACCAGAAAGAAGAAAAAGATCATCAATTTCACCTATAGAAATGTTAGCCGTCGTTCGTTGGACGGTTGTTCTCAGACCATTTGTCGAGTGTTTGCCTGTGCGGTCATCCACACTGCAAAATGATTAACATATTAGGTTTTGAGTTGTGTTATTTACAGCGTGAGTACTATTTTATATTATAGAGTGTTTGTACACATATTGATGTACCTAGGTTTTATATAATATAATTTTTCTTTCATAAAAAAAAGAGTAGTAAGCAGTAGTAACAAGGCCCTAATAATTTTTTTATATAAAAAAAGAAGGCCTCAATTCCTCTTCTATCTCTTTTGGAACTCAGTCTGCGGGAGTTTCCTACAATAACTTTCTATTTTGATTTTTAATTACAAAATATATAAATTCTCTCTAACAGTTTGTTAAAAGAGATTTTTTAAAATAAAAAAATTATTATATATTCTCTAACTCGTAAGTTTCACAGTTGAGAGGACTTTGGTATCTGCTCCCCATTGAGTGTTTTTCTTGAAAAAATGGAGTAAACTAGACCCATGAATAATTTTTAAAAATAAAGGTTTTTAATGAGAAAACGGAAACAAAATAACGATTATTAAAAGAAATTTGGTTATTGTTCTTAACAAAAATTGTTTATAGAAAGCTAATATAGGAAACTATTTGAGAGAAAAATAAATTAAGATTACTACTTATTTTGTTAACTCACTAGATTTATTGGTTTAGAAAGTAAATTTTAGGAAACACAAGTTGCTCATAGGCCTCAACTATAATAAACTATGACAGATTAAAAAAAATCTCGAAAGGTTTTTTCTATGGCCACGTATATCCTATCAATCAAGGAACAAAATACAGGACCTTGTGCAGAACGTAGGGGTTTTGTTGGGACAAATATTCCGAGCAAAAAAATCTGCCCGTAAAACCATCAGCGTCATGTATGTACAGTGAATTAATTAATTAATTAAATGACTGCAGCTTTGCTTCTGGAGTAGGCCCGGCGAAGCGACGTTATGTTGCCGCCGTTCCACAGAACAACAACATTTGAGGCCGTGGATCTGCTCCATCCAACGGTCAGTTGACCGCGATGGTCAACACACGTACTCGTGGTCCTGGCGCACGTGGAGCTCACGCGGGGTCACGCGGTTAAGTAACCTGAACCTGACGGCCCCGTCGCTGTTGTCATCGCTGTCACACGCGTTGCTCACGAACAGATCCATTTCCACTGCCAATTCGTTGCCTCTCCAATTCTTTTGTACACTCTCTCCTTTATATATATATATATATATATATATATATATATATATATATATATATATATATATATATATATATATATTATATATGGGCAATGGGCACAAACAGCCTTGGCCCGTCGGCTCGGCACGAGGCCTGACCAGCGGGCTTAGGCTAGCACGGCCTAAGGGCTTAGGCCCGTCGGCTTTTTATGTGTTGTTTGTTGCTTCATATATTGCTTTGACTTTAGACATTTGGTCGGCTAATGCTAACGAGGATTACATTAGTGTTGTTGCTCACTATGTGAATGCTGATTGGGAGTTATAGAAAAAGGTTATTGGTCTTAGATTGATTGAAGTGTCACATTGTAGAAAATATTGCTGAAAGAATTATTGTTGTTGTTGTTGAGGAATTTGGTTTGATTGATAAGATTTCTCTGTCACTGTAGATAGGAGGGATGACTAATGCTTTCTGTTTCTGTTGTATCTTAATGTATTTATTAAGGTTCAACTAGGGACAATTATTTTAGTAAGCCGCAAGCAAAGTACGACACTACTAAGTAATTAATGACCTATAAATGGGAGATGGACTATAGAAGATTCAATAGGGTTATAAGAGTCACCCCTGCGAGCTACCACCGATCCAGAATATAGAGAAAATCTATGAGCTAAGTCTAAGCACTATGCTTACATTATAAAAGCTACTTTGCCCCTAGGCGCGACTAGAAATAAAGTACTCAAAAGAGAGTCACATACCTAATAAACAATAATAAAATGATGAGAACTTACTTGCAAACTGAAGTTGATTACCAGAGTGAATCTTAGACAAAAGACCGTGGCTAATGATCTTGAATCCGCAGGTACAAGAAGTAGAAGCAGCACCGACAGGACGACACTCCCTCCGAATTCTCTCCTTACCTCTCTCTCTCTTCTAATTCTAATATAAGACTAGATTCTAAACCTAAACTAGAAGGAGAACTAGTCTTCTTTTTGATAGCTGGCTCTAGAGAGGTTATCCTTTCAAGGAACACCTTTGATCCTAACTGGAGATCTGAATTATAAATTATAGGATGCAACTGGGGAAGATCTGGGTCTCCTTATATAGTCAGATGGGATAAACCGTGACCCTCAGATCAAACCGACCTTGAACAGCGGCTTATATTGCATCTATAGATCGGTGGAATGCCGCCACACGAAACGTTGGGGGGAGGAGGACCCCTTGGCCGGCCGGCTGTAACACCCGGTTTTAAGAACAAAACCGGATATACACCATATGTGAGCCCAGGAAGTCAAATCTCACATATAGCCACAAATTAAGGTGATATCAAAAGACAATACTTAAATATATAACATATAAGGTCAAAGGATAACCTTAGCACAGCAAAAAGCGGAAAGACGACTCCGAACTTCAGGTGAAGACTCCACTTCCACAGGAACCAACTGACTGGTTGATCACAAGCCTATCTCTTCTAACTCTTGCAAACTGGTACCCATCCGGGATTTTTATCCAAGTATTGAAAATAAAGCAAGCGTAAGTACATGTCGTACTCAACAAGATAACATGGGGTTCATGAGGCTCAAAAAGGATAGACACGGGTTTAACTGCATCAGCTTTTAAGTGAGTCATAGTTTTAGCAGTTGAGTAGCATCAAGTTCAACATAAGCCCAAATAACCACATGATCAGGTGAACAAGATATAATGCTTATATGAACAAGTCACAATAATCAATAACAAATAACAACTGATGAGCCATGACATAAGGACATCACACAGTAAGGAGCCCAAGCCACTCGTAACCGTGAGCACGGCTATCATGATAGTTTTTAACTCTGCGCAGAGGTGTACATCTTTACCCACAAGTCGTGAATTGCCCTTTCGCCAGAGGACGCGACCCTCTTATCCCACTTCCAAGGTAGGCCGGCAGGGTTCACTACGAGACCGTTCACAGAATCCACTAATAGGTAACAACCCACTACAAGTTCCCTTTAACGAGATCGCAAGAACTCCCCTCCCAGAAGTCACCGCAGCGCACCTTCTGGCAGACCAAGTCCCTACTTTCTCAGAGCCCTTCTTGCGTCCTCTCAGGTAAGTTGTCACAAACTAGCAAAAGTCTAATACTGAGTCAAGCCAGAGCCCATTAGCTTATGGTAGTACTGTTTTCTCGGGGTAATCTCTTACAGAAATATCCCTATGAGTGAGAACACAGGTGTGAGTTCCTGATGTTCCACCTATAGTCCACGTTGCTAAAAAGTCATATTTTATCGTTATTGCATATATCATTAGTCAAGTTACAAGATCATGGTTATTCTTTATGAGCACTAGCTTAAGCTACCCATATGCAAACCCTCAAAGGTGACAAGGTACAGGACATCAAATCTAGGTAATCCTCACGGGTAACAAGGTAGACACATGCATATGAATTAAGTATTTAAGGTGAATAGGACAACAAGGAAGATCTCATGCTATACTTGCCTTAAACGCTTAGATCCTTTCTTCAACTGATTCTCAACTTCAGATGGCTTCTTCTTGATCTCCACGTAGCACTCACCGATTGGACAAGATAGTAAACACCACACAAACAGCTAAACAAACATACATAACATACAATAGATCTATTTAGAACAATACACCAATCAATGAAAAGAGCTTTAAAAGAAAACTACGTCTTTCTACGGTCACATAGACGCGAGAAACACACTAATCGAATCTATAGCGGAAAAGAAACGACTACCGAAAGATTAGCTTTTAAAAAGAAACTAGGCTTCATTTATTTTATCTATATAAAAGCATGTATTGGATACTTCAGAGAAATATCTAAACTGAATTAATTCACATTATATTTTCTTGGAAAACAAGATTAAACTAGGTATATATATTATTTTATGAAAAGCCGAGGTGGAAACCCTAATTTATTTTAATTGGAAAACCATTGCTTATAGATTAATCAATTATCATTTTACTTGAAAGAATAAAACATATTTATTACTGCTACTACCAGGTAGAGCTTATCGTTACGAAACCAACGCAACTCGAACGGGATAAAACGGATCTAGAACGAGAGATTTAGAAATTAAACTAGATTTTGAAAAGGGCAAGATTAAAACATTAAAAAAATTAATTTACTTTTATTTTCAAAAGACTTTAACATAGATGAAAACTGTACCATTAGACAGATCTTGAAATTACGGATCTAACGCAACTTGTTTGGGCCAAAACGGATTTGAAACGAGGGAGATATAGGGTTTTGGAAACTCGGTGGCAATTTTGTAAATAAAGATTTTCCTTTTATTTTGAATAAAAACAGATCTGAACCTGAGTACGCCTTCCAGAGGAGAAAACATAAACCCAGAGGGCGTTTTGGACGGCGGGTTGAGAAGAAGAAGTTGGGGGTCTCTTTAGCAAAATTCCCCTCGAAGGGGTATCTTCTAATCTCATCCGTTGATCTATGATCAGATGGATCAGATAGAAGGGGAGAGGAGAGAGAGAGGCTGGCTGTTGACCTGGTCACCGTCCACGTGGCTGCTTGGGATTGGGTGGCCTACGGTGGACCGGCTGAGGTGGCCACGGGAGCGGGATTGTGGACCCTGTCCACACTGTTCCATAGACCGAAGGGGTATGCCCCTTAAGTGATCTAATCTGGACCCTTGGATTCAGATCAAGCGGTGGAGAGAGAAAGACAGAGGAAGAAGGAGGAGGCGTCGACCTGGACAGGGAGGAGCACGGCGGCCTCCATGACCGGACCGGGCGAGAGCTCGCCGGAGATAGCAGATAGGGGCCTTCGGGGCACCAAACGACACACCGAGAGGTTCGGGAGAACGAGGGAGAGGGTGCGAGCTCATCTGCGGACTTCGCGCGAGCAGAGAGAGGACGGAGGCGGCTGGCGACGTACGACCGCGGGCGCGGGCTTTCTGAGAACGACGCCGACACGGTGAGAGTGGGTAGAAGAGAAATTGAGCGCGGGGTGAGATGCAGGGGTGGAACGCGGGCTCACCTGAGACCAAATCGGGGTCCGGGGAGGCACGGTGGCGGTCGGCCACGACGCGGACGGCACTGCTGTTTCCGCAAAGCAGCGGCGAGGTCGCGTGAGCCAATTTGGAGGTGAGAGGGAGGAGCAAAAGGCTCGGCGGGTTCGGTAGACCGACCCGAAGCCCTACCGATGAGCTGTGACGGTGTCGAAGCGGCTCTGCGGCGGAGCTCCGTTCGGCGGCGGGGACTGCAGCGCGGAGTCTCGGTGGCGACGCTCTGCTTGGCGGCTGCGAGGCGAGGTGGTGCTCGGTTCGGGGAGAAACAAGGGGACACACCCGCTATTTAAAGGAGCCGGGGAGGGGGAGTTGCGGCGTGACCCGCACGCCAAGGCAGAGGCGACGTCGGAGTTGGAACGGACTCTGCTTCGGCAGAGTCCCGATTGGGGACGGTGGGAGGAGGAAGATGACGGGTGGGGACGAGGTGTCAGAGAGAGGAGAGGGAGATGACAGGTGGGCCCAAGCTGTCGGTTGAGAAGAGAGGGGAAGACACTGCGCTGCTGTGGGCCTTCGGGCGATGCTGGGCCGAGGGAAGGGTGGAGGAGAAGTGGGCCAAGCCCATGCGGCAGAGCTGGGCCAGGAGAGAAGAAAGGAGAGTGGGCTGGGAAGGGAGTTTTCCTTTTCTTTTTCTCTTTATTTTTCTTTTGCTTTTCCTTTTTTTTTCTCCAAAACCTTTTTCAAAACATTTTGAAATTCTTTTTTTTGCTTTTGGTAAAAACCAACCAACAAAATAAAACAATGCAAGGCATGGATGCACAAACACTTTGCTAAACCTAGGTTTCTTTTAATTTGATAAAAAGTTTTTAGTTTCCTATATTTTCATGAGCACGAAATTCAATTTAAATCAAATTCAATCTATTTTCAAAATTCAAAATTTTCGGGTGTTACACCGGCCCCCCCTTTGGCCCGCTTCGGCCTCCGCTTCGTTCTGGTTTCCTCTAGTGTCTTATAGAGGCTTCTAGTGCTGGTGCCTGATCAGTTTGCGTAGGGAAACGTGTCGTGGTGGGATTCTCCTCTCTCTAGATCCTGTTTTCGTCCTTGGAAAATACAGTTTAACCAAAGTTGTAGAATTCTGTCAGTTTAGACCTCAAACATATGTTGAGTGATGGTTCCGGTATGTTCTAGAGTCTTCCCAAGTTGAATTCCATAGCGGTTTTGATATCTTCCTCATCGGAGCTCCAAATATACTAAGTGGTAGGCCCGTTTCGATTGGCTCGACGAGCTCTTCGCAATTGTGCTCTCTAATTCATCACTTGAGATATTTTTATATAGTGAAACTTGAATATCCTACAAAAACAAGTGAGGACACCACAACTCATGGAACTCGTTAGAATTAAACCCTACAATTATGCTTTGTGATTCATTTCTTATTATTTCATGCAATAATTTATGGTTATATTTAGAGTTTAGTGGCCATCAATAGCTAGTATATCTTGAGATTCACAAGAAGTCACCATAATCGTCTTGGGACTCGCCACTTATCCTTGAATATTAAGCATCTTTTTAGTGTGATATATCTACAAAAATTAGAGTGACTTAGTCATATCTAAGACTAAACCTGAATGCAAATGTCTTTCACCACAACAAATCTAATCAACTGAGATAAGTTTAATCCACACTGCAATGACACTATTAGTTACAACTATGCTATAAATAGACATCCAATCTTAACCAAACTAGTTCCCACGTGAAATTCACTAATCATAAAACTTATGTGTAATCATAAATTTCTAAAAAATAATATCGATATTTATATAAAAGCAAACATCATGCAACTCACAAGATTTTTTTTATTGTGACTATATTTGCATATCCTAACACATATGATGATATTTTGACATTCATAATTTATAAACTCCTACAACCTCTAAGCAAGAACTACACAAAGGACCTCTCTAGGCTGCCACAAGTGTCACTGGTCTGACAAACTTGCATTAACATGAGCATTATTCAGTCTATGACGACATCAAATCCAGATGCTTATTGCCAAATTACAATATATTTTGTTATTCTCATTATCATAAAAAAGAAAATAGATCAACCAAAGATGATATATGTTTCGATAATCAAGAAACCAATGCTAACAGTACACAAGAACATTTATCCACATACACACTTTTTTATATGTGCCATTATGCATTTATCTACCAATTTCACATAAAAGTTGCTATAACCTTGCCTCCGCTCCACACCATACATTGATTTTCTGCTTCAAATTTCTTGCTACAACCAGCTAGGAAGTTTTCTAAGAAAGCAGTATAAATGCTGCCAAGAAAGAAGAAGAAATACAAAATTCACAACACTAAATAATAGTTTACACATAGTTTAGCGCTGGACAGGAAGGAAGTTTACAATGCAAAATCACCTGAAAATGGAGAATTGATGGCTTCACTGGTCTAGTGTTGTTGTGCTGAAACTCATAATGCTTGCTGCTCAGCTCCACTTGCTTACACAACTAAAAAAATGTTTTTCTTTAATAATTAAAAATCTTGAACAATTGAAATAATAAAACATCATATATTATTGGATAATTGTGAACCTAAATACTAAAAATATGCATTATAATGAATTATGGCATGCTACTCACTCCATTGTAAATTGTAGTTCACTTCAGCTTTGTATTACGTCAAACTTCTTTAACTTTAATAATATGTATAGAAAAAATAATTAAATATTTATCAGAGGTCACAAACAACCTAACCACACAATCAGAGGTCACACACAACCTAACCACACAATAACTCCAAGATCAGCAAGGCAAATCGATAGATCAGTGAGGCCGATTTGAAGCTTGTTTATTTACCAATAGAGCTTGAGAACCCCTCCTGGGAAGACCAGTTGGGGAGATGCACGCTGAGATTATCCTAGGCCCAACAAGGTCACCTAGAATGCAACCTAATCTCATCAAGAGACACGCCGATTAGTAGGGGATTGGAAAAGTAAGATTAAAAAAGTAAATGCTGCAATTTTAAATGATTGGATGTTGGATTTCTAAGTCGATCGTGATTCTTCGATATATTTTATATATAGGCCTTATACCTGTAGAAAACATATTTTTGTAAATTTCCCATGTCAAAAACATGAGCCAGAACCGAGTTAATAAACTCTAACTGATCTCTAAACAGTAGAGAAACTAGCTTGGCTGGTTTGGAAAACCGGCTAGGCCAGTTCTCACAAACTAGGCCAAAACCCATCTTTTTATCCTCGAGACTCTAAATGTGATGATCCAAATAGTATTCTTGATCGCCTTGACACCAGGAACATCGTTACGAAGTCCTTAATGTCTTGGGCATTTTTCGCTGTTAGTAGACGTTATAGATTTTGAGGCATTTTCCATAAACTTGATTTAGGTTAAAGAAGTTTAATTAGAATGTTTTGTGAAAAGTTTTGAAAACACATTTAGATATAAATTAGGCCTTGTTTAAATCTTTGAAATTAAATTTATTTTAATAATTATAATTGAGATACATATTAATTAAGCTAATATAGTTGTATATGGATTATATTTGTATATTATTAGTGAGAGACATACTCATTTCTTTCATTTTTACCTGATCTATAGAATCAATTTCATCTTCTACCATATGAATTTGAGATAGATCTATATGTGAACTTTGAAAAGTGGTGAAATGCCAAATTCTAAGCCGAATAACCTAGTCTATTAAAGTAGATTCTTCCACTCTATGAATTTGAGATAGACCTGTGAATTCTGAAAAGTGATGGAATGTTAAATTCCAAGCCAAATAACCTAGCTTATTAAAGTAGATTTTTAATTCTTTCAAATAAAAGGATCCAAATTGTCTTAGAGTATTTTGAATTTTTTAGAGATAAATCTAAGTTTTGGAAGGTTGTGGGATGTTTTCAGAATTTTTAGAAATCTATAGATATTTTCTATGTTTTAATAGCCTTATATATTATCAAGTGTGTACTGATTTTTTATATAACTGAAAAAAGAGAGAAAACCGTTTTTGAAACTACCTCATACAGTCCAGGAAGTTAACTTGAATGGTCCTGAGAGTGAGAGAGTCTAGGGGAAGATTTCTGGTTCTGGAGTTTTTGAAAGAAAAAGTGAGATTACGATGGTTGATCGATAGTTCAGGAGTCCAACAGGATCAGTGCATCACCATCACAGATTGGGCTGCCGGTGGAGCTCACGTAATGAATGACCAGGCCCAAGCCCAGCCGACAGCTGCGGAACACGGCCGTAACCGTCGCCGCAGCACCCGCCGCGGCGACTACACAGTACTAGGCCTATAGCCAAGCCTAGGCGCAGCCGTGCACCCATCGTGTCCCCCCTTTTCGTCCTTGTTCCTCTCCGTCGCCGGTGTGCCCGCCTCCTGCCTCGCTCCCCCTACGAGCGGTCGTCAGGGGATCGGGATGGCCTCCCACCATTCCGAGCCCCTCGACCCCGCCGCTGACGCCCCCTCAGGTGCGGCACTTGCCTCTGCCTTCCCCGCTCTCTCTCTTCATCATCCTGGTGGCTCCGGCTCTCCCAGTGTTGCTCTGCTCGCTGTGTAAATCGTGGCGGGTCAGGTCGCTGCGATGCTGCTGCCCCGTGCTCCGTTTCGCTTGAAGTGCCCACGATTCGCGCTCATAGTGCTGCGCCCGGGCGGCTCGAGCGCCTGCGTCTGTGCTCGCGGGGCCGCATCGGCGTCCGCTGCTTTTAGGGTTCTGGGAGTTCGTTTAGTCCTTGTGTACTTGTGCTTTAGCTTCGACCTTGCTGTATTTTGTTGGAGCGTTTTGTGTCATGGTTTAATCCTAGGGTTTTAGGGCTCGTAATGTTGGTATGCAGATGCTTTTTGATTGCGCAGCTAGCCACTTCGTGCTTGTTGCTCTAGGACTAGGATTTGTTTTTCGGGCGGGATTGCAGGACGACTTAATAGAGTGAATGCCGATAGTTCCAAGTGAAATACTTGTGCTCTTGAACGGCCTATAGTTTTGTACTTTGTATGCAAATAATTTGTAGATATCCTAATGCTTGCAATAATTACCTGCTGATAGGTGATTGCTACTTCATCAGTACTCTTTTTAGCATTGATAGGGAATTAGTTTTGTAGCTGCATTGTACCAGAAATTCTGGAACAAGAGGTTTGTATGATTCCATTCCATGCACCTTACCCATTTGCTTAATAGTTTGGCAGTGAAATTGGCTGCATCTAGGTACCTGTGTGTTTTCTTGGTTGATTTTTGGCTCGCTAGGATCGGTTATCTTGCTCAGAACTTGGAGCTTCTTTTGTCCATATAATTTCCCCTTGATTTGGGGTTGCTTGTACATGTGCACCAATGAATCAATTTTAGTTGCTTTGTGTGTACCAATGAACCAATTTTAGTTGCTTTATTTTCATCACTTGAGTTCTCTTGCAGATAACAACCCAGAATTACCATGCCCCCCTTATCATATTGTTACCAAACCTGGTCAACTCCCAGTCGAGTTTCTTGAACCCTCAGCTGCCCAGAAGTTGGTAATTGGATTTGACTGTGAAGGTGTTGATCTCTGTCGTAATGGTGCTCTCTGTATTATGCAGGTGAGCAAAAGTAAACCTTAGCTGGCATGTTGTTGTATTATAGGATTTTGTTTCTTGATTGTGAATTGTGATATCACTCTGTATGCGGCAGCCATGCATTTTTCTTATAACTGGACTAAAATGTTACTTCATTACCTTCAATGGCCTTCATTATTCCATGAATTGATTCTGCTAAAAATTATACTTCATTACCTTGAATTCAAGGGTCACATATTTACATGTATCTTTTCATGCACCTAGACTTAATATGCTTACTGTTTCATCTAACCTTTATATATACTTGTCTTGCTCTTGACTTTTGAGGTTGTCCTAAAGTGTTCATCTCCCTACATCTAAGATCCTGATGTAGGATACTTTTTGTTGGTTGTCTTTATATTGCAGCTTGCTTTCCCTGATGCTGTTTACCTAGTTGATGCTATTGTGGGTGGAAAAGAACTTATTCAAGCTTGTAAGCCCGCACTTGAGTCTGATCATATCACCAAAGTTATTCATGATTGTAAAAGGGACAGCGAGGTGCCTAATTATGCATTTAAGAACTTTTAGCTTGCTATGTTTTCTTTTTCTCCTTCTAGGAGGTTGAAAACTTGATTAACTAGTTTAGACTTTATCACTTTTTGCAGGCTTTGTATTTTCAGTTTGGCATCAAACTGCATAATGTGATGGATACACAGGTAATCACCACATATATTTACTTGCTCTATAGGAATAATTTCTAGTGATTTTGATAAGTAGGTTAATTTCTCTGTACTATCAATGTATAATCGTGTTCTCTTCTTTGGCACAACGCTTTAGAACTCAGCATTATCATGAATTAGGGACTGCATAAGTACTTGTTTGGTGCCCCCCCTTCTAGGGAGTTCTCTGTAGTACTCCATACTCGTATTAGATGTCGTTTTGGACAGCGACACGGTGTCTAAAACATAACTTTGACTGCTTATTTTTTGAAAAATATTTATTGAAATGAAATATAATATATGTATATTTTTATGAAAGTATTTTTCATGACAAATCTATTGATATGGTTTTCATTTTTCCAAACTCAACAACTTAAAAGTTATTCATGATTTATATTCCTAATGTATGACTCAAACCTTGTCCAAAACAATCTAATAGGAGTATGGAGGGAGTAATAGGTAAGATACTGTAGTTATTTTTCAAGAGAAAGAAAGGCTTAAATTACTATTATTGTGTGCAGATCGCTTATTCTCTGATACAAGAGCAGGAGCAGGAAGGAAAAAAGAAGACATCTGAGGATTACAATTACATATCTTTTGTCACCCTTCTTGGTGATGAACGATACTGTGGTATGTAGTATGTACTATGCTCTGATTCGAGCTGTATGCCTTTTCATGAATGCTACCAGACTTTTTTTACATATTTTCTAAGGTAGATTTATTCACTGCAATTTTCACTTTGTATGATGAAACTTAGTCCTGAAGAAAAATAAATAAATTTGTGCAGCTTTTGCTTAAGTTTGACCGATGTGCTTATGCTTTATGCCTTTATGTCATAATATGCAATGGAATCTATTGCAAGTGTTTGGCCATAAGTCTTGTCGACACGATTTAGTAGTCTGGAGGCACGGTGTATACTCAGTGCATAAATATGATTAGGATCCTTTCTATTTTTGTGTGCATACATAACAAACCAAGATGGTATTTTTATTTGATTGTTGTATTTTTAGTCAAATTTCAAATATAACAGCAGAATTCAGGCATCATGTGCTTCCAATGCTATGTTCGCTGTATTAAATCTTGTGTTCGGGGATACCAAGTATCAACCTGCCGATGTAGTCGTATTGGGACCTTTGACGGAAGGTCGAAGACCATCTTGAGTGCGAGGCGAAGCTGTGTGACTGTGTCAAGGCTTCACACACAATTCCAACAGCTCAGCTAGTCCCACATCATTACAACAAGCCATCTAGGACTGGTAGAGCTGAATATCTGTGCAGCTATGGTGAAACCCAAAGTCCTAGACCGAAATATACGAAGTGAAAGCCAGAAAACTAGCCCATTGGCCCCTGTAGGAACCACTTGTCCTCCATTGCTGCAAGTTCCTATCATCAACTCTTGTGAATTCTTATGTGTTGCAACCATTGCCACCATCCCCCTTCACTGTTGTCTAGGCCTTGCTGCTGGCAGCCATCATTGTAAACTATTGTCAACTTATCAGCCTTCATTATGCTTCCATCGCATCCTACTTCACTAAGGCTTCTCCCTTCCTCTCCATCCTCTTTTTGTCTGCTCTATTCTAGATCTAGATCTAGTAGTAGCAGAGTAGCTATTTCAAACTTCTCTAACTTTGACCAAGTTTGTATAAAAATATATTAGCATCAACGATAAAAAATAGCACTATCAAGACATTTCATGGCGGATATAATCATGGTTTCAAAGGCAGCAAGGTGAGCTGGGTATGCCTTATCACCTAGGCTACAAGGCGTAACTAGACCCCCAAGGCGAGCTTGGTACACCTGGATGCCTAGGCGACACCTTTGAAATAGAGGATATAACTAAACTAATTTAATGTTGTAGATTTTGTTGGATTTTTCTATGAATTTGGTCAAACTTAGAAAAGTTCTAAGGACAAAACTAAAATGACCTATACTTTGGAATGGAGGGAGTAGCAAGTAGTATCTCATGGTTGCTGCAAGTTTCCAAAACGTCACAATAGTCACTCAGTGCATGGCATGGAGACTTAACCATGTATTATCAGCCTGTGAGTAACTTATGGCTGATCTTGATCTGTTTGTTTCAGCAAAGTGATAGTGCTGATATCTTTATTGGGCCAAAATCCTTTACTACTTAATTGCACAGGTGCATGTAGCCCAGCTAGAAGCCTATGATATTGGCTCCATTCATATTTTTAACAAAAAACGTGCTGTTACCGTCAAACATCATATCTGTTAATCCTGCTCCCTATGCACTATGTATTCTCGTTTTGGTGTATTATGTGATGCATTGCATTCCTCATTATTTTATTTTTTTTATTGTTTGATTGTCCGTATTGTGTGATACTGTGGTACTGCTTTATGTAGGCATACCATATCCTGAAAAGGAAGAAGTCCGTACCCTTCTAAGGCAGGTCAGCAACCTGCTATTTAGAACATCCTCGTGGATATGAAATGTTGTGTTTAGTTTCTATGATAACGTCTTGCTGTTAGCTGTTCTGTTGTTTTGATAGCATATCTTCCTGAGGAAAGCTGACAAATAATATTAATTGATGGATTTCAGGACCCTAACTTTTGGACAATTAGGCCCTTGTCTGATATGATGGTTCGAGCTGCCACAGATGATGTCCGCTTCCTTCTCAGTATCTATGAGAAAATGATGGAAAAGCTAAGCAAAGTATCTTTATGGCGTCTGGCAGTTCGCAGTGAGCTGTACTGTAGGTGCTTTTGCTTAAATGACAACCAGTTTGCAGATTGGTCACCTCTTCCTCCTGTCCCTGGTCAGTATATATAAGATCTTCTACCCTTCTGTTTAAAATTAAGGAGCTTGCCACATACAAAATCCATTTTACCTTTTCTTTCGAGTCTTTCAGAAAAATGTGTAATACGGGTTTACTGCTTGTTGTGTCTACCTGACACTGACAGCAAATAGCTGCAGCAAAGGCAGCAGGCTGCTGGATCAAATCACATTTTCATGGGTTGGCAAAACTAGTTTTAAACAGCCGTAGTTGACATTGTAGGCCCAGAGTTTTATAAATCTTGTAACTTTTGACAGCCTAGATATAATCCTCACGGTCATGGAATGGATGTGTTTACATTGCATCTGTTAGTTCTTTGACTAAAGAGTTTCAATTTTATCAGTATGTTGACATTGCAGAGCGTTTGCGCTGATTGATGTTTCATGTTTGTGATAGATGACATTGAAGCTGATGTTTATGTTCCTGAAGCTGATATCCTGTCAGTCTTAGATGTGCCTCCTGGGAAAATGGGACGAGTTATTGGCAGAAAGGGGTCAACGATAATGGCCGTGAAAGAATCTTGCAAGTAAACATCTTGAGTCTGATTTTGTAAACATCCCATCCTCTATGCTGTTAAACTTCATTAATCCTCTGTTTTTTTTTTGTTCCTGTGGGCAGTGTTGAAATCCATATTGGTGGTGCTAAGGGGCCTCCAGACAGGGTATGTTTCCCAAAGTCTTGTTTGTCAGAAATAATCTATTCATACTGGACAGTCATGCTGGGCTTTACAAAATTGTTGATCCAGCCTTGTTTGAATAATGAGTTGGCAGGCTTTGCACAAATATTTCTTTTTTCCCTTTTGTTTTGCCCTATGGAGAATAGGGTTTTAGTGCCTTTCAATCTTTGTTTTCACTGTCAGTCTGCCTATCATGGCAGACTTTTCTCTTAGGGGCCATTTGGATCTTTTCATTTTGGAGGAATTGGAATTTCCTTAGGCCTCTTTCGTTTTAACAGGAATGGCCTGGAACGCAGCCCATTCTGCCTGGAATGATCTGGCCCGGTTCGAAATCGGGTGAGAAATGGAACGGCTGTTCGGTTAGGTCTGGCCCGTAACGAAATCTGCTCTATCCTGGTCTTTCCCCCTCCCTTTCGGTCTGGAACAGAGCCGCAACATCGTAGGTCTGGAATGTCACGGATTCAACCTTCCACCTGGTTTGAGTGACACGGATGGAACCACTTAATCCTGCCTTGGAATAATAATGGTGGAGAATGATTCCATAGTTGCCGAACAAGGCCTTAATGGATTAGGCTATTTAGTTTGGAATTTGACATTCCACAACTATAATTTTCTCCTTTGTATGGCTATCTCAAATTTATAGGGTGGTGGGAGATGGAACTTGATTCTATAATCACCATGCTATGTTTCTCCTCTACAACTATAATTTTTTCCCTTGTATTGCTAACAATAGTATTCAAATATATTCCATATACAACCCTATTAGCTTGTCTGTACCTAAATTTTTAGAATGAATTCAATTCTAAGGATCCAAACAGGGCCTTAGTAATATTTTCTCATATGCCACTTGGTGTATCCTTAGTACTGGATGTGTCCATTGCCTATCTCTTTGTCTGTGACAAGTAGTCCTGAATCCACATGCCATAGAAATGTTGATGGCATATTAGGTATCGAGGTATATTTGTGATCATTGTTGGACAGATGTATATATATCTCTTTTGAATGAGGTGCACTATATCGCGGTAGGCTGACGTGGAGAGTTTGTTTGGGGGTTCAAATGAAAAATTTCTACATCATTTGCACGTGATACAAGCCTCTAAATGTCTCGATCACTGCCTTGAATCATTTCCAGCTGTATGCAGTCACTAGCCAACAACTGCTTGAAACCAACTGTTAGTGTTATTGTACGATTATGAGATCACACTAGGAGGTTCTTCCTAACTACACAGATATTGGGTGGTAGTCCATTTTCTTAAGCACGAATCGTTGTGCAGCATATTTCAGTTTTGTTACTGATCCTGTTTTTTTTATCTGTGCAAAATGTAGGTGTTCATCATTGGACCAGTGAAGGAAGTCAGGAAAGCTGAGGCCATCTTCAGAGGCCGAATGCTGGAGTTCTAGAGATGTTACCCTTTGTGACCCATGTTTCAACTGCTTAATATCTTTTGAACGCAAAAGGGGTAAATATACAAAAGGTGTATGCGGTACCGTGGATCCCTTGACCGTCCGTGAATCATGAATGAAAACAAAAATAAAGGATTTCAACTTGGTCAATGTCAGTGTTGTGCTTGCTCTCAGCTACTCTGTTTGGATTTCACTGGCCCTGTTTGGCATGATGGTTTCTGTGCGTCTGATAAGCAGGGTTATAATAAATTTAAGCGAATAGGGCGAGTACTCTCTTGAGCCTCAACCTGTGCACTAAGCATGGTAACGATCGTTGTAATTGCGGCGCATTGATTGGGTCAACTGGTCCTTCGGTTGCTAAAGGAGGGTGGCCACCAAAAGAATGAACCGGAACCAGAGCCGGAGCCTGCTGTCCTACCACCGCCGTTAGGTCAGTTGCGGAAGATTGGGTCGGAGATCTTGCTTTGAATGCGCGAGGGCCGGGAACAAAGCCTAGCTATAGCTAATAGTATAGCCGGAGCACTATGGTTTGCCTGGATATCAGACTAAAGGTCATTGAAGGCGGTGGCCGGGAGATCCATCACCTCAACTGGACGCAGATGCCAAAATTTAGGACTCGGCAACAAACCGGATGGACCAGGCACCGGCACGGAGGATGATGGCTACGTGACGTCCCAGGAGGACCACCGCATGGTTCACTGTTCCTCGTGCGATAAACCCTATTCTTTTCCTTGTTACCACCAATTTTCATTTTTCTGCTTCGGAAGGATCGGATATTGTATTGATCAGAGTGTCGAGTTTTCGAGCATCGCACTGGCATCGTCCGCCATCACAGGGACAACCACAGTGGAGTAGGAGTAGCAGATTTGTTTGTGGAAACTGAGGAATGGCGACTGCTGTCAGAAAATCCACACGAAGTTCGGCCTGGAAATGGGAAATTTGCGACTGGTGTTGGTACTAGGATGAACAAAGTCCGACGCGACGCGGTTTCACTTTCACACAACGGCGGGCGAAGCAGAGGCTGCGGCAGAGGCCGGTTAGCAGATCGAGATCCGTGGCGTGGGCCACCCACCCCCCACGCGCGACGGCGACGGCGGCGTCCGATCCGATCCGACGTGTGATCAGGCGCGACCAAGCGGGACCGCGACGGCCGCGCTCGGCGCCGAGGGCTCACCGTCACCGGGTCTGGGCCACAAGGCCACGAGGCCGGGCGTGGGCCGCCCGCATAACTCGCACACGGCCAATGGACCGACGCCGATGGCCGGCCGGGTGGTCCAAAATCCAAATGCTCGGCGGAGGCCCACCGCTCTGATCTGATCACTGATGGCAGGGAAAAGGGATGGCTACGTGTTGCCAATTCAGAGCCGTTACGTGTCGCTTCTCTAGGCTTGACGCCTCATTAATTAACTCTGCCCTGATTAAATGATGCGATCCAATCCTCGGCTCGGAGGAGTCCACCTGACCTGATTGGGATGCAGCTAGTACCACTACTGAGGTGAAATGATGATTTCCACCTGCATATGCGCGCATTCATGGAGTTTGGCAAACATACTTGTTGCAAAATTCTATACATCAAGCGCGCAATAGTCGCACGCCATTCAGAACAACAAGCCATAATCACCAAGCTAGGACGTACAAACACCTCAAATACGGTTGAGCTTGCTACAACATATATACATTTTAACCATTCATGCATGAATGTGTGTCCCATGATATCACGACATAACACACATGAGAAAAAACGTTCCTGACAAGCCCATACGTACTAGCTATAAAAAACGGGATTAAACTTTGTCCAATCTAATTGTACGTGCAAACATGAAATTAAACAACTAGCTAGCTTATTCCTCACATCTAAAATATAAGTCATTTAGGTATACGCTATTCAAAAGGTGGCATTTTTTTTAAAAGAAGTGGTACCTTCAATCGAACTGGACTACATGCTATAAATTAAAATAGATTCTCATGATGATCATTCGGCAACATCATTTAACATTATGATGCCAATCCATGTGATTCTTTGTTCATTGGCAGTGTTAAAACTATAAAAGAGTCCTTTTACAGAACATAATTTAACGCGGTTATATGGGCCAATTGGTTGATTGCCAAAACTTGGACAATCCAAGATATTGAATTTGATTCGTTATCAGAATTTGTTAATATTTCACATTTAGCTTGCTAAATCTATGGAACTTTTGGTAGCTTTTAATTGCAAAATGTTTGACATGATAAAGTTTTAGAAGCCGACCAATTCAGCTTCATATTTTTTTTATCTCAAACCCCAATATAATGGAATCGAGTACTAGGCAAAAGAGTATATCTGCCATGAGTTAATTCCTAGCCTTTCTGTGCCCAATCTGCATGCGTACAAAAAAAAAACAATTATAAGATTCATGCCGATCAAACAAGATTAAATTTGATTAAATTTATATTGAACCATGTTAAGATTTATATCTTTAAATAAGTTTATTATAAAAATATGTTCTATAATTAATCTAATGGTATTTATATTGTATTATAAATATCAGTAGTTTTTTATAACTTTAGTCAAAGTTTAAATCATTTGGCTCCTCGAAAAATAAGAACTGGATTCTTTTTTGCAACGGAGAGAGTACATAAGCAATGATGCAAACTTGGTCGTCCTGGTATTTCCCCGATAAACTGTGTAGTTGGGGGGTAGGGTAGGTGATGACCATGAAGGTGAAATTAAAACGGTTTTTTGTCTAATCTCGACAAACACTACTATCTTACTTCCACATGCAAACTTTCAGTTCCATCTCACAAAGCCTAAGGTCATTGATTTCTCTCCACTGGTGACTAAGTGTGGAAGGAGGCTGATTGCTACATCTTGTTTCCTTAGTCAGGCAGGCAAATTGGAGATTGCAAATTCAGTTCACAGTCCTACCAACATTTGCTATGAGTACCTTTCATGTACATAGCACTGTGTTGGAACAAATTGATAAGTATAGAATACATCGTATTTGGAGAGGAACAGATCTTGAGTCCAAGAAACCATCAAGGCAAGGAAGATTGGAATACTGTCAGGAAGTCAAAAAATAAGGGGGATTACGAGTTTTAATTTTGAGAACCCACAATGAGGCTATGCTATTAAAATTTCTTCATAAATTCCTAAACAAGGAGGATATATACCATGGGTCAATTTGGTATGAGAATCTCATTTCAGAAATGGCCTGATAAACAATAATGCAAAAAGGGTTCATTTTGGTGGAGAGATATTATGAAGATTGCAATCAAGTTTAAAGGTCTAGCTTCAGTTCATATTAAAGATGGTAAGACATGTTTGTTTTGGGAGGATTTGTGGAATGAAACCATACTAAAATGGCAGTACCCACACCTCTATTCCTTTGTTAAGAATATAAGTCCACAGTTCATGAAGTAAAGCGTATGGATCTCTTTCCCAATTGCTTCCACTTACCACTCTCTGAAGAGGCATACAATCAATATGATATTCTCAAAGAGGAGATCGATAGACTACAATTACAAGATTGCAATGAATCATGGACTTATATTTGGGGCTCACCCTCTTTTTCTTCCAAGAAGGCATATAGTCAACTAAGTGGTCACTTTCCAATGGACCCTTGTTTCTCATGGCTCTGGAAATCCTCTTGTCAGAATAAGCACAAGTTCTTCTTTTCTGGATCTTATTGAAAGATAGGCTCAGTACCAGAGAGCTACTAAGAAGAAGAAATATGGAACTGACCTCGATTTGTACACAGTAAACTTTCTTTGAATTAGCACCCCGTTTACAACTAGAAAAACATAGGAGTACACAGAGATGCAATTGTCCATGAAAGGAGTTTTTTTGACGAAAAAAAATGAGGAGATCCCCACAGTGCCCAAAAATTTTTATAAATAAAAGATTAGAGGGTTCTTACATTGAGGTTAACTGAAAGCATCTAACCAAGCACAAAAGGATGACTTCAGGTGTCCTTTAAACCTAACTGACTGAAAATTACATTGAAATTTAAAATTTGCTAGCCAGGTATTGAAGTTTGGTTGCTTTCCATGGAAAATTTTATCATTCTTCATTATCCAAATTTCCCATGCCGTGATCATAACAATATCCATGAAAAATGGGAGGTTAGAATTAGCTCTTGCTTGGGCGAAGTGTTGGAAGAGTCTAAGTTGTTCTTCTCACTGAATTTGGAGACTTTGCCAACAACACAGGGCGAAGTTGCATGAAAAGAAAATGTGCTCTAAGTCTTCCATTGGTCTAAGAGGGAAAAGCACACATTGTTCATAATCTTATATTGTGTAGTGCCTTCTCCTAAGCATATCTTTTGTGTTCAACCGATCAACCAAAATTAGCCATGCAAAAAATTTAATTCTAGGAGTGCAGTTAGCTTTCCAAATCCATTTGAAAGCTGGGTGAGTGTCAACATCTCTGAAGGCCAACTTTTATAGCCGCTGAGATGAGTATTTCCTACTTCCCCAGACATAATTCCATACAACTTCTTCTGACTGAGGGGGCTGTAATGCTAACAGATGCTGCTGCTGCAGTGCTTCCAATTCCACAAACACGTCCTGTGACAGTGGCAGGAAGGACAAATTTTCTAACTCTTCGGCGTGCAACATGTCTTTTTGACCAAGGCTCTAGTGTTTTTAGCAAAAGAGATCAATCTTGGGTACAAGTAGACCGGTACTACCGGTGGCCTTCTGTAGCTCCGAGATCTGAGTATAATGAGTTTCGAATCCAGATCTGAGCTTTACCCCACAATTCTAGAGGTTGAGGGTGATGATGTTGAGCTCCACTTGGATTGCTTCCTCACCAATTTGTAGATCAGGCCTTCCCAACCTATGAACAAGGGAGGGAGAGAGTAAGAACACGAAGAACACAATAGCAAGAGAAAGATGAAGCTATCTCAACAACATCAATCACGCATGACTCAAGATTTATCCCGAGGTTCGGCAACTCTACATAAGAGTTCCTACTCGTTGTTGAGGTGACCGTAAAGGTCGAAGTCTCTTTCACCTCCTTGTCTCTCTCTCAAGATCCCACAATGGGTGGCTCAAGATTTCACCAAGAACGAATGGAGATTACAAACATTTCGGGTGCGGGGTGCCCTTACAAAAGAATCAACACGGGAAACCACAAAGAACGCCTAGCCGGCTAGGATTCCAAGAATCCAAGAGCAACAAATGCAAAACCAACCGGCAAGAATAGGAATCCGAGTGCTCAAGTCATCCTCTCCACTCTCTAATATCACATCTCTTTCTCAAATCTATCAAGGATTGAATCCTAGGAGCAAAGAGGGAGAGAGAGACGCTTGGGAGCCTTTTTCTCAGATGTGGAAATGAAATAATGAGGTTCTCCACCGTACCATGGGAAGGGGCAGGCTATATATACCCGCAACTCTAGATGCACTATCGCTACTACCGGTGGGACACCACCGGTACTAGTGGTCCAATATTTCCGACCGTTGGAGCCTTCCGACCGTTGTGCAAAGTAAGCCTACTGGTACTACCGGTAACTTCTCGGCTCTTATCCATTTTTTTATTTTTTGGAATGAATACATCATTCAATTTGGCAGGCAGAATAGTAAAGATTTCATCAAAAACTTACAGCAGCTTGCCAAACAAACGCTAATAGAAAAAAGACATCGGTACTACTAGTTCGAGATCGGTACTACCGCTAGTTCAAAACTCGCAACTTGAGACCCGTAGGAATTTGGTCTACCGGTACTACCGGTCTGACTCCACCGGTACTACAGGTAGTACAAACTTCCGCAGATTTGAGTCAGCCACGCTGCACAGACCCTTGCCTAACAGTACTACCAGTCCAAGACCGGTACTACCAGTGCACCCTTAGTAGAAACAAATCTTCTAATTGCCCGTGAGTGCAAGATGTCTCTCAAGCGCAAATAGACTATTGACATGAGCACTCTTATCCTCATCTAGCTAGTCTATTTTGCATCCCTCTTGATAGTGCAACGTTTCCTATAACTCAAGTCGGTCATACACTTCTCTACACACCTATGACCGGTGAAATGAAATGCCCTAAGTTATACCTTTTCCTTGTGCATTCCATTTCATCTCCTTCTCTACTGTTGATGCAACACATGCACCAACCTATCACCAAATGATATGATCCACTTCATATCACCATGTGACGTGTTGGTTCATCGATCTTGACTTCACTTGCCCTTCACCGTTGCCTTTGTCCATCGGCTCCAAGTGTTGCTTAAGCCTCTCGCCACGTGGTCAAACGCTTCAAAGCCTCCAATTTGCCCTTCACGCTTGTAACCGGTCCATCAAGACAAGTCATGCCTTGACCTTCTCCACCTTGTCACATGACTATATGTCATGTATCATGTGCAATAAGCTCCTTCATCATCAAGTTGAGCACCATCAATATGCATAAGCCATCTCTCTATCATGACTTTATTAGTTGCTCACACTTGTGTACCTATGGACTAAAACACCTATGTATATCACATCAAATACATATTAGTCCACCTAAGTTGTCACTCAATTACCAAAACCAAACAAGGAATTTCAATCTCCCCCTTTTTCGTAATTGATGACAACTCTACAAACATATGGAAAATTAATCTTCTTTTGGATTTTATGCCACTTATCCAACATTTAAGCTCTAGGTTATGATTTGGATAAACATCATAAAATCCATCTTGGTAGTTTTAGCTCCCCTACATGTGTGCTCAATGGTTTGGTTTCAAGCTTTGCACACATGCATAAATATGACATTTGTGGGAGTGCTAGCACTACTAAGTGATGCTAAGGGATATAGGATAAACCTTTGAGGATACTAATTGCAGTTCCACTTTGAAGTTCATCCTTAGCACCATGGTTAGCTAGACATCAAATAAACAGTAGAAACCCCGTGCGATCAACATTATAAGTATGGTTTCTAGATACCAATGTAAAGAACACATATCTAGCTTACCAACCTATGCATGCTAGTTATCAAATCATCATACATGCCTTATAACTAGCATACTGAAAGGACCGTGATGCCTAAGAGGGGGGGGGGGTGAATTAGGTCACTTAAAAACTATTCTCTAATCTATGGTCTCTTTTTCTAACCTTAGCAAAACCTATGCAAAAGGTAAACTATCTAGTGGTGCAACTATGGTTTTGCTAAGTGTTGCTATCTCTACCGCAAAAGAGTTAAGCAACCTAGTTTCCAAACCTATCAACTAGCCTATCAACTAAGCTAGGAAAGGTAAAGAACACAAGGTAAACAAAGTAAGTGCGGAAGTTAAAGAGCAAGGTAGAGATGCAAACTCTTGTCGACGACTCCGGTATTTTTACCGAGGTATCGAGAAGCGCGCAAGCTTTCCCCTAGTCCTCGTTGGAGCCCCTCGCGAGGAATCCCGCGCAAGGGCCAAGCTCCCGGTCGGGTAACTCCGTGGATAGCCTCGGGCTCTCCCCACGCGCAAGTGGGTCTCCGATGTGCCTTCTGGAAAGCCTCTCCCAGATGCTCTCTGCTGTCTTCACTATCAAGCTTCCGGCCGAAACGCCGCGGGCCTTGTTCCCTTCGGTACACTGGTGGCGGCCACACCACAAACACGGTTGGTGTGATCGCGCAAGATCACAAGCCCCACCGAGTACAAGCTTGGTGCGCGCAAGCACCCTTTGATCAAGAGGTTTACAAACCTCACTAACACTAGGCTTATACCTAGAGCAAGCGCATATGAGTGGTCTAGCTAACCTAAGCACTTCGCAAAGCACTTATGCTAATCACCAAGTATATCTCTAAGCACTATGCATATGGAAAGCACTAGAATTGTGTATCAACACCTTGGAATGTTTCTCAAGTCTCCACATGATCATTTGGCCAGCCAAAGGTCATATATATAGGCCCCAAGCCAAATGGAGCTGTTGGTACCTTGATGCAGCTCCTATGCATAGCTCCGGACGCAGGCAGCAAGGGGGGTCCGGACTAATCGCTGTGCGTCCAGACCTTCCAACGGTCTTCTGCGCGTAGCGGCTGACTGGTGGGTCCGGACGCTGTCTATGGTCCGGAGTCCATAGTCCGGACAGCGTCCGGAGCCTTCACGCGCTTCTGGAACCTCTTTGCATAGAGTCCGGACACCACTGTTGGTCCGGACCCCATGCTCCGGATAGCGTCCGGAGTCCTTCGAGCTCTCGGGTTCTTCTCTGTGTGCTTCCGAATGCTGGAGCTATTTGTCCGGACACACACTGTTCATAGCGTCCGAACTTGCTGAATTTCACAGACCAAACCCTAGGTGTCCGGACGCATCCGCAATTGTCCGGACCCTCTTGTTTGTAGCGTCCGGAGCCCTTTTTCTTCAGTGATTTCGTCCGGTCGCGTTCGGAAGACTTTGTTTCTTCATGGTCTTGCTTCTGAGTAGGTTCCATCCTCCATGCTTGAACTATGCTTGGTCTTTTAGGTCTTCTATATGCTTCAAATGTCTTGTTTGCGGTGTTGCCTAAGTCCAAAGTATGTTTGCACCCTATTGGACTACAAAATAAACACTTGCAAATACGTTAGTCCAATTTGGTTATGTTGATCATCAAACACCAAAATCTAAACTTTATGGGACATGAGGTCCATGTTCCTTACAATCTCCCCCTTTTTGGTGCTTGATGACAACACGACCAAAACAAGCAAATAATATAAGATGCTCAAATGAAAACATATCTATTTGCTAGGATGCAATGCAAAGGCAAGTCTATATGATACTTGTTTATACCAATTGAAGCTCATACTATTATGACATGTCTTGCCCTTGCACATGTCCCCGTGTGGTATTATGGATTTCTACTCCCCCTATCTCCATAATCCACTTTCCTCCCTATCTTGGACCGAAATATATGATCATTTGTTTTGGTCCTTCAAATTCTCCCCCCTTGGAATCAAACACCGAAAAGGAAGACATTAGTAGCACAAGGGAGGGTCAAGTTTTGTGATCCTTTGTATGTGGAAAGAAATTGATCACATGACTTGACTCTCACATTACATAAACTAAACTCCCCCTAAGTGTATGCATACATATAGTGGATGGCAAAGCATATGCATAACCGGCAATTTTCACAAAGGAGTTTAATTTATATAATGCATGGAGAAAGCATTTAAAAGATACCAAGAAATGAAATGCAATGATACTTATGGAAGTTAATCCTTTCTTTTCTCCAAGGACTCCATGTTCCTTGCAATGAGACTACTACACACATGATAGACTTGAAATAGGTATTAGTCTCAAAGCTTCCAACTTGTAGATTAGCTCCCCCTAAAAGTGTGCATACAAGCATAGAATACTTGTAGGAGATATGCACATTGACTTTTAAGGTCAAGATACCAAATGAAAGGTAATGTCACATGAAAGTGAACATCACTCTTACTTGGTATTTGGGGTAAGCTATCTACAATTTGGTACTTTGGCACATATAAGATAATCAATTGACAAGCGAGCTATGTGCCGTGCTCCTAAACATTTTAAGTACATGTAGGTTGCTCCAAGGGTAAGAGTGATACCGAGCAATCCTACCATATGATTACCTAGTGTATGCATGACAAGAATTTAGATATGCAAATGCAATACCTAGGCATGAAGGGAACTAGATGCTAATTGAATTTGCAAGATAGAAATTTAGTTACCTAAACATGGGAGGGGGAACTTGGGTAAGTAGTGTTCACTAACCCACTTGGCAATAATACCAATAATCATCATGATGCATCCCATGTAATGCACCCAATCTTTGCCAAGTCTCCAAATTCCCCAATGACCATCGGGCTTCTCACTTTCCCTTTGGAATCTAAACCTTCTTGGTGCTCTTCATGTTGGAAATGATTTCCTTTGGCACCCAAAAGCGTTTGGCTCCATTGTTGGCTTTCTTGTTCACCTTGATGGTCACCACCGTGTAATTTTTCTTCTTTTTCAAAAGATAAGGTGTGGAGGCCTTCTTGTCCACCTTGTTGGTGTAGGTGTTGGAGAACTTGCTTGTTGCCTTTTTGTTTTTCTCTTTCTTCTTAGCTCCTCCCCCATTCTTCACCTTGCACATGTAGGACTTGTGACCTTCTTTGTGACAAAGGTAGCAAACCATGGTTTCTCCCTCATCAAGCTTCTTCACTCCCTTGATGGTGTTATCTTGATGAGGTTGGGCTTGTTTATCCTTGCCTTTGACTTGTGTCAAGTCCCTTGTAAGGCGATCCACTTCTTGCCTAAGTAGCTCATTCTCCATTGCAACCTCTTGTGTACATGTTTCTACAAACACATCCTCAAAAGAAGCTTGGTTGCATAGGGGTGAGTCCAATAAATCAATGCAAGAAGTCGAGGCATCCTTTTTAGGCATGTCAAATATAGAGGTTTTCTTTTTAGGAGCCTCGGTGGGGGTTTTACCGGCGGCTTCAAGATTAGCAACTTTTGTTGTTAGCTCATCACAATGTTTGCACATGGTTTCCATTTTAACAAGAAAACAATTGTATGAATCTTGTAAGCTAGCTAACTTTGCTTTTAGTTTCTCATTTTTCTTTACAAGTTGCTTATCATTGATTGTGCATTCATTTGTGCTTGCACTAGCCTCTAATTTCTTAATTTTAGTAGTTAGCTCAACATTAAGATTGGCAAAAGTTTCATATTGCTCAAGCATGGTATTGTAAGCATTTTTAGAGCTATCTACTTTAGCTTTTAGATCATTGATTTTCTTTTGTTGGCTAGTGCAAGCTTTAGCATATTTAAGGTTATCTTGCACAAGTTGCTCATAGGAAGGTAGATCATCATCACTATCACTATCACTAGAGCTAGAACTTTTGTTACCCCATGCCATAAGGCATACTCGTGAAGTGCTTGACGATGATTGCTTGCGGTCATGCCTCTTGTGTTGGGATTCATCATCGCTTGATGAGTCACTCCAACTCTTGATTGTGGTAAGGGACTTGACCTTACAACTCTTCTTCCTTGTCTTGGGGTGTGGGCTTGTTTCTTGGACAATCTTCAACAAAGTGCCCTCTCTTGCCACATCCATAGCATCCTTTCTTTCTTTGCTCTCTTCTTTGATTTGTGAAGATGCAATCTTCAATTTAGATGGGCACACCCTTGACATTGAGCTTGCGAATCATCTTCTCTACTCCTCGTATGAGCTTGATAGTTTCTTCTTCATCAATGGAGGAGTTGGAGGAGGTGGAGGCTTGATCATCATCACTTGATTCATCATCTATCATCATCATCATCATCATCATCATCATCATCATCATCATCATCATCATCATCATCATCATCATCATCATCATCATCATCATCATCATCATCTTCATCTTATTCACTTGAGGAGGTTGAGCTTGTCTCAACTTTCTTGCTCTTCATCTTTTTGCGCTCTTTACATGTGAGAGCAATTGCTTTGCTTGATGAAGATGCTTCTTCTTGACCCATCTTGCATGAATCTCAAATGCCACAAGCTTGCCAATGAGGATGGCCGGGGTCATTTTACTTACTTCCTCCAAGTTGTGAAGAACGGTGATGATGGATGCATATTTCTCATGTGGTAGCACTGAGATGATCTTCCTCACAATGTCCTCATCTTTTAGCTTTGTCAATACTATGGAATTGAGCTGATTGACAATTAGATTCAAACGAGAATACATGTCCTTAACAAGCTCATTTTCATTCATTTTAAAGGAATCATAGATTGACTTAGTTAGACAATATTTTTGCTCACCAACATTGCTTGTGCCATCATGGAGCTCATGTAATTTTAGCCAAATTTCATGAGATGTTTGTAAAGTAAAAACTTGATTGAAAACATCCACACTAAAAGATTCATGCAAGCAATTTTTAGCTCTAGCATTGAAATGAATTTCTTTTTCATCACTCATGGTGGGTTTTTCGGGATTTCTTAGGGGTTTCATCCCGTCACGAGTGACTCTCCAAACACCTAGATCATCCACTTCTAGGTAGCAAGACATTCTAGCACTATAGTAGGGAAAGTTTGTGCTGTCAAAGTGTGGGGGCCTAGAGGTATCCATCCTTCCCTCTCCTAGAGACATCGACTCGAAGGTGGTGAAGCCTAAAGTCCAAAGATGAGCCAACTAGCTCTGATACCAATTGAAAGGACCGTGATGCCTAAGAGGGGGGGGGGGTGAATTAGGTCACTTAAAAACTACTCTCTAATCTATGGCCTCTTTTTCTAACCTTAGCAAAACCTATGCAAAAGGTAAACTATCTAGTGGTGCAACTATGGTTTTGCTAAGTGTTGCTATCTCTACCACAAAAGAGTTAAGCAACCTAGTTTCCAAACCTATCAACTAGCCTATCAACTAAGCTAGGAAAGGTAAAGAACACAAGGTAAAAAAAGTAAGTGCGGAAGGTAAAGAGCAAGGTAGAGATGCAAACTCCCGTCGACGACTCCGGTATTTTTACCGAGGTATCGAGAAGCGCGCAAGCTTCCCCCTAGTCCTCATTGGAGCCCCTCACGAGGAATCCCGCGCAAGGGCCAAGCTCCCGGTCGGGTAACTCCGTGGATAGCCTCGGGCTCTCCCCACGCGCAAGTGGGTCTCCGATGTGCCTTCCGGCAAGCCTCTCCCGGATGCTCTCTGTTGTCTTCACTATCAAGCTTCTGGCCGAAACGCCACGGGCCTTGTTCCCTTCGGTACACCTGTGACGGCCACACCACAAACACGGTTGGTGTGATCGCGCAAGATTACAAGCCCCACCGAGTACAAGCTTGGTGCGCGCAAGCACCCTTTGATCAAGAGGTTTACAAACCTCACTAACACTAGGCTTATACCTAGAGCAAGCGCATATGAGTGGTCTAACTAACCTAAGCACTTCGCAAAGCACTTATGCTAATCACCAAGTATATCTCTAAGCACTATGCATATGGAAAGCACTAGAATTGTGTATCAACACCTTGGAATGTTTCTCAAGTCTCCACATGCTCATTTGGCCAGCCAAAGGTCATATATATAGGCCCCAAGCCAAATGGAGCCGTTGGTACCTTGATGCAGCTCCTATGCGTAGCTCCGGACGTAGGCAGCAAGGGGGGTCCGGACTAATCGCTGTGTGTTTGGACCTTCCAACGGTTTTCTGCGCGTAGCGACTGACTGGTGGCTCCGAACGCTGTCTATGGTCCGGAGTCCACAGTTCGGACAGCGTCCGGAGCCTTCACGCGCTTCTGGAACCTCTCTGCATAGAGTCCGGACGCCACTGTTGGTCCGGATCCCATGCTCTGGACAACGTCCGGAGTCCTTCGAGCTCTCGGATTCTTCTTTGTGTGCGTCCGGACGCTGGAGCCATTTGTCCGGACACACACTGTTCATAGCGTCCGGACTTGCTGAATTTCGCAGACCAAACCCTAGGTGTCCGGACGCATCCGCAATGGTCTAGACCCTCCT
Source organism: Microstegium vimineum (assembly GCA_022036555.1). Lineage (NCBI taxonomy): Eukaryota > Viridiplantae > Streptophyta > Magnoliopsida > Poales > Poaceae > Microstegium > Microstegium vimineum. The sequence goes on along the minus strand of CM039134.1, from coordinate 44,035,985 downwards.
GTTTGTAGCGTCTGGAGCCCTTTTTCTTCAGTGATTTCGTCCGGTCGCGTCCGGAAGACTTTGTTTCTTCATGGTCTTGCTTCCGAGTAGGTTCCATCCTCCATGCTTGAACTATGCTTGATCTTTTAGGTCTTCTATATGCTTCAAATTTCTTGTTTGCGGTGTTGCCTAAGTCCAAAGCATGTTTGCACCCTATTGGACTACAAAATAAACACTTGCAAATACGTTAGTCCAATTTGGTTATGTTGATCATCAAACACCAAAATCTAAACTTTATGGGACGTGGGGTCCATGTTCCTTACACATACACCACACAAGATTGCATATTAAGATAATACTTATGAAATATGCAAGCGCACACATGAATATGCATATATCAAATGCAATCAATCAAGGTCATGAGCTTGCTCCCCCTACTTGTGTGCATCACTTAGTTTAAGACTTTGATCCTTGATCCTTTCAATCTTGCACTCTCTTGATCCATGTTCATGTCCATATCTCTCCCCATAAGTGTATGCATCCTTTTACATTTTCATATCTTCACACTAACTTCTCCCCCTTTGGCATCAATTTCCATAAAAGGTATGCTTCTTTTGCTTCCAAAGGTGAGACTAAGGTAGATGGTTGATCTTGAATTTTTGATGGACACTACCAAATTTTGGAATGACACCACTTGAAGAATACCACTTGAAGGATAAGCTTGAATCATGTAGGATCTTTGATCTTGATACCAATGTGTCATCCAATTGATAAACTTGAACTCTTATATGTGAGGAATGCATTCTTGATTTGATCACTTAAAGTTGAGGATCACTTGTAATCTTGTAGGATATCACTTGTGAAGTACCACTTGTAAAGATTACCACTTGTATGACTACTTGTGGAATATCACATGTATATTTGATCTAGACACTTTTTACAAGTACCAAAATGAAGATTGATACTACTTGAATGACATAAGTCTAGATACCACTTGTAAACTAAACCTTGATATCCATTTGCATTGTTGTCTTGAACTAGATTGTTTCCATGATCTTTTATCTCCTTGACATGAACTTAAATAATTTGCATAAGCTTTCAAGTCGAGTTTAAACCCTCTCTAAGCTTCTTCACACACATTAAGCGGCTATCTTATAGAGGTTATCCTTGTCACTTAATTGTAATCCAAAATAGATCAAGTACTTGGGTTTACTCGCTCATGAACAAACTCATATACTACCACTAGATTCAAATAACCAAACAAGAAATAGTGGTAGGCTATAAGCATTAAATTAATTTGATTTTCATGAATGAGCATTATATATGACTATATGCACTAAACATATCCTTAGAAATGTATGTATGCATATGCCAAACAATTTCACCTTTGCTATGTTGGAGTCGAGGATAGTCAAATAGATTTTCTCTAATTAGCAATGTGAAGTCCAATTAAGAGCCTGGTGAAGACCAATGAATGCCAATTTGAATTCCATTCTTCACCCATATAAGTTGAGAACCACTAATGATCAAGTGCACTTTCTTGTTGTGGTTGACTTGCTTCTTCTTTGATCTTTTCTTGCATGAGAGAATACCAAATGATCCCTAGATCACCACTTCTATGTTAGCCTTCCAAGTATGATACTTGGCTTACCTACACTAGGGAGAAGTGACCTCTCTCTAAGAATCATCCTTGATACTATTGACATCATATTTTGGCGCGGCCAGGTATATGCATATGGGCCTCTAAGGCAGGCCTTTGAAGGTGTCGTTTAGATGGACCCGAAAGATCGACTAAGGAAGTTAATAGGTGAAGATCACATGAGAAGATTTTTTGGCCGGTTACAACGAAATGTGCACGTCGGTTTTGGCACGAAGGAAGATTGAAGCGCAAGTCACTTTTGTTTCCTTATTTTTAGGACTTGTGTTACGGCTGGTGCTATGGTCTATAAATAGCAAGGCCTAGAGAATGGTAGAGGACATCCAATCAATCAAAACAATGCGCAACTTACCTTTCGGCCACCGACCAACCCTGGGAGTAGGAGTAGAGTAGATTTCGGTGAACCTTCGACGGACCGGAATGCATCGACCAGATCGACCTCCTATTTGCTTGTAAGTCTAGCCTTGGTTCATATCTCGTTTGTACGAGTGTATTGTGTAACTCGTACAAGCTCGATCTGAGCTAGTTATCGGTTTGAATCTATGTTCATGGTTCTGTATTGCTTCAATCTCACATGACTCATTGATTCGAGCTAGTTATTGGCTTTATTAGATTGGCGATCTAATAGATTCATTAAGTTATTGATATTGTTTGTTATACACTAATTATTTGTTACAACAATATCTTGCCCAATCTCAACTGACGGATTGGCCTGTGCTTCAATTCCATCTAGATCTACTGTTTTCAATGCTTTTGCTCTTACACGTGGCAAAGCAATAGATCTATGATCCTATCGGCTAATCTGTTGGTCGTGATTGTTACATGCTACAGGTTTGAGACATAAGTTTGGTTATCAGATCGGTTCGAGAATAGTTGGATTTGGCCTAACATACATGGCATGGCTGCATCTATCGGACCCCACTGCTATGTGTGTTAGGTCATGTCTGTCTAATCTTAGATCCATCCGAGGCTAAGCTTATGGATCTTGTTCAAGCTTCATGGATTCCATTTCGGCTAATATAGCCGATCTGGTTGTGCTTCAGTTATACGATGCATGTACTTTTATTGTCTCGACACGTTAGATCTATTAAGTGTACTGGACGTGGCTCAACTTGTTTACTTTTATGGCTGCATGGAAACACCCCAATGCTAGTAAATGAGTTAAGTTATCGGGTTAATTGTCATCATGGTTGCATGGGAACACACCTCTGTTGATGGTTAATCTTTATCCGATATGCTTAGTAGATCTGACAACTTGGGTCTGTGAATGTCACATGTATCACATTCTTATGGTATACGTCAATATGATCGGCTACTTATACGCTTTATCTATAACATACTGTGATAGCTGTTTATATCTTGTTATCATGTTTCATACTATTAGGAGTTGACTTTTTAGTCAATGTCCTTCGACCATCGGCTATGTGAGACCCTCACATTCATGGAATTGTCTAGCAACAACCGGCAAGTTCCATAATTTGATATTTCATCTCCTTGTCAATTGCAGGTCAATTTGACTGCAACGCCTGAGATCGATCACCCGATGTGGCCCAAACTGCTTAAGAGGTTTAGGAGACCAAGACTCTGCTGTTGCACAGTCTCCGCAGGCCTTGCGCGGTGTTGATGTCCGAACCCATTTTTGGCGTCAACACATTTTGCCACACTCGATGGGACCACAATCGTCAACCATGGACAAAGGCAAAGCCAAAGTTCCAACCCCAACTCAAGATGAACGGCTGAGGGCCCTCGGTCCAGACTCCTGCGTGATTGAGGAAGAGTTTCAAGAGATCCCGCGAAGGATGGAGAGGTAGAGAGCTCTATTCATCTTGACCGGGATAGTCAATCCGCTCGATGCCGACTACTTGCCTACGTCCCAAGACAGACGGCGATGTCAGAATGAGAAGGCTCAGGGGAAGAAGCCGCTGGCAGAACACTGTGGGGCTGGAGAACAAATTGATGTACATGAGAACTGCCCGTTCTTTATGTACTGCCTTATCAAGAGTCTAGAGTTACCCACTAAAAACAATTTCCCTGGGTGCAGCGGGCGGTTTGAAGAATATAGAAGACTCCAAGCTGATGGCCAATTCACTCATGGACAAGTGGAATATAAGAATGGGAATCGGCACATCGAAGATGGTGTTGGTAGTTGGCCCAGTACTGAGGTCGTCAACGGGGACCGTACCCCATCCCAAGAGAGCCAGCGCAACGAGCACTAGAGTCCTAGAAGACTGACTAAGGCTCAGAAGAGAAGGGTCTAACATCAGAAAGCTGACAGGCGGTAGCGTGAAGCAGCAAACTGCGCCACAAGCTTCTTCCCGCCTGTGGAGTTCAGAACACCGGTGGATACCAAAGTCTATTCTGACTTTGATGAGTCAGAGTTTGGGGAACAGGCCAGCGTGCTCACACGTGAATTTCAGGCTGTCTTTGGTAAGCTTGAGAGACACAGATACTTGAAGGCACTGTACATCCAGGATACGTCAATGAAAGATTTGTCGAAAGGATACTGATCGATGGCGGTGCCTCCATCAACCTGATGCCAGCCCATATCATCCCGAAGCTGGGGCTAGAATCCAAAGAGCTCCTCAAGGCAGATCAAACACTTGGAGACTTTGGAGGAAGAATATCAGGAACTCGAGGAGTTCTACAAGTGGAGCTAACGGTTGGCAGCAAAACCTTGCTGACTACCTTCTTCGTTATCGATGGAGATAGTTCGTTCAATATGCTCTTAGGGAGAGACTAGATTCATGCCAACTATTGCATCCCATCTATGGTGCATCAGCTCACAGTGCAGTGGCTGGATAATGATGAACTCGAAGTCCTTCCGGTTGATGATTCGATTTCAATAGCAACCGTTGACCCTGCTTACTGAGATTTGGAGGACTATGCCTACGACTGCTTCTCTGGTAGAAGGTTGCAAGAAGACTGTGTCACTTTCAACAGTGTAAGTCAACAACTATTGACGGTCATTAGCGTCAACTTCTAATACAATTATAAACATTATAAACAGATCAATCACATATAAAATAGAAAAGTATAGGACTTTATCTAACAATTTCCATGAGTTTTGGTATTCTATTATTTTCCAAGGACTATTCCAGAAAAGAGTAATAAGAGAATCAAATCAGAATAAATATAGAAGAAATCCTGTGGAGATATAGTTGCCATTCTACTCACAGAGGATCCTGAAGACACCGGAGCAAACCGGAGCCCGAGCCCGCCAGGTGGGGCCGGCCGGCATGGCCCCGGGCCAACTGGCCGCCGTCTTCTAGAAGGTTCCTTCACTTCCTTTAAGGAGTCATCTCAGCCCTACACTAAGTCGGTTTGATCCAACGCTGGCATGCACCCCACTGGGCTATAAATAGAGGGTAGATCCCGCGAAGGCATCTCATTTCATTTGGAGATCCATTCAGTTTAAGTCATTTGAGATCTAGTCATCCAGAGCTATAAACCCTAGTTCATCTAGAGTCTCTCTAGTTCATAGAATAGCTTAGTGAGATCAAGAGTAGAGGAAGTCAAGATACGTCAATCGATCTTGGACTCCTGACGTTGTCAAGAGATTGGAGTCTAGTACAGTTCTTATTCTCTTCTGTCTTATAGTATTTATGTGCAGTTGTATGATATTTATAGGCAACATTATTCTTCATTAATATGTTCTTGTTTACTTTGTTCATTGTCTACGTTAATATGTCTAGTATAGTTAGTTTTCTATTGAGTTCATGTACATGTTCGTATAGCGCTCGTCTACTTGATTGTGTGGCGAATGGTAGGCAGTATGTAGGCGTGGTGCTTAGATACATTGCTTATCTGCGGATGCCCTCATCTATGCCGGGTCATGGGGTAGATTGTGGACATAACAGGTCCATTGAGTCCTTTGTAGGCCTCCCTCCGTGCAGTGGTTTGGTAGGGAGGAATTGTCAGGTTGAGGATATCTTGTTATATCTGAGGTTCTTGAACTGAACTCATCCTGTTCATGGCCCCATTGTGGTTGGGAATATTGGTAGCATTACTTATCGATGATTGCTAGATGTACTTGCACTAACTAGCGTAGCTTTGACGTTAGCTAGAATACTTAGGACTTATTTCTTTATTACTTGTATTGGACGACACTTGTGTAGTGACTAGAATGCTCTAGAAACTTTATCCTTTTTATTATTATGATGATGACTAATCTATTTACCCTTATCATATATATTTTTATCATGTGACTTACCCCTGTTTAAGAGTAGAGTTCATTGATGGTTAAATCCCTTCATTCATTTCATATTCTTGTTATCAATACTATAGATTATCAGTTTAACTAGACCTTCCCAATGGTAAAATATAAATGACAACCTGGTAATACTCTAGGTAAAATGCTACAATGGTATATTAATCTGTCCGCTTGTAGAATCATTTGTTTTTTATAATTTCATATGCATCATTATTTATTTCTGCCTAGTCATACATAAAATATAATATTTCATAAGTACCATTAAAATATTCCTAGCTCTATAATTAGGGATGACAACCTAGTTCCATGCTTAGGAGTATAAGGTAAAAGATAGTGGCTAGTGGCTAAAGACAAGTTAATTATATACCATGCATTTTTACGCCATTTCTATGAACCTATGTTCTTGGTGGTGACATTAGAAGTGTCAACAACAGCCGATCCATGCAGCCGGCTTAAAGAAAATGATATAATGCATACGTCGATCGATGATGGCGAAGGCAAGATGGGCAAGGGATTTACGTCGGCTGATGAGTTGGAAGCTGTTGATATTGGAGATGGTGATAAGCCAAGGCCGGCGTACATCAGTGCTAAGTTAGATCCCAAGTTTAGAGATAAATTGATCGCTTTGTTTAAAGAGTACAAGGAATGTTTTGCTTGGGAATATTAACTTTCGGTCTTGACCGAAAGTTAGTCGAACATCGTTTGCCGATTAAGGATGGATATCGGCCAGTTAAGCAGCACCCTAGAAGAATCAAAGCTGAAGTCATGGCCGATGTGAAAGCCAAAATCACTCGGCTGTATGAAGCAAAATTTATTCGACAAAGCAGGTATGCCGAATGGATTACCAACGTGGTCCCTGTATACAAGATGAACGGAAAAAATGAGAGTTTGCATTGACTTAAGGGACCTTAACAGGGCTACCCCGTTGGATGGATACACAATGCCAGTGGCCGACATGCTAGTTGATGCAGCAGCAGGCCATAGAGTGATCAGTTTTATGGATGACAATGCTGAGTACAATCAAATCTTCATGGTGGAGGAAGACATCCACAAGACCGCATTTAGATGTCCTGGTGCACTAGGATTGTATGAATGGGTAGTCATGACCTTTGGGTGTAAGAATGTCGGTGCAACTTATTAGAGAGCTATGAATTATGGGCTTGTTTGGTTGGAGACCTGGATGACTTGACTGGCAAAAAGTGTTGCCTGAAAGTTGCCTGGAAATTTGATGAAATTTGCCTGGCCAGGTAAGTGAGAGTTAAGCTGTTTGGTTGGAAGCCTGTGCCTGAGAAGCTTCATAAAAAGAGATAACATATTTTCTTATCTAATATAGAGGTAATTGGATAGTTTTTATAATTCATAATATGCTTAGGTATATAAAAATATATACAAACTCTATTAAAAAAACTAGACCCAATCAACTAGGATTAGAGAGTGCTGCTATGACTACATGGTTACTGTATTAACTTTTTTTAGCATCATTTTGTATAGTAAGTATCAGCTTTTATAAATTTATTTATTATTTGATTTTAGGACGTAAGGTATTAATAATGATTCAAAAGCTTTTGGATTATTGTGCTATCAATAAAACTGCAGTCCGTGCAACCTAGATTAGCATAAACAAAAAATCCTGAAGAATAGTTTGTGTAACTTATAGATAATCAATTTTATTTGCTACATGGAAAAATTAACATTTTTCTATTATGATCAAAAGCAAGCAGTTCCATGATGCATAAACGTGATTATACACGTGATTATACGTCAGGCAAGTGCTGACGTGCTGTGCTCATGAGCTAGGCAACCAAATTCATACGTCTGGCGTTGCTTGGACCAGACTGGTCACCAGGGTGTGAACCAAATGAACTCCAGGCTGAGTACAGGGCTGCATCTAAACACCCCCTATTTCATAAGTTCATCAGTACAACGGTAGAGGTCTACATCGATGACGTAGTTGTGAAGTCCAGAGAATATCGAGAGCACCTTAAAGATCTCAGAGCCATCTTGGAGTGCACAAGGAAACGTGGTTTGAGGATGAATCCTCACAAGTGTGCGTTCGGAGTGACGGCTGGACATTTCCTGGGCTTCATGGTGCATGAGAAGGGAATTGAGATTGGTCAGAAAAGCTTTGATGCCATCAACAAAGCTGTACCACCAACTACTGTTGACACAAAAAGCGTCAGGATTTGCGAACATCTCGGGCTTATACCCGAAATTCGATATCCGGAGGCGTGCCAGTCGATTTGACTAGTTAATCGACAAGGACGATAACTAGAACAAGATTCAATCTAGACAACGGCGATGCGTCCGGATGCTGAGATTGAGGCTTGATCAGGATAACTAGAGCAGAGCTGAACGAGACAACAGCGATACGCCCGGATGTCAAAGCTCAGAGGTACTCCCACGCGGAACTTACAAGGGTTTGACGGAGATCAAGGTGATGCAGCCCGTCGAAGCTTGAAGAACTCGTAGATAAGCTATAACTAATGCAAAAAGGGTAAATTGCGGTAAAAGTAGAATAAGAGTAAATTGATTTGTTTGATATTGGATTTATCTTTACACGCAGCCCTTGGGCACATATTTATACTCCCGCATGGAGAGTTATACAAAGACACGACCCGTATCTTTCCTAAAACAAACTCCTAACTTTAAGGAAACTTGACCCGCGCAGGAGTCGGATCTAAAACAACAATACTATTTTCCTAAACAAACACACCTATTTTAAAGGAAAACAAACGACTCATGCAAGAGTCGGACTCAAACTGCTATAATAATACTGGTACAAAATCATCAGTTTCCTTATGTCTCCCCCTCGATGGAAACTTTCCATCGGCAGATCTCTTCAATCCGCGACTTCCTTCTTTGGCTACCGGCAATCCTCTGCTGACATCAAACACTAAGTCACCCCGTGTTCATCGGCATCCCATGCCCATCGGCATCAGCAATACTTCCCGATCGGCAACTTCGTACTGGTAACTTGTCTTCACCATTCAACCCTTATCGGCAATCAGCAACATCTCTTCATCGGCAATCGGCATCAGCTTCTCATCGGCAATCGGCATCAGCAACTTTATAGCTTAGGCCACAAGGATCATCCGGCCTCCATCGGTAACAACTTATCTTTCCGGCAGCATTCTCTCTTGTTAGCAGATTCAACTGACACTTTCCCGATGCCGACAGAAAACAACCACAAGTCTTAACTCATTTGACACGTGCCGAAAAACGGTGTCAACACATGCCCCCAGTTTCGGAGTGTATAATACTTTACGCGCCGAAATTCTCTCTACTGTAGCCGTTACCTTCGAGATAACTGCACAACTTCCTCGATCTCCGTGCAATTTATTAATAAAATCCCTCGATTATACCACAAACAGTTGCAAATCTGACAATATCTCCTTGATTATCGCGCACATCCACCGCAGGCCTCTCCACATTCCTGCACAGTATGAACCGAAATCCCAAAATACCCCTGGCTCAGGCCTATAAGAGTTACCACGATCCAACTCACTTTTTACCCTAGGCCCACTTTCACTTTTCACTGCCTTCGTCTTCAACCTCCGACGGCGCCTCCGAAGAACACCTGTTCAAGCTCGAGCGACAGTTCCTCCTTCAAGCCAAGCACAATCCGCAAGAACTCCTCAGCTCCAATGGCGATCCAAGTTGACATCCCTAAGGTAAATCCACCTTCCTCCTCATCCAATCTTCTGCTAATCCCTTTCCCGTATGAATCCATAATCTTCCCCTTTCCTTCTTTGATTCTTTCCTTTCTTTTCTTTTTGAACCCTAGGAACTGTACAACAAGGTAGTGATCCCTCTTGAGCAGTCCAGCTTCACCTGTCTAGGCCCCATGGGGAATCCTCACCCTAGCTATCTGATTAATGCGGAGGTCAACCGGATTCCATTCAGGTCTGAAAGTTTTGGTTTAGGATTATGGAAGGATGCCTTCCGTTCATGGCCCAAGCCCACCAAAGGGTGGAAGAACTGGTACCTCAGGGTTGTTAGGACGCAGCTGTAACACCCACAAAATTGTTTGCATTGAAAATAGATGAAAATGATTTATTTATGAAATTATGTGAGCATTTCATTTAGTGAAGTAATAAAAATTTATTGAATTAAAATCAATTCTTAGTTTAGCAACATGAGTGTGCATACATGCTGCTGCATAATTCTCTTTGCATGATTGAATTTGCAAAATCAAATTTCAAACGAATTCAAATTGTTTAGAAAAGGATTTTGAAAAAGAAAAGAAAAAGAAAAGGGAAAAGGAATTCTCTCTCTCTCTCTTTTGGCCCAGCCCAATCCCTCCTCCCTCTCTCCTTTCTCTCTGCGAGGCCCAGCTCCACAGGCCGGCCCAGTACCGCAGCCCAGCCGCTCCCTCTCTCTGCCCTCTATCTCTCACTGTCGTTTGGGCCCACCTGTCGGCGCCGTCCTCAACCGCCCCTTCTCCCTCTGTCTCGCTGACCAGACGGCCCCACCCGTCAGCTCTCTCCCCCACCTCCCGCCGAGTTCGGAAGCGCCGAGCACCCCGGCAACCGTCCGCGCGGCGCCCCGCTCCCACTCCCCCACGCCTCGCCCACGATGCCGCAACGGCCCCGCTCATCCCGCACCTCCCTCTCTCGCTCTTTAATGCAGAGCGTAGCCCCATCTCTCCTCTTCGTTTCCCTCGGTCGCCACTGCCGAACACCGCCGCCACAGCCGCAGCCGCAGAGAAGATCACCGGAGCCTCGACACCACCTCGGTAGGCTTCGTTCCGAGTCCACAATCTCCCCGCGACCCTCCTCGGCCTAATTCCTCCCTCTAACTACTAATCAGTGTCCGCAGAACGCACGCCGGCGCGAGCTCCGCCGACACCGACGCCGACCGCCGTTCCACGCCGACAAACCGCACCGAGCCATCTCCGACCTTTTCGTCGTTTCGGTAAGCACCGCAGTGCTTCTCTCCTCCCTCTCATGTCCTTAATTTGGCGAATTATGGCCCCTGTGGCACTGCCCACGTGCGTCCCACGCCGCCGTCAATGGCACCGCCGCGGGCATCCCACCTCGGATGCGCACCGCCTCGCCCGAGTACCTCACCAGCATCGCACGGGCACACCGCACTTCCCAGTGCCCTCAGTTTGGTCTCTAACGCGCTGTATCGTCTCGCCCGCGCACACCGATCAATACCGACCATGGCGCCGCCGTGGACCACCCTGCTCCGGCAAGCCGCCGCCTCAATCGAGCCCACTGTCGCACCCGCACGGGCACGCCGGACCTCTCTGTGCTTTTGGTTGAAGCCGAGGCGGTCGGGGACAATTTCTCCGCGTACGCCGGTGAGCTTGTGCCGCCGGGATCCATGGCGCCACCTCTGCTCGCTTCCCAGTGTTCGACCGAGTGCACCACGGCACTCGCCTCGCTCTCCTCTCTCTCCCCGTGGTTCTCCGGTGGCCAACAGAGGCCCATAGCCCATTTTCCCCTTCTTTCCGACGACATTCTCGTCGCCGGTAATGGATGCGCCGCCGCGCTCCCTTTCCCCTCCGGCCGGCCAGTCCTCTCTTTCCCCTCCTTTTCTTTTCGGCCGTCCGCTTACCGATCTGTGGCTGAGATTAAATCTCCGAAGGGGTACGCTCCGCGGTCCACCGTGGACCCATGGACCCTCGGGCCCGCGCTGAGTCCGCGGGTGCACGCACTGTGCGGTGCACCGCGCCAATTCCGAGCCGCCATGTGGCAGCTCAGCTGACCCCACGCCTCAGCCCTGGCTTCTTTCGCAGAATACGCTTTCTCTGTTCAAAAGCGTAGTTCTGTTCGGGTTAGTTTAATTTGGAAAATAAAAAGAAATTCATTATTTACAGAAATGCCACTGCACTATTTTGCTTATAAAAACTTTATTTTACGCACTCGGTTGAAGACATCCTTGCTAATGCCACGAAAGAGTATGTTCTTTGCCTTGGCATTGTGCTTCTCAAAGTTGAGGTCCTCCGCGAAGAGAGTACCTCCCTTTGTGGCGGCTTTGAGCACGCCCACGTCAACGACCTCTAAATAGGCCTCCATACGAACTTTCCAATAAGGAAAGTCGTCTCCATCGAACATGGGAGGTGGTCCATCCCCATGGGACATCTTGCTCTAGGCGGTGAAGCCTAATTTAGAGCAACCTTGCTCTGATACCAATTGAAAGGATCAAGATGCCCAAGAGGGGGGGGTTAATTGGGCTCTTTTTAATTTCTAAACAAGAATTAAACCTATAAAGAGCCAATTAACCCCCTAGTGCCTACCGCTTGTGTGTCCTAGCTAGAAAGCGGTAACAAGGCAAAGGAAAGCGAAAACTTCCTACACAATTCTAGTATGAAATGAAAGACAAGTGCGGAAAGTAATGCGGTAATAAAGAGCTAGGGAAAGAGATGCTTGACACGGCGATGTTTTGCCGAGGTATCGAGCAAGGAGTCGACACTCCCCCCTAGTCCTCGTTGGAGCACCTCGCAAGGTATAGCTCCCCCTCAATCCCGCGCAAGGGATGAGTGCTCTCTACGGGCTGATTCTTCACCACTCCGGCTCGGTGAATCGCCCACAACCGATCACAAACGTCGATGGAGAAGGGCCGCCGACAATCTTCCGGCGATCACCTTCCTCCGAGCACCACCGGACCGTCTAGGTGATGTCGATCACCAAGAGTAACAAGCCTCGATCTTCGCTTGACTCACTCAAGCTTCACAACTAGAGGATGCACACTTGAACTCTTGGATGAACTAGAGAGAGGATGGATGGATTCGCGAATCACTCTCTCTCTCTAGGGCTCTTGCTCTCTTCCCAACCTTCTCAACAAACTCAGCAACTCAAATGAGCAAAGGCAAGGTGGGAGAGAAGTGGGAGGGGCTATAAATAGACCCTCTGAAAACTGCCTCGAGCTGGCATTTTAAGTTGGCGACGGACGCTCCGTCGACTAGGCGATGGACGGTCCGTCGCATGCCCAACGGCTAGTTTCTGTTCATAATTGAGGCGACGGACGGTCCGACGCCTCTGTCTAACGGCTAGTTCTGACACACTGTTCCCAGCGACGGACGCTACGTCACTGGGCGACGGACGCTCAGCCACAGCGTCCGACGCTGAGTTCTGGCTAGGGTTGAAAAACACCCTCTCTGGAAGGTTGACAGACGCTCTTCCCAGCGTTCGACGCCTGGCCGACGGACAGCGTCCGACGCACCCTGAAAAACTTAGCCAGAAAACAACCTCTCTGGAAGGCCGACGGACGCTGTGGACTCAACCACCCAACGTCCGGCGCCTTTGCCCGATGCCGACGGACAGCGTCCGGCGCCCCTGCCAGGAGCGTCCGACGCCCAGAAAATGATTTTGACAACTCCGTTTTTCGTCGCGATGAATATGGAAGTTGTTCTAGGCTATCTTACGGTCACCATAGGCTTGCTTAGAGCTAAGGAAGTCAAGTGTGCACCACACCTAAACATGAAGCTTTCCTAAGTCAAGCTACTAATCTCAACCCCTCTTAATAGTACGGTCAAAGATAAAAAGAGAAGCCCTATCTAATTCTAAGTGCCCTTCATCTCCTTATGGCACCTAGCCTATCATTCTAGGGTCTTCATCATGTCTCCTTATCAACCGAAACGATATCCATCTTGGGGGCTAAGTGATGACCTTTAGAACCCATTCTCCTTGATCACTATGGCTAAGCTACGCATAGCCTCTACAAAACACACGTTAGCCATAATAATCTCTAATTGTCGTTAATCACCGAAACCAACTAGGGCCATGATTCTTCAATCTCCCCCTTTTTGGTGATTGACGACAATAGAACCTCGAGTATGGATAAGAGTTTTGGTTAAGATTCAAGGGTGACTTGGAATCGTTGAGCAAGGGTTAGTTAAGATGTAATGACGCATACTTGCTCATCCAAGCCAAATCACAAAACATGGTACTTATGAAAATGAAAGAAAACGTAGTACCTCATGATATTCTCAAAGGATGTATCGGAGTAAAGCGCGGAAGCTCAAATATCATTAAGCAAGGAGATATATTATGAACCATGAGACAACTCACAAAATGTATTAGAGAAAACCAAGAGTTTGTCACATGCAACCATATAAACATCAACCATCATCACATCACACATATAGACAAATACATAAAAGAGACATGATGAAAGAGTACGGGGTAATAAAGCATACAAAGATCCAAATCCTGGGCTAATAAAGCATACAAAGATCCAAATCCCTCCAAGAGTACGGGGTAATAAAACATACAAAGATCCAAATCCCTCCCCCTATCTCTATACTCGACCCTCTCTCCCCCTTTGGCGTCTAGCACCAAAAACTAAGAGTCTGAGGCTGGAGAAGAAGGCGAAGTAGCGGCAGCTCGGCGATCCAGCATAATGAAGTCCTGAAGGTCGGACTCGTCTGACTCATCTGACACGGTCTCTGCCGGTGTAGGTGCAACTGGGGTGGCCTCTGAAGCTGTCACTGACACCTCTGGAGCTGCAGTCTCAACTGGCTCTCGCTGAGGCTCTGCTGGTGCCTCGGATGGTCCTGCCTCAGTGGTAGCGGGCCTGGGGGCCCGACGAGTGAAAACTCGAGGCGAGGGAGACGGTGTCACTGCTAGTGCCACTAGGGACACTGCTGCTGCAACCTCTGCAGGCTGAGTTTGACCGGGAGAGGACACTGCCACTGTAACCTCATCTGCTAGAGATATGACATCCGTCTGAACGGCAGTTGGAGGTGTGGTGACTGTCTGTGCCGACTGCTCAGGTGCGATCTCCGACGATGCAACAGAGGACTGGTGAGTGCCTGTCGCCGGAGGATCCACTGCAGTCGTTGGAGCTGGTGTGACCTGCTGAGGTGCTCCTGGTGAGTCTTCTCCCGTGATCTCAAGATATGAAGCTGACAGATCTCACGAGGCCTCTGCTAGAGTAGTTCCCCGGGTGGGAGTGAATCCTGTCTGGAACTCGCCGGGTGAAGCTATCCAAGAGGACACCTGAGTCCTCGGAGTCTGGTACTCTGGAGAAGCTGCTGGCTGGAAGGGAGGTGTAGCTGGTGCCTGACTCTGCTGTCCTCTGGACGGTAACGCTGGAGTGGGCACCACTACTACTGGAGGCTGCTACGGAGGAGAGTTGAACTGCTGCTGCTGAGATACGGTGGGCAACTGGAACTGTGGCGTGGAGGTCTGCCCGGAGCTAGAGGCCAGAAGACGCTCAAGGAGAAGAGTCTGAGTCTTCTAGATCTCTGCCTGCTGCAGCTGATAGGCTAGGAACTGGCGCTAGAACTCATCCTGCCTAGCCTGTGTCTGAGCCTGAGCTGCCAGCTGCTGCTCAGTGAGCCTCCGTAGATCTGCAGCCTGTCGTCTCTGCTCCTCTGCCTGACGAGACTGCTCCTCCTGCATCCTCGAGAGTATAGTGAGCAGGGTAGCCTCTGAAGAACTGGAGCCTAGAGCTAGAGCTGCTGCGGTTGTGCCGGACCCACCTGCCTCGTGGTCATGTGTCATCGGTGCATACTCACGCACGGGCTGGTAGTCCTCGTCAGAGCTGTCAGAGTCGAGATCCTCTCTAAATACTGTCTCTGCAGCTGTATCGATCTCGGCGTCCAAATCAGCTAGCTCTGCCTGAGCAATCTGCTCAACTGTCGCATCGGTGACCTCGGCCGACTGTGGTGGCACTCCGGCCTGCCTCGTGCCTGGTCTGTAGGCTCTGCTGGGGCGAGGCAACTGTCCATGGGCCACAAGCTGGCTCATCGAGTAGACTAGGAACTCAGTCGCTGAGCTCGTGAGGGTGACTCTCATAACTCCTGACCCAGTCTTGGCAACTATCAAGTATGAGATCCAATGTGCGAACTGTAGCTGCCAATGACCTCTGAACCCAGCAGCTATGATATCATCGAGCTCGCTCACTATCAAATCCTAGAGGTCGAACTGCTCTTTCCGAACAATGTGAGCTAGGAGCCAAAGCTGAAGTCGAGTGATAGTATCCCTAGCTCCAATCCTGGGTAGAATAGTCCGTCTGAGAACCTCGTGGAGGATCCGAGCCAGAGGAGTGAGGTCTCGTGGCGTATAGCTCGAACCCTTAGTGAACGGCTGCTGAAAGCACGGACTGACAAAGTCTGTGGATGGCACTATACCATCGTGAGGTCTGCGAGGGGCCTCCTGATCCCCATAGCAGAGACTGTGGATCTTGGTAGGTGAAGATCCGAGGTGAAAGAGCTCTCGGAACCTGGCAGCAGTAGCCCTGAAGTCACGTCCCTGGTATGCGAAGTGCAAGAACTCTTGATCAGGTGAGATCCACAGTGAGGCGTAGAACTGGTAAACCCACTCCTTCTGATATGCCCCTGAGCGTCCCATCAAGTCTGTCAATCCCTGGATGTACTGGAGGTGCTGCAGGATCTCTAGAACACCGATCCCCTCAATCTGAGAAGATGGGCACACCCTGTGGGCCCTGAGAGGAGCATCGGTGTCAACGTATGCTCTGTAGAAGTCCTCGTGCACTATAGTATAGAACTCACGTCCAACACGGGGGTCCCTCTGAGGTGGGAACCAGGACTGGAAGTCGACGAATCGAAGCAGCTGGACTTGCTTCGCTGTAAGTGTCCTGACCTGGTGCCTCACTGGGTCTGGGAGCCTGGGTCCTGGAGGGCTAGGTGGTGCACCTGAACCTCGGGAACGGGTGACTCGATGGCTCATCAGCTCTCCAATAGTAGAATGACCCGCGGCCTCTGTCGGCTCAGTCGCTGGGACTGGCTCTGTCGCTGGTGCCTCTGTAGCCTCGACGGGCTCTGACACTAGAGGTGGAGGGGACTCACAACGTGCTCCACGACGAGGCGAGAGCCTCAAGCCGGCGCGACGTCCTCCTCGCTCCGCTAACTCAGCTGCCTCTGCTACTGCAAGCGCGGCTACCGAATCGGGATCCATTGCTGGCCTCTTGCGCTTCCGAGAGATGACCTTCTGCTTTCCCTTCCCGCGGTCAGTGGGTGGACGCGGTGGAGGTGGAGGGTCACCACCACTACCGGGGACGGGACCTGTGTTCTTTGTCCTTGCCATTTCTCAAGCTCTTGCAATCAACTCACTGACAGGAAGCCTCAACAATTAAACCAGAACCCCACTGCCAATCTAACACTGTCACTAAAACCACTAACAATCCTCAGAACCAAACAGCTGAAAGAGTGGCACGCCGGCCCTGGACTGTCCTCGCGAGGCTTTGCCTCGATCCGTACTCGCGGGCTTTGCCCCGAGTTATTTGTCACTGCCCACTGTCTGAGTCTCTGATCAACTGACCAACTGACCCTGCTCGTCAGAGATAGATAGAGATATATAAACCATAAGCAATTAACTAGAGGTAAGGATCTATTAGAAGCATGAAATTAGGAAAGAATAGAATCGATGATATCCACTGCCATACCTCGAGCCTCTGACCAAACAGGGAGAAGAGAGAAGATTCCCCGATCGACCAACCGCAATCCGCAATTCGCACTAAACCAAGACAAGGTAGAGGAGTTTGTTTAGTGTTGGCAAAGAGATGGAAGAGGTGGAATGAAATTCAGAAGGAAAGGATCTGAGGCGGTTAGGGTTTGCAACCTTGATCTGTAGCCGTGGGCGAAGGATATGCCAAGCAGGCCCTTGAAGGAGACCCCCAAGGTCACCAGACGCTCGTTCACAGGAAGAACGCAGGGGAGCGGCGGCGCTTTGGGAAGAAACCCCTGGCGCGGCGGCCTGAGTAGCTGGAAAGGGTGCCATGGCGGTGCAGTGGAGAAACGGCGGCGTAGGGCAGCGCAGGGGGGTGAGGCGGCGCAGTGCAGAGAGGATCTCACCGGCGGCGGAATGGAAACGGAGCTCAGCGGCGCTGGAGAGGAACTGCGGCGGCTAGGGTTTGGAACTACGGCGCGGCGGCGAACTGAAACGGACGGGAGAAACAGAGAGGAGATCGGGGGTTTTCTAAAAAAAATTTCGCCGATTAGTTCGCGACAGACGCTCGGGGAGCGTCCGACGACATCGTCCGTTGGGCTTCCAGAGCCGATTTGAAATGCCCAGCCGCATTGACCGCGACGGACGCTCCGCGATGGACGCTTGGGAGAGCGTCCGTCGCCCTATTTGCGGGCAACTTTGATCTCCGGACGATCGCGACGGACGCTGAGGCCATTGACACCGAGCGTCCGTCGGCAGCGTCCGACGCCTTAAAAATAGAATTTTTCAAATTTTCTTTTTGCGTCTTTCTCCCAACCAAGTTCCAATCCCAATAAGATCCAAATAACACTTGATTGGACTTGATATGAGAACCATCTCTTAAACACTCATTTTCAAATAGTTTGCCATAGGCTTAAATTTAGTTTTTAGCTCAAAATATTCAAATGGAAGCGCCAAGGAGACATCATATGGCCACAAAAAGGGGTATTAAAAAGACTTCAGCTTGGAATGCTCCCCCTATGTGGATTATCATAGAGGATGCTCAAGAAACTTAACCGAAGAGAAAGGGCAAACAACACACATGCATATGCTATGCAATACGAAAAGTGAATCTAGGTTGCTTGCAAGTTTAAACCACGGTTAAGCTTTGTCACACGCTTTGAGGGCGGTTATCTTAACCGCGTTAGCCAAGCCTATGTGCATTACCATATTGAACATGTTATATTACATATGAATGCAAGGTTCACACAAGCTCATCTTTTAGTGAAATTAGAGTGATCAAGCACATTTAACTCGCTTCTCAACCTACAAAAGGTTGTTTCATCGAGTGGTTTAGTGAAGATATCCGCCAATTGCTCTTCGCTCTTAACTCCAACTAGTGTTATGTCTTTCCTAGCCACATGATCTCTAAGAAAGTGATGGCGAATATCTATGTGCTTGGAACGAGAGTGTTGAACCGGGTTGTTTGCAAGTTTTACAGCGCTTTCATTATCACACAAAAGTGGAACTTCTTTTAAAAACATGCCGTAATCAAAGAGTGTTTGGGTCATATATAAGATTTGTGCACAACTTGCTCCCATGGCAATGTATTCCACTTCGGCGGTTGACAATGCCACACTATTTTGCTTCTTTGAGGACCAAGAAACAAGTGATCTTCCTAGCATGTGGCACCCGCCGAAGGTACTCTTCCTATCAACCTTGCACCCGGCATAATCCGAATCGGAGTAGCCAATTAGTTGGAAGGGAGCTCCTTTGGGATACCAAAGACCCATGCTAGGGGTGTGCCTTAAGTACCTAAGGATTCTTTTAACCGCACAAAGATGCGACTCCTTAGGGTTTGCTTGAAACCTAGCACACATACACACACTAAACATGATATCCAGCCTAGAAGTGGTGGGGTAAAGTAAACTACCGATCATAGAATGATAAAGAGTTTGGTCGATCGGTTTACCTCCCTCATCAAGATCGAGATGCCCATTAGTAGGCATTGGGGTCTTGATTGGCTTGCAATCCTCCATCTTGAATTTCTTGAGCACATCATAAGTGTACTTCTCTTGAGATATGAAGGTGCCCTCCCTCAATTGCTTCACTTGGAAGCCTAGGAAGAAGGTTAGCTCGCCAATCATCGACATCTCGAACTCCTTGGACATCAATGCACCAAATTCCTTGCTATGACCTTGGTTTGTTGACCCAAATATAATGTCATCGACATATACTTGGAAAACAAAGATCTCTCCATCTAGCACCTTGGTGAAGAGTGTGGTATCCACTTTCCCGATCTTGAAGCCCTTCTTGAGTAGGAAGTCCCTTAGCCTCTCATACCAAGCTCTTGGAGCTTGCTTCAATCCATAGAGTGCCTTGGACAACCTATACACATGATTAGGACAATTTGGGTCTTCAAACCCGGGAGGTTGTGAGACAAAAACAAGTTCATTAATGGAACCATTAAGAAAGGCACTCTTCACATCCATTTGAAAAAGTTTCATTTTATGGTGTGAAGCATATGCCAAAAGGATATCAATGGCTTCTAGTCTTGCAACCGGTGCAAAAGTCTCCCCAAAATCCAAGCCTTCAACTTGGGAGAACCCCTTTGCCACCAATCTTGCCTTGTTTCTCACAACCACGCCTTGATCATCTTGCTTGTTCCTAAACACCCACTTGGTGCCAATGATTCTTGCTCCTTTGGGCTTTTCTACTAGTGTCCACACTTCGTTTCGGGTGAAGTTGTTCAATTCTTCGTGCATGGCGTTCACCCAATCCGGATCCGCAAGTGCATCCTCCACACTAGAAGGCTCAACAAAGGAAACAAAGGAGTGATGTTCAACATAAGAAGCAAGTTTAGATCGAGTTGTTACCCCCCTTGATGGACTCCCTATAATGAGGTCTTGAGGATGTGCTTGAAGCATAGGTGTAGATCTTCTATTGATCTCTTGGGGAGGAGGTTGCGGTGCTTCAACATTGCTTGCTTCGGCCTCGGCTTGATCTTGAGGGATGTGAGTGTCTTCTTGAGCTTCCCTCACTTGATCTCCTTCATCAACTTGAGGTGTGTGGGTGGAGAAGGATCTTGATTTGCTTCATCTTCAACTTCTTCCACCTCTTGTGGGTTGATAGCACCAATTGGCATGTTCTTCATTGCCTCCCTCAAGGGTTCATCACCTACATCATCAAGATTTTCATGCTCTTCTTGAGAGCCATTAGTTTCATCAAACTCCAAGTCATACGTTTCTTCAACTAAGCCGGTGGCTTTGTTAAATACACGGTATGCCTTGGATTTAAGTGAATACCCAACTAAGAAACCAATGTCACATCTTCTTTGGAACTTGCCCATGTGTTGGCGCTTCTTGTAGATGTACACTTTGCAACCAAACACTCGGAAAAAGGATATATCCGGTTTCTTTCCATTCACAAGCTCATAGGGGGTCTTCTTGAGAAGCCTTTGGACAAATAGCCGGTTGGCCGCATAGCATGCGGTGTTGATTGCTTCGGCCCAAAACTTCTCGGGGGTTTTGTATTCATCAAGCATTGATCTTGCAAGAGTGATAAGTGTCCGGTTCTTCCTCTCTACTACACCATTTTGTTGAGGAGTATAGGTGGCGGATACTTCATGCTTGATTCCAACTTCATCACAATAGTCTTCAATCTTGGTGTTCACAAACTCGGTCCCATTGTCACTTCTTATCTTCTTGATTTTCACATCAAACTCATTTTGGGCTCTAATTGCAAACTTCTTGAATATTGATTGAGTTTCTCCCTTGTCTTGAAGAAAGAACACCCAAGTGTATCTAGAGTAGTCATCAACTACCACCAAGCAAAAGAGATTGCCGCCAAGGCTAGCATAGGTGGTAGGTCCAAATAGATCCATGTGGAGTAGCTCTAGGACTCTTGAGGTTGACATGAAAGCTTTGGTTGGATGAGTGTTTGCTACTTGCTTGCCGGCTTGACATGCACTACAAAGTTTATCTTTCTCAAACACCACATCCTTCACACCTCTAACCAATTCCTTCTTGACAAGCTTCTTCAAAGTTGACATTCCCACATGAGCTAATCTTCTATTCCATAGCCAACCCAAAGAACTCTTGGAGAAGAGACATGTTTGCAAACTAGCTTCATTTGAGGTGAAGTCCACTAGGTAGAGATTGTTGTGTCGAAATCCTTTGAATATCAATGATGAATGTTCAATCTTGGACACAACTACCTCATTTGGAGTGAAGAGACATTGGAAACCAAGATCACATAGTTGTCCCACTGATAGCAAGTTGAAGCTCAATGATTGTACTAGCAAGACATTCGATGTTGATTGATCATTTGAGATTGCCACTTTGCCTAGACCTTGCACTTTGCCTTTTGAATTGTCCCCGAAGGTAATCTTGTCTTGTCCTTCACAATCTTCCTCAAGTGTGGTGAACATCCGGGAGTCACCGGTCATATGTTGAGTGCATCCACTATCAATCACCCAATGACTTCCACCGGTCTTGTAGTTCACCTATACACAAGCAACTTAGAGTTAAGCTTGTTGTTTGGGAACCCACACTTGGCGAGGTCCCATGGCCTTGTCCACCAACTCCTTAGCAACCCATAGTACTTTGGGCTTGTTCTTCATCTTGGGACCGGGAAATACAACTTGAGGTCTACCCTTGGAGTCCTTGTTGATGATGAAGTGTTCATCATGAGCGAAAGGCCTTATGTGCTTGGGCAAGGTCTTTGGGGGTGGGGTCTTGCATTGGGATTGAAGGTGACCCTCTTGACCACATCCAAAGCACTTCTTGGGTTTGGGCTTTGGTGTGTCATAGTTTCTTCTCATAGCCTTGTTCTTGTAATAGTTCTTGGCTTCTATCTTGACCTTGGCCTTCATGATTTGGTTCTCCTTGAACCCAATACCGGTCTTGTCGGTCTTCATGATAGTGTTCATCAAGAGCTCACTTTGAAGGTTGTGGCCCTTGGTGAACTTCTCCAATCCACTTGTAAGCTTGATCTTCTCAACCTTGAGCTTTGCATTTTCCTCTTTGAGAGACTTGATCAAGGTCATTGCATCTTTGTCATCTTGTTTGGCCGACTTGATAGTGAGTGGCTTGCTTGTCTTGAGGTTGATTAGCTCTTCCTTGAGCTTGGAGTTTTCTTGCCTCATCTTCACATAGTCATCATGCTTGTCGGCCTCAACTACCTTCTTGCCCTTGCACTTAGCATTTTGCTCACTAGCAACTTCATCAAGCAAGTCCTCACAAGAAGTAGCTATATCACACTTAACAACCGAGTTAATAGCAACATGTGTAGCAAGATCATTTGAAAGCAATTCATTAGCTATCACAAGTGTGCCATGTTCATTTTTAACTTGGTTGTAGTCATTTTTTAGCAAGTTGTATCTTGATTGGAGCTCTTGTGTTGACCTCTCAAGCTTATCATGTTTCTCATTTGCTTGTTTGAGTGAGGCTTTGAGCTCCCTAGTGCTAGATGAGAGAGATTTGTTCTCAAGCTTCAATTCATCATTAGCACTAGTCAAGTCATCAAGCTTAGCATGCAAGTTACTATTGGCTTTCTCTAGTGATTCACTTTTGCCTTTATACTTCCTAATGAGCTTAGTGTATTTATTGCAAATTTCAATTAGCTCATCATAGGAAGGTGCCTCAAATTCATCATCACTATCATCACTAGAGCTAGCCTCATCATCACTATCCTCTTTTTGTACCTTTTTGTCACCTTTAGCCATGAGGCATAGGTGTGTAGAGGATGAACCCGGAGATGATGGAGGGGTGGTGGTGGAGTAGATGAACCAATCACCAAGGCGGCCACCTTCTCTTCTTCACTTTCATCTCCGGATGAGTCACTTGAGTCTTCAATGTCGGTGAGCCAATCACCAACAATGTAGGCTTTGCCATTCTTCTTCTTCTTGTGGAAGTTGAAGTTCTTCTTCTTCTTGAATGGCTTGTCATCCTTCTTCTCTTCATCACTTGACTCAACCTTGTTGCCCTTGTTGTACTTGAACTTGTTGTTAGCTTTCTTGTTCTTGCACTTGTCTTTCTTTTCTTCGGGACAAGCATGAGCCAAGTGTCCAAGTTTGCCACAATTGTAGCAATCCATCTTGGAGAGGGGCTTTCTTGAAGAGCTTGTGAAGAATTTCTTCTTCTTTGAGTCAAACTTGACTCCATTCTTGCTTAGCTTCTTCAACATCTTGGTTGTTTTCTTCACCATGAGAGCGAGATCATCATCATCATCATCATCATCGCTTGAGCTCTCATACATGACTTGCATCTTGTGCTTCTCCGAGGAGGATGCCTTGAGTGCCAAGTCCTTCTTTTCCTCCTTCTCTTTTTCTTTCTTCTTGGAGGAGGAGGATGAGCCACCATCACCAATCTTCATGTACATCTCATGGGCATTGATCTTGCCCAAAATTTGTGTTGGTGTAGCGGCGGAGAGATCTCCTTGGTGAAGCACCGTGACGATGTGGCCATACTTCTCAATGGGCAAGACACAAAGAATCTTGCGTACCACATCGGCCGGTTCCATTTGGTTGAGACCGAGCCCATTCAATTCCTCTACAATAATGTTGAGACGTGAGTACATTTCATTTGCATTTTCATTTGCATGCATAGGGAAAGAATTGAGCTTAGCCATAGCCAAGTGATAGCGTTCTTCACGCTCACTCTTTGTGCCTTCGTGAAGTGCACAAATAGTGGTCCACAACTCAAATGCGTCTTTGGCATTACGCACTCGGTTGAAGACATCCTTGCTAATGCCACGAAAGAGTATGTTCTTTGCCTTGGCATTGTGCTTCTCAAAGTTGAGGTCCTCCGCGAAGAGAGTACCTCCCTTTGTGGCGGCTTTGAGCACGCCCACGTCAACGGCCTCTAAATAGGCCTCCATACGAACTTTCCAATAAGGAAAGTCGTCTCCATCGAACATGGGAGGTGGTCCATCCCCATGGGACATCTTGCTCTAGGCGGTGAAGCCTAATTTAGAGCAACCTTGCTCTGATACCAATTGAAAGGATCAAGATGCCCAAGAGGGGGGGTTAATTGGGCTCTTTTTAATTTCTAAACAAGAATTAAACCTATAAAGAGCCAATTAACCCCCTAGTGCCTACCGCTTGTGTGTCCTAGCTAGAAAGCGGTAACAAGGCAAAGGAAAGCGAAAACTTCCTACACAATTCTAGTATGAAATGAAAGACAAGTGCGGAAAGTAATGCGGTAATAAAGAGCTAGGGAAAGAGATGCTTGACACGGCGATGTTTTGCCGAGGTATCGAGCGAGGAGTCGACACTCCCCCCTAGTCCTCGTTGGAGCACCTCGCAAGGTATAGCTCCCCCTCAATCCCACGCAAGGGATGAGTGCTCTCTACGGGCTGATTCTTCACCACTCCGGCTCGGTGAATCGCCCACAACCGATCACAAACGTCGATGGAGAAGGGCCGCCGACAATCTTCCGGCGATCACCTTCCTCCGAGCACCACCGGACCGTCTAGGTGATGTCGATCACCAAGAGTAACAAGCCTCGATCTTCGCTTGACTCACTCAAGCTTCACAACTAGAGGATGCACACTTGAACTCTTGGATGAACTAGAGAGAGGATGGATGGATTCGCGAATCACTCTCTCTCTCTAGGGCTCTTGCTCTCTTCCCAACCTTCTCAACAAACTCAGCAACTCAAATGAGCAAAGGCAAGGTGGGAGAGAAGTGGGAGGGGCTATAAATAGACCCTCTGAAAACTACCTCGAGCTGGCATTTTAAGTTGGCGACGGACGCTCCGTCGACTAGGCGATGGACGGTCCGTCGCATGCCCAACGGCTAGTTTCTGTTCATAATTGAGGCGACGGACGGTCCGACGCCTCTGTCTAACGGCTAGTTCTAACACACTGTTCCCAGCGACGGACGCTACGTCACTGGGGGACGGACGCTCAGCCACAACGTCCGACGCTGAGTTCTGGCTAGGGTTGAAAAACACCCTCTCTGGAAGGTCGACGGACGCTCTTCCCAGCGTCCGACGCCTGGCCGACGGACAGCGTCCGACGCACCCTGAAAAACTTAGCCAAAAAACAACCTCTCTGGAAGGCCGACGGACGCTGTGGACTCAACCACCCAGCGTCCGGCGCCTTTGCCCGATGCCGACGGACAGCGTCCGGCGCCCCTGCCAGGAGCGTCCGACGCCCAGAAAATGATTTTGACAACTCCGTTTTTCGTCGCGATGAATATGGAAGTTGTTCTAGGCTATCTTACGGTCACCATAGGCTTGCTTAGAGCTAAGGAAGTCAAGTGTGCACCACACCTAAACATGAAGCTTTCCTAAGTCAAGCTACTAATCTCAACCCCTCTTAATAGTACGGTCAAAGATAAAAAGAGAAGCCCTATCTAATTCTAAGTGCCCTTCATCTCCTTATGGCACCTAGCCTATCATTCTAGGGTCTTCATCATGTCTCCTTATCAACCGAAACGATATCCATCTTGGGGGCTAAGTGATGACCTTTAGAGCCCATTCTCCTTGATCACTATGGCTAAGCTACGCATAGCCTCTGCAAAACACACGTTAGCCATAATAATCTCTAATTGTCGTTAATCACCGAAACCAACTAGGGCCATGATTCTTCAGGAGTTTGGTTGCGACCAGGATTTCTTTGACCAGCAGCAGGACCAGCAAGAGTTTGATAACCAAGGCAAGCATAGCATGGAACCTACCTTGTTATCCTGTTCACCGTAATCATAATTTCATGTGCATGTGTTTAAATTGATACCCGTAGTATATTTCCATAGAATTGAAATCCTTTACCTTGACTCCTATGGGTTATGCATATGGGTAGATGGCTAGTGCTTTATGAAATGATACATGATCCCTACCAAATGATTTAATGCTCTGAATGAATTGGTGATCCTGTTTATGGCAATTGGAACATAACCCTTTTATAATAACTCACTGTTGGCAAAAGCTGGGACTGACAGTGCTACCATGAGAGCTACATGGCTCTGACTTTAACTCACTAGTAGGCTCTTTTCTAGCTCGTTAGCGGTTACCCGAAAGGGCGAATTAGGCTCTTGCCGAGCTGGTTATAGTGCGGCCTCTGTCCGGGTTTGAGCGTAGGCTGCGGTCTTTATGCTACTCGGAAGGGGGGCTCTATCACCCCTTGCCAATCCTAGCGGCCCTAATCTTGTTAGACGAGATACTATGAAAGTCTTCATAGTGAACCCCGCCCACACACCTTGGCAGTGTCTATGGGAGTAATTAACCCGGGCATTCGGGGCATCACGACTCACGGGTAAAGATGCACAACCTCTGCAGAGTGTTAAAACTGATATATCAGCCATGCTCACGGTTACGAGCGGCCCGGAAAACTGACGGTTTAATTAATTAACTTGACCAACCTTTAAGTTCCTGTTGCCGCCATTATGATGTTGTTTATGTCTCTTTAATCTTTGGCAAGGATATAAGTGGAATCATTTGGGGCTTAAGCATAACTGATGATTCTTAATAATATAACTTTGACCAACTAAAAGTGCTAAATGCAGTAAGCCAGTGTCAACCTTTTGAGCTTCATAACCCCATGTTATACTGCTGAGTACAATTGTGCTCACGGTTGCTTACTTTTCAACTTTTGGATAAAAATCCCGGATGGGTAACAGAAGCAGGAGGCTATGAGGAGTTCCCTGAAGATTTCTAGGCTTGGTCAACCAGTTGACCTTCCCTGTGAGATGGAGCCTCGAGAGCTAGATGTACCTTCCGTTTGCTTTATTTATTCTTGTAATGGATATATGTACGTTATGTATTAAACTCTGTGATGGTACTGTTTAATTTGTGAACTTATGTGTGGATTATTTCCTGGGCACACATAATGTTATGCATCCTATTTCGTCCTTGAAATTGGGTGTGACAAATTGGTATCAGAGATTGAGTTGATTGTAGGACGCAAGCCTAGGTAGTAATGGTCGTTTTAGGATCCTTTGCTTCTCTATTTTACTGCTTTCTATCTTGCTCTTGTTATTTATAAAATGTATATGCTTCTATGTCTTTACTCTATTACTTAAAATATTGTTCTAATTAAGTTTAAACAAAATTCTGTAGATGCCGCCTATCACGAGGTCTCATCGCCTGAGCACCAGCAGCTACCTGTCTCAGTTCACACCTCAGACTTCCCAGCCAGTGGTGGACATCTCAGACGATGAGATGATGTTCGAGTCTGAGGAGGACCTAGAGGAGGAGCACGTGTTGGTGGAGGACGTCAACACGGAAGATGAACAGGAATGGATGGATGTGAATCTTGCAGCACCAGCTCCACCACCAGCCCTACACCAGTGGCTTCACCAGTTCCTGCACCAGCTCCTGCACCTTCACCTCTGCCTTCACCGACTCCAGCGCCACTCCTCTCACTAGCACCAGCACCTGCCCTGGCGACGCCACCAGAGGAGGAGCAACCTGGATGGTCCGAGGAGCAGTTCTACAAGTACCCTTCTCCAGCGGCATACTTCCACAACCTGCTGCTGAAAGTGCTGGAGGATTACTATCCTGAACTGGACACCACGGTGAGATACCTGGTATCTGAGTTTTCTCATCCTCATGAGGCCAGCTACTGGAAGACACAGGTAGTTGTCTCAGTGTGGAATGAAGCTCACGACAGTCAGAAGGTGGAGACTGTCCATGGCCATGTAGCCAGGAGGGCTCATGACAGGGACAGCATGGAGAATGCTGCTGAGAACGCCTACATCTACTACCATGGACGGCGTTACACAGCGATGCAGGGCGATGCTTATAGGTTCCTGCCTCGCTATGACACCAGGTTTAATACCTAGTCTATCCAGAACCCTCTTGATCCTGGCTCTACCTTGGACACCATAGTCAGACATCTCAATGAGCTCCAAGGAGCGAATGAGAGGTTGCAGGAGGAGTTGCGTGACGAGCAGCAGTCTGTGGCTCGTTTTCAGAAGATGGTGGATGACTTGAGGGCCCCGCTGAACATGGCCCCAATGTTTGAGAAGAATCCACCCAACCACATCATGACCGATGAAGCTCCTTAGAAGATGCAACCTTTCCCTCTTTGTAATAAGCGTAGTAGTGCGAGTCGGTTCTAGTTTTGTGATTGATGAACTTGATGTCTTAATGCTTGTATTTATGAACTTGGTTGATTTGGTTCTTTGTTTGAATGATAGTGTGGGAAATTGTGGGCCTGTCCACAAGTCTCACAAGTTGGATCATTAGGTCTAATGTTTGATAATATATCAGTGGGTTGATCTTATCATATATCGGTTGTGCTGTGTTTTTGGAGCAATATCTGTTCTTTGCTTTATATCTCCAAATCCGTTAATACAATGTTGATGAAACTTTCACACTAGAAACTAGACTTCTGTATTTTTCCAACGCCGCCTGAACCAACCCCATATCTATTATGAGCTAAGAGAGGTTGCTGTTGCAAGTTGGTCTTACTGCGCAGTCTGTGAATCTGATCAGATCTGTTTGGTTTGAGTTTTTGACAAATATAGTTACAGAATCTGAAAATCTAATGAACACGAAAGTTGTAGAGATGTAGTAATGGTTTGAGGAATACCAAATCGGTAAACAATGTGTTCTTTAACAAAATCCACCATGTTTGCCGATGTCACCTTCTTCAAAGGAATCGCCTCAACCCATTTAGTGAAGTAATCGGTAGCAACAAGTATAAACTTATGCCCCTTACTCGATGGCGGATAAATCTGGCCGATGAGATCAATAGCCCATCCTCTGAACGACCAAGGCTTGATTATAGTATTCATTGCCGATGCAGGTGTCCTCTGTATGTTACCAAACTTCTGACAATCCTGGCATCCCTTAAAATAGTTGAAGCAATCCTCAAGAATTGTCGGCCAATAATATCCATTCCGCCTAATCATCCACTTCATCTTGAATGCCGATTGATGCGCTCCACACACACCTTCATGGATTTCGCCCATCAACTCCTTTGATTCCTCTTTACTAAGGCATCTGAGCAAGACTCCATCAATCGTCCGATAATACAACTCATCGTCAAGGAGCACATACTTGGTGGCTTGGAACCTTAGACGCCTTTCAACCTTCTTAGACGGGTTCCTTAAGTAATTGGAAATTTCACTTTTCTAGTCATCGGTAACTGCTACTGATGTCATGACTTCTTGAATCGGCTGATACCCTGAAGCATTCTGTGCTAACCGATTGACCTCTTCATTATGCAATCTAGGAATATGCTCAAGGCGGTACTCTTTGAATTCTTTTAATAACTGCAGGCACCTTTCATGGGCTGCAATTAAAGCTTCACTACGGCATTCATACGCCCCAATCAATTGATTGATCACCAGCATAGAATCACCGAAGATTTCAACAGCATCGGCACGTACTTCCCTGAGTAATTCCAACCCCCTCAGTAAAGCCTAGTATTCAGCCTGATTGTTTGTTGAAGTAGCAACAATCGGCAATGAAATTTCATACTTCCGTCCTTGGGGTGAAATTAAGAGAATACCGATACCTGCTCCGTCTTTACACGTAGACCCATCAAAGAACAAAGTCCAAGGAGCGATCTCCACAGAGCTTACCATATTGCAATGCTGCGTAACAAAATCGGCCATCACTTGACATTTAACTGCCTTAGCCGATTCATAGCTCAGGTCAAACTCTGAAAGTGCCAAAATCCACTTACCGATTCGTCCACTTAATATCGGCATTGACAGCATATACTTAAACACATCATCTTTGCAGATAACAGTGCATTCAACCGACAACAAATAATGTCTCAATTTTATGCAAGAGAAATATAAACATAAGCATAATTTCTCTATGGCCGAATACCTGGTTTCAGCATCCACCAACCTTCTGCTCAGATAATATATCACATGTTCCTTCCCTTCAAATTCTTGAATTAAAGCCGATCTAATAACACTGTCATCGGCAGACAAATACAATCTGAAAGGCTTTCCGTGCTGAGGTGGAACCAAGACTGGAGGGTTCACCAGATATTTTTTGACCTCCTCCAAGGCTAACTGCTGTTCTTCTTTCTATGTAAATTCTTGATCGGCTTTCAGCTTTAGCAATGGACTAAAAGATTTGATCTTACCAGATAAGTTAGATATAAATCTTCTAATAAAATTAATCTTGCCGATCAAGGACTGCAACTCGGTCTTGTTTGTAGGAGCAGCCACCTTGTTAATTGCATCAATAGATTTTCTGCCGATCTCGATGCCTCTTTGATGCACCATAAAGCCTAGAAACTGTCCTGCCGATACACCAAACGCACACTTATTAGGATTCATCTTCAACCCATGCTCCCTTGTGCATTCCAATATTTTTCGCAAATCGGCAAGATGCTTCTCAAAATCTCTGGACTTAACCACCACATCATCAATGTAAATTTCAACTATCGTGTCGATGTACTTGTGAAAGATGAAATTCATTGCTCTTTGATAAGTAGCACCGGCATTCTTCAAGCCAAAAGTCATGACAACCCACTCAAATAAACCGACGTGACCTGGACATTTGAAAGTTGTCTTGGATATGTCTTCTTCAGCCATGAATATCTGATTATATCCAGCATTATCATCCATGAAGCTAATGATTTGATGTCTGACAGCAGCATCAATCAGCAGATCAGCAACGGGCATTGGGTACCCGTCCATCGGCGTGGCCTTGTTGAGATTCCTAAAATCAATACAAACACGAAGTTTTCCATTTTTCTTATACATAGGAACCACGTTAGAAATCCACTCGGCATATCGGCATTGCCGAATAAATCTAGCCTCGATTAACTTTGTAATCTCAGCCTTGATGTCAGGTAGAATAGTAGGATTGCATCGGCGCGCAGGTTGCCGATGTGGATGGAAACCAGACTTAATAGGTAACCGATGTTCGACTATCGATCGGTCTAAACCAGGCATCTCCGTATAATTCCAAGCAAAACAATCTTTATATTCCTTTAATAAATCAGTTAACTGCTATTTACATTGGGAATCTAACTTAGCACTAATAAAAGTAGGCCTAGGCTTACTACTATTGCCGATGTTGACCTCGAATAAATCATCGGCGGATGTGAAGCCCTGCCCCAGTTTTCCGTCGTCAGCGAACCGATCCATTAAAAATCTTCTTCAGGACCGACTGCTTGGATCGGTTTAATGCGGTAATCGGCAACTTTGAGGAACTCTCTATCCCAAGCTTCACCTGATATGCACCTGGTTTGCTCATAAGTTTTCGATTCTGCCGATGCAACAGTAGATGGGGCTTCACTTCGGACGACTTCAATTCTGTCCCCGATCCACTGTACAAGGCTTTGATGCATGGTGGAAGGAACACAACAATTAGCATGGATCCAATCCCTTCCTAGGAGCAAGTTGTAGGTGCCTTTGCCACTGATTACAAAGAAGGTTGTCGGCAAAGTCTTGCTACCGATGGTCAATTCCACACATACGGCTCCCATGGCAGTCGACACGTTGCCTTCGAAGTCCTTGAGCTTCATGTCTATCTTGACCAAGTCTTGGTCACCTTTCCCAAGCTTTCTGAACATGGCATACGGCATTATGTTTATTGATGCCCCACCATCCACCAACATCTTTGTCATAGGCTGCCCATCCACTTTGCCCTTAACGAACAGAGCCCTTAGGTGCTGCCTTTCATCATCGGCAGACTTCTCAAAGATGGTTGTCATTGGATCCAGCACCAATTGCGCCATCTCAGTAGTTTCCTCATCATCGCTGACAGGTGCCATGAACTCCATCGGCAACATGACGACCATATTAATTTCTGCCGATGGATCCATGTCCTTGCGCTTCGACCTCCACTGCTTTTCCCTCGAGGATTCTTCATTATCATACAAGTTGTTGCGGCGTTCGCGCTGAATCCTCCTTTTCTGAGTCTTCGTCAGACCCTTGGGGCAGCACTAAGGAAGCTTAGTCTTCCAGACAGGCTGGTGCTGCTTTCCACCGCTTGCATCGGTACTTCTTTCGATGTTGGGATCTCTGGAGAATATTTCTTCGTCAGGTACTCTTGCATTGGCCATCTCTTCTAGCTCCTCTTGATCAACACGTCTGCCAAGCCTACTATGGGCACTAAGCTTGCCCCCCAGTCAGTCATGCGCCGACCTCTTCTCTCTGAGCGGCTTGGCGTACCTGGGCATCCGATCATCAAAACAAGGTTTCTTACCTGACCGATCGGCAGCGTAATATCCATTGCACTCGGGGCAATTATCGGCAGTAGGCAGCTTGATGCATTCTTCCCAACAGTGAACGAAGAAGGGACACATCCAGTGGTCCTTATACCGAAGTCATTCTTGGTGCTCCTCTTCTTCTTGCCGACATCGCTCTTCACATGATTGCCGATAGTCTCGCCTTGGCTGCTTATGCGTGATTACAACACCATGAGCCCTGTTGGCACTGCTACCTTCATCGGCAACCTTCTTGCCCTTTCTGTCATTGGCAAACCTCCTTTCATCACGCTCAGTCACTTGATGGTTAGGATCTACCGATGCCCTCTTCCTGGCAGCTTCCGATGTCAGCACTTTGGTCTTTCCACTAGTCTCCACCATATTGTTTGGAAACGGGTGTTGATCAATCTTCATCGGTTTCTGGACTTTGGAATTTTCGAACTTGATGCGTCCAGATTCAATCTCTGACTGCAACTGCTGCCTGAATACCTTGCAGTCATTGGTACTATGGGAAGTTGCGTTGTGCCACTTGCAGTACCTGATTTTCTTGAGCTCTTCGGCCGATGGAATTACTTGGTTGGGCGCCAACCTGATTCACCCTTCTTGAAGTAATAAGTCAAACATCCTGTCGGCCTTGGTGATGTCAAAGGTGAACCTTTCGGTTTCTTTCTGGCCGAACGGACAAGACACAGGCTTCTTATCCTTCACCCATTCGGCCGCATCGATGCTCAGCTCTTCATCCGACCCAGAATCATCTTCTTGCCCGATGAAGGTCACCTTCTTGTTCCAAGTCTTCCTGGGTTCAAAGGTTTTGATATCTTGATCGGCAATCCTTTGCACCAGATGACTTAGGCTTTCAAATTCTTGAGACGCATACTTCCCCTTGATGTGCGGCAGTAATCCTTGGAAGGCCAAATCCGCCAGTTGCCGATCATCAAGTACCAGACTGTAGCACTTATTTTTCACGTCCCGTAGCCTCTGAACAAAGTTCTCTACCGATTCGTCATTGCGTTGCCTCAGTTTGACCAGATCGGTAAGCTTCTTCTCATGTATGCCAGCGAAGAAGTATTTATGAAATTGCCTCTCTAGATCGGCCCATGTGATTAAAGAATTCGGAGGCAGCGATATGAACCATGTGAATGCCGATCCAGACAATGATGAAGAAAACAATCTCACCCTGAGTTCCTCTCTGCCGACAGCTTCTCCGCACTGGATAATGAAGCGATTGATGTGCTCCATCGTCGACGTGTCCTCTTGACCGGAGAACTTAGTAAAACCGGGCACTTTGTACCGATTTGGAAGAGGAATCAAATCATATGCTGGAGGATATGGAGTCCGATAAGAGTATGTATTGACTTTGGGTTTAATGCCGAATTGTTCTTTCATAACTTCGGCGATCTTATCGGTCCAGTATGCATCCTGCTCTTGCCGACTCATTGGCTGGTTGTTGACTGGTGGAGCCGGCTGATGCGCCTCTTGAAGATGATGCAGAATAGTCACGGGCGCAGCACCAGTCATCTGAACACTATGCATCAGTTGATTTACCGATGGATAGTTTTGCACACTTAGCAGATTAGGTTGAGTCATTGTATTCATCGGTTGTTGTACCGATGGTCCGCTCTGGGTGTTTGCTGGGCCTCCATAATGATACATTGATACGCCAAGCTGTTGAGCTGGCGGCTGGCTGGCCCATCCAGGATTATAAATCATCGGCATATGACTTACCGATGGCTGATAGCTAATTGGAGCGTGTTGCTCTTGTATCCTGGAATAGTCAATCATCAGATTACCTTGAGGAACCGACACTCCGACTTGAGGATTTGCAACCAGAGCTTGGCTACCAGCTGCTATAATGTGTTGCATCGGCATAGGGTTTGCTGATGGTGGCATCAGAGGTATCTTAGGAATTACTTGAAGAACTTCTGATGGCACTTGCACAGTTGGAGAAGGTGCAGAGTAATGCATCATAGGGGCCACCGGCTGTGATTGCGCTGTCGATGCCATAGAGCCCTTCCAAGCCGAGCTATCTCCTTGCACCAGATTAGAACTAGCAGATAGATTTGGAGGCATACCATATCCCCACCAGTTAGTGGGAGCTGATTGACTCTAGATGGCGGGTCCTGAAATTGCCGACGCCACTGGATCTGTATGGAGGTTGGTGACGCTATCAGAGCTCGGCCTTGGCTGTGTAGCCACATCGGTAGACGGTTCCACAGGGGTGGAAGACGCCATTGGGGTTGCCGATGGGCTTATAGATGCCGATCCAGGTTGATGATACGCTGGACCACCATATTGAGGTGCATGTCCTTCTTTGAATGATTGCATGACAGCATTGTAGACAATATTGAACAACACACTGGAGTGGCTAATTAGTGCTTGACTTAGAGCAGAATTAGCCATCTCTTGCAACTTACCAGGATTGGCGTCATACGTGACCTGCCGTGGCAACGGCAGATCTTGCTTCTGGATTGCTTCGCCGCTCCTGCTCAGGCTGAAGGATTTGAGATAAAATTGCTTGTACTCCTCCATAGCCCGCTCCATGGCCAGCTTCTGATCATCTTTTAGATTGGCCTCAGAGACTTTGATGACGTTCCTCTGATTAACATCGGCGTTATCACCCATGATAGATATAAAATTTATATAATCGTGTCCCACCGAGCGTGCCAAAAGAGGTGTTGACACAAAAAGCATCAGGATCTGCGAACACCTCGGGCTTATACCCGAAATTCGATATCCGGAGGCGTGCCAGTCAATTTGACTAGTTAATCGACAAGGACGATAACTAGAACAAGATTCAATCTAGACAACGGCGTTGCGCCCGGATGCTGAGATTGAGGCTTGATCAGGATAACTAGAGCAGAGCTGAACGAGACAACAACGATACGCCCGGATGTCAAAGCTTAGAGGTACTCCCACGCGGAACTTACAAGGGTTTGACGGAGATCAAGGTGATGCAGCCCGTCGAAGCTTGAAGAACTCGTAGATAAGCTATAACTAATGCAAAAAGGGTAAATTGCAGTAAAAGTAGAATAAGAGTAAATTGATTTGTTTGATATTGGATTTATCTTTACACGCAGCCCTTGGGCACATATTTATACTCCCGCATGGAGAGTTATACAAAGACACGACCCGTATTTTTCCTAAAACAAACTCCTAACTTTAAGGAAACTTGACCCGCGCAGGAGTCGGATCTAAGACAACAATACTATTTTCCTAAACAAACACACCTATTTTAAAGGAAAACAAACGACTCATGCAAGAGTCGGACTCAAACTGCTATAATAATACTGGTACAAAATCACCAATTTCCTTATGTCTCCCCCTCAATGGAAACTTTCCATCGGCAGATCCCTTCAATCCGCGACTTCCTTCTTTGGCTACCGACAATCCTTTGCTGACATCAAACACTAAGTCACCCCGTGTTCATCGGCATCCCATGCCCATCGGCATCAGCAATACTTCCCGATCGGCAACTTCGTACTAGTAACTTGTCTTCACCATTCAACCCTTATCGGCAATCGGCAACATCTCTTCATCGGCAATCGACATCAGCTTCTCATCGGCAATCGGCATCAGCAACTTTATAGCTTAGGCCACAAGGATCATCCGGCCTCCATCGGTAACAACTTATCTTTCCGACAGCATTCTCTCTTGTCGGCAGATTCAACTGACACTTTCCCGATGCCGACAGAAAACAGCCACAAGTCTTAACTCATTTGACACGTGCCGAAAAACGGTGTCAACAACTACGAAGACCGAGTTGTAGTCATTGATTGGCAAGATCAACTTCATCAGGAGATTCATATCGAATCTGTTAGCCAAGATATTGCTGTTCTCATTGTTGTTGAAGCTCAAAAGCAACCAGGAGTTTAAATGGGGTAACAAATAGCAGAAGGCTTTCAAGGAGATCAAGGAATACTTGAAATCTCCTCCAGTGCTAATTCCTCCTCAGGGAGGGAGGCCTTTCAGACCGTGCGTAGCAGCCGATGACCATATAATTGGACCGTCTCTAATACAAGAGTTTGAAGGAAAGGAAAGAGTGGTGTTCTATTCGAGTCGGTGGCTGCTCGATCCTGAGACAAGGTATTTGTTGATATCTCTTATGCCACTTAAGCCGAGTTGTCATCTCTAGCATGGCAGAGAGATGCCGTATTGAAATATGCATTTGCTCTTCTAATAAATATAAATATAAATGTGTATCTGCAAGCGCACAGATTATACCAATGTAGCATTTTAACTAGGAGTATTCTAGGTATCGTTATTTTATATTTTTCCCACTGGGACGGGATGCTAAGGAATAAATGAGGAATAAGTATCACTGCATGTATAATGGAGAGTTTTCATCCATCTCTCTCAATACAGGATAAATGTCACATAAGATATAGATAATGAATGAATAGTGACCAAAGATAAATACTGATCAGCGTAAATATAGCCACATGATATAATGATAATCACCTCAACAGATACTCTAGCAAGTCATTAGCATGGAATTAGGATGAACTACAAAGATATTTCCTAAGTCATTCTTAACTATACAGTCTAGCATATTATGATTAGTGCAATTATACTTGGCAATCATGGCGAGATAAGATTATAATCATGCATAGTGAGATTACTAAGGAAGATGAGAAACATAGCAATCATTTCCCCGTAATGGTTCCGCTCTGCTTGCCCTATAAACGGGAGGAGGACTACAAAGGACTCAACAGGACTGTCACTCCCGCGATCTACCTCACGATCCGGAATATAGGGTACAATCGCAGATAAATACGGTCTAGGCACCATGCCTACACAATATCTATCATTTACCCATAGTACTGATGGATAAACGCTATACGATCCTAAACATGAATATAGTTCAGATCTAACTAAGCCAAGCATATAATCATAATAGACTAAGAACAATATAATTGAGAACATAATCGAATATAGTAAAGTCATAGTCAATATAATGAAGTAGAGCAAAGTCATATTCATAATACTGAAGAACAAATGATGAACAAATGAAGAACTAGAGAGAGAATTACCAATAATCCTATTGACAGATCCTGAAACCAATAGAACATTGACTCCTTCTAGTTCTAATCCTATATAGCTATGCTAAACTAGAGATCTAGTTGATGTGGTGGCTCTAGGGCTTGATCAGGGACCTCTCCTCTTGAGATGGATAATGAATAATGAGAATTAGGTCTTCCGGGGGTCTCCTCCTCAGGGTCAGGGGGCCTTCCTTATATAGCCTCCTCAAATGAACGTCGGTCGTCGAATCAAATCGACCTTAATGGAGCGCTTAGATGCAACCTCAAAGGCGGTGGAGAGGGGGTCCATAAGGTAGACCCTGATTGGGCCTTGCCCTAGGGCGGCCGCCCCAGGGGGTAGGGCGGGCGCCCTGCCCCTGGGCCCGCTCGGCCTCTCGTTTCTTCCCACGCCTTCTTGACCCTTCTAGAGTATTCTTTTTTCTGCGGATGATAATTATCTCTATGTAAACCTTACATGTGGGCCTTTTCTCCGTATTTCCTGATACCCCCTATAGAAATAGACATTCACCAAAACTCATGGAGTTCTGTCAGTATAAACCCTATTTCTAGCTTTTGGTTTCATATAGATCTTTTTCCTTGTTTAGTTGACGGTTGGATTTGGTATTTAAGGACCATAAACAACTCCCCCAA
The DNA here is from genome assembly GCA_022036555.1 of Microstegium vimineum. Classification (NCBI taxonomy): domain Eukaryota; kingdom Viridiplantae; phylum Streptophyta; class Magnoliopsida; order Poales; family Poaceae; genus Microstegium; species Microstegium vimineum. The sequence continues at coordinate 43,998,002 of CM039134.1, read as the reverse complement.
GCTTACCTTTTGCTCGTCCCTGAGCAAAGATAGACTCAGTGATGGATCAGGAGTTGCTACAATGCTTTCACGCCTTACACGTACACATACTTTCAAAAAAGATCTCATCTCCGGATTAGGTTAACTATTAAGACTTAAAACTTACTCATTTTACCTTCCACCATGGGGCTTGTAACCGTCACTTGTGTCTTGGGTAGTTAAAGATAGAACGGTCCAGTCAAGCGCCATGTACCTTGCTCTTTGATCAACTATAGCTCCGGAGTTTTTTGCAGATTTCCAAAATAAAACACAGAGATTCCTTGTATGACTCTCTCAAGTCTCTCTTTTGTGGTATTTCTGGATCCTTACCATGACATTAATGGTGTATGCCTTTCTCTCAAATATGTGGTATTTGTGGTATAAGGAATTGTGGCATTGCCTTCTCTCTCACCCTACTTCTAATAAGGCTAATATCTGGAGCTCATAGGTGGGAGATAGTGTATACATACTTACAAGACATATATTGCATAGCCAAACCGTGGATCCAAAGGAACAAGTCAATAAGTCAAATCAAGATGTGCATGTGTGGCGAATGAATGGTATATGATGATGAGGGTGGTAGTGATGATGATAACAGAGGTGAAAGTCTAATTCTACTTTTGCTCCTTTTGAATGAATATACCTTTCTCGTATTTGGGACTTTTTGAAGGGAATAAGATGCTCAATATATATATATATATATATATATATTCAAGTGGGTATCTTGTACTCCTAATTCTATTGTCGAACACTTGTCCATTTTTACCTCTCTTTCTCACTTTTTATTTTCCGAGGTTGGCGGGCACTTGCCCCTTTTTATTTCCTCATCTCTCTCTTTTTTAGAGCACTCACCCTTGTAGAGCAATAAAGCAAAAGTTGACTGGAGCATTTATTTCATAGGGAAAAACAGGAACAGGAGAATATTTTTTTTGTTTCTATTCTCTCCCGGATTAGGAGCAGAATATTTTTGGTGGATCTGGAGATGAAAATGAGTGGATGTATGTGGATGCATACTTCTAGGATAGAAGTAGTGTATGTGAGTGGAGTATTCGTGAATCTTGATTCAGACCGCATGATTAATTCCCAAGGGTCACACAGCTTGACCATACTCAATGCTTATAAGTAGTATGTACATATGTGTGGTTTCCTAATCTAGTAAGCATGTATATATGGCTGTGCTAGGAATTTAAACTCTCATCATACAGGAACTCATCATGCAGCATTTTTAAAGTTTTCAAAAGATAAAATTCTCTAGAATTCTAGTATCTCTAGGAACAGATAAATAGCAACTAAAACCTTCCCATATCATATCTGTCAACGACTTAGACTTAGATCAGGTACTCTTCCCACAAGTTTAGGTTTAGAGCAATTTTCAGATCATATAGTTATGCCTAAACTTGAGAGAGAGTTCAAATTTGAAAACTAGGTACTTGAAAGGAATTACGACAGAGCAACTATTCATCATCTCCATGTTAAGAGTTTATTATTAGGATTCATTTTAGCTTAGCTACTTTATTTTATTATCTCCTATTATTTATTTGCAAACTTATAAACTTAGCAAAGATACATATATAAATAAACGGGAAAAATATTTATTGGGTTTCTATGATTATGCATCTTTTTATATTTAGTAGAGTATAGATATTATAAAGACTAAAAATACTTAGCTGAGTACGGGGGTGCTCTCCCCCAAGCTGGATTTGACGTAATTTCTTCTGATGTAACTGGAACGTGGGGGTGCTCTTCCCCAAGCTTGATTTTGACGTAATTTCTTCTGATGTAGCTAGCACGTAGCAGAGGTGTCCTTGTCTTATTAGAGCATTCTAGCAGTGGGTAGGATGTCCTCTGGTTACTGTTCTTCTTTGATCCTTGAATTCTGTGAAGCTCAAAATAGACAACAAAGCTTGTGGAACTAATTAAGTGTTAGTCATAAATCTTCTAGCCTGGATCATGTTGAGCTTCCTCTAATGGATGTTATTATTTAGCAGGATCATAAACTTACTATTTTTATATTTTTATTTTATAAGACAAAAACATATTTATTTTATTTTTATTCCACCACAGCGAATATACTTATGAGTTTTATGCCACGAGTCTATTTACATGGGGCTTAACAGTTTTAAACATTTTTATTTTCTTTTTAAGATAGTGCAAACATGATTAACTGTTTAGGGAAAGTAAATAATTGAGGGAAAAAGGATAACTACCAAGTGTTACCTCTTGGCACGACGTTCGGTGGTTTAAGTCCTCCGAATATGACTCTTTACGTCCTTAGTTGTCCTGGGGCTCGTTGGACGACATAGCTGGTGCCTCCGGCTGTGCTTCTTCTTCTGATATGATTGTTTTCTCTCCACACACGTGTTTGTCTTGTGGCCTCCTTAGGACAAACTCTCTTTTCTGGATATTTATTAAAATTGAAGGGACGTACCTTTGTTTCTTCCCATGATTCTCTGCTCTCGTGTCTGTAGTAGTCGTAGAGTGATCTTTCATTTCCTAATCTTGGAGTTGGTGGTGTGTTTGGCCTAGAGAGTGGAGTTGCGTATATTGATTCTTCTTCTTCAGGGTATCTTTCTTCGTATCTTGACACTTCTCCTTCATAGTTTGCCCAACCGTCCATGGTGTTCTGCTTCTTCTGGTTGCGGTAGCGATGTCTTCTTCTCGTTCTATTCTGCTTAGATTCTTCAACAATGTAGTTAGCATTAAAGTAACGACGTACCTTCTCAGAGGGGAAGTGTAGGTGCACTTCTCCTGTCCCAATGTAGATGATAGCTTTGGTGGTGCTTAGGAACGGTCTTCCAAGGAGGATAGGTGGATCATAATAATCTTCTCCCATATCAACGACTAGGAAGTCTGTAGGGATGAAGTGGTCATCAATTTGGATGGGGACATCTTTTGCTATGCCTTCAATGACGCGGCATGTCTGATCTGCCATCTGGAGTTGGGTGTATGTTGGATGTAGTGGCATTGTGCCATACAGAAACTTGTAGGTCAACTTAGCCATAATGTTGACGCCTGATCCGGTGTCGCAGATTGCTTTTTGGAAGAAGCATTATTGACACATCTTAAGTGTCAATTCTAAGTGTCAACTAAGAAGAAAAAAGGATATATTTGCAGCACACCACCTATACATAGGGTTTTAACTGACAAAATTCCATGAGTTTTGGTGTTTATCTGTTTCTGCAGGGAGACAACTGCAAAATAGCAACAGAGGCCCATAAGTAAGGTTTACATAGACACATAACACTTCCAAACGAAAAAGAGCAATCTAGAAGACTACAGAACCACCCCCGAGGAAGGAGGGACCCACCTATCAGCAAGGTAGGGTGGGCGCCCTCCCCCCTAGGGCGGCTGCCCTAGGCCCAGAGCCAATGAGGCTCTGCCTTGTGGATTAGGGTTCCACCGCCTTTGAGGTTTAATCTAAACTCTCCATTAAGGTCGGTTTGATCCGATGGCTGGCGATCATTTGAGGGGGCTATATAAGGATGACCCCTGCCCCCTGGCTAAAGGCAATCCATTATTCATTTGCATATTTTCCAGAGAGGATTCGCCAGAGAAGATCCCTTATGGATCTATTCTCTAGGGCTTAGCATTCAAGAGAAACTACCCTTAGTTTCTATGTGAGATTAGAGTTTACTCTTCTAGATTGAGAGAGTTAGAGTGGAGGTGTGGATTGGAGGAAGCCCGGCCTGTCGGTGTCTCCTCTCCAGTTTGTATCTTCGGGATCAAGACTCCTAACCCAAGGCTTGCTCCTAGGATTTCTTCGGTATTTCGACTTCTAATTCTAGTAAGTTCTCTGTTTTATTAATCTTTGGTCTGTGAGTTTACTTTATTCTCTTCGCGTAGAGAGTAGGGTAATCGTCTCTAGCGTAAACGTGGTGTTTGGGCTAGGATCCTCATAGATATCCCCTGTCTAGCCGGATCTGTGGTAGTAGCTCAAAAAGTGACAATTCCATAGATACCTTTGTAACCCACAATCCCATTAGAAGGACTGGTAGGGTTTATAGGCCGCGTGCTAAGCATCCTCTGAGGTGTCTCCTATCTTGATGGTTCTCCCCAATAGGATAATAGCTCATATGTTATATAGACTAGAACGAGATTGTTGTCGCGGTCTTCTCTAATCGCTCATATCAAAATCACCTTGTTTGTAGCTTAAAGGTTAATAGCGTAGATTTGGTTAGTCAGATGCACCCTTTCTCCCTGTGGAATAATAAATTATAATACTCTGGATATTCTCCCGGGTGAAGTGCTCACCGGTATCTGTGCGCTTGCGGATTACTTCCTAGTGATTTCTCTGTTTGCGTTAACAAATATCAACAAGCATTTCTGGTGCCGTTGCCAGGGAGAAAGACGGTTTGCTGAGATAACCTTGAATCTTGCTATTATCTTGTACCTATACTTTTATCTTTTCTTATCCTTTTCAATTTCTTTATATCTTACCTATTCTATCCTTATGGAAAACCTAAATTCCACACCTATCTATCAATTTTCTGCACCCACGGAGACCGACCTATCCAAACTCCCCAGTTTAGGTTGAGTCCGTGGTTGATTGCAATGATTCTAAGCCTATCCTTTTCAGGAAAGGAAGACGGAAATCCTTACCTTCATATTCAAGATTTTGAGCAAACATGTGATTGTCTTCGCATAGAAGGCATATCTGAGAAAACTTTACGTTGTAAGCTTTTTCCTTTTTCTTTAAAACAGAGAGCTCAACAATGGTATAATCAGAAGGTAAGCCAACAACAAGGAGATTGGGGAGTTTTGCGCTCCAACTTCTGTCTAGATTTCTATCCCATCACCCAGATCGTCGACCTTAGAGTCAAGGTTCCAACCTTCAAACAAGAAGAGAACGAATCTTTGGCTTACTCTTGGAAATGTTTTCTTGAGCTTTTAGAATCTGGACCGCACCTTAGCATCGAAGGCTCTGTTCTTCTTCAACATTTTTATAAAGGTCTTTGTAGAAAAGATAGAGAGTTTCTAAACACCACATCTGGAGGTTCTTTCTTTCATGTGCAATCCATAGAAGCAAAATTAACCTTAGATAGAATCCTAGATGCTGAGTTGGATAATACCCTCCATGAAGAAAATCACGAAGTTGAAAACAATACCTTACCGAAACCATCATCCACTTTAGCTATCCCAAGTTCTAAGCCTAAAAAGGAAGAAATTCCACCACCTGATTTCATGCTGGATATAGATCCTGATCTTTTCACTGATTTTGGAAACATTTCAAACTATGTTTCTATTTCAAAACCCCGAAATCATTACCTTAGCAACCATATATACCAAATGCCAAACAGAAGCATTTTGAAAGAGCTTGTATCAATCATAAGTAGAGAATGGCTAGAAGAATCAGAGCTTTGCTCTGATGTGATCTGTCTGGATCCACCTTCTATTCCAATACGCTATGCTTTCAATTCAGATCAATTTGATGCTCTCTATAATCCTGTTGTGGGGGTCAATATCGTGTCTAAATCACTTGCACATGAATTATTGGGCAAAGTGACTTTAACCCCAACAACAAAGTTCATGAAGAATCTTAATGGACATATAGTCCCCAGTCTTGGAATTTTACATGTCTTACCCATTATGGTAGATGGTGCCATGGTTCGTTTGAACTTTTATATCTTTGATACATGGGACCATGACCTCTTGATCGGACAACCTTTTAGAAGACTTCTTTATGAAGGTCAAAACGGGAAACTAAACATTTCCTTTGGAAAGAGTTTTCAAATCCCAATGACAATCTCTTGTTCTTTGAACAATAAAACTGAATCCTATCGTTTACCTGATCCTATGGAGGAAGTAAAAACTGCTTCTCTAGAGCTTTTTAATGAACCAGATTTAGAAGAAGATGCTCCTTTCTTCATAGAAGAAGAAGCTGATCCTTCTGAACCTGAACCCTTAGACGAGTTTGCAGAAACGCCTAGACCTCCTTAAGAGCTTAAACCTCTACCACCCGATCTTACATATGCTTTCCTCGATAATGATCCAGAGTCTCCTATAATCATAAGTGATAAACTCACTCAGGAGTAAACTCTGTGCTTGATGGCTGTTCTAGAAAGACATCATTCAGCCTTTGGTTACTCACTCCAAGATCTCACTAGAATCAGTCCTATAATTTGCACTCATCGCATTCCTACAGATCCTTCTGTTTCACCTTCTCGAGAGCCCCAACGAAGACTCAATAACACGATGAGAGAGGTAGTTAAAAAGGAAGTTTTAAAGTTGCTGCATGCAGGGATTATATATCCTGTGCCACATAGTGAGTGGGTAAGTCCAGTGCAAGTTGTGCCTAAGAAGGGAGGCATGACTGTTGTCACAAATGAAAAGAATGAGTTGATTCCGCAACATACCGTCACAGGATGGCGGATGTGTATAGATTATAGAAAGTTGAACAAAGCTACAAAAAGGATCACTTTCCTTTACCTTTTATAGATGAAATGTTAGAGCGGTTAGCCAACCACTCATTCTTCTGTTTCTTAGATGGATATTCAGGGTATCACCAAATCCCGATCCATCCTAATGACCAAAGCAAAACCACCTTTACATGTCCCTATGGAACTTATGCTTATCGTAGAATGTCTTTTGGGCTATGTAATGCTCCAGCATCTTTTTGAAGATCTATGATGTCTATATTTTCTAATATGATTGAAGATATTATGGAAGTTTTCATGGATGATTTCTCTGTTTATGGAAAAACTTTTGATAGTTGTCTTGAAAATTTAGATAGGGTTTTGCAAAGATGTGAAGAAAAGCATTTAGTCCTTAATTGGGAAAAATGTCATTTTATGGTCAAAGAAGGAATAGTGCTAGGACACCTAATATCTGAAAGAGGCATTGAGGTAGACAAAGCTAAAATTGTAGTAATTGAACAGTTACCTCGCCTATAAATATGAAAGGAATAAGAAGCTTTCTTGGTCATGCTGGTTTTTATCGAAGATTAATAAAAGATTTTTCATTTATTGCTAGACCACTAACTCTTTTGCTAGCCAAGGATGCTCCTTTCGAATTTGATGATGCTTGTTTAAAAGCTTTTGAATTATTGAAAACAACACTCATCTCTGCACCAATCATTCAACCCCCTGATTGGTCTTTACCTTTTGAAATTATGTGTGATGCCAGTGACTATGCTGTGGGGGCAGTTTTGGGACAAACTAAGGATAAGAAGCATCATGCAATAGCCTATGCTAGTAAAACTTTGACAGGACCTCAACTTAATTATGCAACCACTGAAAAAAGCTCCTGGCTGTTGTTTTTGCTATAGATAAATTTAGATCTTATTTAGTAGGAGCCAAAGTAATTATTTATTCTGATCATGCTACTTTAAAATATCTGCTCACTAAAAAAGATGCTAAACCTTGTTTAATAAGATGGATCCTGCTGCTCCAAGAATTTGACTTAGAAATAAAAGATAGAAAAGGAGTAGACAACCCTGTTGCAGATCACTTGAGAATGTATTTTAAGAATCCGCAGGAACTACCCATTGATGATTCACTCTGGGATGACATGCTCTATGGGATCAACAGATCCGACCCCTGGTATGTAGATATTGTTAATTTTATGGTTTCAGGATACGTACCACCAGGAGGAAACAAAAGAAAGCTTATTCAAGAGAGTCGTTCACACATATGGGATGAGCCATACCTCCTCCGAGTGTGCTCAGATGGATTACTCAGGAGATTTGTGACTATCGAGGAAGGAATGAAGATCATTGAAAGATGCCACTCATCACAATATGGAGGTCATTATGGAGCATTCCGCACACATGCAAAAATTTGGCAATGTGGATTCTATTGGTCAACAATGTATGAAGGCACTAGAGAATTTATCCGAAGATGCGGGCCATGTCAAAGACACGGCAACATAAATTCAAGGGATGCCATGCCACTCACCAACAATCTGCAGATAGAGCTCTTTTATATTTGGGGAATTGACTATATGGGAGCGTTTCCCCATCAAAGAATTGTGAGTATATCTTGGTGGCAGTTGACTACGTCTCCAAGTGGGTGGAAGCGTTACCTTGCAAACATGCCAACAACGTGCATTCAAAGAGGATATTTGAAGAGACCATATTTCCAAGATTTGGAGTCCCCAGAATAGTGATAAGTGATGGAGGATCACATTTCATCAACATTTTGAGAAGTATCTAGAAAAGCATGGGATCCACCACAACGTCGCTACACCTTATCATCCTCAGACAAGTGGTCAAGCAGAAACCTCAAACAAACAAATCAAGAATATTCTTCAGAAGACAGTAAATGAGATGGGAACAGCATGGAAGGACAAGTTACCCAATGCACTCTGGGCATACCGGACTGCATACAAAACTCCAATTGGAATGTCTCCATATCAACTCGTATATGGGAAGACTTGTCACCTACCTGTTGAACTAGAGTTCAAAGCACACTGGGCTATAAAAACATGGAATATGGACTTTGATGCCACTGGAGAGAAAAGACAAATGCAACTATCAGAGTTAGAGGAGTGGAGAGAAAAAGCATATCACAATTCAAAGATCTACAAAGAAAGAGTTAAACGATGGCATGACAAGAGGATCAAGAAGAAAGAGTTCACACCCAGAGATAAGGTATTACTATTTAATTCCAGGGTGAAGCTCTTCGGACACGGAAAACTACAAAGCAAATGGGAAGGACAATATAAGGTAATCAATTCATCATCCCACAGAGCAATCACACTTTAAAATAACAAAGGTACGTTATTCAAGGTAAATGGTCAACGTCTCAAAATATTTTTAGAACCCAATGAAGAATTAGAAGTAATGGATGCAATTAATTTGTATCTTTTAAGTGAATTTTAAGGCCCAATCACTGTAATTTTAACATCTTGGGCCATGCATATATTTTTCGGTACATAGAACCTTATAGAAATGAGTGCGCAGAAGAAGCCCGACAGCAGAGCCCTAGCCAGGGCGGGTGCCCTAGGGTGTAGGGCGGCCGCCCCACCCCTAACTCCTCTCGCCGCCGCCTTTTGCACTCCCGAACCTTCTAGCCTCCCTTATCCGATAAACCTTGCAGAACACTTATCCAACCATTTCTCCGCGAGTTTTGCTCCGTAGATGCTTCTAGAGGCCATTTTCCACCCCTATATAAAGAACCCCTGACGTCAGCCATCATCATCATTCAATAATTTCCTTAGCTCTCGCTTAGAAGCTGCTAGATCTCTTTGCTCCCATGGCCAGCAACAGCAACGCCGATAGGAGGATGGTCCCCTACGGATCCAACCTCGACCATCTCCCGCAAGAAGATCTAGATTCAAAAGCTCTAGTCGTAGTCCACGATGCTCTCCCACTTGACACCATTCCTCCAAAGCAGCAGCGCTTTAGCAACTCCTACTATGCCCAGCCTGTCCTCATTGCACCACCGCAACCGCTCCTGCTCAAGGGACCGAAGGAAGAACCCATCGTCGATGTGCCTGCCGGTACCAAAATTCTTCCACCGAGAGCCAAGGAGAGGGTCGTAGGCGTGAAGACCCATCGAAATGGAGAGATCAACCACGTCAAGTACACCACCGAAGAAGAGCGTCCCTACTTTGAGGGAGTCCACGCTTCCAAAGTCAAATTCGTGCCACCAAAGGATGCCTGGAAGCACTCCCTCAATTCCTTCGAGTCATCCCCAAAGCGCCGCAAAACCGTAGCAGATCTAGAAACAGACTTTCATGCTAGGGATGACACAATCATCAATCTTCAGACCTCTCTAGGCTTTTTCTCTAGGCAGGTCACGAACCTGAACACCACAGTAGATGGCCTTAAGCGTGACGTAGATGAGCTTAGCAAGAAGATGAAGTATTTAGAACGTCGCTAGATGCTTTAGCGAATTATGCAGGTCTTGAGGCATGATTAGATCCATTAGCTAGAAATTTGTTTGTTTTCATTTCCCTTTTGTATCGCATGCCTCAAAATAAATAATAAATAAAGACCATTTCTATTATCATTGTACCTTGCTTGTCTCCACTGTGTTGTTACCTAAGAAAACAGGAAACAGGTATGGGGGAAACTCCCGATGATGAGACGAACAGATTCAACCACAACGAGCACAAATTTCAGAAACAAACAGAGCAACAACCACACACACCGAAGCAGTAGCCGAGGGGCCACCCCAGCTGGGTGGTTGCCCCACTACCTAGGGTGCCCGCCCTAGGTAGAGCACTCCCTGCTCCATCCTTTGACCACGGTCAGGTTTGCACCCTGCACGTTACATATTTTCAGACATATTCAAAAATTTCAATTCATGCAGTGAGTTCCCATAAATAAATGCTTTAAACATGATAAAATGATAAAATGTTTTCCTAATACATCTTCATAAAGTAGACTCTCTGTATGAAGTTTCCTAGAGTCCTGCTATTGTTTGGAAATTAATTAGAGACTCCATGTTACTTAAGTCATTGTGGAACTTAAGATGGTAGAATATGAGAACTTAATTCTTGATAATCTCTGTCACTTGGAGAATTTCTTTAAAATAAATAACTACCATCCCCTATATGCTTTACACTTACCAACTAAAAGCCAAAAGGCTACTTATTTTGTATTGAGCTTGTTCAAATCGTGTGGATCCTTGTTAGTATTTTATCATACTCCGAAGGTCAAGGCTTCATTCATACATTACAAACACAAAAGATTCACTCTTCCGAAGTAGTATTGCATTAGAGGAATGGGCTATGCAAAAATATTTAATTCGAGGAAATAAAAATGGGCAAAATGTCTGACAACCTCGTAGTAGAATTAGGGGTACTTCAGCACCCACCTAAAAAAACATATATATTATGATAGCCCATGGTTCCTCTAATAGAAATACACCAGCAAGAGATGACATTATAATAAAATTTGACCAACAAGTCTTGATCTAAGAGTATGTCATTATTCTCGGATCCCGGTTTGACCAGGTAATACATGCAAGGTAAGTATGCCACATCTACCTATACTTTTTGATTCATTTATGAGTGATCTGAGAGCAAGAGGAAAGAAGTAAGCTAAACATGCAAAAAAACTCCAAGTGACAAGATTGAAAGATGAAGGGTCTCTATTTCTAGCTACTTTATTCCTCAACTGCTCATAGTTATATGGTAACTCTATTTAAACTCCCGCAGTGCAGGTATAAAAGGAACATTCTACTATTGATGTCTAAACCTTAAGCTTATATTTTCACCATCCTTTTCTCGAGGACGAGTAAAAGCCTAAGTATGGGGGAGCTTGTTGACACCTCTTAAGTGTCAATTCTAAGTGTCAACTAAGCAGAAGAAAGGATATATTTGCAACACACCACCTAGACATAGGGTTTTAACTGACAAAATTTCACGAGTTTTGGTGTTTATCTGTTTCTGCAGGGAGACAACTGCAAAATAGCAACAGAGGCCCATAAGTAAGGATTACATAGACACATAACAGTTCTAAACGAAAAAGAGCAATCTAGAAGACTACAGAACCACCCCCGAGGAAGGAGGGGCCCACCTGTCAGCAAGGTAGGGCGGCCGCCCTGGACCCAGAGCCAATGAGGCTCTGCCTTGTGGATTAGGGTTCCACCGCCTTTGAGGTTTAATCTAAACCCTCCATTAAGGTCGGTTTGATCCGATGGCTGACGATCATTTGAGGGGGCTATATAAGGATGACCCCTGCCCCCTGGCTAAAGGCAATCCATTATTCATTTGCATATTTTCCAGAGAGGATTCGCTAGAGAAGATCCCTTATGGATCTATTCTCTAGGGCTTAGCATTCAAGAGAAACTACCCTTAGTTTCTATGTGAGATTAGAGTTTACTCTTCTAGATTGAGAGAGTTAGAGTGGAGGTGTGGATTGGAGGAAGCCCGACCTGTCGGTGTCTCCTCTGCAGTTTGTATCTTCGGGATCAAGACTCCTAACCCGAGGCTTGCTCCTAGGATTTCTTCGGTATTTCGACTTCTAATTCTAGTAATTTCTGTGTTTTATTATTCTTTGGTCTATGATTTTACCTTATTCTCTTCGCGTAGAGAGTAGGGTAATCGTCTCTAGCGTAAACGTGGTGTTTGGGCTAGGATCCTCATAGATATCCCCTGTCTAGCCGGATCTGTGGTAGTAGCTCGAAAAGTGACAATTCCATAGATACCTTTGGAACCCACAATCCCATTAGAAGGACTGGTAGGGTTTATAGGCCGTGTGCTAAGCATCCTCTGAGGTGTCTCTTATCTCGACGGTTCTCCCCAATAGGATAATAGCTCACATCTTATATAGACTAGAACAAGATTGCTGTCGCGGTCTTCTCTAATCGCTCATATCAAAATCACCTTGTTTTTAGCCTAAAGGTTAATAGCATAGATTTGGTTAGTCAGACGCACCCTTTCTCCCCGTGGAAAAATAAATTACGATACTCTGGATAATCTCCCGGGTGAAGTGCTCACCGGTATCCGTGCGCTTGCGGATTACTTCCTAGTGATTTCTCTGTTTGCGTTAACAAATATCAACAAGCATCTGTTGATTGTGCATTCAATGGTTGGGACATCTGGGTCGTCTTTCTTGATCAAATGAGGGGACTTGATTTGGTGATCTTGATTATTGTGGAGTGCGGTGACCATCTTTGTTGATTCTATCCGTACTTGCTTCTTATTCTGGTTCTTGTTCTGCTTGTTCTGCATGTTCCTCCTATTGGTCCTCTTCCTTGGCTCATCTTGGGGTTGTTCAGGAAAATGTAAGGTTTTGTTCTTGAAGGAGAATGTCTCCTTCTTCCCTTTGATGAAGAAACTGATCTTGGCAGTGCTAGCGTAGATGACAGCTCCAGCAGTGTTCAAGAGTGGTCTACCTAGGATGATGGGTGACCTCTCATCAACACTGGTCTCTATCACCATGAAGTCTGCTGGGACGTATGAGGTACCAATCCGGACATGGATATCTTTTAGTATTCCATTTGGGTAGCACAGTGTTCGATCTGCAAGCTGCAAACATAGGGTTGTATCTAATAAAGGATAATTAAAGAATTTCTCATAGATTACTCTAGGCATGATATTGACGCTTGCGCCAAAGTCGCACATGGTGCCAATGGAGATTGGGATGGCGGGTCGTCCTGGATCACCTTTCTTGGTTGGCATAAAGTCACCGCACCACTATTGTGTGGGGTTGTTCCAATAAGCACCTGCATCAAATATGTCTACAAGATTTGCAGATTCTAATCCTTCCGGTTGTGATGGAATACCGAGGTTAGTGGTAGGAACAACAACCGCTATTTGGGTTAGCTGAGATTCAATCATTTTATTAAAGCTAATTTGATTCTTGATGGCAATAGAAAAATTATCCATTCTATTATTTATAGTTTCTAGTATTTTATCATTGGATGCTAATTTCCTAGACATGTTATCCATTAACTTTCCTTGATTAGCTACTAACTCTCTCAAAGGTTGAAAACTAGGATTATTATAGGAATTATTACCTTGATAATTACCTGAGTAGTTAGGCCTTTATTGTTGTTGATTTCAACCTTGATTTTGCTGAGGACGGTTGTAATTGTTGTTGTTGTTGATGTAGTTCACATCCTCTTGCAATTCTGGACAATGGTTTCCTGAGTGTCCAGTGTCTTCACATTATTCACAGGTCATGTGAGAGTCATAAATGTGCATAACTTCTTTCTTTTCTCAAGCTTTCTCATCGAGCCTCTTCATGAGCAGGTCTAGCTTTGCAGACAGCATGTCTACCTCTTTGAGATGATGCATACCTCCACTTTTCTTGTGAGTTTGAGTTCTTTTTTCACTCCAACCTTGGTTGGATGCCATCTTCTCCACAAGAGGTGGCTTGTGGTATTGTAAGTGATAGGAATGCTCCTCCAGCAGCAGCATCCATAGTTTCATGAGTGCTATTGCTGAGCCCATGATAAAAGGTCTGCATAAGTAACCAATTCTCCATTCCATGATGGGGACATTCTAGGATGTAGTCTTGAAAGCGCTCTCATGCTTCTGGAACGGACTCGTCATGTTGTTGCTGAAAACTTGAAATTTTCCCATGGAGAGCATTGGTCTTTCCCATGGAAAAGAACTTAGCTAGGAAATTGGTGGAGTAGAGTGCCCACGTAGTATTCTTCTCCTTGGTTGCATAGAACCACTGCTTTGCTCTTCCCAAGAGTGAGAATGGGAAAAGGCGAAGTAGTATGGTGTCTCTGGGGATATCCTTGATAGTGAATGTGCTGCAAATCTCTAGGAAGTGTTGGAGATGAGCACTAGCGTCTTCATGTTCTTTCCCACAGAACTGGCTTGCTTGCACCATGTTGATGAGCGCAGGCTTGAGCTCAAATGACCGATCAATGTTCGCAGCCGGTCCAATGCGGATGTTGTCCGTAGTGGGAGCTGAGAACTCACGGATTGACTTGTCAGCCATGGCTTCGAACTCTGGTGTCAAGTCTCGAACGATGTTTTGATGATCTTCTTGATTAGATGAAGCTTCAAGCTAAGATGTTGATAATGATGATTCTATTACTTTCTTGAGCTTGGGTTTTGTCGTTCTGATTAATGCTTCGGGATTTTCAACAAAATTGTTTGGAAGATCAAACCTATTCATACATTACCCTACATAAAAATGATAGAAAAAATAGGCAAAGATCAAGGGTAAGGCTGTATGAGTAGAGAATTGATGTTTTCTCAATCTCATTAGTGATGCAAGTGATAACTCATTTATTCATTTTGATAGCTAATCAACCTTCCCCGGCAATGGCGCCAAAAATGCTTGTTGACATTTCTTATGCCACTTAAGCCGAGTTGTCATCTCTAGCATGGCAGAGAGATGCGGTATTGAAATATGCATTTGCTATTCTAATAAATATAAATATAAATGTGTATCTGCAAGCGCACAGATTATACCGATGTAGCATTTTAACCAGGAGTATTCTAGGTATTGTTATTTATATTTTTCCCACTAGGACGGGATGCTAAGGAATAAATGAGGAATGAGTATCACTGCATGTATAATGGAGAGTTTTCATCCATCTCTCTCAATACAGGATAAATGTCACATAAGATATAGATAATGAATGAATAGTGACCAAAGATAAATACTGATCAGCGTAAATATAGCCACATGATATAATGATAAGCACCTCAACAGATACTGCGAACACATGGTGGATAAGTACCCATGTATGTTCAGTTTTGTGATGAGTAATTGCCCAACACTTGAGGGTTTCAGTTTGAGTGGCTTACCCTAACCTCTTTGCGAAAGCAAATGTGTGCTTGTCTATTGGCTTGTGGTGTGCAGGTACTATGCCTAGTGACAGTGGTCAATGGCGTGGAGAAGGTCGAGTAGAGGCTTGCCGTGGCGATGGACTGAGAGCGGTGAAGGGGGGAAGCGGGGCTCGGACTGAGGGACCATGGGCGCCGGCGGACTAGCTGTGGTGGCTAGTACTTGGCACCGGCGAGTGCGAGAAGACATGGAGGTAGACCGAGTCGACCAAGTCAAGACGGTGGACGCGCGAGTCGAGCGGAGGCTAAGGGGACTCGGAGTCCGACCGGGCGAAGACAAGGTGGCTCGCGTCGAGTGGTTTGATGGTTTGGGCCTCAAAACCATCCGCGTCGGTTTTCGAGTTTGGGCCGCAAAACTCGGGGTTCGGTAGTTGAGCCGAAAGCTACCGGTGGCGGGTTTCGCGGGTTTGGGCCTCAAAACCCGGGCGGAGCTTCCGAGGAAGCGGGGATGGCACGTGGCGGAATCCTGGAGGTTGCGTCGAGGCGACGACAACTCCTGGCAGGAAGCGGGGCCGTCCATTCAAATCGAGGGAGATATTTACCGGAGCTTGGACTACAATGCTTGGTCTAGGTAGTTCACTCATTGTATCTAGGGGGGTCTTTGGGAAATAGCCAAAGCCTCTAATAAATAGAGGATGAAGGGGTATCCTCATCCTATCTCTTGAACCCTAATCATTTGCCCCAACTCTCTCTCTCTCTAACCTCTCTCTAGTTCATGAGATCCCTAGGTTGATCCCACCAACCTTTGTAAGAACTCGAGTTTGTTGCGAGGAATCGAAGGCCGTAACCTCCGTAAGCCATGGCGGCTTCGATTTTGTGATTGTGTCTCGTTTTGCTTGTGTTCTTCGCATTTTGCTTTTGCTCTCTCTTTTTCCCGAGATGATTTCTCTTTGTAGAGAGTAGCTCTTGCAAATCCGTTCGAATCAAGTTGTTCGTATTCAAGAGGAGCATCTTTGCACCGAAGGATCCTTCCTCAAACCTCTCGAGTACACAGATCGGGCGATTTCTTTGCGGCGTTCTTCGTTTTTCCCTTTTCTCCCCCAAATCCGGGTGTTCCCGTTCATCCTACCCAAATTGAGCGATGATTTCTTCGGGATAGCTCCCCAACTGCACTAGGATCATGCCTACAAAGTTTGGTTGCAGTTGGTGATCATTTGGTCGAGATTTGGGAAGATTTGGCGTGAGAAAATCGCTTTTCGGGGTTTCTGTACGTTTTTCGGGGGCGTCGGATGCTCCGAGGGTTTTGCGTCGGACGCTGGTACGTGCTGACGTCAGCGTCCGTCGCTCTTTGTGTCTGTGCTTTTTTGTTTGGCGCCGGACGCTCCCCTGAGTCCGTCGCCGACCGTCCGTCGCCTCTGCCGTTTTTCAGTTTCTATCGGGCTCTCTGGAAGGCCGACGGACGCTCGCCTAAGCGTCCGTCGCGCAGCGTCCGACGCCAACGGACGCTCACCCAAGCGTCCGTCGCGCAGCGTCCGACACCAACGGACGCTCACCCAAGCGTCCGTCGCCCAGCGTCCGACGCCCTGCCTTCTGCTTCTCTTCTGCAGTGCTCTCTGGAAGGTCGACGGACGATCTCTCTGCGTCCGTCGCCAGCGTCCGTCGCCCTGTCCTGGAGCGTCCGTCGCACTGTCTTCCAGCGTCCGTCGCCTGTTTTTCTGGCTGTTTTGCTTAGGGTTTTTGCCTCTTTCTCATAGGGGTTGAGAACTCTATCTTGGGGGTTTCCGGTAAGTTTTCCTCCACTGCCGGTGAGCAACTGGGTTTGATGTTTGGGAAGAGTGGCCCGAATATTTCGAGAGAAATTTGAGGCTCCCATTCACCCCCCCTCTGGTCGCCGTTCTCGGTCCTTCAATTGGTATCAGAGCTGGTTAAGGATCATTCCACCTTAAACGGTTCTTGATCCGCGAAGGCGACATGGAGCGAGGTGTTGGCAAACCTCCGTTCTTCGATGGAACGAATTTCGCCTATTGGAAGGTGCGCATGTCCGCTTACCTTCAAGGGCTTGATTCGAAGATCTGGGAGATTTGTGAGAATGAGGACTACGTGGTTCTTGGTGCTCGGATCACTGAGCTCCAAGCTACACAACATGCTTCAAACGCAAGAGCCCGTAGCATCCTCTTCTCGAGTTTGTCTCTTCCTGAGTTTGAGCGGGTTTCGAGTCTCACTACGGCATGGGAGATCTGGCAAACACTTGTGCGATATCATGAGGGAAACCCTCAGATCAAGTCCAGACTCTTCGACACGTACCGTAGGGAGTACGAGAACTTCGTTCAGTTGGCCGGCGAATCTGTTGACGGGATGTTCACTCGCTTCCAATCTATCGTCAACAAGATGCGTGCTAATCGGACCAACTTACCTTATGATGATCATGAGATGGCTATCAAGCTTCTGCATGCTCTTGATCAGAAGGTATGGGAGATGAAGGTGGCTGCCATCCAGGAGTCACCAGGCTATGACGCCCTGACCGTGGACGAGCTATTTAGCAAGCTCAAGTCCTCGGAGATTGACCACCAGACCCGGGCCAAGCTTGAGAACCCGTCGAACCCATCCATGGCGTTGGTTTCCGGCCCCGGCGGTGTGTCTTCTTCTTCCTCTAACCCTT
Organism: Microstegium vimineum; assembly: GCA_022036555.1. NCBI lineage: Eukaryota > Viridiplantae > Streptophyta > Magnoliopsida > Poales > Poaceae > Microstegium > Microstegium vimineum. The sequence continues at coordinate 43,980,181 of CM039134.1, read as the reverse complement.
CACACTCTTCGTTCACTTTGTCTTTGATGTTTGTGACAGAGGAACAAGTGGAGGCGCTTGGAGATGATGAGCTGGCTTTGGTCATCACCAAGTTCTCACGGTTTCACAACAACCGTTTGAACCGTCGGCGTGGTGGCTCAGCAAAGGGGTGCTACCGTTGCGGTGATGAGGATCACTTCATCGCAAACTGCCCCAAGAAAGCTGCGGGTGACTTCACCAAGCGCAAGGACAAGCGCGAGCACTGCTTCGAGGACAAGCACAAGGCCAAGGGCGGCTACAACCGGAAGTTCTCCAAGAAGGTGATCGACAAGGTGAAGGCCAAGCACCGAGCCTTCCTCGCCTCCCTCAGCGACATCGATGCCTCCTCCGACGGGGGTTCTTCCTCAAGCGACGATGAGTCGAAGGGAAAGGTTGAGGACAAGCTCAACGGCCTCTGCTTCTATGCCAACGCCAAGCACGGTGGCTTCTGCACCATGGCGATTGAAGAAGGCAAGGTCGGGAAGTTCAAGGATGGCCCCGACTACGACTCCGACACACCCGAGGTATCACCCACCATCGAATCCCTCTCTCTCGAGCTTGAGTCTCTGAACGATACCTTGCTCAGTCAGGATGCTTTGCTCAAGCGTGCCGCTTGTGAGAGGAACGATTTCAAAGCAAAGTACCTTAGCACGCTTCATGAGCTGGAGTTTGCTAAGGCACAAGTGGTGGTTACCGAGGAGGTAGAGTGTGATGCTTGTGCCATCCACATGTCTGATCTTGTCACACTTTAGGACAAGTATGGCACTCTACTTGAGGAGATTAGTGAGCTGAAGGCTAGGCCTAGCTTACTTGGTGCGTGCAAGTCTTGCTTAGGCTTGCGTTCTGAGCTGGCACAGAAGGATGCTAGGTTTGCTGTGCTAGAGAAGGTCAGCTCAGATAGCACTAGAGAGTCGGATCGCTTTGAGGCTTTGGAGCTTGAGATCGCATCGTGCAGACACGACAAGATGCGTGCCGAGGAAGAAAACACATACCTTCGGTCCATCTTGAGCTGGGTGTCTTGCCGAGAGCCGCAGTTGGGGATGATGCTTAGCCAGTGCAAGCGAGCTGGCAGCACGGGAGTAGGCTTTGCTGTAGGTGGGAAGGACGATAGCTTGTTCGATAAGATCGGTGAGTGCAGTGGTTTAAGCGAGAATGAGAAATCCACCACAACACCCAAGCTTACCAAGATCACTCCACCTAAGCCTACCGACCCCTCCAAGTTTCCTGTGAGAGATGGTGTGTTTGAAGAGCCACCCAAAACCACTCCACAAAAGCAAGTGTGGATTGCCAAACCAAACCACCTTCGCAACCCACTTGACACACTGCCAGACATCTCTAGTGATCCCCTTCCTAAGAAAGCTAGAGCCACGCAACCCAACAAGAGAGTGCCTACCAAGAGTGTGGTGAGGTACCATTGTGAGTATTGTGAGCGGGATGGGCACTTGGCTGAGTTTTGCTTTAGGAGGAAGAGAGATGATCGGAGGCAGGTTGAGTTGAACAACCGGGACATGTACCACCCACGAGTTGGGGTGCGTGAACCGGAAGTTCAGAGGCGCACTTCTAGGCCTAGAGGTACAATGCCTCAAGGTGCTAGGCCTCAGGAGGCGAGACCACGTGGTGGTCGTGCCCGGCGGGGTACCGGTCGTGACCCATACGACTACGGGCCTCGTGACGGTGGTTTTACTCCACCCTTCTTTAGCGGACCACGTTTTCCCTATCGTGGTGATCGCTATCCTCCCGTGGGGCAGGAGATGTTTGGTTTTTCTCTCCTAACCCTTTCTTTGGGCAAATGGGACAACACTGGTATCCTTCACAGTTTACTAACCCCAGTGTTGCGCCGTTTGCTCACCCTATGTCTTTTTATTGATGTAGGAAGGAGGACTGGAGGAGACTTGGCTTGTGGATTCTGGATGCTCACGCCATATGACCGGAAGTGCCAAGTGGTTCTCCAGCCTCGACCCCGTGCGCCACACCGAGTACATCACCTTCGGGGACAAGAGTAAAGGTAAGGTTGTCTCCCGGGGGTCCATCCGAGTCAATTCGTCTTTTGTCCTCAAGGATGTTGCTTTGGTTGCGAATTTGCATTTTAATCTTCTCTCGGTTTCGCAACTCCTTGAAGACGGTTTTGAAGTGAGCTTTAAGCCAAACTTGTCTCGAATTTTGGACTCTCGTGGTGACCTTGTTTGCCGGATTTTACCCTTCGGGAAGGTTTTTCGTGCGGATTTTTCTATCTCTTCCGGACCTTCTCGTTGTCTTCTTGCCGGTTCTTCTTCCGAGCTTTGGAAGTGGCATAGGAGATTGGGACATTTGAGTTTTGACTTGCTTGCAAGGCTTAGCTCAATGGACCTTATCCAAGGATTGCCAAAGCTGAAGTTCGAGAAAGATTTGGTTTGCCATCCTTGCAGACATGGCAAGATGGTTGCTGCTTCCCATTCTCCCGTAACTCAAATTATGACCTCTCAACCTAGCGAGCTCTTACACATGGACACAGTTGGTCCAGCTCGGGTTAGGTCGGAAGGAGGGAAGTGGTATGTGATTGTAGTCGTTGATGACTACTCGAGGTACTCTTGGGTGTTCTTTTTGGAGAGTAAGGATGAGGCTTTTATGCATGTGCGTGATCTGATTTTGAGATTGCAAAATGAGCTACCTAAGCATGCCATGAGAGCTATTCGCAGTGATAATGGCACAGAATTCAAGAATGCTCAATTTGCATCTTTTTGCTCTTCTTTGGGTTTGGATCACCAATTTTCCTCTCCTTACACTCCCCAGCAGAATGGTGTTGTTGAGCGCAAGAATCGGACCCTTGTTGAGATGGCCAGGACGATGCTCGATGAGCACAGGACTCCTAGGCGGTATTGGGCCGAAGCACTCAATTCTGCTTGCTATGTTTCCAATCGCATTTTTCTTCGGGCTTTTAAGAAAAAGACCTCTTATGAGTTGCGATTTGGGAGACCACCCAAGGTAAGTCACCTACGGGTGTTTGGGTGCAGGTGCTTCATCCTCAAAAAGGGCGGTAAGTTAGATAAATTTGAATCACGGTCTTCTGACGGTATATTTCTTGGTTATTCTACTCACTCTCGTGCTTATCGTGCACTTAACCTTGAGACTAACCGAGTGATGGAGACTAGTGAGATTACATTCGATGAAACTATGCCCTGTGTTTCCACTGCTTTTGAGCTTGCAGGTGATGATGAGGTGAACACCAGCATTTTTGTGGAGAAGGAGCAGGACGACGCCGATTGGGGTGATCCCGAGCCGACTCCACCGGCTGCCCCAGTCGACCCTGTGACGTCTACTTCGGCTCACGGCCCGGACCCTTCTACTTCCTCTACATGGGGGCCGTTCGAGCAGCTTCCTCAGTCGGTGCCCGTTGCACCTGAGGGAGCTCCAGCTGCTGTCGAGGGGGAGGCGACTTCTTCACGTGAGGCACCGCTACACATTCAGCATCACCACCCTCCTCAGACTATGATCGGCGACATCAACGAGCGTACCACACGCTCCAGGTCATATCGTATCTCTCACTTTTCTCATTCGGCTTTTGTCGCGTCTTTTGAGCCCCGAGATGTTGGACACGCATTGATGGATCCGGATTGGGTCAATGCCATGCATGAGGAGTTAGAGAACTTTGAGCGAAACCGCGTTTGGGTCTTAGTGCCACCACCACCAAGTTGCCACCCCATTGGAACCAAGTGGGTTTTCAAAAACAAACAAAGTGAGGATGGGGTGGTAGTGCGTAACAAGGCTAGGTTGGTAGCGCAAGGCTTTTGTCAAAAGGAGGGAATAGACTATGAGGAAACCTTTGCTCCCGTAGCTCGTTTAGAAGCCATTAGAATCCTTTTAGCTTTTGCGGCTTCTAAGGGTTTTAAACTTTTTCAAATGGACGTTAAAAGTGCTTTCTTAAACGGCTACATAGAGGAGGAAGTGTATGTTAGACAGCCTCCCGGTTTCGAAAATCCCAAGTTTCCAAACCATGTTTTTAAACTTCATAAAGCTTTGTATGGTTTGAAACAAGCACCTAGAGCATGGTATGATAGGCTAAAGACCTTTTTGCTTGCTAAGGGTTTTAAAATGGGATCGGTAGATAAGACGTTGTTTCTCCTCAAGCAAGGCAAAGACACTCTCCTTGTCCAAATTTACGTGGATGATATCATCTTTGGTGGTTCTTCTCATGCTCTTGTTGCCAAGTTTGCAGATCTTATGAGCAGGGAATTTGAGATGAGCATGATGGGAGAGTTGACTTTCTTTCTCGGGTTGCAAATCAAGCAAACCCGAGAAGGGACGTTTGTGCACCAAGGCAAGTACACGAAGGATATCTTGAAGAAGTTTGACATGGGCGAGGCAAAGCCCCTCTCGACGCCTATGTCAACTACTACTGCCTTGGATGCGGATGAGGAAGGAGAAGCGGTGGACCAGACGGAGTACCGCAGCATGATCGGGTCGCTTCTGTACCTGACGGCGACCCGGCCGGACATTCAGTTCGCCGTCTGCCTGTGTGCTCGCTTTCAGGCGTCCCCACGGACATCGCACAAGCAGGCGGTGAAACGCATCATGAGGTATTTGCGCTTCACTCCCGAATTTGGTCTTTGGTTTTCTGCCTCCTCCTCTCTTGTGCTTTGTGGTTATTCTGATGCCGACTTTGCCGGTTGCCGTCTTGATCGGAAGTCCACTTCTGGGACTTGCCAGTTTCTTGGTTCTTCTCTTGTGTCTTGGTCTTCTCGCAAACAGTCTAGCGTGGCACAATCGACGTGCGAAGCTGAGTACGTTGCCGCGGCTAGCTGTTGTTCGCAGTTGCTTTGGATGATTGCGACTTTGAAGGATTTTGGCCTTGAGCTTACTAAAGTGCCTCTGCTTTGCGATAGCACGAGTGCCATTAGTGTAGCCAAAAATCCCGTGCTTCACTCAAAGACCAAGCACATTGATGTTCGTTTTCACTTTCTGAGAGATCACTATGAGAAGGGCGACATTGACCTCCGGCATGTCGATACCCAAAACCAGCTTGCGGATATTCTCACAAAACCTCTCGATCAAGTTGCGTTCTCTCGCCTTCGTGGTGAGTTGGGTGTTTGCTTCCCTTTTTAGTTGAGGGAAGCTCTTTGTGTTTCTTTTTCTTTTTGGCTCTTTTTGTCTTTCCTTTTAATTGGTGTCATTGCATTTTGCATCTCATTTGCATTTGTGACATAGTTCATATTAAGCTTCATACCTATAGCCGATATAATGAATCTATGCTCTATTTGAGGTGATTTTTTTTGTGTCTATGGTGTTGCCTAACTTAGACTCTCTTTGATCTCTTGATATGCAATAGAGCTAAGTTAGAAAAGCTTTAAAACTGAATTTAAATTCCCCATGTCACCTCTGAAATGACACTAGCATGTGTAGGCTTTTGAAGATCCTTCTTGGCTGCCTTGTATATAGCTTGTAACTATGGCTCTTCATTGTTTCATTCACTTCCATTGAGCACCATGCTTTAAAATTGATCTAAAATGAAATTGCTCTCTGTTTTGTGCTTTGGAAAGATCGAGTTGGGTTTGCCTTGTGAGCACTTCACCGTGTGTTTGAGACTGCTTCCCATATGGGTTGATACTTGAGCGGTGTCGTGTATGACCAAAACCGGTGTGTGTTAAGTCCTTTGACTTCGCCCGGTTGGTAAGCAGTGGCATCACTTTGCTTACAACCACTCGTATACAACTTAAATGTGCCTAAAACTGAAATTTGGCTGCAAAACTCTGAAATTTGAAAAATTCATTCAGTTGGGTCATTGGCTTGTTGTATGAACTTTGTTAGGGATAGTTTTACTTGCTATAAATGAGATTGCTTTGAGATAGGTCCTATCTTGTTTGCCATGTATAGTTGTCTCTAGGAGGTGATACCCATTCCTTGCTCACACATGTAATGCTCTCTAAAATAGCTTCTAAAGTAATCTTTAGCTCAACCTGAGTCTTAGTTGGGCACGTAGAGCTTTTCCTATTCTCACAGGATCACATCATTTAGAGCATCCTTTCATTGTCTTTGCTCTATGTATGAAGCTTGTAGCACTCATTTTGCATATCATGGCATTTGTGGCCGGTTCTTGCGTTTTGAGCTTTGATGAGATTCATGTGTCAACAAGGGGGAGAGATGTGCATTTCACTCCATCTACACTTAAGGGGGAGAGTTGTGCATTGTAGGAAGAAAGCATGGGGGAGAGATATCTGATCAAGGGGGAGAAAATGTGCTTTTTGTGAAATTCTTGCTTCTTTGGCTCTTTTCACCCTTCCTTGGTATCTTGTGTTGCTTTTGCCCAGGGGGAGCTTTTGCTAGATGTGTTGAGCCTTTGCCTCTTCTGGAGGGTCTAGCTTGTGTTTTGGCTCCGATAGGTTTCGATTGGCTTCTTGAGCTTATGCGTTTTGTTTGGTATCTTTGAGCTCCCTTAGTGCTTCAATTGGTCTTCTGAGCTCTGAGAGCTTTGATTGGTATTTGGCTTGCTAGCGGTGTTGAGCCCGTTTCTGCCTCTTCTTGAGGGCTAGCTTTGTTTGCTTGGTTGCGTCGAGCCGTTGCCCATGTCTTTGGGAACCAAGTTTTTGGATGTGTTTTGCTTCTCTCAAGTGACCTCGTTTTGGCTTTATTAGCTTTTGGTCATTTGGAGAGCTTTACCTTGTGGCTCAAATCTGAAATGCACTTGTGTTGACAATGCACTCATCAAGGGGGAGATTGCGAACACATGGTGGATAAGTACCCATGTATGTTCAATTTTGTGATGAGTAATTGCCCAACACTTGAGGGTTTCAGTTTGAGTGGCTTACCCTAACCTCTTTGCGAAAGCAAATGTGTGCTTGTCTATCGGCTTGTGGTGTGCAGGTACTATGCCTAGTGACAGTGGTCAATGGCGTGGAGAAGGTCGAGTAGAGGCTTGCCGTGCCGATGGACTGAGAGCGGTGAAGGGCGGAAGCGGGGCTCGGACTGAGGGACCATGGGCGCCGGCGGACTAGCTGTGGTGGCTAGTACTTGGCACCGGCGAGTGCGAGAAGACATGGAGGTAGACCGAGTCGACCAAGTCAAGACGGTGGACGCGCGAGTCGAGCGGAGGCTCAGGGGACTCGGAGTCCGACCGGGCGAAGACAAGGTGGCTCGCGTCGAGTGGTTTGATGGTTTGGGCCTCAAAACCATCCGCGTCGGTTTTCGAGTTTGGGCCGCAAAACTCGGGGTTCGGTAGTTGAGCCGAAAGCTACCGGTGGCGGGTTTGGGCCTCAAAACCCGGGCGGAGCTTCCGAGGAAGCGGGGATGGCACGTGGCGGAATCCTGGAGGTTGCGTCGAGGCGACGACAACTCCTGGCAGGAAGCGGGGCCGTCCATTCAAATCGAGGGAGATATTTACCGGAGCTTGGACTACAATGCTTGGGCTAGGTAGTTCACTCATTGTATCTAGGGGGGTCTTTGGGAAATAGCCAAAGCCTCTAATAAATAGAGGATGAAGGGGTATCCTCATCCTATCTCTTGAACCCTAATCATTTGCCCCAACTCTCTCTCTCTCTAACCTCTCTCTAGTTCATGAGATCCCTAGGTTGATCCCACCAACCTTTGTAAGAACTCGAGTTTGTTGCGAGGAATCGGAGGCTGTAACCTCCGTAAGCCATGGCGGCTTCGATTTCGTGATTGTGTCTCGTTTTGCTTGTGTTCTTCGCATTTTGCTTTTGCTCTCTCTTTTTCCCGAGATGATTTCTCTTTGTAGAGAGTAGCTCTTGCAAATCCGTTCGAATCAAGTTGTTCGTATTCAAGAGGAGCATCTTTGCACCGAAGGATCCTTCCTCAAACCTCTCGAGTACACAGATCGGGCGATTTCTTTGCGACGTTCTTCGTTTTTCCCTTTTCTCCCCCAAATCCGGGTGTTCCCGTTCATCCTACCCAAATTGAGCGATGATTTCTTCGGGATAGCTCCCCAACTGCACTAGGATCATGCCTACAAAGTTTGGTTGCAGTTGGTGATCATTTGGTCGAGATTTGGGAAGATTTGGCGTGAGAAAATCGCTTTTCGGGGTTTCTGTACGTTTTTCGGGGGCGTCGGACGCTCCGAGGGTTTTGCGTCGGACGCTGGTACGTGCTGACGTCAGCGTCCGTCGCTCTTTGTGTCTGTGCTTTTTTGTTTGGCGCCGGACGCTCCCCTGAGTCCGTCGCCGACCGTCCGTCGCCTCTGCCGTTTTTCAGTTTCTATCGGGCTCTCTGGAAGGCCGACGGACGGACGCCTAAGCGTCCGTCGCGCAGCGTCCGACGCCAACGGACGCTCACCCAAGCGTCCGTCGCGCAGCGTCCGACGCCAACGGACGCTCACCCAAGCGTCCGTCGCCCAGCGTCCGACGCCCTGCCTTCTGCTTCTCTTCTGCAGTGCTCTCTGGAAGGTCGACGGACGATCTCTCTGCGTCCGTCGCCAGCGTCCGTCGCCCTGTCCTGGAGCGTCCGTCGCACTGTCTTCCAGCGTCCGTCGCCTGTTTTTCTGGCTGTTTTGCTTAGGGTTTTTGCCTCTTTCTCATAGGGGTTGAGAACTCTATCTTGGGGGTTTCCGGTAAGTTTTCCTCCACTGCCGGTGAGCAACTGGGTTTGATGTTTGGGAAGAGTGGCCCGAATATTTCGAGAGAAATTTGAGGCTCCCATTCACCCCCCCCTCTGGTCGCCGTTCTCGGTCCTTCAGATACTCTAGCAAGTCATTAGCATGGAATTAGGATGAACTACAAAGATATTTCCTAAGTCATTCTTAACTATACAGTCTAGCATATTATGATTAGTGCAATTATACTTGGCAATCATGGCGAGATAAGATTATAATCATGCATAGTGAGAGGAGGACTACAAAGGACTCAACAGGACTGTCACTCCTGCGATCTACCTCATGATCCGGAATATAGGGTACAATCGTAGATAAATACGGTCTAGGCACCATGCCTACACAATATCTATCATTTACCCATAGTACTGATGGATAAACGCTATACGATCCTAAACATGAATATAGTTCAGATCTAACTAAGCCAAGCATATAATCATAATAGACTAAGAACAATATAATTGAGAACATAATCGAATATAGTAAAGTCATAGTCAATATAATGAAGTAGAGCAAAGTCATATTCATAATACTGAAGAACAAATGATGAACAAATGAAGAACTAGAGAGAGAATTACCAATAATCCTGTTGACAGATCCTGAAACCAATAGAACATTGACTCCTTCTAGTTCTAATCCTATATAGCTATGCTAAACTAGAGATCTAGTTGATGTGGTGGCTCTAGGGCTTGATCAGGGACCTCTCCTCTTGAGATGGATAATGAATAATGAGAATTAGGACTTCCGAGGGTCTCCTCCTCAGGGTCAGGGGGCCTTCCTTATATAGCCTCCTCAAATGAACGTCGGCCGTCGGATCAAATCGACCTTAATGGAGCGCTTAGATGCAACCTCAAAGGTGGTGGAGAGGGGGTCCACAAGGTAGACCCTGATTGGGCCTTGCCCTAGGGCAGTCGCCCCAGGGGGTAGGGCGGGCGCCCTGCCCCTGGGCTTGCTCGGCCTCTTATTTCTTCCCGCGCCTTCTTGACCCTTCTAGAGTATTCTTTTTTCTACGGATGATAATTATCTCTATGTAAACCTTACATGTGGGCCTTTTCTCCATATTTCCTGATATCCCCCTGTAGAAATATACATTCACCAAAACTCATGGAATTCTGTCAGTATAAACCCTATTTCTAGCTATTGGTTTCATATAGATTCTTTTCCTTGTTTAGTTGACAGTTGGATTTGGTATTTAAGGACCGGCAATAGTATTCTCCCACTGAGAAACTATGCTTATGCTTGTACTTTTCCTGCACCAAGCTTCATCACTACCTGCTGTCTTTCGAGTGCATGATGGTATCGAAGTTCGACGTGATCAAGCACATGTTGTCTATGCCTATTCTGAATGGGGGAATTGGCAAGTGGATCCTTGCACTATCAGAATTTGATTTAAGATATGAATCAGCTAAGGCAGTCAAAGGCCAAGTAATAGCTGACTTCATCACTCATCATCAATAGAAGGAAATTAAGCTGGTGGACATGACTCCGTGGGCACTATTCTTTGATGGGTCTACTTACAAGCAAGGAGAAGGCATTGGAGTCATCCTGATTTCGCCTCGGGGGGCAAACCTAGAGTATGCTTTCCTAATTAGACCGATGACTACCAACAACCAAGTGGAGTATGAAGCCCTTCTCAAAGGATTGCGATTACTACAAGAGATGGAGGCCGAAGCAGTTGAGATCTTTGGGGATTCTCAGCTAGTGGTTAATCAGTTGCTCGGCCTATATGAATGCAAGGATGAGATACTGAAAGGGTATTATGAAGATTTCCGTGAATTGCTTGATTCATTTTCCTCTGTCAGTATCAAGAACATTCCCAGAGCTCAGAATCGGGAAGCTAATAGGTTGGCTTAAAGTGCTTCTGGGTATCGACAAATTGTGGAGGTTTTAGCTGATAAGCTTGTCGATGGTAGTGATTGGAGAACTAAGATCATTGAGTACCTAAAGGTCCATCATGGCAAGTTTCCAGAAAGCTATGGTACCAGGCTACCAAGTTCATCATTCTTGATGATCAGTTATATCACATAACAGTTGAGGTTGTGCTACTCAAATGCCTGAACAAAGAAGATGCCAAGTTACTGATGGGAGAAATCCATGAGGGCATTTGTGGTGTGCACCAATCCATTCAGAAGATGAAGTGGATGATCAAGAGGAAAGGATTCTTTTGGCCAACCATAATGAAAGATTGCTTCAGGTATTATAAGGGTTGCAAGGAGTGCTAGAAATTTGGTAATGTTCAGAAATTCCTGACATCAGCTATGAATCCCATTGTTAAGACGTGGCCATTTAGAGGATAGAGGATAGACTTAATTGGTCCGGTGTTCCCTTCGTTCAGTAAAGGACACAAGTTTTTGTTGGTGGCGACAGACTATTTCACCAAGTGGGTTGAAGCCATTCCTCTGAAAGAGGCATCGTTAGCCAATATAATTGAGTTTATAAGGGAGCACATCATTTACAGATTTGGGGTTTCTCAGACCATCACCACCGATCAAGGGACGTTGTTCATGTCCAAGGAGTTCAAGGACTTCGCATCCGAGACAGGTTTCAAGTTAATCAACTCATCTCCGTATTATGCTCAGGCTAATGGACACGCAGAGGCATCTAATCAGATATTGATCAAGATAATCCAGAAAAAGATCTTGGAGTATCCCAAGCAGTGACATATGATACTTGTGGAGACTCTGTGGTCTTATAGAATGGCTTATCATGGATCAACTAAATATTCACCTTATGAGCTGGTCTATGGGCAGGAAGCTGTACTGCCATGGGAGATGAGTGTTGGGTCTCAAAGAATTGCACAGTAGGATAATTTGGGAGCAGATGACTACAAGAACCTTATGATGGACAACCTTGATGATCTGAATTTACATCGATTGAGGGCCCTGGAAAATATTGAAGCCAACAAACTCAGGGTCGCCAAGTACTATGATCAAAAGGTAAAAGAAAAGAGGTTCAATCAGGGTGACCTGGTTTGGAAAGACATTTTGCCCATTAGAACTAATGACAGTAAATACGGCAAAATGGCACCAAACTGGGAAGGACCCTACTGGATTACAAGAGGTGCTCCTGGTAATGCTTAGTTCTATGAAACTCTAGAGGGAGAAGACTACTCTAGAGCGCTTAATGGAAAATATTTCAAGAAGTATTACCCCAGCATGTGGGTTGACACATTATAGTCGATTAGATTGAGCAGCTGATATACGACATATCGCCTATAGCGGTACCAACAAGATTAGCCTAACCACCAGAAGGTTGTTGATAGCCGATACAGTATGTGTCGCCTTTAGACCAAAAAATAAAAAATAATAAAAGGAACAAAGGTAGATCAAAGGACTCTGACGAAGCAGAGAGCATATATTGGAGACACAGTCAATGCATTAATAGGTTATTTTATTGATTTGGGCCTAAGTACAAACTAATTGCCGAGGAATACTTTATTAATGATGTCCTTGACACTAGTGATGTCGACTACTGCCTCGCCATGTTCCTGGAAGGCTTTCTGGAGATGTTTATGATCCTCAGGGCCTTCATGCCTGGGAAATCTGGGTGCCACATCCGGAAGTTGGTATTCGTCGGCGGCTTCAGCGGCAGTGAGGGCAGTGACAACACCATGATGAATGCCATGGAGGGCGATCTCCCGAACCTGGCGTGGAATATCCTGAAGGCATTGGTTCAGTGTGTGACCCTTGGCGTTCATGACATTGGCAGCAGTAGCGGCTATACGACGCAGGTCCTCCAGTTGCATCATTAGTGCTGCCAAGGTAGAAAGTGTAACACTTTAAATTTAGCTTTCTTGGAAATAGTAGTAAATTGAGTTATTTATTAATTTTTGGTGCTCATGAAACTCTAGGAAATAAAACTTTTCATCAAATTAAAATTTCTTAGGGTTAGCTACATGTTTGTGCACTCATGTCTCTGCATAGGTTTTAATGTGTGTGTGGTTTTGTTAAAATTTTAAAGAAGTTCAAAAGGATTCAAAACCTCTTTTTTTTAAAAAAAAATACAATCAATAATTTGAATCAAGCTTTGAAAAGGCTTTGCATAAGAAGGAAGAAAAACAAAATTGAAATAAAAGAGGGTTTATGTTTTTAAAAGTGTTTTTAAATAAAGCAAAAGAAAGAGAAAATGGATTTCAAAATTTAACTTTGAAAATATTTTCAAAAGGGTTTTGAAAAAGAAAGTTAAATGAATGCAAAAGAAAGAAAAGAAAAATAGAAAAAAGGGGGAAACCCTCTCTCTTTCTCTCGCTCCTATCTGGCCCAGCCGAGGAGCCGGCCCAGCCTTCCTCCTCTCCCTCCCGCAGACTTCCCCCTCGGCCCACAGCAATCGGCCCAACAAATCCAGCCCACATGGGAGACCTCCCCCACCGCAACATCTCTCTCTCCCTCTATGCCATGCGGTCCCGGCATATTGGCGCCGGACTCCAATCCCGCACACACGCACTCCCCCCTTTTCTCTCACTGCCCATGGGTCCAGCTCGTCAGCGCCAACGGCCCCCACCGCACGCACTCTTCTCCCTCTGACCCGCGGACCCCGCCGGTCATCCTCTCTCCCCTTTCTTCCTCGTCGCGCAGGGGATACCTACGACATTCATGGCCGCTCCCTCCTTCACTGCGCTTGAAGGCACTTTAAGCCGAGCCTTCAAGGACGCCATCAAGCATGATACCCCGGTCGTCCATGCTCCCGGCTTCACCGCCCTTCTCCGCCCTATAAAGGCCGCCATAGAGCACCTCCCCCTCCCCTGTTTTTCTTTCTACTCCCGCACACCTCTGCCGCACGCGTCCTCGCCGTCGGAGCTCGTTCGCGCGACGCCGAGTGCTCTTGGAGCTCCGCTTTTCACCGCCGAAGCCGTGGGTACCCTCTATGTCCCCTATCACTGTGTTTTGCTCAGTCATAAATGCTCACCGACGTTTCTCTAGTCACAGATCGCCATCGCACATTGCCGAGGCGCTCGAAGGCCGCACCAGTCCCCGAAACTGCCTCCGTCCTACTCACGGTGATCCCCTATTCCGCCTCGTATCCTCGCCTGTTTCGTTTACGCACCGTAGCCTAGTATCTGCACACCACCAAGGCCGGTGGCCATGGCGCCGCCGCGGACACGCCGCTCCGGCCGGCCATCGCCTCACCCAAGTACCCCACGGCACTCGCGAGGTCACGCAGAGTCCCCCTATGAGCTTGGTTGAAGCCGAGGCAGTCGGGAACACGTTCCCTACGCTCTTCGGCGAGCTCGGCTCAACGACAGCCATGGCGCCGCCGTGGCCTCTCGGTGCTGTAGCGAGGGGAACCTCCCCCTTTGCCCTCCACCATCTGATTTGGTCTGGATGGATCAGATTAGAAAATACCCTTTTGGGTATTATCGGTCCACCGTAGTCCCATGGACCGCTTGGTCCCACGCGGAGTCAGCAGGTGCATGCACTATGCTATGCACCACACCAATCAGCCCTCGCCACATGGCGCCTGCATCAGCACGACGTCAGCCCTGCGTCAGCAGTGACGCAGTCAAAACCGACAGCTCCTGTCATCCTTGCAATCAAGCCCCTAAGCTTTCTAGAAATCAACCCGCACTCCATCGTTATTCAAAATCAATTAAATTCAGTCCTATTTTCTTTTGTTTTAACCCCTGAGCCTTTGCAAAATAGAATCCACCATCTAGGCCCCGTTTAATTTCAGTTTTTATTTGTTTTAATTCAAAAACACTTTGAATTAATTACAGAAATGCCATCAGTTTTCAAATGTTTATAAAAGATGCGTTTTAACTCTGTTTTGACCCAAACAAATTGCCTTAGACTCGTAGCTTTATAATCTACATGTTAAAACCATAATAATTTATGTTTTGCAACTTTGAAAAATACTTAATTATTTAATGGCTTTAAACTTGTGTTTTAATTCCTAAAACTTGCTTAAATCATATCTTCTCCGTTTTAGATCCAAATCGTCTCGTTCAAGTTGCGTTAGTTCCATAAAATAATAAACTACAGTTTACTGTCATTTTATACCATGTCAATAGCTCTATATTTTCATGGTTAATCCCTAACTTGATTAAAGACTATGCAATTTGCTTTATAAATAAAATGTAAATAGTTCTACTTTAGTTTTCAAAACCAAATATAAGTTTGACTTAATCCAACTTAGGTATTTGTCGACGAAATATGCGTCGCAGTCTATCTAGAGGGTAGCCTACAGTAGTAGTTTGTAGGCGGAGGTGTGGCGACGGCGATCAAGCGTAACACAGAGAGCGTAGACACGGCGATTTAGACAGGTTTGGGCCGGCAAATCACCATAATACCCTACGTCCTGTGTTCTGGTGGCTGGATTGATCTGAGTACTAGGTTACAAGATCCGTAGATGATCTGAGAGAGAGTTTTGGAGGGGGTCCCTGCTCGCCTTATATAGTCGAGGAGCAGGGTTACAATTTCCATATCTTAACAGATTACGACCGGTCCCTTAAGGCAAGGGATCCGAGTCTATCTACTAGGATCTTCCTGGGCGAGCAAGTCTTCTTTGGAGTCCTTGGCGAGCACGACGGTCTGGTCGTGTGCCGCCGGGCCTCGCAAGCCGGGCCGTCTTCCGGTCGGTAGGCCCATAAGGTCCCTGGGGATATGTCGAGGTAATATCCCCAACAAGTCCCTGAGCATGTTATATTCTCCAGGCGAGCCCGTAGCATCGTCCTTGGAGGTGTTCAGCTGGTCGCCATCACGCATCGTGGTTGTCGTGAAGCCCCGACTAGGCTCCCTGGTCGCGGTGCGGATCAGAGAAGCCTCCCAACCTGGTCGGGATGGTCGAGAGTATCATAGCGTGATGGGCAAACTGGTCGCCTCGTCGGGTGCTGCGGCTGCTTGTCGGGAGGATGTGACGTGCTGAAGAAGAAAAAACTTTTGAAAATTCCTCCCCTGGTGAAGTGTACCCACTTAGGCTCTGCAAAAAACAACACAAAAAATAGCAGAGCATTGTCGAGAAGAAAACCAGTACATTCACCGCGAGGTGAAGTGTACCCACTTAGTCCCCGAGCATGGTAGCAGGTGAAGTATGCACGTGGTGCCATGCTTTATAAAAAAGATACATAAGGTATGTAAATTGAAGCATAACTTTGGTAAAATGACTACGAATACCCGTAGTCCCTGAGCCTGATGTAAGAAACTAGAAGCTTCTTGTATCAGGATCATATATCTGGAAATTGAAATACTGAAATATGAGTTTAATGAGAAACGACTGCGAATACCCGTAGTCCCCGAGCCTGATGTAAGGAGCTTAGGAGGTTCTTGCATCGGGGTCATGTTGCTTGATTCGCAGTCCCCGGGCGTTGTCCTTCAGTGCCTTGGCCGTAGTCCCCGAGCCTTGCTTGGTATGACTTTGGACGAAGTCCCCGAGCCTGGTTGGGAATGCAACCAGGCAGCCAAATCATGGTTGCTGTCGATGGAGTCCCCGAGTGTGGTTAAATCGCAAGCTCTGTGGATCCTGCCCACCATACTACTATAGCCATGTTACTGTAACTGCACGAAATATATTATAGCAAGGTTATGCGTCCAGTCCCCGGGACTGTAGCGTTGGTGACACTGTAGAAGTTATTAGTCGCAAATTGAAAGATAACTTAGAAGTAAATATGTAGGGGAGAACAGAAAGGGAGTAAATGGGTCGAATTAACTGCACAGTTGGCGGCCCGTATTTGAGGCGTAAGGAGTGGGCGATGTGGCGGTTCCGTATTCGGTCGTTGCGGTTTCCCAAAAACCCTAAAAGGCAAAGCGCCGCGCCGCTCGGTATAAAGGACAACTCCGGTGGTTGGCGGAACGGGAAAGGTCGCATCTCCTTGTCTTACCAAGTGCCTGGGGGATACGAAGAGCCGGCGATTTTGTGCTATATATGCCAG
The DNA here is from genome assembly GCA_022036555.1 of Microstegium vimineum. Classification (NCBI taxonomy): domain Eukaryota; kingdom Viridiplantae; phylum Streptophyta; class Magnoliopsida; order Poales; family Poaceae; genus Microstegium; species Microstegium vimineum. The sequence continues at coordinate 43,963,727 of CM039134.1, read as the reverse complement.
TGATCCGCTAGGGTTTCCGTCCTCCTTGTTCAATAATCTCCACGCTTGCTGGCCGCTGAAAGGTCCTTGTGTGATTTTGGTAATTGAGTGACAACTTAGGAGGACTAATATGTGTTTGAAGTGATAAATACACAGGAGATTAGTTCACAGGTGATTGAGTGATGAAGGAGCTTAATGCACATGAGACATGACATGGAGTCATGTGACCAAGGTGGAGAAGATCAAGATGAGGCTTGGCTTGATGGACCGGTTGCAAGTGTGAAGGGCAAGTGAGTGATGCTTGGCGCCGATGGACCGATGCAACGGTGAAGAGCAAGTGAGGTCAAGATCGATGAACCAATACGGTCACATGATGATATGAAGTGGATCATATCATTTGGTGATAGGTTGGCGCATGTGTTGCATCAACATTGGAGATGGAGATGGAATGGAATGTGCAAGGCAAATGTATAATTGTAGGGCATTTCATTTCACCGGTCATAGGTGTGTAGAGACGATTATGACCAGGTTTAGGATAGATAGCCGTACTATCAAGAGGGGCAAACTTGTTTGCATATCAGTTATCTAGTGCCACTTGGAGCGATCTAACTTTGCGATGTATTAGGATCGAATGGCGCGGTGAGAGCAAGTCAAAAATGCTTTGAAAATGATTGTGAAAATGCTAATACACATGCACAAGGTAGTGAACACATTTGTGTTAGCACATGAGAAGCAAAGGAAGAAGTGCGGAGGAGTCTTGGCTGAAATCCGG